>JAVJGJ010000047.1:32087625-32100689 GCA_035590215.1 Microhierax caerulescens | reverse complement strand
GCGCGGGGGGACCTGCTGGCGCCCTCCAGCTGCCTGACAGGGGCTGTCGGGGGGGGGGGGGCAGTCTCTGCTCCTAGGGAACAAGCAACAGGGCAAGAGGGAATGGCACCCAGTGAGGTTTGGGTTGGAAATTAGGAAAAATTTCTTCACCAAAGGAGCTGCCAAGCACTGGAACAGGCTGCCCAGGGAGGTGGTGAAGTCACCACCCCTGGAGGTGTTTAAAAGACCTGTAGATGTGACACTTAGGGCCATGGTTTAGTGGTGGGCTTGGTAGCGTTGTATTAACAGTTAGACTCAATGATCTTAGATGTCTTTTCTAATCTAAATGCTTCTAGAATTCTACTGCATTAATTAATGCACTATTCAGAAGAGGGTGAATGTTTTTGCCAGGTTACATAGCCATACACGGAATCTCAGCTAGAACCGAGGTCATCTGTGAAGCAAAAAACCCACTCTTAAACCCTGTGACAGCTGGAGAATATTTATCTTTCAAAGAGGAAAAACCTATTTCCAGTACCTAGACCACTTAGGTAGAAACGTGGGCATCTAGCGGTGCAGAAGAAAAATATTTTTCTTATTGCTTGTTGTGTTATCTGTCAATGGCCATTGGGTGCTACACAGCTGGGGAGGACTGGAATGGTGCTACGAAGGGCAGGGATGGTTCAGGGAGCAGCGAAGCTTGGTGCAGCCACCAGTTTCTGCCTCCAAAGTGCAGGTCCACATAATGTCTCAGGCATCCAGCAAGAGATGTCTCCAGGCTCAGCTACCCCACCAGATGATAAATAAATCATTAATAAAATTAACTAAAAAAAAATTCTGAACTACTACAAAAGCTGTTTGAAATAGACCTAGAGCCCGAGGCAAGAAACCGCCTGATCCACAAATACCTGTACAGAGACAACATCTTCACATAATTCTCATCTCCAATGCAACCAGCCTAACAGCGAGAGGTTGGTGGAATAGGAAAAAAAATGTACAAACTAAATGGCCAGGACAGTGATGGTCACCCTCATTTTGCATTTTAACAACTTTTAGCCTCACCCTCATTTTGCACTTTAGCAATTTTTAGCCTCACCCTCATTTCTGCAGGACCTCGACCTCCCTCCTCTCCTCAGGGAGCACAGCACAAAAGCTGAGTTAAATCTTTACACGGGTTTTGCACAAAAAGTCCTTGCTGCTCGCCTGTCCGGGGGGGAAAGGCGTGAAAATGCACCATGAAGTTTTTTAGGCAGCTGTGTTTGGACACGGTCTCTCTAATGGTTTCAGCTCTGCTCCTGTGTAATGAAACCAAGCAGGCAGCATCTGGGGTCTTTCCCTCCAACGGATTAAGGGGGATTTGATCCTGAGCTGCGAACAGCAGCTGACCCCGAAGAAATACACAGCGAGGGAGCATCCGCTCTTGCTCAGACTGCACTACCCTGTGCTCTACCCTTAGTCGAACCCCAGAAGCCCGTTTGGGTCACCCAGGTAGGCAGCGGGTGTCCAAGCTGGCCTGGGGCACTGAGGGGCAGCAGGCTCTGCGCTCCCTCGTTGGGTCCTGCCAGATCCCAGTGCTCCACTGAAAGCATCCTGATGCCATGGCCCAGGGCACTGCTGAACACTTTCTGGAGATGTTTTTGTGGTGACAGTCTGCTCCAGCACCACCATACCGCCAGTTTCTGAATGCACTTTGACATGGACAACGTGAAGCCAAACCGCTGTTGACAACCTATGTAATGCAGGTCCTACAGTGATTTCACTATGATCTATTTCACTGGATTAGCTTCTCAGAATGCATAAGTTAGTTATTTCTTCTGAATATCGAGCATTTTCAGCAGTCCAGCCCCTTTGAATCATGTTTAATAATGCCTGAATGGATAATCACTCATACACGTCACGGTTTTTTGCCTTCTGCGGGACCTGTGGGTTGCCCTTCCCATTGCAGATGGAGGGGAGCAGGAGCTTCTTGATGTGAAGCTGCAATCCCAAAGCTTCTTGAAGTCCCCACGATCCCTGGTTCCTATTCCAACAGGTCACCGTTTCCCCTTCCATCACTTCTCCCATCATAGCACAGCTGATGCTGTTGACCACCATTGCCTGGGGGAGCCAATGCCAGAGCTGGGCAATGGGATGAGAAAACTTTTAAGCCGGGTACTTTTATACAAAGGTGTTGTCCTTTCCTTAGGCACCCCAGGGACATTCAGAGATTTCTCAATCTGCCCCTCATCTGGTAACAACATACACTGACAAGCTGTGAGATGGATGCGTTCGTAAGACTCTCGTCGCTCGAACAGCTTTATGTCATCCTAAGGAAAACTAGGGACACCCCCTGAAATCTGTGAACAGTTGCTCTTCATTGCTTCCAAATAAAGATTAAGTTCAAAATTGCCCAGATCAGATATGAATGCGTTGGGGCTGGAGCCAGGCAACAAGCTTCAGATCCAGGCTCCAGCAACCAAAAATAACCTTGGGAAACAATCTCCTAAACTCCAAGTTTTAATTAAGAACATGTCCATCCCCACCCGTACGCCAGGGGTATGAATCTAAATACATCGCTGGCTCTCTGCTTGATGCTGCTCAATCCCATACCAAACAAACAAACATAAATACTTGTGATGCTAGTGTTTGTGGGGAAAACTTCTAAAAAAAAAGGCAAGAGATATATAGGCTATTAACCTCTAAAAGACTGAGATGGATTGTGCTTGCTCCAAATTTGGAGTTACTGGGATCCGTGATTTCTATTTAGTTCTATTTCAAAATGCAAATAACAGTTCATGATTCAGACAGCCTTTCTATGGCCTTCTCATCCCGGTGTCTGCTTTTTACTTATTAAATAAAAAGACCAAAAAGAAGTGTTCTCTCCCAAGCTTAGTTATTGCAGGGTAGCTCAAAAGTGCATTGTATGACCTGTAAAACTTACCTGCTCCAGTTTTCTCAACTGCCAGCGCTCAGAGATGCACTGCCAGCAGATAGCTCTGCAGCATGTGCCAGAACAGGATTCTCTGATTATTTTAAGCAATAATTTGGCTGCTTTGCATCTGGTTTCCTAGAAATCCTAATTCTACCCCAACGCCCTTTGTCAATGCCAACGCATCTCTCCACATCTGAGCAATTTGCACCATTGTTTGTGTATCAGCTGCTTCTGCAGTTCAAGTCACCTTTCGCAGCCCACAGCCCCACGTCAGGCAGGAGGTTGCTTCAGGTCCTTCCCCAGTATGCTGACTGGATACCACCAGGCACCACGAGCCCAGCTCCATCAGCAAAGAGCCGTACTTCCTCTCCTGCTGTCAGCCACCGAAAGGCAGCTCGCATGGCGGGGCCACTTCTACCGCAGATCGCTGCTGCCTATTTTAGCACAGTCCCAGTGGTGCTTGGTTGGGATAAAACTAGAGGCACGAAGCAAAATATCCAAGACTGTCTTGTATCATTGCTTCCTTGCAGACCAACGCCGTGTGCTGGGCAGCGGCAGTACGTGTTTTGAAGGGTCAGCACATTCCTCATTAGTCTCAGAACATTTAAACTTCCTTTGTGTGATTGTGCCTATCTTTTTTTCTAAATTGACTGGTGTTGAAGAAAAAATAAAAGAAAAATAATAAAAAAAAAAGAAAAAAAAAAGAAAAGCAATTTGTCAAGACTCCCAGGCAGCTATAAAGACAGAATGGTCAAAGTCATCCCTGCACGTCACCTCCACCCACCGATCACCCCTTGACGGATCAGCCTACAAACAATAACACTGAACTTCCTACTTCAGACTACCATTAACAACAGGATCTGCAATTAAATATAGACACATTCCTTGTTTCCTGGGTCATGTCACTACCTTTGTCACCACCCACATAACTCCTCCTTCTCTGCTCCCATTCACCCCGAGCAGCTGCTGCGGTGTTGATTGATACAAGCCCTTTGCTTGTGGCTCTGTTTTACAAGTACAATGCTGGGTTATTTGGGTGCCCTTGGAGTTGGGGCTGCAGACTGTCGTGTGGGCAGCAAACAGAGCTCTGGCCTCGCTCTGTTGCTTGGGAAGCCTCAAGCTGCACTATACCTTGTACAATACCATTTTCACTGTACGGCTGGGCTGCAGCTCTAAGCAGAGCTGTGCTTTGTTCACTTTAGGGACTCTTCACCAGTGTTAGAGCAGACGAGTACATAACAGTTGGATTTAGAAATAGCCTATGCACAGTTAAAGCTCTGGCTTTGCTCCCCTGTGATTTTCGAGATCCTATTTGTTAGCTTTTGAGCAAATACAGAGTCCCTGAATCCTTGAAGTTTCATAAATTGCTGTTTGCCTAGGAAGTCACACCAGTAGTTAAATACACGTAAGGTATCTTCTAGTATTTCCCTAAAAGTGTTCTATCCAGAGCTCAAGAATTAGGACCAATATTACTAAAATCTGAAGTCCTGAAAGTTATTTGCAGGACTTGATGACCAGCTTGGAAAATGAGGAAGATACATAGAAAATAAACTACTCTCAGAAATACTCATTAACTGAGAGGTGTGCTTGTAAATAACCACCCCTTTGCTTACACACCCAGTCTAACAAGCTTCTGCAAAAATCAGCTGAAAAATACACAGAATTTGATTCTCAAACAAGGAAATCTTCAATTCTTAATCAAGATATATGGTTTACTGAGAACTTACTTTTGTATACCTGAAAGCACCGCACACCAGATGAATGGAAAGAAGCAGAGCTTCTGTTAGAACGCTTAGCTCACGAAACGTTTCATTTTATTAAATTCAGCTGTCTAAGGCAGGCAGCTACATGCTGAGCATAAGGAAAGCGAGAAACTTCTAGCACTACAAGTCGGTTTCGGATACTTTTGAATCCCAAAGATATTTCAAACTGATCAAACTGAAATGCTGATGAAGAAAAGTAATCTAAGGTCAAAACTTAATGAGAAGAAGCAGAAACAAAGCTGGTTCATATTTACATATATATTCTTTTTATCACACTTACCCAGTTCAAACATGAAGTGCGACTTCACAGACAGAGACGTGCAGCAAAGCTCCCAGCCTTCATGAAGGCAGCAGAACCGAGGACTAACATTATGCTACAAATACTTTCACCTGAAACTACTAATGGTGAGAATGCACTTCAGGTGGCAGAGATCAAAGCTGATTTCACTTTAGACTCAGCTGTGTGCATTGGAAAGCCTCTCATAAGATGAAAAGGAAGGAAAAGCAAGAAGGGAGCTTACACCTCTTTAAGGAGCTATCAGCAGAAACCTCAAAACACAATGTTAGCTGACAAGTTGTCTGCTGAGAGTTGCTTTCATGTGATAGATAGCCAAATACTTGAAGGATGATAAATAATGAATTGTGAGTGATTATTCTAATTCAGAAGAAGAGAAGAAGGCTTATGTCTGGCATTGAGGAAAATGTAATCAGATGTCCCTGACGCATTAACCATCAAGTGTTTATCCTAGGATGAAGTCAGGTAGTTTAACTGGTATTGTCAAAACATGAATATTTTTTTTTCAGAATCAAGAAAAGCCTTGACAATTGAACTTACTTATGGGGAGAAATTCATCAGATCAGACCTATGAGTCAGGAGAGGTGGATTATATTAAAAAAGAAACCATAGTGGTAATGGGGAAGCATTATTAACACTTGGTAACTAAGAGGTGGGAAACATCTTACAAAGTGTGATCCTATTTAAAAGATGGGTATTGTGGAAAAGTGGAATATCTTAGGAGGATTATGCAGCCACAAGTTGCATCTCACTGATAAATTAGAAGGGATTATGCCTGAAGGGAAACTGGTATAGAACCCAGAGAAAGGTAATCTTGCAGCTTGGTTACTAATGAAGTTGGAGTCCCAGCCTTGTTCTGTAGACTTCTAAGAAGTCGCCTTCTTCAGTAACGGCACTTCTTAGGGGCCAGCTTCATCTGCCTTGTCTGGAATTGTTCAGGCGGCTTTCAGAAATCCTCTGTGTGGGTGAGAGTTATGAGTAAGTGAACTGGAATGAATTACTACTTTCAAATGAAAATAAAATCAGCAAAACGTAACAGCGCTGCCTCTCCCTATCCCTTCTGGTCCCCAGCGTGCAGGATTTGTGATGCTAAAGGTGCAGAAAGAGGCAGCAAATGGCCACGAGCTGCTCATCCTGCCTGTGTGCTACAGCTGAGGGTACCGGCTCAACACACCCCACCAAACCTCCCAGCCTTGTCCAAGGGAGGCATCAGGAGCTGGGATTCTTGATTCAAACGGCCCCTGGATTCAGACTTGATTCAAACCGTCCCCGGATGGTCACAGCTTTTCACAGTGACCACCTCCGGCAGCTGGAGACACAGACAAGCTGTGCACTGGCTCCCGCAGCTCAGGGTCCTCCCCATCCATCAAGAGGCTGGTGACCTGCATCGCCGTGGGGCAGTGACCTCTGCGCTTACACAACCACGTGCCTTCAGTCACCTTGGGGAAAGCTCGCCTGCACCTTGGATCTGCTTCCCTTGTATTGGTCCATTTTGCAATATCAGATAATAAAAGACCTTTTGGTTCACTAACTTTGAGCTGTGTGCAAGGCGGATGGGGGAGACAGGTTTGGACTAGTTCACATCTGCTGCGTCGTGGACCTTGTGTGACCACCCCACCACCACCACCCTCCCCCCAAAAATATCTCTTAAGCCAAGGAACGTGTGGTAGAGAGCAGACAAAGCAGCATAGGCACTGGCCAGGCCCTCCACCCCCCAAGTACCTACCAAACCCCTAAACGTCACGATGTGTGAGTAGGGGACACGAGGCTGCTCTGTCATTAGCTCTACGGCAGCGGAAGAGCCACATTGCCTACGGGATATTTGAGAGGCACCTCTGAAGCCTGTTGGTGCCACAACAGTAGAACTTAGCTTGGCTGGGAACTGGCTTCTTCGCTTCAGCCTTGCTCCTCCATGCCTGGCTGACTGTTGTCCTTCCTCCTCCGGAATAGTAGTGACAGCTGAAAATAAATGTGTGGGACGACTTGTGCCAGTTTCCACAATTTAACAGCACATGGACATTTGTGTGAAAGTGTGAGCCAGGATGTTTGTGTTCATTCTCCTAATTCTCTTGACAAAACGGTTTTATAAATAATCAGGCCTTAATTGTGTGATTCCAGTTAATGCAGAGGGAGCTAATTAACATCTGGAACAAGTTTCCTGGCTGGAGTTATTAGCTGTCTAGTGCAGAATTCAGACAATGTATGAAGTGAGGCCTATAGCCAAATGATTTTTTACATAGTTGAAATGAGAAATGACCAAAGATGGATGAGGCATGGCAGCTGCGCCAAGATAATGTCCGTTTTTGGTAAACACATGTAGACTGAGTCAAGGCATGATTGTTGTGCCCGTCCAAGAGCTCTTGATTTACCCTCTCTTCAAATCCTCCAGCCCTTCCCACTTGTCTGCAAAAGCCTCACAGATCAGTGGTTCTGGTGACTTCCACAGCTGGGGGAGGAACAATCCCACCAACATGAAGGACAGGTCTCCTATGCAACCCTGCACATCCCTGCTGTGTTTTATCCCATCTATCTGTGATGTCCAAGAGGAGGGTTTAATTTTGTGCCACTGAGAAGGAGGAGAATACCAAACCACAATAAGGCAAACTCTGCATCCATGTTAAATAGAGAAACAGGGATGTGTCCTTCCAGCCACCAGCATCCTTCTGGTAGAAAGGTACTGTGCAAACCAGAGACACAACATGAAAATTTGAAAATGCTTTTAGGTGAACCCAAGCCATTTTGTCCAACCTGAACTGATTTTTTTTTTTCTTAATTCTTTGTAAAGCTTCCAAAATCTCTTTCCATCACTTCTGGTTTTATAGAAAAAGAGTAAAAACAAATTAAAAAATTTCACTTAATAAATGGCTGAAAGCTAGACACCTGTCCATGTTCTCCCTCCACTGCCTTTGAAGCCATGACCTCACGGGAACAAAGGAGAAATAATATATCAGAGTGATAATTTGGGTGATATTACTGACAGTCAATCCTGAATCATCAGCTTGAACATTTCCACCAGGAAACCCAGCGCTGCCCAGAGCTGATCCTACAGACCTGCAAGATCTCTTCACAGCTTTTAGCTTCTTGCCCACTCACTGGTCGTCACTTCACTTGTTTGAGAGCTTCTCACTAGAAAAGGATTTGCTTTTCTCTTGGAAAGGTAGATAATGATAGAAAAAAGAATAGTCCGCTGCACTGAGAAGTGATGGAATGTGGTACCAGGTCTGCACACCAAGCAGGTAAGAAGGTGCCATCTAAACTCCTCCCCGGCCCAAAGGGTGACACAGTCTGTCCTGGTGATGGTGTGGTAAATCTTGTAAAGCCTGCGGAAAACCCTCAGCTTGGCCTGCTGGAATTTCTGGAAAAAAAATCACAACCCAAGAGCAGGTAGGAGAAATGGCTTTTAACCCTGAAAACCCTTTTCCCTATTTTTCACTAACAAAGCACACTGAACATTTCCAGAAATGGATTTTCACATATGCCTTGTGACTCTAGGTATCTAGCTAGGGCAGGGAGAAACTGTTGGAGCTAGTTTATATAGTTGCTTTATTATTTACCACCTCTAATGTGATGAACTGTTATTGAAGTTTTCTTATCCATGTTCCTGTTTTGTAGAAACCCATGCTGTGTTTTATGCATGAGTTTTACACTGCTACAGCTAGAAGGCATGCAGATGAGGAAAGCCTCTCCAAATTACCCCCTAGCTAGGAAATATAAACAATGCTCACTAAGCTCCAGCAGAAAACCACAAATTGTGGTACAAATTGTGTTTCTATGAAGTTCTACATATAAACACAAAAAAGAAGCAAAAGGGAAAGCAACTCAGCCAATGGACATGGGTGACGCAGAGACTCATCGCTCTCCTGCAACTGAGGGTCGCTGAGTTGCATGTCAGAAGATCCCTGATACGGGGTCTCAGGTGCCACCGCAGCCACATACCCATCCACGTCTGGGGAACTCTCCTTCTCCTTATCCTACAGAAAAGCAACTAGGAAAGTCACTACCTCCATTTCCCCACCCCTTGGTTTGCCAGAGCTACAGACCTTGTACTACAAAGCAGTTTTCTGGTGGTCTAGACTACTGCTGAGGGGTCCAATGCCCGCTGAAGGCCACCACTTGTTTACACTGATTTCAGCCAGAAAAAGGTAGATTTAGATTGAATATAAGGGAGGAATTTGTTACCTTGAAGGTGGTGGGGTTCTGGGACAGGTTGCCCAGAAGCTGTGGATGCCCAGTCACTGGAAATGTTCAAGGCCAGGTTGGAGAGGGCTGTGAGCAGCCTGACCTAGTGAAACATCTCCCTGTCCATGGCAGGGGCTTGGACTACACGACCTTTAAGAGGTCCCCTCCAACCCAAATAATTCTATGATAAATTTTCAAGGTTTGGGATAAAGTCCTAAACCACAGCCAGCTCTGGCTCCCAGTCAATGGAGAGCAGGAGGAGCTGTGCTGCTGAGACACACGTCTGCACCAGTAAGATGGACTGGGGTGTCAGCATGCAGTCCCAGACAGTGATATTCACTGTTATTCCAAGGAGCTAGAACGATCAGTAATTCAGCCCTGTTTGGATTTATGACCAGACTGAATTTCATGTACAATTTTCATAATCCGTGTCATAATTACAAAAATCGCAAATGAGTTTTTAATATCAATGTTAAAAAAAGATAGGCAGATCCTTCACAGCATTTTTATTGCCTATTTACAATCTCAAATCAAATGGTTTACAACTTTGTGTTCTGAAAATATACAGCGTAAGAAAACACTAGCCTGGCAAAATTATGCTTTTATGATAATGACAGGGATGAGTTATAGTTACTCCAGTTAAACTGTAATGGCTGCACAGATGCTAGGAAAGAGCTATTGTACAACATCTTTTGCTACCATAAGCATGGCACCTGCTAGCTCCACCATGGTAGGTACAAGAGCACGATAGCGTTTCTCCGTGAATATTATCTTCAAAGATTATAATTGGACCATAAACATTCACCTGAGGATAAAATATGGGTTTTCAGGCTTTAAAAAATACCTTGAGCAATATTCATCCAGTTTTGCATACCTGGATTTCAGAAGCAAGTTTATGAGAGGTAATATGTAATGTGTGTCTGATCTTGCAGGACTCAGAAATGGTCTGTGTTCTTATTGTGGTTTATATGAATTTGCCGGAGGTGAATTTAGTGATATTTACAGAGCCAGAAACCAAATCCTCCAGCCCACTGCTGGCTATCAGGAAATAATATTTATCCACAGATTATGTGTTTCACAAACAGCGGCAGCAGGGGTTCCTGCTTGTCATGCCAAGCTGCCCCGGCACCCACCTATGGTCCCACTCACTCCTGAGATGCTGCTCAAGGACACCAGCACTGGGTATTACGACCTACCTCCCTTTGCTGAATTTAGTCTCACAAACTAGCCACTGAGGCAGAAATTTAATCTCAGTGTTATTTTCCAAAGACATGGGTGAGGAACACGGTGACCATGAGCTCTTGCACCGAAAGTAGACCCAGTCACCAGCTGTAATGCACGTCACAGATATGCTAGACATGGGCGAGCTGATTGCACTCACCACAGCAAGAAAATACAGGGATTGAGGTAAATAACATTGCTAAATGTTGTTTTACATTTACAACCATTTGTTCTAAATCCTGTTACAGAAAATTTTACCTATCGTGTACTGTCAGTAAACATGTGAGGATTTTGGTCAAAGTGTATCGTCTGACTTCCTTAGCATGGCAATTTTCATAAATAGAGTACGAAAAACTGAAAGAAGGGCACTAACAGGTGGTGTCAAATCAGAGTCAACTAACGCAGTTCTGCTTTTTAAAAACTGTCATAAATCAGAAGCGAGACTGTTTGCACTATCGGAATTCCAGTGAGGTCAAACAGCTCCAAAGGGAAGACCACTGCTAAAAGCCAAAGTGGACGTTTAGTTGTGCCTCAAGGATCGTGGATCTAGTGAGGGAAAATCTTCCCAAGTCTGCAGCCCAGCTTCTCCTTCGCTTTCAACCTTCTAGTCCAGCTGGGCAGGGTATGAATGAAGATCAGACACCACATATTTCATTCTCCACCACTGAATCTGCTCTATCTTACCCAATATTAAAGCCCTGCTAACGCCGTAGGCAGCAGTTGCTGACCCTTTGTATTAAGACCTCCTCTGCAGTGGATGCCTCATACACATGCCTATTGATGTATTTTAGAGTGGAGATAATTTTCATGTTGGGAACTCTCTCTGGCTTCATATTCTCAAGAAAACACCTCGTACATCTATCTTTTCGTGACATGTATTTCCCCCTACTCCTTGCTATAATGTATTGTTATACTCCACAGAAAAAATCTCTCTTCTGTCCATCTTTGTTAAAACTCCAGAGCCACTTAAACATCACTTTAAAGGGCTCTTTATCACTCGGATGCATTTTCCCTTAATTGTGCCCTTTAACTCCAAGAGGGGTTTGGGGACATACTTTGTATGAAAGATGCTATAGAAAACAAAAGTTACATTGCTGGTGGTTTTGCTTTTATATTTCCATCCAGGTAACTCTCTGCACACCAATTTGCTTTCTCTTTTCCAATACCCATTTCCTCCTGGGGCTAGTTCCTGGGACAGAGCTGTCTTCAAATAATTTAATTATCATGTGGCACACACCTTTTTAGTCCCCCCCCCATGAAATGGTGTGTGATGCCTTTGGTTTACATCACTTGTTGGAAAACACTCCAAAGCATTGAAAAACTATTAAATTGTTACAGTATTGGATGCCAACACACAGGGCTATTAGTCTAATTCATCCTTCAGATCAAAGCCCACACAGGCAGCTCTCCTGCCTACAGCTATTTTCCTTTTACTTTCCTGCTTGACAGTAGTCCCTCATATCCCTCTGTTCTACTTTCTTTGAACATACACATTTTCCTTTAGTCATGGAAATATAATTTATGTCTATTATACTGTATTATAGATTGCAGATCAGGACAAGCATGCGTTACTGCCTGGAACGTCTGTTTATTGTACATCGGGTTTCTAAAAATAAATAAATAAGAAAGCCACCCTGCTTCATTGGGGAGAGAAAAATACGGAGGGGGAGGACTCGGGGGCTGGGGAGAACTACACTCCGTTCTCAAAGTTTAATTTCCAAGTAGAGACCTTGAATCATGATTTATTAACATCATGCTGTTTGCTTTTGTCATGTTGTGGATGCAGTGGGGGGAGCGCTGGCCCCTCTCCAGCCTGGACCACCCAGCGAGCGGAGCGTAGCTACCGGCACTGCACACCCCGGTTCAAAGGTTCACCCCCAATTCACCAGCTCCATCAGTCACCAGCCGCCTGGCTCCACCACCCCATTGGAGGCAACAGCAATAACAACAATAACAACCCCCCCCTGAAAAAAAAAAAAAAAAAATCCTAATGGACGGGCTGTCTGGGATGCGAGAATTGCAAAAACAATCCCCACCCCATCACGGAGAGTATGTGTGCACAGAGGAGAGGGAGCGTGAGGAGGGGGGAGAGAGGGAACGAGACAGACAGAGGGGAGGGAAGAAGGGAGGAGGGAGTCCAAGCTCTGAGAAACATCACTCCATCTCTCTCACTCCACAGGAGCTGAGCACGGAGCAGGACGATGTTTGACAACACGCAGTACCCCTATAACTGCTTTAATTATGATGGGGATGATTATCCTACCTGTAGTTCTGACGAAGAGAAAAAATTCACCAGACCGGCATACAGGTAAGATGAAGTTTTTCCAGGTCCCCCGGTCTCTGGGGAGGTTTCTGAGCTCTGGGATGGTGGGATCACAGCTCCTGGGGGAGCCTGGAACCCCTCCCCTGGTGTGTGCCGTGGGTCTGGCCCTGGCGCAGGCACCGCAGCCGGCGGGTTTCCCCCCTCTCCGTGTTTGAGGTGCTCGTGATTTATTTCTTCCCATGCGGGGTCACAGCAACTCCGGCATGCTGTTGAGCCGCCAGATCTCAGGTGGTCTCCTCTGACCTCCAGGAGCCCTGGGAGAAGGGGAATTAAATGTGCGGCGTGCCCACGGGCGATCGGGGTGCTGGCGGTGCCGGGGCGCTGGGCAGACGCGCGGTGCAGGTGTTCACAGGGCACCTGGCTCCTTCCCCCAAGCAGCAAGGTCTCCGCCCC
>JAVJGJ010000047.1:32044884-32087525 GCA_035590215.1 Microhierax caerulescens | reverse complement strand
GCGCGGGACCACCCCAGGGACAATACGCCCGCGGTGTCCCCCCCACCCCGGGCCTCCCGCTAACCTGCTCGCTCCATCGCCAGCACCCAGATAGCTCTGTTTGTTTGTTTGTTTGTTTTAAATATATATATATTATATATATATAAACATCTTATTTATTTTTGGGGGTGGGGGGGTCAGGCACATTGTCACATCACTGCCAGTCCCTCTGCTTCAGAGTTGGGGGATTAAAACCATCCCAGTTCCTCGGCCCGAGGCAGAGCTGGACGCCACTGGCCACGTGGGGATGCTGGTGGAGGGGGCGGAACTGATGGGGGGGAATTGGGGGGTCCACTCTCCCCCCCCCCCCGTCTCTCTGGGACATCTCTGGCCAGGGCGCAGATCCACTGGGAGAACTTCTGGAAGCAAGATATAAGCACACATGTATCCGTGTGATCTGAAAACCTGAGTATGTAAGGCGGCGGTGTAACAGCAAGTTTTCCTTTTTTCAGCTACATTGCCTTAATCGCAATGGCCATCCAGCAAAGTCCTTCAAATAAAGTCACCCTCTCTGGCATTTATGACTTTATAATGAAGAAATTTCCTTACTACAGATCAAATCAAAGAGCCTGGCAGAACTCCATCCGACATAACTTATCGCTTAACAGCTGTTTTGTAAAGGTAAGATCGGTAGCTGTGTATTTACATACACACTGTGCATGGCTAAAAAAAAATATGTGCAGGAATAATCTCATCACTAGAAAAGAAGAGAAACAAACAGCTGAGCTGCGAATCACTTAAAATCTCTCTGAGTTGTCAATTATAGAGATGAAGAGTATATCCGTGTCTGATGCATGCTAATAGATAACAAATTGAAGAGGATGGAGTTTACATCCTATTCGTGTAATGAAAAAGAATAGGCTTAAAAGTCTTGTCATATGTGTTTACACCATCTTGAATGTAAACGAACGCAGATGTTAAGCAGCATCATCTGTAGCACATACAAATACTGAACTGCCTTTAAATAAATACAGGTTCCCAGAACAGAAGGGAATGAGAAGGGGAAAGGAAACTATTGGAGCTTTGCAACGGGATGCGAATCCATGCTGGATCTCTTTGAAAATGGGAATTACAGGCGAAGGCGAAGGAGGAGGAATGTGAAGAGGGAACATAAGGAGCAGAGGTCAAGCAGAGGGAAAAGTCCTTCATCCCCCAATATGCCTTCTACGGACTCTGCTTTAAACAACATTTCCTCTTCTGAAAGTAAACGTGAAAGAATTGAATCGGGCCCAAGGCTACTGGAGCCTCGTGGGTTCGCTCCAAACAGCGTGACCAACAGGCAGAGCCTAAGCAATTCCACCTTAGCAAAATCGGATTCTGAAATTAAGTTCAGCATTGATTACATCCTTTCAGCCCCCGACCCTCTGCCTGTCCTGAGATCTCAGTATAACATGCATGAAAATAAGTACCACCTCCTGGAGGCCCAGCAAATTAATCTCCAGTTCTGGACAATGTGATGTTATTTATTCGTGGTGACAAAGTCTGAGTTGCAGCGTATCCAGCAGCCTCGTGTCACTGAAAATCAGCCACCTGCCTCCTCGTTTCTTCCCGAGCAGCACTCAGAAAGGGTTACCGATTCAACAGCTGATACTCTCTCTGTGCCCAAAGAACTTTGCTGAGGTTAAAGCACGAATAACAGTTACCACTTTTCACTGTGCTGAAATTCATGAAATTCTAGCTTTGTTTTCTAAACTGTCGTGGACATCATTGAACATTGCAAAGAATTTCCTTCCTCAGCAGAATCTGACGGAAGAGACTTGCTTATCACCCTTGGCTTTCTTAAAGACAAAGTGAATTTGATTCCACTTTCACTGGTGGAAATTGGGATTAATTCCACTGAAGTATATAGGTCAGAACTTAAGCTGATCTAAAACAGTGTAATTCTGTCAATTTACACTGGCTGAGAATGTAAGGGGGGGGGGGGGGCTTTGTTTGCTTAAAAGTAATCACAGAAAATCACTTTGTCTTCCTTTTTTTTTTTTAACATCACATTTCAAACTGCTTTGCAGCTTGAATTCATTATTAATTAGAAAATGCAGTTATCAATAAGTGTTTAAAGTATATTTTTATTGATATTCAGGGCAGAGTTGTTTAAACTGTTGAAGTAAAGTTGTGTCCAGAATAATTCTAAGCAAGCTAATTGCAAGGCTGTTGAAGTCTGGTGGACTTTGACAGGTAGTGTGACAGAGGCACAGGGCCAATTAATGCCTTGGTTTTTTAAAAAAAAATAACAGCTTCTCCCCTTGTACTATCAGAAAGCTTCCCGAGATGCTGCAGGAAAGTCCTTGAACATATTTCATCTAACAAGCATGGAGGGAGACCCAGCTTTGCAAGAAGCTGTATCCAGTGTTGACCAAAGCTGGAATTCCACCTACCTGCTTTGTGACAAGTTGTACATCCCAATTAAATAGATTTTTATTGATCCTTCTTGCAAGCAATTACCGAAGTGGTACTTGATACAATTTCAGCAAAGCTGGTGAGGTTTATAATTTCCAGATAGCAATGTTAGATCATGAGCTCCATTTCTAAAGCAAGCCATTTCATTACCATTTTCATGCGGTGGGATATTTCAGAAGAAAAACTGATGGACAATGATGAACTGTAATGAGCATTTAAGAACTTGCTTTTATGCAGCTTGTTCCCAATGAATTGCTTCCCAGTACCTAATGGCAGCGATAGTAAAGACTCCACAAAATCTTGGTTTTGGCTTGGCTACTCCAGTCTTCACCTACTGCAGATAAAAGAGAAAAAGACAAGGATTCCGGTGGTTTTAAGCAATTATATACAGAGAGATAAAATTATCTTTGCAACATGAACTAAAGGTAAATGAAGGTATACGAGATAAGATTAAGCAAAATTGTGCTAGAGGTATGCTCAGGCATGACTTGAATTTTTATGCAGAAGCTTTGACATTTCACTAAGTTATTTTACATTGTGTCTAATATATACTGTACATTTATACTATATATTCTTATATATTGTTATTGAGAAAGGGAGCAATATCACTGCACTTATATGTTGTAAAAATGCGTGATGTATGTTGTCATGATGCTGAAACTCCTGCCATATACTTAAAATTTACCATCAGTGGTATTTCACACTGATTGGTAATAAATGCCCATTTTTTGGAAAACTATAAAACTTTCTATCTTCAGGCATTTCCACAGCATGCAAAAGTCTTTGCTTCTTCTTCAGAAGAGACAAAATGGAAAATTATGTCAGTTATATCACTGCATGTCTTCCAAACTTTGAAGAGATGATTTCATGTGACCAAATTCTGCCTTCAAATGGGAGCATTCAATTCTCTGTGAATCGATGGTTATTCTCGGTGATTATCTGAAAGCAAAATTTGACTTATTCAGCCTGATCTGCTGTTTACACTGACGTTAGAAAAAGAAGAAAAGCTCTGGGGTCACTGGACAGATGGGTTCTCATTTGAAGAAAGACGAGAATTTGCTCCTTTAGTATTTATGCTCGGTAGTAAATAGGTATGGGAAGAGCATGTCCTCACTTAGTGCTTCAATGTATGCATGCACTCACGTGTGGGTTGGTATGTGTGCACCTCTAGGATCCTACCTGCATTTATATATTCATGCCTTATATGCAGATTTTTTTCCTGATTGTTTTAAACATGGCAATGCTGCTGTTAGCCCGATAGTTACAGTACACATCTGCAGTATATTTGAAATATATATTTTTTGCTGTGAAATGCATGAATATCATTATTACTATGTGTTCTTTGTTAATGCTGTTAGCAAACGGCAACTCGGTGACAGCCAAAGTTCCTACTAAGCAACACCTCACCGAGGTGAACACAGTGGGCTGCCGAGACCACTGGAGGTACAGTTGTGGCTACTAAGCAATATAGCATTAATGTATTAGGAAAGGCAGAAATACACCCAGGTGGATTTACAGCAGAGATTCAAAACCATTTTCAGTAAGATGAATTAATATTCACAAATAGCCATGTCCTTTGCTCACAGTAAAGTGCCTGCTAGGAGAGACTGTCATACCTGAGTTTCCCTAACATATAATCAAAGAAATTTGTGTACAAATAGGTGTTAACATTTGTTTTGCAAAGGATATCAATCATATTTCAAAAAATGAAGGGACACATTTCAATTTAGCCAGTATATTATATTCTGACGACTCCAGAAAGGTTTCCAGCAGTTAAAGTGAATGGCATTTAATATAGAACAACATAACAGGGGTGAGGGCTAGACGTGACCTTATTCAAATGTCGTAGCCATTACAAAGCCATTCCCAATGTAATTATAATTAAATACTTTATGCCTTTCTTGCAAATCCTCTGATCGATCATTGATATTAACATTAATATTGTATTACCCCCGAGCAAATGTCTCCCACACAAGCGTTATGGATCACCAGGTTTCCATTAACAAAGTTGTGAGCTATTGCCGTATGCTGGTCGTGGATAAATTTACGTAAATTACCTTTTCTCAGGGAAGGGGGAGAAAAGTCTAGTTATTTTTTTCTCTTTTTATCCCTGCACTCTGAGTCTAGAGCTATTTCTTCAGCTCCATCACAGCCTGTCAGCCACTTACATAAAGCCATAATGAAAGAAAAAAGAAAATCTCACAGGAATGTCCCTCCTTGCCCTGTGTTGAAGCAGGTGAATGTTCTCCAGACGTAGCTGGTTTGGTACAAGGGTTAAAAGCTGGGCTGAAGCCAGGGCTGAGCAGGGCAGGGCAGGGGTCTGCGTGCCACCACGGCCCTCACCGGGCTGGCTAGGCAGCGCGCAGCAGCCACAGTGAGAAAAAGTCCTGGCGTTTGGCTCAGTCCCTCCTCTCGAGGGGTCTTTCTGACCGCAAAGAGAGACCTGGAACGAGCCATGGACTTCCTAACCCCAAAAGAGGTTCTTCCCCTGGGGGGCTGACACTGCCTGTCCCAAGCCTGGGCCGAGGCAGGCGCCAGGAGCAGCTCCTCCCTGCCAGGCTGGTGGACAAGGCGGGGGCAGAACAAGCCTTTTGTGCTCTCCATTTCAGGATCATAAATACCTTTGCAAAGGAAAGATGAAAGGTTTCTTTCTGGGGAGAAGCTAGGCTCAGCCTCACTGAGGGATCCTGGGGTGTTTTGTTTATTTACCCTTTTAAAGGAAGGCTTCCCATGATGAAACAAAGATTTTGATGGAGCTACGCCAGGTTATTCTGCAGTGATTTGACTTCTGTTGATTTATTTTCTTAGGCTTTTGTCGTTGGTGTCGTAGAAGTGTTTTTTTTCGCACAACAAGGTGATGCTCTGCCTCAGAATGAAATTCAAAGTACTCGGGCAACAATGCAGCATTTTTTTTTCCCCACCACCAGCAAAGAGAGGTCGGATGACATCCAACACAGGCCAGTGGTTGACTTCACCTATGGGAACCTCTCCCTCAGCTGAACCTCCTCCTCATCATGGGAGTGTTCATGCAAGTCAGGAGAGCTGGAAACAACCTTTTCTTTGTCAGGAAAGCCAAGTTCCCCTATTTTTCTGCCAATCAGATAGATCTTATTAGGTGAGACCCATTAGGTCCCCTTATAAACAGAAGCTGTGTTCAAGGAGCATTTGAAGGTCACACCATGCTGGGGAGCTGACTCTCCCCGTGCCTTTGCATGTTTTGCTCCATCATGTTTGGACTGCAACAGCCTTCCTCAGCCACACAGCAGGTTGCTCCTCAGCTACCTTGCACAGCGATCTGCACGCTCCCTCGAAGCTAAATCAAGATTTTTTTTGCACCATTTTCTGGCCACAGGGGGGGGTTCCTTTTGGGTAGCAATTGCCTGTTCAAGTCCCGATCTTGTGTGTCTCTTCCAAGGGGGCTGGAGGGACAAGCCTTGGGGGACAATCTCTGTGGCTTCCAGTAGTAGAGAGCTGGCTGGGACTCTGCAAACGGTACAGTGCAAGGGCCCCTGGGGTTGTGTGTCAGGTCTGGGTACTCTAAATTGAAGGCAGCATCTTCCCAGCATCTCACCACGCTAAGGCGAAAGAGGGAACCTAGCCCACATGGCCCTAAGCAAACAGGGCTTTAATCTTCACCTCTGGCAGCGTGACAGAGATCCCTGTCCGTGATCAGCACTTCAGCCCCCAAACCCATGACATGGCAATGCTGCGCTGCTCATTCCAGCTGGCCTCTCCCCTCTCTGTGTCCTCTGGGGCGTGTTCTCCTCCCCACTGTGCGGGTGTAAATCCTTGCAAATCCATTAACTTTGGTACAATTACTTTTGGAATTGAAATACCACGTGTGAAACTGAACTTTGCATGTCATACCCAATGCCTCTACTCACATATTCTACCAAACTGTGCCAGCAGCTCATCTCCTAGATAGCATTCTCATAGCAACGAATGGTCCTGCCTCTTTATTGTGCCTTGGCATCCAGCTTGTAATTCCTTTCTCCAGAACATGGGCACCATATGCACTGCAACGCACAAAGAACCAAGTACATACCCTCTGTCTGTCTCTGGGAACGTCTTGCTTATTACACTTAGGGTCATTAAATTAAAGAACGGGGTAGGTCCAAGTCCTATGGAACTTGCACTGGAATTTTTTTACCCAGAGAGCTAACATAAAATAACAAAGTAAATTGTGCTCCCTCCCACCCTAGCTGCAATGGTTGGAGGCAAATCCAACTGTGAGAATTTTGCCTGAGAAAGAACTGCCGGATTTCTCCCACTGTGAAATCCAGCTGTTAATTCAAACAGAAGGGATGGACCTGACCAGATAGGCCAACTGGCTTGTTTCCATCCTGAAGTCCATTGTGTTCCACAAGTTCCTAAATTTATGGTCATGAAGGTCTTCCAAGCCCTGTACCGAACTATGGCATGCAATGTTTTTGTTAGGGAATGTGGGCTGCAAAGGAAAAACAAGGTTTGCATTTATCTTTCAAATGAAGATCCTGGAATCTCTCAGGATAAACAGGCTAAATTAGGAATCAAAATAGACCATGTTTCTCACCATAACTATGAAACTGAAAATAGCACTTGCAGAGTACTGTCAGAGAAGAAAATTAAAAGTTGCAGCGAGCCCAGCCAAATTTCCTTTTGCCATGAGTGTTTCTCTGTGTGTTCATCATAGCAGGCCTTGGCAGTGGCCAGCAGCAGGAGCAACCTTTCATCTTTCAGGGGCTGTTGTTCTGCTGGGGAATTTCAGAAAGAAGTTTTTGTACTTCAGAACTGACCTCCTGGTCTCCATCATCAGCATTTACATTAGGCACATACTCTCTTGTCTTGCTCTGAGCAGGCTGGAATTGAGACACCGAAATGCTCTTTGACTTGTCAGCCTGGACGGTGCAGCTCGGTGCAGATTCCTTGTTGCTGCAGCTCTGCAAAGTAACTGTTCTGCACCAACGCTGCTCCCTCTTCGGTCTTTGTTGAAGACATGATGAAGAACTCGATAGGCTTGGAAGCTTGCTCAATTTTCACAGTGATATCAGTGGTTCTAATCAAAACAAATTAGGCTTCCTGAAATTTCCACAGCTATAAGAATGCTACTCTTTCCCTCAGTGATTAAAACCTTTCGTTAGTAGTAGCACTTGGCCTTACAGCCTCATATATGCGGATCTAATTGCCCCCCTGAAGCTGCAGTTTCCATAGCTGCTAACGGTGAAACACTGCTGTGTTTTCCTTTGTCCAGGAAAAAAAATTAGGATGAAATCAACTTTTCTCTTGAGCCCAAAGGCTCTGCTGACCATTAGCCATCTGTCCCAAGCAAGATCTGCTCTAGCTGAAAATCCTTTCCGCGGTTTCATGCCGCAGATATTTATTCCTACAACAAAATTGCTCCCCATCTTCCCCTCTCTGCCTTACTAGTATTGACTGCAACCAGCATCCTCTGCTGCCATCCGCTCCTTCCAGCACGGCCTCTCCGAGACTGGGGAAAAGAAGCAGTACTTCCCCTAAAAGTGAATGTGGAAAAGAACAGGTGCGACGAGATGTGTTTTGTGATTAATCTGTCTCAAGCTTTTCTGAGGCTGAGGGCTACACGAGCAATTGTCAGGCGCTGGGAGGCATTTCAGTACTAATCAGCCCATAACTGGCTCCATGGGTTGAGTCCTGACTCTCATGAAATGAACGGGAATTTTGCCATTGGGTTCAAGGGACCAAAACTTCATCTTCTGTTGCCAGGACCAGAGCTTAATCAGATTAAAGGACATGAGGGCTGCAGAGAAAATTAAATACCTTCTAGCAGTTACTTGCTGTATCCTCAAGACAAAATAGCAGCTTTTTTCCACAGGTTTCTTTGGCTCTGTCTTTCAGCCAGACAAAATACTTCCTGAATTCAGTGGGAAACGTGTCCAAATAGGGAAGAAGTTCCCTGAAGCCCAAGGGCTGTACACAGCAGAACCAGATGTTGGCATCTGGGGTGAGATTCCTGGTGCAAAGATGTCTGTGTGTTCTTTGAGAGCACCTCTGTCCTGGGGCTGGTGTACACACTCGAATAAACAAGTTACACTACGCGAATACCCAGACTTGGGATCTCAAATTTTCTTTCGACAGGAATCTGTCCCAAGATCTGCTGCAGTTTGGCAAAGGGATGACACTGCATTACTTCCTATTTTGTTTTGCTTGTTGTTGAAATTACAGGAAAATAAATATTTTCAAGATGATACATTGTGTATCCCTAATAAATACCAAGGGCATTTAATATAAACTATGGACACATGGTTTGCTTTGTTGTTCTAAGTAACCATTTCCTTTTAACCAAATGAAAAGCTGGTTGTGCTGTGATGCTGCAGATTATAAATTAGCAGCTCTCATATGGTTTTGTGCAATTGTTTCTTGAAGAGCTTTAGGCTACCTCAGACAAAAATTTCAAATAAAATGTGAATTCATTGAACTGTAACTTGTGGTATTAGATTTATAATAAACAAAGGTGGGTCACATAAGCATGTCATGGAAAACAACATTTTAAAATTCAAGCAGCAACGTTTTAATCCAGTTTAGGTTCTGATCCTGAAGTCAAGAGGCACCTTGGCTCTTTCTGCTTCCCAATGCATGAAACCAGGACAAACCTAGACCGGGTGGAAAGCACACAGCCAGGCGTGGACTTCCAAGCAGGTTTGCTGAGGTGGGAGAAGAGAAGACACATTTCTTGTCAGCCAGAGAAGAACAGACCCAAAGGCAGTAGCAGCCTGCTCCCGTGCCGGACCAGGTTGGGTGGGTCAAGCAAAGAGAGGAGGGGGCCCAGTCCAGTCCTTCCAGAGCTTCCTCACTGCTGGTCCTCACCCGGGCTTGGCTGAGCAGCTGGGGAAGAGCTGAAATGACCCCCAGGGCAGCAGATTGCTGGGGCAACCTGCCTGATTTCCAGCTTCAGCTGCGGGAAGGGCAGATGTCAAAGTACCTCTAGCCTCTGCTGATGCACACTTATCGTGACATGGCAGAGGTGGAGCTATTTTCTAGAAAAGAACCCCCTTGCCTTTAAGGCAACCTCATATCTGGGGTGAGAAACACACATTTTCGACAGGTGTGGTCTCCTGTGTTGTTTCAGAAAGACACTTAGGACAATCTTTGCCACCCAAGGCATGTATACCCTGAAGACCATACTTAGCCCAGTCTCATCTGACTTCTCTCCCAGTGGTGGATGGAGGGGACAAGCCCCATGAACTGCTCCTAGGCAATCCCCACTACCAGCAGCCTGCTTTCTCCCATGTCCCCTCCCATCAGGTGACAGCAGAAGGGACACAGGGCTGCTGGGGAAGCCGTGTGAGGGGCAGACCACTCCATCTCTGGAGAACACTGCCTAATTCATGCCTGGGTCTGAGCATCCCGGGGGAAAATGGCAACAAGTTTTGCATGTTTGAAAACAGCACAGGATCTTCTTCTCACGAGACATTTGCTGCCCGCGTGCTGTGCAGCCCACACACCATCCCCACCCGTGATGGGGACAGGCAGTAGTGCTGGATGTGGGTACCACCAGGATGTCCACTGATGCTCCCTGGCAGAGGAGGTTCTGTAACGAAGCCCTCTCACCCGAAACACTCCTTGTTTGATGGATGCGTGTTTGAGAGGAGGCTTAGTTCTTTTAGTGGATGTTTTGTAAGGCAAAATGAATAACCATGGCAGGTCTGTACTACAGCATCATAAAGCTGTAGCTTGCTGCTTAACACCAGACATTCATTTCAGAAAGAAGAAATGAATATACCTTGATGTATAGGAACTTTTTTCTTTACCCCTAAGCCTGACTGACTCTGTATCATTTATACCATGACAAGAGCATAAGCTGAATTTGGAGAGGAAAGACTATACTTGAGCTGCCAGCCCAACTGTCATTTATTCCTGTAAGGAATATTCCTATTAGTAAGTGAGTTTTGTGTGTACTTGGCTCTACAGGCACGTGGGCATGTGTACAGCACATATGAAATTGATATCTTTGTCCTAATTCTGGGTTGCAATTACTGGAGCTGAAGTTTAAAATTTTTCCAACTGCCAAACTCACAAGCTAAATGACTGTATAGCTATCAAAATTGATTATCAGGCTTCCTGTTTCCTTGCCTGTGATCCAGCAATATTGACATTCAGTACAAGGAAATTGCAATCTGAAATACTAGTAGCAATAGCTGGAGGCAATTACAAAAGGAGTATGGCTGGTGGTGGCACGTGGACTTCTATATTAGATTTAACCATACTGCGCTTATAATGCACTCGTTCGAGATAGCAGGAAATTCTGTATTTCTTTTTTAAACTACAGCCAAGAAAACATTTTTGTTTGCTTCTGTATTTCAGATTTTTTTTTTATTATTATTATTTCAGAATGCATTTTCTCTGGAACAGCCTAAGAAGAAAAACCTTCTGGCTCTGGAGATTCAGGTCTATTTTGTCTCCAACATGGGCAATGCCTTGGGGCAAGTCATTTTATGTCTCTGTGTCTCCACAGTCCCATTTGCAAGGCAGTGCAGAGAGTTCACCTTTGCAAAGCATCGTGTCAGAAACACGCTATATCAGCAAGTTTATGTTATTGACCTTCTACAATCTCTTCATTTCCCGTCACCTTTCCTGTCTCTGCTTTAATCTTCTCTAGTGCTTGAACATTTCATCCATCCTGCCACTGACCAGTTGCCACAGATCACTTTTTCAGAGGGCTGAGTCATGCATAAATGTATAAAAACTACCATCTCTCCCACTTTCACGTGACTCCAGAAGTGGGAATTTTAAGAAAAACAAAAAAATACCAGGAGAACTGGGATTAGGTTACAAGAGCTGGAAATGTTGTTACCTTTTTAAAATAATCTTCTTGTTCCTCATTTTCAAGATGAGGCGAAGCATACCCTTGTCTCCAGCTAAATGCAAGAAACTTTCCAGCTTGCACCACATACTAACTCATGCTGCCACTTGCATTAGCAAACGTCGTGCCCCTATAGTGAACAAAAGCATTTTACAGCCAGTTCTTTCCAAAAAACTTCCCCCAAACCCCACTTCTACTGGCAATAAAAACAAGCAGAGAACCCCTGTAACTTCAAGAGGAATCTCTAGCATCAGTGATGATGGTATTGCAAAGGGTTGTTGAACCACTCTCTTCAAAGGAACTCTGTAACGGCAGGATATTTGTTCAAATCCAAGGAATCCATGCAGGAACTTAAAATAATTTTGACACAGTCGATCCTCCCTGGATGCAAAATCTCCTGGAGAACCCAGCTTGACTCTTCTTGTGATATTCTGAACCTTATTCGGGGCAGTGAGGGTAGTATACCATATCCCAATTATACAGGCTCGACAAGAAGAAAGCTTTGATTTTGCCTTCAGAGAAATTTCCCAGGCTGAAAGCAGCTCATTACTTAGCATTTGCTACAAACCCAGTCCGGGTGCCATCCTGAAGTAATGATCCATGGCCGTCCATTACGCAGAGGCTGAGAAAAAGTGGATTGTCATGGATCGTGGTTTCTCGACAGGCCAACCTTTTCAGAAGAAAAGTTCAGCAGAAGTGGAAAAGTTGTTTGGGTTTGTTTGTTGGGTTTTTTTTTTTTTAACTTGCCCGTGTGACTTGTGAGAAAAGAGCTTTTATTAATGAGCTCTGCCCTCCTCTGTCCTTCAGAAGTCCCCAGGGCTTCGCATGTATGACCAAGCCGCAACAAAAACCGGCTGCGAGTGTGAATAAAACAGATAAAACTGAACCGTAATTACAGAATCTCCCACCTGCAGGCACTGCTGAAGGTGTGAGGCAGCATCTGGTGGGGCTACCATGAGCCATGATAAGGCTGCAGCACAGGACTGTGTCTCTGCAATGCCAGAAGTTTGCAATTCAAACAAAAGCTTTGCTACAATGAACCTGGACTTTTAAGGCTTGGAAACCTTCCGTGAACCTTAAAAAAAAAGAATGAATATTTAAGAGAGTGAGGAAGCAAACATGACAAAATAGATGAGAGTGACGTTTCTTAGTGAACTTTTCCTTCCTCCAAGTGGGACAGAGTGGAAATTCCACTGCTACCATGAGGTTTCTAGGGCAAAAATAAGAGACATTCAGAAAAGTTGTACAAATGTAACCAAATCTGTCAATTTTCTCAAAGCTCTCTATCTCGGTCTGCCTTTGATTGTGACAAAGTGGAAGGCAAGTGTATCAGGCAATCCAGCAAGGCTGTCACACCTTCTCCGTGGCTTACTTGGAGCCAGACTGTGTCATAGTCCTCCAGGTGCTAATCCCCTTTTGCTTGCAATACAAACGTTAATGGGAATTTCATGTTGATTAAACATGTGTAAAATGATGCTTGAAATGAAAAGTCCCCAGTTAACTGACTTTTCATCACTAAAATCAGTTTAAGTTGCATAATGTTTTTCTTGTTAAAATAATTAGTCCTCAGTCAGGGTAATTTGGAGGACTAGCTGGGATATTTTAAGTCAGTGTTATGCTTTATTCAAGAAGGCTCTTTTGTGTTTGTAATATTTCCAAAACGTGACGCAGATAATTGCTTAATGCTTTGTCATTCTAATAGATAATCCCTCGGCATCTGAACAGTATTAATGGGAATAGAACTTGGCAAAACTACCTGTAATTTCCCACCCACCCCACCCCCAATCTTTTCCACACCAAAGAGAGAACATCTCAGACAATGAGGTATGCAAACTTTCTAATTTTTTTTTGCCTGCAAATTGATCCTGAAATAAAATGCATTCCTCTGGCTGCCACTTTGGTACTCCTTTTATGTCACTTTGGTTTTAATACATTACATTTTAGCTAGGTTTAACCTCAGTCAATAGCTGCACCTTGGTTTCCTGAGATAAATAACTTTACTGAGCAGAATCAGGACCCAAGACTCATTTGTCCTTCATAAAGGTTTGTTTTGTTTGTTTAAATATTAGCATCCACCAGCTGTGCAAAATAGACCTTTTTCATTAGTTGTTTGATCATGGTGGGAAAAGCTATTAATTTAGTCAGTTCCCTGCAATGAGCTCTGGGGTTGCTACCAAACCACGACCTGATGAAAACAATAAATGCTAGACTGTATTAACTGTAAAGGTTAATCCATAAATCAAAGGGAAATGTCAGATGCCTTTTAACATTGATTGAGATGTAATTTGGTGTTGGTAGTGATATGTTTGTTACATAAATTCACAAATGCACTCGATTCCTGTTAGGAGTCCAGGTCTTTGAAACTTAAATTATGTAGGTTGTTTTATTTATATAACCATATAAAGATTGATTACCTCATTCTGTTTAGGTTATGATATATCACCAATTTTAAAACAAGTGAATATTAATATCTAGAACTTCTTCCAGGGTACATATGACTTGCTATGAAATTGAATGCACTGATCTTTTTTGTGAAACTATACTATTACCTATAAGTATATTTAAGGCAGTTGTTCCTTTTGATTTTTGGCTTTGATTCATGTTTTTCAAATTACAGCATAAGCATTAGCCTTTGTATAAATGTGCTCGGAAGTATAGAACATATTTTCTATATTACGGGTACATCATATTTGAATATATAATACAAAACAACAAATATGAGGAAGAAATGCCACAAATTAGATCAGAATGGAATATAGTAACTGACGCCAAAGAAGCAAGGAAAAGAACATTACTGTCACTCATAGAAATGTTTTTTTCCACTATTCTATGTGAAAAAAATGTGAGGCCAGGGGATTCTTCACTCGGCACAAATGAGAATCAAGTCACCAGACCTTCAGAATGTAAACAAATACCTTTCTAGCTTTATCTATCCAGGGAAATTGCAAAAGAAAGTCCTCAAGGACAGGAGCATCACTCCTGGGTCCCTGTTAGCCACAAACGGAAGCTGCTGAGCTTTTTCACTAGCTGCTGCTGGGGCAGGCAGTGTGCTGAAGGGAGCCAGAGCTGGGAGCTCTCGGTGCTTCCGAACACTGCGGAGTCTCCCATCCATCTTCTTTCTTCGGGAGAATCACAAATGGTACAGTTTAACAGGGCAATCACTGCAAGAAGTCCGTGGGAGCAGCACTTTAAAGGCAGTCAGGTAGAAGATCACAGTCATTTTCTTCTGATTATTCAGCAGAGCCAACAGTGGGAATGTTTTCTCCCAAATTCCTGAAGGGCATCGATCCAAACAGGTACCCAGACCGCTGCCAGTGAGATTCAGATGTGTAAGGACACAAGACTCGGTCAATTTAAAAATGCCCCAGAAGTTCCTCACTCTGCAGTAACAGGATGCTGTGGAGCCCAGCAGTGGCAGCCGAGTGTTTCAGCAGTGGGGGTGGGCTGGGCAGCACCTTCCCTGTGGATGCACCAGGTACCTTGATACAGCTTTAAGCTCCGAGCCACCACCTGATCAACATTAAAAAGATCTGGTCTGTCTCCCTCTGTGCACACGAGTGACAATGAGAGAAAACACATTCCTTCCTTACCTAGTTGTCGTGTTTGCTTTCAAATGCTTCATGAAAGTAATGAGATGTTCACTAACATTTCACTTACTTCCAGCAGATCTTGGCCTATATATAAAATTTTAGGTGGGAAATTCCAGGATGCACGTGAAACGCCCTCTGCAGCGGTGCATAGGCCATGATGGGCACGGACCAGACACCTGGGTTAAAGGGCAGCAAATAAAGGCGAAATCCTCAGGCCCTGCTGGCTGCATCTTCTGCCCTTCCGTGGCAGCCTCCTGTGGAGGCCGAAAGAGCTGGGGGAACAGCAGAAGGCGTGGGGATGGAGGGTGGCGTGTCCCGACATGGTGCTGTGGCTCTGCAGGCAGGGTGGGATGATCTGCACGCTGCTGGCATGCGCTCAGCCCTGGGGCAGCCTGCTGCCGCTATCGAAATGAGGTCCTCGGAGAGGGCAGGGAAGGGAAGGTGCTGAAGGAGATTAAGACCACCCTGACCTCCAACCAGCTCCCATGGCTCTGCGGTTGGCCCTCAGAAGGAAGCAGCAAATGTCCTTGTAACGTGGAGCAATGCAGCCGAACGGGAACCGCGGCTCCCGGCGCAGGAATTCTGATAAACATTGCCACGCATTCTGCTGGGAAGAGCAAATCTCTACGCCAACATAAATCCGCCTCTCTGCCCACGCTCTGTCTGGAGCTTTCTTTTATTACTGGCTTTTTCACTTAATGTAAGATTACAATTCACAGAATTTTCAGCTACATTTGTCCTATTTATATGCGGCACTCCAATCAAATGTTCAGTGCTCCTCACCTTCAAGGATGGAATTGTAATGAGTGTGTAATGAGCTACTCCACAGCCACTAGTTCCCGTGCCTTTAAAACTAGCGTCGACAACTCTGAAATCTTCCGTGTAGATTAGCGGAACCCTGCTGATTCACATGGCCATTGTCTCTGGAAATAAATGAAAACCATATTAATATTCACCATGTCATTCACTCCTATGCTAATTAGGAAAATTGCAAAATAAACTACAAAGACAAACACAAAAAAGACATGTGGCTAGGGGAAATCTCAAGGACATGAATATTAAAGAGTGTTGGATGGAGAGGGACCTCTGAAAACACCAACTTTTGAGAAATCTTCCTACAATCCAACTGCCACAGAGATGAAATACAGTGGCCAGCATTCTCACCAGTTATCACGGCCATGGTCTTGTTCCGTGGGCCAGTGCAAATGGCAAGAATAACTCAGACAGGCAAGGAAGTCTGCAGAAGCTGAAGTCCCGTTATAGGTGGGAAGCAGAGTGCCCCACTGGGAACTGCGCTGCATCCACACCCCATCACGATGGGTTTGGCAGGCCACAGGC
The DNA here is from genome assembly GCA_035590215.1 of Microhierax caerulescens. NCBI lineage: Eukaryota > Metazoa > Chordata > Aves > Falconiformes > Falconidae > Microhierax > Microhierax caerulescens. The sequence continues at coordinate 32,071,343 of JAVJGJ010000047.1, read as the reverse complement.
AGCTGTTATCAGACTTTCATAGCAGTCAGCTCAAGATAATGAAAAATTCTTTCCCACTTGATCTCCAAGCCTGGATCATCTCAGATGAAGCATTTTGATCGCTACAATGTTTTGCTGAGGTTTCCCAAGTTAAGTGTCACTGGGTGTTTTCCTTCCTTTGTTTTCTTTTTTTGTTTTGGGGGAACAGTTTCCTTGATTTCTCTGTCACTGATTCAAACCCTCGGATTTTCTAGCCCAGGACTAGAAAGTAGATTCCTCCTGTAAGGAGATATATCATTATGTGTATATATATATACACACACCCTATACATAGCTTACATTTGGCCACTCAAAAAGGAACTGTACCACAGACTACACAGCCATCCATGAACTAGTCCTGCTATCAGTCTCATGCCAGACACCAAGACTGATACCGCCTAGTTTGCTGAACCTGCTCTGCTGTGATCTCGTTCAATTCTGTGCAGAACTCCCCATCCGAAGTTTTATGTGGTGTGGCAGCAGCAGCAGCGTGTGAAGATAAAGCACTGGCTTTTGCCCTACTGCTGTCATCTTGGGATGCTGGAATACAAATATCCAGAACATCTTCCCTTTAGAGCAAAGCATGCATTCCTCTGTCTAGCTGAATTATTTTCTGTATTAAATAAATGAGCAAAGCAAAAAAAGCCACAAAAACCCCACACAGGAAAGAGAACAGAACACACAGACACAGAAGCTAGGAGCGGGAGGACCACTAATTTCTCATTTCTTTTTTATACTCTGATTACAGAAGGGTTGAACTGGATCTAAATAATTAATTAGGAATTAAAACCAACTTGTTTTTTTTTTTTCTCTTTCTGTTTGCCAATTCTTTTCTCTGAGCTAATGTTTCCTGTCCACCACTGATGCCATCTGCAGCACCAAAGGCCAAAGCCAGACCAGGTGTGAGAGGGCACAAACCCCTGAGGTCCAGCCCCTTTCTCCACGTCCAAATTCCATGCGGGGAGCAGGGTCCCTTCGCGCTTTCATACGTCACAGATACCGCATGAAACCCAAGGAACACTCAATAAACAGGTGGAACGAATTCAAGGGAGGGGCTAAGCAGGTATGCAGTCCTTTAGCCTTATCAATGTTTTAGTTTTCATTTTAAACTAATTCCCATATGCTAGTAGATAGGGTCACAACCTGGCAGAGGTGGTTATCTTTGCTGTGAGCGGAGCTTACTGGAGCCTTCCCACACCTCAGGCTCGCTCTTTTCCCATATGCAAGCCTAAAGCACTGAAAACCTTTCTTTCCTTGCCAGCCAAGAAGTCCTCACAGAAGCCTGTCAGCAACTCCTTGGGTGAAATGGTGTTTTCCAGCTACGGGAAGCTATCTGAACTGAGATATTTAAGATACAATTCAATGAGCTTTTAAAGTTCATCTGTATCTTAAGCCATCCAAGGTCATGTCCCTTAACCCTTGGCTAGCCTCACAGAGAATTTCCAAAATCAGCTGCTTAGTGGGGAAAAAATTCTGACTCAGTTTGATTTGGAACTCAGCAGGAGACACATCCAGTCTCATCTGTTGTAATGTGCTCATCACTCGCCAGCACCACAACCTGGTTAAGGCAGCAGCGCTGCAATCCCGGAGCAGAGCCGGCAAGTATAAATAAGGGACAGTTGTCACATGTGGTTACAGGAGGGCAGCAGAGAAGGAAGGTTGCCTGCAGCAAGAACAGCCAGGCTGAGACAAACTCTCCCATTGTTTGGGGTCATCTGGTCTACAAACTGTTTCACATGAGAAAATTAGATTATGCCAAACCAACTTCTTTGGAGTATTTTTTTTTTTTTAATCCAGCATTAAAAAGATGGAAGTAATCGTAAATCTGGAAGCAATCACACACACATCACTTAGAAATGCTCTGCCTCAGTGCAAGAGAAACAGAATGCATCAGTGCTGATTGGCCTGGGGTATCTCTCCCCCCACCAAGCCCATGTCCCAGACAAATTAAATGTTTCATTAATTAGGCGCTAACCATGGTTAAAATTAGGAGAGCTGCAAGGATCTGTCCTCCTCCTTCAGACTAGTCCTCTGATTAAAAGCAGGGCTCCCAGGGTCACTCCACGTTGCTGGTTTGCATCTGCTGGGTTTGGGGTTTGAGCCAGCCTGGTGGGGGGTGTGGGGCAGAATGGGGTGCTAGAGCAGGAGGCAACTGGTGGGAGCAGGCTGGAGGCAGAGGACACCGCTGTTAGCATGCTCTGTGTGATGGATGTGTGCACAGCCAACTGATCTCATGAGCCTGTGGTAAGTCCCAAACTGGAACGAACAGACACCAGACAAACCCCATCATGGTCCTCAAAGGAGCCTGTCTCCAGAGAGGGCCTCTCGGGACATCCACTAGGTCCTTTACTCACACGTGGAGAAGTGGCAGAAGCCACATGCCCCACCTGAAGCCCCCACAGAGCCAGGGATGCCTCATGGGCACCCATCTCCACAATCCTCTTGGACCTGGGGCACCATTTCCAGCTCCTCCACAGCTCTGCAAAGCAAAAAGCAAAGCCAACACTCCAGACAGGAAAAGTTTAGGTTTGAGGGTGCTCTCCTTTTCCCTTGGAGAGGCTGAAAAGTCTTTACTCCTCACAGGCTTTTGGGTGTGATTTTGACTGTGTGCAAAGTGGCTGTTTTGCAGCTCCATTCACCTAAAAGGGATCAGCGTGGTGGGGCTTTCAGGGCTGTTTTCTTTTTAAAAAGCAGAGAGAAGATCTCCATCTATCCATCCAAATCACCGTCAGACTGTGATATTAATCAGAAAACAATGGTTTTGGCAAGCCATTCTGTCAAGAAACAAAAGCAAACCTGGCCATTGAAGGCAAGGGGTGGGGGAAGCACACCAGAAAAGAAAACAATGGGGACATTCTGTAGTGACTGCAAACCCCCAAGTTTTCTGCCATATTCTGTTTTCCATAAATATTGGCCTCGCTTTAATGTAGAGCAGCCAAGGGCTGCTTGCATGAATTCAGCCTCCCTAACCAAGAGCTTTAACCAGCTATAAATAAAGTTACCGTGACAGACAGCAACAATTATAAATTCACTGTGCTCAGGTACATCCTAGCACCTTTCAACAAACTAGAAAACCAGGAAAGGCTGCCGAAAGGCACTTGCTTCCAGGCAAGCAACCAGCACCTCGTTAAGTGTAGTGAGCAACATTCAGGGAACAGCCAGGGGAAGGATGGAGTGTTGCCTGCCTTACAGCATCCAACACTTCAGGAGTCAAACCCAAAACCTAGTTACAACACGTGCAATTTTGCTCAAACCCTTGAGCTTGCCCAGGTCAACAGCTTCTCTGCATTTTGGGTTTTCTCTATTTGACACCTGGCTTTCGAGGATGAGGGGTGGCTTGGGATGTGTTTTAACAGGTTTTGTCCCCCGTAAATCCAGAGGGTCGAAGATGATGTTCTCGTAATGAAAGGCTGAAACTGTCACATGAGGACTCACCTGCTGGAGTGTTTTTATACATCAAATACAATGAGATTGGCATTGAGATCCAAGAGCTGGAAGGTCTGAGGATGCCACAACCAAGCAGGAGACTGGACAAATATCATGAAGCCCCCCTGCACTGCTCCTTGGTTAGCAAATGTGCTTTCTCAAAGAGTACCAGGGGATGAACCTCTACAAGTGAAGAATACCTCATTTTTAGCTTCGAACAGCAGGTATCAGGCAGGGACTTCCCAAAGCAGTGACTCAACATCATTAAGGGAAAACGTCCACCCACGAGACCTCCAGGACTATTCCATCTGGGCAGTATGGCTGCCATACAAAGCTATAACTTCAGGGTTTGACCAGTCTCGCAAGGTGTTATTCCACCCAATTTTTTAACGTATGTAATCTGGAGCTGAAAAAAGACCCTTAAATTTCACTCAGACAAAATATCCAAGTAAAAATCAACCATGAAATATTTAATTTCCATTATTCCTTGCTCCTTGAAGCACAAGCATGCTTAGTTCCATCTCTACATGAAAGTTCCAACCAAAATGTTGGAATCAAAGCAAAGCAAAGCTTCATCTTGAGAAAGTTGCAAAGCAAAGATTAGAGCGTTATGAATTATTATTTTGAAGTACTGTGAGCTATGATCTTCTCTTGGCTGAAGCACCTGAGACATTTGGTTTAATTTACAAGCCTGTCAGAGGGACTCACATCCATATTTTTTTCTTTCTTGCTAATAAAATATTTGGCCACAAACATGCACCCCGTTCACATCCCAACACCTCACCAGCTTTCACCCTGTTTACCTCATGTGAGCTGATTCCTTCCTAGTCTGAAGTGGGGATGGCTGGAGGCAGGAGAGATACCAAATAAACAGAGTTTGTCATGTTACCCCACAGCAAAAGGAACTACGATACATTATTTTAACTCTCCCACTGTGCCAGGGAACTTCATCAAAGTGCGTGACCTTGGTAATCATATGCTTTGGCACCCTGCCAGACACAAACAGACTTTAAAGTAACTGTTTCAATGCCTTTTTTTTTTTTTTTCCCTTTTTTTTGTTTTGTTTTGTTACTGGCATTGAACTCCTAATGTTGGCTTAACATACTTTTTGTCTCAAATATTAATATGTACAGATATTTACAGAAAAAACAGGGCAAATTACACTGGAAGGGAAGATGCTGGAATCACACTGTTGAAGTTCAGCTCATAAAGAGGAAAAAGCAGATCCTAATGTTATTTCAGCTGGATTAGCTGCTAAATTCACTACTAGCAGCTTTCTTTGCTGAGAACAGTAATGTCAGCCTGGTTGATACTTCTGAGATCCTGGGATAACATTGTCATTAATGGCAAGAAACTTTTTCCCAACTGAAAAATCTGGACCAGAGTTTCCATCATGAACATCAAGGACTGTCATTGCAACCTACCTGACATCTAGCCTGAAGAAGAGTAATGCCCAGAGAAAGCAACAGCTCCTCTCGTTACCATGTATAGAAAGAGAAATATGTTTATTAATTGACTGCTTGCTAAGCTCATACAGTTTGGTATCTGGCAACCAAAAAAAAAATAATAAAACCAACTTGTAGTAATAATCCCATCAGACTGACAGAGGAAGAGCTCAAGCTCGCGCTCAGGAGGCCAAGCCATGGAGCACTCAAGTTTTTTCCATGTAGATGTGCCAAGGACTGTGTTTGCCTCATACTTTTTTGCTGAAGAGCACAGTTCAAAAGGGTGAGTCTTGCTGTGATTAAAGCCCTATTATCTTTTGACGAGACTTGTGGCAGCCTTTCTCAGTAAATTGATGGGGTTTTGTGGTTGTTATAAGTACTCAGAGGATTCCATGGATACATATGATAAAATAAAAGGAAAAATATTCAGCTTCCACCCCAAGCTTTGGGGGTGGGGAGCTGATTCGGGCAGAAGCGCAACTGCTGGTTGGCAGAAGCAGTAACATGAGTCAGGAAAAAAAAAAAACCACCAAAAAACCCCCAAAAAACAAGACACCACTGGATCATCAGGCAAGAGGAAGGTGAGGGCAGCAAAGCACCATCTGGGCCGAATGGCTGTGCCTTGGGATGTGGGTGGCCACCTGCTCTGGCTGAGCACTGACCAGCAGCTCTGACACAGAGGAACAAGCCAGCAGAGCACAAGGTTGTTACGGCAGCAATGATGCATGGGCAGCAGCACACAGCTGCAGACAGGTAGACACAGGTTGGTAGAGAGCTTTTATTTTCCTAACTTACCCTTTTGGTTGCTCATCGGCACCTCTAACTGGCTATAACACAGACATCTGCCTGCCTGAGAGATGGGGGGGTTTAGACAAACCCATTCTGGTCATTTTTCAAACAAGTCACCTACTATTTTTTCAATAAGTAAAAAATATTCTGGGACAAAAACTGTTCTGAAGTCTTTTCAATTAAAAAAAAAAGTAGTAATAGAGGCAAGGGAATAATTCTGATCAATTTCAAACCACATTGTTTTAATGTTTCTTATATGAAAAGTTTTATTCTGAAAACTTTTGCAGTTTGTATTTCGATGCTTCCCCAAGCTAAACTCTTTGACTTCTTGTTTTGCAAGTAGTGGTTTCCTTTTCATAAAAATCACTTCACAAGCTTTGAGAAGGATAAACAGCCTGAAAATTAAAGACAACACTGTGTTTTCAGTCAAACAAAAACATGCCTGGCTAACTAAAATGAAAAATTGGGGTGGGGTGGAGGGTATTCTGCTTCGATTCATTCAAAAATTTCCACAAGCCTCTTTCACTTCAACCAGCTTCTCCCCTAGCTTTGCTGTTTTTTTTCCCCAGTTTGGCCTCAGAACCACCACAGGTCCTTGGTGCCCCACGTCTGTCGATGTGGGGCTCTTCTCCCACATGTGGAGCTTTTGAAGAGGAAGGAGGGCAGCCACTGAAGCTGTCTGGCAGCGAGGGGGACAGGCTGTTCCCACGGCGGGCAGGAACGTGGCAGCCCAGGAGCCATCCTTGGCTGATGCCTGGAGGAGCTCTTTGTTCAGGAGAGGGACAGACAGCTTCAGCATGGTCTGGTCTGAGTTAAACCAAAATTAAAGCGGCCAAGATTTCCACTGACATCCCTTGCAAAGGAGGGGAGCAGAAGGCTGGCTGACGATGGGGCTCATTGCAGCGTGCTGGATGCAGATAGACAAATAGGGAATGATACCTGCATCTGTACAGTGCCTATATACAAGATTGCCCTGTGGGTTTTCTTTACTACCACCAAGGTGTAATCCAGATACTCATTGCTGTCTAACCATGACTTGTGTCTGTTGATGCAGCTTTCTCAACTGGGTCAGCTGAATGGTGCCATAAGTGGACTGTGACAGGAGATGTAGGGTGACTAACAGTAGGCATTGAACTATGAACTCAGCTCCACAAAAAAAAAAAACCCCAAACACACACCACCAAAACACCCCCAAACAAACAAGGAACCATTGAACAGACCCTGAATCAGAAACAGGCTTCAATAAATCTGCCTGGTTTTTTGTCCCTTGTGACTGGGACAAACAGTAGAAGCATTAGACCACCTGGAGGGGCAGAGGCATCAGACACATTAGGCGACTGTTTTATTCTCAGACCTAACCCAGAGCACAGGAAAATACTGACACTGGCCCCAAGCCCAGCTCTCAGCCTTACTCTTGGGATTGAGAGCAACCACACAAAGGGAGAAAGGCAAAACCTGGCCCCCAGCTTTAATGTTGGAAATCAGTCTGGTTTAAATGACTATGGGGGGGGGGGGGGGAAAGCCAGGAGAGAGGCCAGGAGTAACTGGAAAGAAAATGGCATGGGAATAGGTATAGATCAAATGCTTGGTAGCTGCTTTATCTGCTAAAATGTACTTAATAGCAGAGGAGGAACAAGATCTGAGGGGAAATGGGCATGACAGTCCAACTGGGACATATTGTAGGAGGATTCCCTAACCCACTGGTTAAAATATTAGGCAAACTGCTGAAATAACCAAAATACAGGCTTTGTGACCTTAGGGGAAAAAAAAAAAAAAAAAAAAAAAAAAAAGGGCGTGTGTTTTTGCATTAGTAGTAAGGCATCTGTCTGTCTGAAAAATCTGTTAGCCATATTTTAAGGGGAAGCGCAGAAGAGCTCCGCAGACAGCTCTCACAAGTGCCCTGTGGGTTCAGTCCCATCAGGTTACCTTTCATCCAGCACCTTTTCATCCAAGCAGCACAACACGGCGTTGCTTGCGATGGGGCTACTGCATCAGCTGAAGCTCTCCAGGCTGGTTACGATGCCCACAGTGGGTGTGAGGGGCTCACAGGGGGCCGGCTGCTCCTGCATCCATCTGCATCCTCAGGGAAAGGAGGGTAGGGGAGTTCTCCCGCGTGGAAATGCATCCTTTTCTTGCAGTACCCATGACATTGCTGGTTAGAGGGGGATTGCTGACAGCCTGAGAACTGAGGAAGAGGCTGGGAATGTTGCAGGAATGCTGAGGGTCCCTTATCCCCTGAGCTCAGGTCCAGCTGAAAATGCCAACTCCTTGTGGGGCACTTCACTATAGATGCTGTGAATTAAAACACAGCACAGCTCGCTGCACCCAGTGCAAGGCTTTCCCTGAGAGGGCAAAATAAAGATCGCAATTCCTGCCATTATTATACTAATTTTTACATTATTAATGTAAATTAATTAATTTACATTATTATTATATTCCTGCGAAAAATAATGGTGGTCTCTAAATCTCTCTGGATACAGTTGATATGGGACAAATCATAATGAGCAAATACATTTCGTGGCAGCTAAAGGAGCCTTCTGTCAGATTTCACCACATGGTGGCAATAGTAGTAAAGGTTTGCCGCAAAAGATTTTTCTGGAAGCTCCCAAGCCATTTAAACTATAAACTGGGCTGCTGTTCAGTCTACCTTGTGCATAATATAGCTCTATTTTTCCATGTGGAGCAATCAACTGTCACAGCTCCCTTATTAGAAATTGTGTACACTTCTCATTCTCACACGTCTGGTGAGGACTACAGACAATTCCGAGATTTCTTTGAATATCTTCTTCACTTCTTTTTTTCTCCCTCCCACCTGTTCCTCCTCCAAAACACATAATTGCAGCTTCTGTGAAATGTTAATTCACAGAAGGTTGTATTCTCAGAATTAGGAAAATTGCAACATTCAAGTTTTCTTTAGCAAATGAGGGAGACTTCAAAACACAGAAGTTGCCTAAATCTTCCAGTAAGATCAGATATTTGTCTAACAGTTTAATTGCCACAGAAGAAAATGAAAAAAGAAGAAAAAAAAAGCAACCAGAAAAACACAACACAAACCAACCCAAAAAAAAAAAACCCAAATAACAAACAAACCCAAAAACCAAACCCCAAACTCAACGACCAAACAGTATGAAGAAACCAGCACTGCCAAGACGAAGTATGATTTCATCTCTAGTGCTGCTTTGCCATCCATTCCTCCCAAAACAAGAAAGAAGAATAAATCCAGAGTCAGTTGCTAGCGGTGACTGACCAACGTTGCAACATCATTTCCAGAGGTAATAATAAACTCCTATCATCTTTCCTTCTGCAGAAATACAAATTCAGTGCTGATATTCACCTACCTCCAGGGTGGAGCTGGTTTGCCCCAGGCACCGTGTGCACCTTTTGCAGGAGGAGAAACCAGCCATGAAAAACAACAGGGTGCAGGTTGTATTTGAAGTAGTCAAATAATTATGCATATTGTGGTTCACCTGGGAAACTCGTGCCCCTTAAAACCACCCTCCAACCATGATGAAGGGCACCTGGAGTGCTCATTGCAGCTGCACTGGCATGTCAGCTGTTGCATGAGAAGAAGCACAGAGCAGGAGCTCTCTCATGCAGGAATTACAACAAGACAGCAGGCACGCAAGAGTTAACATCCCATTCCCATGAGGAGTGCCAGGCATTTATGGCTTTCCCAGGGGATTTGCTGCTGTTGCAGCCCAGCTCCAGAAGCTCCATGCAGCTTTGTCTGCAATGGAGTTTCTTGGAGGACCTGTGTTTTCCTTGGAGGTCTCTCATCTCCTTACTGACCAGACCTGATGTTGCTTATCTTCAGTGATTAGATCAGCTCTTATCTCCAGGACTGGAAGAAATTATATAAAAACATACCATCCTACGCCATCTCGAATGACCTGCCAGGAAGCAGTTTATTTATATGTCTCAGGCACTCAATCTACTGTGTAGATATGTGCAAGTAGACAGGTGCAGTTTTAGCAGGAAAACCCCCAGTAAAGTACTTTAACCCTGCTGGCACCCATTCCTGTTAACTGGGAGGCTCACACACTCCACTGTGTCACTCAGGACCACCTGGCAGCTGCCCAGTCTCTTTTGCCACTGATTTGGTGGTGGCCACTTGCGCCCTGGCTGGCACAATAATACAGTTGTCACACCTCTTACGGCCATCACCTTCAGGGGGTAACCAAGATGCTTGGGTGTAATGAGATGTCACCTGAGTCAGGCTTTTAAAAATGGCCCTTGAATAAAACTTGGTACCAGTGCAAGGTTCTCTGTCAGTGCTAACACTGCATTAGAGGCAAACACATGAACCCCCAGTGCGGACTGCACCACCTGGGGCAACACAGCACATCACTCCACCATGGCCATCCACCACTTCTGTCCCAAACCCTGTGACTGCTCTTCCTTCTCCTGGCAGCCCTGAAGGTATCAAACAGCCACTGAAAACTGAAAATATGACTGAAGCGAGTAGGACTGTGCCAGTCTACCTCGGCTGAGCACTTAGTCCAAGCATCCACAGCTGCGTCATGCACAAGGCAGAGCCTTCCTTGCAGTAGCTGTGCCTGTGTGTGCTGCTCGGGCCATACCGAGGATCTGTTATAGAAACAAAACTGTTTGCAATGCAGATGTTTGATGCAACATGATTCCAAGAAAGAAGCCATCAGTAAAATTGATCTCTATGTCTGAGGAGGAATCTTGGCTGAAATCTTTCCCTGGGAGTCCAACAACAACAGCACATCAGTTACTCCAGTGGATTTCATTTCTCAACCCTTTAACATGTAATTCCTGGACAGATGCCCTAAACTGAAAAAGTAAAATGCTCCACTCCTGGCCACTTGAATTGCATAAGAGTGCATGCCCACTGCTAAGCCATATACAACTAGTTATTTGTACTCTGCTTGAGACTGCCACAAAGCCTGCAGCCTCAAGGGACCAGTATTTTTACGTTGTTTTTCCTGAACAATTAATATAAATCACTCAGGAAGGACCAGAAAGAAATCGTGCTGGAATCTCTTACTGAATCTCTTTCATCTAACCAGGTTAACAGTTATCACACATGAAAATAATACATAAGAAATGTAACTCTGGCGTATGACTTCAGGATTTTATAGTTGCTTTTTGAATAAGGAGAGGCAGGATCCTACTAGGCTTAGGCATCCCTGGAGACATCCTTTGCTCCAGCGCTTTGGAATCTTTCCTCCTTGCTCAGGGCACAACAAAGCCCTCAGACACATCTTCCCTGTGTGCCCTTAGTCTAGTATTCCTGCTTTTAAATGAACCCTTTCTTCTTGGGCTGTGAATATCCTGGATAGCCTACATGGATGATGTTCAAATAGCAGAAGAAATTGGTAAGGCAATTTAGTGGGCTACTGCTTCAGATCACATTTTAACAGGTGTCTTTGTCATTTAGCTAACTGAACAATACATCCAAAGATGTCACAGACCTCATCATAATTTCCTCCTTAGACACCTTAACCATTACTGTAGGAGCCTATATACATCCATCAAGGAGAAAACTAGTCAACAGTTGCAAACCAAACCACATAAGGAGTAGCTTACTAGGCAGACATGGGCATGGTAGGAGCTGCCTCACCCTTTCCCAGGGAGGGTTAGATAAAATTCAGCCCCCGAAACTGGATAGCAAGGAGGAAGTGAGAGTTCGGCTGCTGTGTTTATATATATATTTTTTTAAAAAAATAATATTATTTTTTTAATGCATTGAAGTCTATTATGCCTCAAATGGATGCTTGTAGGAGCAAAAGTGCCTTTATATGTCTGGAATATTTGCCTTAGAGTCCTTCCAGCACCCACCAGTGCTCTGAGTCAGCAGTGTGCACCCAGTTTCTGCATCCTGACAGAAGGACGATGGGGGTCACACAACCTCACACTACCCACATCTGGGCTGCCCTAAGCAGCACCGTTGAGTGTTATTTAAATCAGGCCCATCATATGATTTGTTCGTGTATGTATATCATTAGCTGTGCTGTTAGCCTGCTTTAAAAATGTTACTGCTGGTCTTTCGGTAGGCAGAAGCAGCCCTTTCCAAAAGATTTCCCTTGTCACACACCAGTGTTGTCCAGTCTTCAGTGTTACATCCCTTCCCAGCATGAACACCTTAACGAACACCTTCCCTGCCTGGCCATCACATAGGGCATTAGAAATTCCTCATTTCTTTGGGCATTTCTCTGGGTTTTGCTCTCGTCCCAGCTGTGTTTGCCAGAAAGTATTTCAGGCAGCAGGAAATGTTTAGATGCATTAGAACTTCCTTACAGTAAATATGTTTGGTTAACGTACTGATAAAAGAGTGACGGAGTGTCAGGCTGCACCAGGAGTGCACGGTGCCCAGTTACTCCCATTGTTAGTAGCTGGTGTCTCAGCCAGTTCCTGCAGGGACAAGGGACACGGCTGTGAAACCTAAACAGGGACAGCTTGCAGATAAACCTGCCTGCAGTGTTTCCCCTGAACAACATCCGCTTGTTAACGCCGCCGTAGCTGTGTGCGTGCCAGCGCATACTATTCTCTCCAACGCTGCGATTCCTTCTACCCCATGCCTGGCTCGGCTGCAGAGCCCGGCTTCTCCAGCCGTCCCTCCTTGCTCCAAAGAAGGGAGGTAGAAGGTGCTGAACCAAGCCAAGCACAGCCCGTAGTTCTGCTTTTTATCTTGCTTCTGAGGACCTGCTTCTTAATCTCTTTCTGAACAGGAGCCAGTTCCAAGAAAGCAAGACAGCAAGGTCCTTAGGACAAGATGATGGATGGAGCCATGGAGTTCAGAGCACTTTGTTCAGCCACTCAAGTGCTTGCTTTAAATAATGATAAAGTTAACTGGATCAATTTTAGAGCTTTATAACAGCAGAATAACTATGGATTGTCAAGTCATGAAGTGCATAACCTACTCAGATGTCATCAGGCTGACATAACACAGACAGTACCTGGAATACCCAGTTCTAATATGGTTTTAATAAACTAATTATCTAGCATATTACATGTCTTGAATAATACTAAAATCATGGCTTACCTGTTCAATGTTATCTGGCTTTATTTTTAATATCACCACCTACTAACAGGGACAATACTCTGACTTTCCTAAGTCCATGCCAAAGTGCCCATTAACTACTGTGAGCTGCTGCCTCTGAGAACAGGAGCAAATCCCCATGGAAGTGAATTAGCGTAACTCCATTAACTTGAACGGAGTTTTATTTTCTCACAGCAAGCAAGTAGCTCCCTCCCTTGGCTTCTGAATTAGTCCCACACATAAATAAGCAGCTTTTCAACGAGTTAAACTGACTCATTTTGTTCTGATGCAAAACTGACCATAGAGAAATGGCAGAGCTATGTCAACTTTCATTGGACTATGGACTCCAAAGATGCTTTCTATTTGCCATGGTCTTCTAGTGAATGTGAAACTAGGAAACCCCAGAAGAAGCTGCCATGGGTATTGTCCTTCCGACTTGACTGATATTTTACCTGCCCAACTGGAAACCCAGGTGTTCTAAAAGCAGATAGCAGCCCATCATTTTACAGACTAATGTTATTTTCAGCCCTTGTACTTTCATTTTCAACCCAAAATACACAGGGCTGGGGTACCTTTTCATCTACACTATTTTTATAATGGTTTAATTTCAATGGACGGAGGGTCTTGCAATGTAAACACGATCAGATTTGTGTCCATGTAATGTTTGCAGTTCAAGGTACACTTGTTAATTCATGCTGGAAAGGGGCTGGGATATTCTTTGAAGAAGGCAGACTGCATAAGGGCATGCAGTGATAGCAGGTTTGATGTCTGGCAGTGAGCCAATGTTCCCCTTCAGATCTGCACCGTGCTCCTCTCCAGATCTTTCCACTTTTCCCCTTTTCTTGGTGTTCGGGGTCTCCTGAAATAATCCGCCAAAAGTGACCATGCATGTAACACAGGTTGACATTTGCAACAGAGCAGTTTGTGAACATGAGATGTCAAAAGATATGCAGATATGAAAAAAAAAAAAAAAAAAAAAGAAAAGTCTTAAAAGTCTTATGATCCACCAGTTGAAAATCTTGAAAATTCCTCACCATCAAGGTATACTGGTGGGAATTGCCAAGGATATGGTGCAAAGGAGACATACTAGAGGAGCCCTGGTACAAGGCAGAGGGGAAATCCTTGGGTTTGAACGAAAGCATTGTACATTGTGCTGTAAATTGTGTTGTTGGTACAAGTTTGTACAACTTTTCATCCTCAAGTAGTCGGTTCATTGCTTCCGGAAGAAGAAGCAATAGAGTGAAACTTTGACATTGTTTAACAAAGCAACCTGTGTGTGAGTCAGGGTGAGGTCTTGGCTTTCAACTTGGTTCCTGGCATGCAAGGAAATCCAAGAAAAAAGCAGCCTTTTCCAAATCAGGGTATTGCTGATGAATTTCCAGCCTTGATTTTGGAAGAGAGATGACTGCCCCAGGGTTATTTTATGTAGCTACCCCGACTACAGCAATCAGGTTACCATTCAGGCTGGTAAAAGTGAGATGAGACCAAGGCTTGCTGAAACACTGTACCGACCAAACTCTGCTTGTTGCTTCTGCTGAAAAGAAACGACACAGCAGATTGGATGCAACCTTCACCAACTGAGAAGGTATAAAGTCAATCTACTGAAGTAGCACAGGTGAATTCTGATCCCTGTCACATCCAGAAAATTCTGAAAGCTGAAGCAGCATCGTGAAGGCAGCCTGTTGCTGAAGGTCTTCTTTGGACCACAGGGTCTCATTTTCCCATCTCATTTGTGCACGGAGTCTGCAGCAGTGTAAGTCAACACCTCGACTCAGTTCACTTGTTCGTGCTCTTTCCTTGTAGCCTTCCTTGTTGAGCCAGATGAGATCACTGTTTGTTTGTGTATTATCTTGGTTTGTGCCTCCGACAATTTTATAAAACAATATTGAAATTAATGGATCAACCCAGAAAACAAAGATTTACATATTTTAGCAAGCTGAGAAAGCAAATAAATTTTACAGCTAGCTCTGAGATCAACAGAATAGCTTGTCTGGGATAAAATATCACGTTTCCCTTCAAGTTTGAGAAATTTTATTAAAATTTGATTTTTTTAATTAGCATTAAGGATGGTGGCAAGTGTTAAGATATTTGTTCTGAGTGGAAAATCAAAACATTCTGTTTTGAAGGGTGCTTTTTCTGAACGTTTGTTTGTTTGCCTCAGCAGGAACAATTCAGCAGAAATGAGGCAAATACACAAAACGTTTTTCATGTTGCTGAATTCACCATTCTGCCAAAAAAAAAAAAAAAAAAAAAAAAAAGCAAAAAAAAAAAAACCAAAAACGCAGCTAGAGCTTTTCCCAGAGCTACTTCTAAACTATTACAGAAATTAGAGTGAAATGGTACTGATTAAGGAGGGTGGGGGTGGGGGTGTGCAGCATCACCCTTGCAGTAACCCTATCCAAGGCAATAGATTTACACAAGAGCTGACTCTTGGCTCTTGGTATTTATAAAGCCTATAGCCTTCAGTAGTTCATTTTCAGAACATTCTTCTTCAATGACATGAGGGTAGAACATGGTAGATAATAGCCCCAATGTTTATAAAAGACCAAATAAGCAGGATTTATTCAGAGAACACCAGGCAGCCTGGGAGACACTGAGGTGTGGAGGCAGATGGGTGGTAGGTTCACTGCAGTCTACAGCTAGCTGGTCAGGAGAGCAATGTCATCACATGCCTGATAAAGACCTGTTTTTTCCTTCCTTTACCTCCTCTCACTTCTTTTCTTATTTTTGTGCGTTTGGTATGTCAGGTCCTTCAACTATTAATTGAAATGTGTCGTTAACCCATGTCTTGGAGGTTTCACCCTTCCGTTTTGCCAACCGGTGGCAGCTCCGCTTCCCCTGCAGCCCAGTCAGGTTACCCAGGAGCCACACTTCATACGTGGGAGTGAGTGAGAGGACACCCATGTGAAATCTATCAGACAGGGCCATGTGTCCTTCCAAAGAATGCACATGGTTCCAAGGGGGATGCAGAGGAATTAGCATTAAAATAATGTGTTGGTTATGGGAGTTAAAAAAATACGCATAGCTGGAAAACACTCTCCCCCATAAACTGGAAAAATATCAGCTATTGTGGGCTATTTGCCAAGGATTCAAATTCTCATGAACAAGCTCCTCTGAGCTCATTTGAAAATCCTCGTGAACTCTGCTGCCATTCACCCATTAGGTTCAGGATGAAAAGAAAGCCTGGAAGCTGCTGAGAAACCAGAGGGCTGCCAGCCCTCCCAAATCTGAGCGTGGGACTCGGCCGAGCTCTCCCCACCCCATGGAAAGCAGATGACATAACACTTGGTCTCATTCTGTCCATCCCCCAAGCGCTAGAAGCAGGGGCAGGAATCAGCTTGCTTCTGTTTGCAAGCTTTCACAATATAGAAGAGGTCAGGAGAAAACTAGGTGTCTGCATCCCTATTTGTGACTAAGCCAGGCCCAGGGCTGCTTTCCAGTTCCAACTTGACAGTCATCCACACCACGGGCACACAAACACATGGCCCATCTGGAAGGTCTGGTCACGTGGTGGGTTCAGTCCTTCTTCAGGCCATTGCACCCTTTTCTTCCTGTGTCGGGCTTTTGAGAGAAGCTAAAGTTGGTAACGTGCAGTGGAAGAACATGGGTCATGGGGCTGGCTGAAGCGAAACCCCTTCCCAGGTCCTCCCAGAGTTGTGAGAGCCGGGCTTGCTGTTCCGCAGAACTTGCCTTGGTGTCAATGATGAGGATGGGGTCCTGCTTGCATCCTGCCATGTGCCACACTAGGGTCATTAAACACATGCTTTGAGTTTTACATGCATTTCACTTTGCTTGTGTATGTGTACATGAGCCTAACTGCCCCCACAGCCATCCTTACCTGTACCCGGAGGTCAGCAAGACTGCTCTGGTGTAAAGCGATGAGCACGAATACCGTATGTTAGCAGCCACGCACTCACGTGGCACTACATGTAGGTAGATGTGTACGTGTGTCAACTTCAGTGAACTGATCCAAGCATGCAGCAGCGGGGCCAACGCTGCGCATTGCACAAGCTCCCTTGGGTGAGGAGGGAGTGTAGGACCCCCTGCCACAAAGTTCTTATTTGATTTCATTTTAGATAAGGACATTCCAAAGTTAAAATCCAAACCTTGATAATGGCGATGAAAAATGAAACTAGTGTTGAGTGCTCACTGCCATTCCCTTTTTTTATTTTCTTTTTTTTTTCCACAAAGACATGAGCAAGATTTCTTTAAATTATAAATAAAATATGATACCTGGGAAAGAAGGAAAATTCAGAGGTGAGGCTCAGCCTCGTGACCTCTTTGCTGTGCAGCTGAGTAGCCAGCACCAGGACATGATTCAGAGACTGTCTGTGGGCACGTCCATAGCTGTGCACAGCTGAGAAAATAAAAGACCCTCATCCAGGGCAACAACCCAGCTAAAGCACCACCTTTCCCCTCCACCCCAGCAGCCAGCGGAGTCACTGATTTCCCCAAAGCCACAGCCTGGAGTCCGATGTCACCCCTCAGTCACGGCAGTGGGATACGCAGGTGGCAGTAGCACATGACTCTGAGATGTGCTCATGAAGTCAGTCACCTCCTGATTTTCTGTTTAGATTTTTCACAACCCTCGCTGCAAAAGCCAAATGGACTGTGTGTTTTCCTCTGGTGCAGGATGAGACTGGGGGCATGGCTGAGGCTGTCTGGGTGACTCTGGCTGGGCTCTTGCTGTTTCTAGGGGAAAGCTGCTGAGGAACATTTTGTAGCATCTAGCATTCGTGTTTTGGATGTCAGTGCCCAGGAAGGCAGAGGTAGTTTGGGGAATTTGTTTTGTTTTGTTTTGTTTTGTTTAAGAGAAACATTCCTTTAAGTGTGTTTTTGAAAGGCTGTTGATAAACCTCAATGCTGAAATCCAGGTTAATGGAGGAGGGGAGGTCTTCAGGGGGGAGTCTGAGTTTTGGAAGAAAACCAATAAAGATCAACCTGCTTTAGCCACAAATCTCACACAGGCTTACAGAGGACTGTTTCAGGCTGCTGCCTGCATGAAGCAGGTTTGATCTTTCAGAATTTGCTTTGTCGAAATCCTTTTTGCGGTTTGCAAAGGAAAAGCAGTGATTATTTTTGATGCAGATCGCTGGGGAGGCCACAAACATCTGCCACTGCTTTCCTCCCACCATCCCAAGGCACAGGGGAGGGTAACTCAGAGAGGGATGCTGGTGTTTTCTTTGCTGTTTGCAAATTTTAATTCTAGCAATGGCCTAATGGTGTTGTCCAGTGATGTGTGACCAGACCTGTGTCATCTGCGGCAGGGAGGGAAGAGCCACGTGTGGGGCAGCTCTCGAGACATCCCACGTTAGAAGCCCACAAAGTCACCATGCCTTTCTGAAAGTGAAAATGTTCAAAAGAGTGATTTAAAGGTAAGGGGCAGACACTGGCTCATCCAGGGAGAACCAGGGCCCCCCTCCCTGAGCCTGCCTTTAATATCTAATTATCAGGACTAATGACTGATTATTTGTCTCCAGTCTTTTTGACCTTTTATAATTTCTGTACCAACACGCTTTACCGCTTTCCGGGGGAAATGTTATCTGAAGTGTGAAATTAACCATTCTTTTGTTATGAACTCACCACTTGGCCATAGCTGCTAAATAGTTTCAAACCTGAAACATATTTGAACTGTTTCCAAGTTCATCTAGAGCGTGACCTTGTGTGTTTTAATAATTATAATTTCTTCAGTAAAGTACAAGTCTAGAACCAGAGGGAAAAAAAAAATAATGTACAGACAGCTGCAGGGGTAGGGATGGCTGACTGTAATGATGAGCTTTACAAATATAGCAGGGGGAAAGCAATAAATCTCCAAAACCAAAGTACCTCCTGGTTTTAACCCCTAATATGCATCAGTGCCCTGGTGGCACAGACCTTCCTGCAGGCTGCCCCAGTGGCAGTGGAGATGGGTGTGTGGAAAGAGAACATGGAAGAGGAGGAGGAATAGGTATCAGGTTGATCTTTCTTTTCCCAGCAAGCCCAGCTGCTCCTGTTTCAGATTTTTATCTCCGGCATGCTGGTGTAAATCAGCTGAAAGCAGCAGGATTTACCCCTGCTTTGCAGAGATGTGAGCTGCGATCAGGCGCACAGTGCGGTATGCATGCACATGTGAGTAATCCCATTGGAATCAAGGACTTGAAAGAGGAGCATGCACATGAGTAATGTTTTGTAGATACAAGGGCTGGAATCTGGGCCACATGGCTCAGGACAAAGAGACGTGTCAGTTCTGCATAAATAACACAGGCATTCAGCTTCGAAACTTCAACCTACTTAGCTGGGGTGAAAGTCACTTTTTCCATCTCACGTCTAGGAAGGCAGGGACGGGGCAGCAGGGTGGCCTTCGCAGCCCTGTGGTGGGAGCTGGGATGAGCCTGGTGAGAGCTGGGATGAGCACCCAGGGGCTGGGTGCTCCCGGCGCCCGGGGAGGTGGGTGCACAGCAGCCCTTTTGCCCAACACCTGCGTGCTTCGGTGGGGCAGGGAATGGCATCCTCACTGTGAAAGCAAGAAAGCGCTGTGATCTTGTTCAGAGGAGAAGCCTGCTGTAGGTACCATCTCTGCTGCAGGGGATTTAGACCACAGCAAGAGGAAATAGCCTCTGTTTCTCCCCTAAGCATTTTCCCTCTGTACAGCAAACACCTCCTAAAGCCTCAATGAAACAGGGTTAAAAAACAATAAAGGGAGAGAACCAGTGTGACAGACCACCCAGGTCAGGGTGCGTTTATCAGGCATGCATCACTCCATGCAGTGTAAGGCTTCTCTTAGCCACTTCTGGGAGATTTTAGCAGGAATATGACTAACACAACACTTGGCAAAGCAAAGACTAATAGTGTGATTGTTCTGCCGGCTTCTCCCCTTCTTGAGTAATATCGTGCTGAGCAGTGTTCGAGTTAGCGATCTGAAAGGCCTTTTCATTATTGTATCGAAGACTCCTCTGACTGCAGATCTCTTAATCAAAGGACTTTTATGTAAAGTCACATTTTTTCCAAAACCAGAAAAGTTCAGGCTCAGAGCATAAACATTAGACTCATTATTTAGAAATAGCAAGTAAGTCCTTTGGGTTCTGGTATCAGATCAAAGCTAAAAAATTAAATTGCTTCAGAAAAAAAAAATTAGTTCGTTTTGGGAATCAGCATATTTCTTGTTTGCTTTTTCATTATGTAGCTAAAAAAAGGAATAGTGAGATTCTGTTGGTGGTTTTCAAGTGTTTTCCAAAACTGGATGGATGCTGCATGCTAAGTACTTCCACAGTCTGTGGAGGCAGAAAATATTTTGTTGACATGACAATAAAAACATTCTGCAGACTTATCGAATTATTCTCTCCTTCACCATCCGTAGCCACAAGAAAGCAGTACGATCACCACAGTCCTGCAGAAGAGAAACCTGTGCTCGGCTGTCATTGCCCTTGAACGGCGGCGCTGGAGCGTGCCTGGACACCCGGAGGAAGAGATTTGCACCCAGGTTGTGGGTGACACCTTGGAAGTGGCCCCAGTTCAGCAATGTCCCCTGCCAGCACGTGGCCTGGCCTTGCTGTCCCAAAGAAATCATCTCCTCCTTTCAGGGCTCTGCAGCGGTAACTGGTTTGCTAATGGTGGTTTGGGCAAAGATAATTAGTTTATTATTGCTAAAGGGTTTAGCCCCACCATTTAGGTCACCAGTTGTCATGTTTTAACCCCAGCTGGCAACTCAGACCCTCACAGCCGCTCACTCACTGCCCCCCAGTGGGATGGGGGAGAGAACTGGAAGGTTAAAAATGAGACAATTCATGGGCTAAGATAAACAGTTTAACAGGTAAAGCAAAAACTACGCACACAAGCAAAGCAAACCAAGGAATTCATTCACCACTTCCCATGGGCAGGTGGGCGTTCAGCCATCCCCAGGAAAGCCGTGCTCCATCATGTGTAACAGTGACTTGGGAAAACAAACGCCATCACTCCAAATGTCTTCCCCTTCCTTCTTTTCCCCCCAGCTTTATATGCTGAGCACGATGTCATATGGTCTGGGATATCCCTTGGGTCAGCTGGGGTCAGCTGTCCTGGCCGTGTCCCCTCCCAGCTCCTGGTGCCCCCCCAGCCTACTCACTGGTGGGGTGGGGTGAGAAGGAGAGAAGGCCCTGGCTCTGTGTAAGCACTGCTCGGCAACAATAAAACATCCTTCTGTGACCAACACTGTTTCCAGCACAAACCCAGAACACAGCCCTGTACTAGCTACTATGAAGAAAATTAACTCTATCCCAGCTAAAACCACCCTGATGCTATCCTATCTCCCACCAGTCTTAATCGATCCTCTTATCTTCTCTGTGCTTGTGGCCTCCACCGGCTTTTTTAGGCTATGGGCACACAAGTGATGGAATTGGCGTGTGGTACAGCAGCAGGATAGAAACGTGGGGCTGGGGAAGAGCCATGTCACACAGATCAGCCACTGCTAAGACACATGCTTTCTCCATCAAAGAGAAATCCCACCCTGAAAGCCTCTGCTGCCAACAGCAGTTCCCACCCTTCTGGTGGTGGTGAATCCTGAGCCCACGGTGCTGACTGCCATGCTGGTCACGGGGCACCTCAGGAGACGGGGCAGCAAGGGTAGAGCAGGACTGACATTTGGGATTGCTTTTTCCTTACCATTTCCTTCCTGATTATCCCCCCGCCCCCAACATCTATTACCTGTTGTGCTCACCAGGCAGATGTGACCAACCTTAATTCCTGCTGATTTTTGTGAACTTTGCAAGTGCCTCAGAAAGAGGTGGGACTCTCGAGAAGTACCGAAGAGAGCCGGCTGCCAAGGGCTGAGGAATGGCAGAAATGCCCACATGCTTTTTGTTTGTGACACTGCCGCTGATGGGAACCATTTAATCACACAACCAGGCCGGTTCACGTTACCTTTACACCGGGCCTTCAGATGTTTCCCTTATCTCTGACTTTCTGCGGCCTGCTAGGGTTTTCCCTGCCCAGTTCCTCTGTCACCTAGAAATGGGTTTGAGTGCTTATTCCTCAGGAAACGTGAGTTGTCTCTGTGACTCGGCCACGGTTTCCCCACTTGGCTGTCAGATGGCATTTCGTCTTCTCACTTCTCAGGTCCCCATCTGTACAAAGAGGTTAATAATGAGAGGAAAACAAGCGTAGCAGGGCCAGCTACACACAGATCCCCAAGTGCTGAGGGGCCATATAATTTCTTAAATGAATCGGTCACATGATACTCTTTTTTTTTTTTTTTTCTTTTTTTCCCTCCTTCACTGAGTAATTGAAACTTCATAGACATTAGGAATCTGAAACATGCGTAGCAGTTATTTATGTACAAATAGCCTTTTCACTGCAAACTGAGGTTCTTGTAGGGAAAAGAGACATTCAGTGAGCACTGGAGAGAACAAGCACCTGTTTCCACACGTGTTACGATTCCCACAACTGGCACAAACAGTTGATATTCAGGGTATAAACGCAAAATTTCCATTTCTGCCTTGCAACATTAGCTGGGTTGTCCCCAAACAAACCTCCTCAACCAACAAATAAAGCTTTCCAAATGACCACCACCTGCTCCCTGTGATAAGGTCTGCCTTCATCTGGCCTAACTTCTGCCCAGGCCTTTGCAATGAACATTTCCTATGGGATCAGCACTTGAAGACCTGCAGCCAGTCTCCTAGACTTGAAGGTCTCCAACCAGCAGGAGATGGGAGGCCCAGGATCGCAGGTGGGTGAGCTTGGTCCTCTGGGTCTTATGGAGCTTAGGCTCTCAGCCTCGGCACCCTGCCGGTGGAAAGGTGCCTGCCAAGGCGAGGGGACGCAACTTGACCTTGTAAGTTCAGTAACATGGGAACCAGTTATGCAGAAATCCAAGCTCTGGCATGCAAAGCTGCGCTCTGGGGTTAGCTGCCTCCTGGCAAACGGCTGCTCAACGTGCGCTGAAGGGTAGGCCTGAGCTGATGCTGAGTTGGCAGCAATACTGAATCCTCTGGAATTCATGTTCTGCCTTAAGGAAGAACAATTTATATACAAATGTCTTCTGGCAGCCCACTTCCATGCTCCCATTCAGCCCCTGACCCGTTATTTGGGAAACTGTTACTTGAGAAAGCAAAAGATAAATCAGTGTACAGTAGGAAAATAACCCAAAGCTCTGGCTGGAGGCAGGGAGGGAATCAAGGACAACAGAGTCAAAGCTTATCTGCTAAATTAGTAAAATGTTGTGATATTGTATATTAAGCAGGGGAAAGGAGAAAGACAAGCTTTTCCACAGGTGTTGCTGGGAAAGATGAAGAGACAGGCTGGGGGAAAGAACCTGAAGGAGGTAGAAGTGGTTCTCTCTTAAATGTCCTTTCCTTAACTACATGCAACACGGTCCGATGGATCTCACTGGTCATGCCATCAGATGGCTCTCCACCACAGGGAGATTGTGTGTTAAAGACACCTGAACACAGCAGGCTGGTGCGGGAAGCCAAGCAAGCAGCTGGCAAAACGCACCATAGCTCCATCCTCCTCCTGCGTGGGTCCGGCCACAGAGCCCCAGCCTCCAACAGCGCCTGCTCCCCACCCCAGTGGTGGTCAGCATCACCGCCGTGCCACTGCCTTCGTAACACCACAGGAAAACGTTTTTTTGAGGAAACGGCAGGAACACCAACACAAATCACTCCCAGCTGAATTGTTCATGGACCTTCAGACACCACCAAAGGCAGAAGCACAGTGTGATCACGGCCAGAATCATTCTTTCCATTCTTACAGTGGGAGAGGGAAGGTTCAGCTGTAAAGAGATATAAAGTGTTCGAAGGAAACACTCAACCAGTGACCTAATTTTCTTTCTGTAATGGAATAAATTGGCCATAGCTGCAAATGACCTGCAGTGATCCACTTCAGACCAGGACAAAAATCTCTTTTTGTTTCATTGTCATCAGAAATTTCAGAATTTATGGGGTAGAAACCATTGATTTAAGAAAGTCAACACTGTAAGATTTTATAACTGTGTACTTTGAAGTGTCTGTCTATAAAGATAGAAAAAAAGTACATTATGAGCTTTTGACAAGCATATAGGAGACTAAGACCCAGGGAGACTTCTGTTTCTCTGAAACTCTTAAGTGGTCACCTAAATATCTTTTAACTTCTGGCCTGCCTGCATTTTCGCAGGTAGCAGAGATGCTCAGCTTGCTTTTCGAGCCCAGGCTTCACCCTTCAGTCCTCCGCTTCTTCCCTGCACACCTTGAGTCCTGGATGTCATTCCTTGCCTCTGTCTCCTGAGCCCCTTTGAACAGTTTTCATGTGTCTCTGGGCTACAGTCTCTCTCTCTCTCTCATATCTGAACCTATCCTTTCCCTTCCATATCTACACTTCTAGAGTATCTCTTCTTTTCTGGTATTACTTACTCCTAATAACTCTAATTATATTGTGGAGCCCTGTCAAGCTTTTAGGAACAAAGCTTGTATGAAGGATGCTATACAAAATGGACTTCTAACAGAGGGGAATTTGCACTATGGCAGAGACGAGGAAGTTGTTTGATCATTACTCTTATCTAGAACAAATTGCACATAATAACCTTTAATATTTTCAATCAGATTTTGTTCCTCAGACAGACACATTTTTTTGAAAATTAATCTGTATTTAACTGAATCTTCTAAGTATATCTGAGTCCCAAAATAAGATACTTAAACGTGCATTAAAAAATAAACAAATGACTAGTTCACTGAATGTGGCCCTTGTTTCACTGCCCTTGACATAGGCTTAGGAGCTCAAAACTTTTGTATTGGCTTAAGATAAATGCTGCAAAAGCATAAGCAATCCATTGTTCTTATGGTACCAAATAATCTAGTCTTTTTATTTAAATATGATAGTAAGTAATCCCAGAGCAAATGAAAGCATGGAACCGACTAGGTGCTACGTTCCACAAATACTATATTGCATAGAAGAGTTTTAACTCCTTATCTGAAAAACAGTTGGCTGTGACCCTATTAACAATTATATTATCAGTTTTACTTGGCAACATTTATGTGTCAAAATGCATCATGGGTTTCACAGCTTAGCTCCAGAAATAGGCTGTGATCTGGGTGACATCATACCTCCCTGTAAAACCCTTCTTTTGCTTTGCTTCCTTCCATAAACCATCCTAGCCCCAGCCCTCCGCTGCATCCACTCAGGCCGTTCAGGCATAGCGAGCACTTCCCACCGTTCAGCTCTACGGCGTGTCGGGAGGGTTGAAAAGTTTACCAAAACAGCATGTTTTGCCGCTGGAGGACAGGAGCCTCTGCGGCTCTGCTACGGTAGAGCGGGAAAAAAGCGGAGGCTGTATCAAAACCCTAACGATTGCGCAATGAAGAGACACCAAAGGCTGTCGATGACTGGATCAGGCTGTTGGTTTGCTGCATGATGTAAAGGGAGAAGAATGTGTTATGACTGGGAGGTGTAACTCCCTTACTCAAACAACATCCCTGGATGAGCTGTGCAGATATCTTCGCCTGGGGCAGGGAGGAGAGGTAGCACGGTGAAAGATTATGAAAAGCCAGGAGCAGGAAGAGCTGAAAGCCGCCTCCCAGAAACCTAACTGGGGTTTTTAAATAGTGACCAACTGGCTTCTTAAAGCCGAAGCAGTAGAAAGTGGCACTGTGAACCTGCGTTGCCAGACTCATTTAGCTGAAGTTGCAAACAGCTGCACAACTTTCTGTTGTGTTGGAGCTGGGAGTCTGGGTGCCGTTTTGATAATTCATTATCAAATATTACACCGCCTTGTCAATTTTTTCACAAGTGTATATTAGGAAAAAAAAATATTCTAGAATTATTTTATAACATTCAAAGAAGAAAGGATATAAAGCATTCTGCTCTCTGTGTATTAATCACTGCCTTGAAACAAATAAGGAAGGATGGAGTATAATTAAAAAGACATAATAAGCTGCCACGGCCAACTCAGTGTCTTCATGAACTAAGCCACAGACCATAACATCTGAGTTTATTTTGTAGGACCAGCTTCCCAGATCTCAACAAAACTGGGTTTTCCCTTCAAAATCTAGAAGAACATCCTGGAAATTACAGGTTGAGGCAAACAAAACAAAAAATCCACCACTGAATTGAGAAGTTCTCTCAGGAACCTCTCAGGAAAACTAAAACAACTAACTTAAATTTTGAAATTGAGTGTTTGGACCATATTAAACTCTGGGACAGCATTACTGAAGTGTTAGCCATTCCAGCTTTGATTTAATTTACTTTGGAAAAGAGTTAAGCAACAGTGAAGTTAAGGACTTCTGTCATAAGCTGAAGAGAAGCTTTATAATGTACCTTAAGGTCTCTAGGTTTTTTTGGGAGCTACTTTGAGCTTCCTCATGTAAACAGCTCTTCACCAGACAAATAACATCTGAGTATTCCTATCAACTAGGATGTTCCTATCAATTCCTACAGAAGTTTGGAAGTGACATAAAGCCCAAAATAAATATATATTTAAGAATTTCTTGGGTGGTTTGTTTTGGTTTTTCTTTTCCATTTCCTTTATTTTCCCAAAAAAAAAGCCAGAGGCAAAACTAAAAAAGGAGAGGGGGAAAAAACACGGTGGAATTGCAGAACAAACAAGATGGCAAAATAACAGAACTATTTTTTAATAAGCTGGGAATTTGCCTCAGTATGCAGTTCTTGGAGAGGAGGCAGTTTCTGTAAGCTGGCCAGATTCCCTGTTGCAGACATATGGACACCTGGAAGAAAAGACAAAAGGAAGTTTTATTCTTGTATAGTCCTAAAGTTACATTTTTGTGACAAGCATATGTACTCCTTATTAAGGAAAGCTTGAAAGATCGCAGAACCTGTAAACTGCAGCTTTTCCT
>JAVJGJ010000047.1:32018799-32044784 GCA_035590215.1 Microhierax caerulescens | reverse complement strand
TTTTTGTGACAAGCATATGTACTCCTTATTAAGGAAAGCTTGAAAGATCGCAGAACCTGTAAACTGCAGCTTTTCCTGGTTCAATGATAAAAAGGTATAAAACTGGGATCTTTATTCTCCCTGCGAATGTAGGATAACTTGGTTAACATTGATGGAGTCGCAGTTGGAAAGTTGTTTTTGAGAGGACAGTCCAACTAGTGAACATAAAATATACTGAGAAAAATGCAGTGGAGAAGGGAAGGGAAATGCTATAAATAAAACCTATATTTGAATTAAACTCTTCTTGATCTTTAATGAATTATATTTCCTAAGGGAAGAGAGGAATAGCAACTGTGACGAGGGAGAGAAATACCAGCTGAAGATTCCGAAGGTATTTTCCAGGGTCCCAGCCCTGAGGCTGGATGGGAACAGAGCTGGACTCACCTGAGGAAGAATACAAAATTAATGAGAACAGCAACATCTAAACGAGAAGAGAGATACAAAGGTCTGCTGCTCTCACCGAGGCTGAGCAGGTGGTAGAGGAGGATTAGAAGCCAAATATTGTTCACATGTGAACTTTTTTTCAAACCTAAGCTATGGAGAGCTTCTTAGCTCTGTGGTGATTTTGCTGGTCTTTCTAAACCTCAATTAGTCAGTTATTAATTTTCTATCATGACTATTTATTTTGATCTATTAAATGGAGTCTAGGACTATCTGTGAAGCGGATGAGAAGGAGCTCTGGAGCACCACAGCATCTCCTAGAGAGGTGATACAGAGCATGTTCCAGTGGCACGATGCTGTGGGGCTCCAGCAGAGGCTGGACAAAGGGAAGAGAGGTAGCACTTGGTGCAGTTTATCCTGGGCTCTTTTTTAGCCTGACTTGACCTGAATTATGCCTAAATATTGGCAATTGGCCTCAGCTGCTTTACAGGGTTCTCTGGTAGCTCTGGACACTCTTGCTGGGGACATCTGTGGTGAATAAGCAACAGCAGAAGAGCTGACCTGCTTCATCAAACATTCTCTGGGCTGTGTGTGCTATTAAATGCATTTATTTTTTTAGCCATCTTTTGTTGTTGGGATCCAATGGGGCACTGAACAGAAATCTCTCTTTATACAGGAGGTCTGGAAATGGACTGTGACATTAACAGGAGCTGAATTTCTAGGAACAAGTGGGAGACAGGGGAAATCTCAAGCCTTCTTAATGCACCAAAAAGGAAGGAGGGTCTTTCCTTCCCTTGCCTTGCAGAGTTTTTCTTAGAAATGTAGATCTATTCTGGGCTAAGTATGTGCTAACGTGTATGGAAGTGCGTCACTCGACTAGATTTCATCCACCACTTGTGACATTCATTTTTTAAGGGAAATGTTTTTGCCATCAGGACTTATAGCAGTAATACCACCAGTATTCATTTTTGTACTCCATAAGCTGCAACTACATCAACTTAAACAGCAAGGCAGCTATTAGAAGGCACTATGTGATTACCTAAAAGTGATATAAAACAGTCATACAGGTTTCAGGTGTCTTATTGGAGTGCTTCAGAGGCACATTCTCGTCAAGGATTGACACAGATTTGTTTGTACATTTTAGAATTCATATTGGGTTACCAAATCTCTTAGTGTGTGCTTGCCGGGAGGCATTAAAAATGCTACCATCCCCCTCGTGAAGCACTTGGATAGGCTGTGTGTATGTCTCAGTGTAAGCATAGTTCCTCAAGTAATGTTTGTGTGCTCCTGCATCAGGATTTAGACTGCTTGTAACCTTTTAAAAAGACCTGTGGAGCATGTTTCTGAAGTCGCCACTAGCCGGTGTCACAAGTTTGTCAGAGCACTGCTTAGCCTCTGGGATGGTCCTGGTCCCTGGCACTGGTAAAGGCGGGGAATGCAGCCACCTAAACAGCATCTTTAACCACTGGGCTTTGTTTCTCACACATGGCCTGGGAAAAACACAAAAACTACCAGGAAAAGGCATTTCTCTTTGCAGTTAGAAAGAGATACTTTTATGATCTCTCCCAAGTATTTTGTGAAGACAAAAATACCGAATAACCTACAACACTGAATAACGGGGCTTTTGAAGGCATTTTCTTTGCCCTGGCACACTGGAAACAAGCATTGTGGGAACTAGTGTGTCTTTAGTTCCATGGATCCAGTAATCACTTGGCCACAAAATAAAGGTAGAGCTGAACCTTTTCATACTTTGATTTTAGCGAAAAAGAAGGAAATGGACTAAAGTCAGATGTGTTCCCTCTCAGAAGGGCCTGCCACACTCAGCTAAACTTGATGAAAGATCCAGTCTTACTAAATCACTAAAATGAATAGAAACGTGATAGCGGACATTGATGTAGAAGAGCAAAAAGATGTTTCTACCCACCTGGTCACCAAGGTTTTCTTCACTCTCCATCAGTAGCATGGTAGGGCACCTCTGGCCCATAGATGACTTGATGGCTTCTTCATGCCAGAAGTGGAGCTGGAGGGGACAGTTTAGCAGCACTCAAGATCTGGCAGGAGCATTGGATTTATGTGGTCACATACATCCTGTCCTTGGATGTCGCAAGAAAACATGTGTCAAGAAAATGCATTTGTCAAAGATATCTGTTGACTTTTCTGAACAAGTTGCACAGATGCTCACCTCTCCTTTCTAAAAAAAGGATTGTGTTGCAGCCAGCATTGCCATCCGAGCTCAGGAACAAATAAATGTGTGGCTCACCTCCAGGGGGTTTTCCCCCCTGTTTCCTCACAATTGACAAAGAAGCCAATGTTGTTTAAGAGTAAGGCAGGATGACAAATCCATGCATGTGCTCTACTTTGTAGCTGTCTGAGCCTGCTGCTGCAGAGTTTTCTTAAGAATGACAGCATTATTATATGTTTTCTGGCAGAGGCAATCTAAACTGATGCCCAAATTTTTCCTTCTGCCCTGGGAACTGCAAGGGAAAAAAACCCAACAATGGTACCCCAGATGGATTAGAACAGGAAATATAATCTAAAATATTGGAAAAACTGGTTGACAAGCAAAAAAATAAATTAAAATAATAATTCAAATCTTACCAGTGGACAGGTTCCTGTTGTAGTTTTGTAAGTGGATATTAAAACTGGAATAATCTCAGCAGAGCAATTGTGTTCTGTTATGCCAAGTTATATCCCAAATTATTCCAGTTCATTCAATGACATTCTTTGGGATGTCTACCAGCATGAAATAGTTGAGTGGGGATTGATTTTATAGCAGTTTGAAATACGTATCCAGCAGAGGAAATCTTAGCCAATTAGAAAAAAAAAAACCAGACAGGTGCCCATCAAACATTCACAGCATGGTCTTGATCTTTGTAGAGGATTCTCTTAATAACAAATGACAAATTAACCTAGTCCATCTCATCGGGGAACCTGTAGGGCTTGCATGCAGAGGGAACCGAGCTGTGTCATAGAGGGATCCCGTGCAGTTCACTGCAGCCAGAAGGAGCTGCTCCTCTGCCTCATTAACTGCTCCTGTGTGTCTGAAATATCCCATCTCCAGGGAGTCAGGCTTGACAGTTAATCTGGAAGGGCTGCGAGGAGTTTGCTGTGGAAGCTGCTACTGTGAAGTTACGATCCGATAAAAGGGAGAGAGAAACCAGAGCCAGCTAACAGCAATCTTCCTCCTCCTGGTTCTGCCACTTACCTCTGGCTGCCCTTCTCCCAGATTGTGTGTTAGGATGGAGAAATATGGATCTGTAATTGCACAGAAACTCCTCGTAACCTCTGACATGACTGCCGGCTTCTCCTATCTTAGAAGCCTATTTAAATTACAATAAAACACTCTGAAAGTCCACCCTTATTCCTCCTGTTTCCTGTAATTAGAATTATGCTCTGCCCTGACTCCCATAACAACTGCGGGTTTATTAGCTACCCACATGTTGAGCAATTCCTGCTGGAAGATCCATGGGTGAACGAGAAACAGCAGTATTGAGAGAGCTGGAGGAGAGTTTGCACCAACAAGAAAAGGTCTGGCGGCATCAGCATCGAATTTTCACGGTGAAGAGGGAAGTATGTCCGTTCTGTGGAACGGAACCATCTGGACATAGCCCTGGGCAACCTGCTTTAGGTCACCCTGCTTGTGCAGGTGGGCTGGGCACAATGACCTCCAGAGGTCCCTTCCAACCTCAACCATCCCGTGATGCTGTGAACCCACTGATGAACTTTGTTTTGTCTAGCTCATGAAATTTCTCACTCACTTAGTTAGCTGTTTTATGTATTAGAAGAAAAAAGACCTTTCTGCCTTACGCGTGTCCTTCTGGGACTCACCTCGCACATATCTCGTGCTGAGACAGACCAGTAAATCTGATGCCATCATCCATTTGGCCCATATCACTGGTTTGAGGGGGAGGCTTTGAGGGGAGATGGGGGGCTGAGGACTGTGAATATCTTTTCTGTTTTGCTTCCTGAGGTTAAATATATTGTTTTCTCTCGTTTGAAACTGGCAATTTTCCCATTGACACACTGGGTGGTAACATGGCCCCACTGCATTCAAACTCCCTCTTGGGCTTCAGTGGAGACAGAATTTCAGCCAGTGACTTCTGTCACGTTGTCCTAGGTCAGCTCTAACATTTAGGTCATTTAGAAATGGTATGTAAGTCCCCTGAAGCCCGTCTTTCCACTGAAATAACTGATTTAGGAAGATCTGTCTGTAGTTCTTGGAAAATTATTATCTGTATTCAGAGGGATGCAAATTCTAACAACTGAAGATTTCATTAGATGATGTGGTCTGATCTACTGTATGACTCACTCAATGTCATTTCAGCTACAAGAGTTCTCTAACTTTTTGATTAAAAAATGTCTTATCTGTAGGCATCTAGTCACCATCTGAAGACTGCAGGAGACAGACAGACAAAAAACACTCCTTCACCCCTCTGCTGTCATTTTTTCTAGCCTTCATTCTGTTACATCCTCTTTACAACCTGTCAGTGCACACAGGAATGGAAGAATATGAAATACAGGGAGAGTTTTAGTAACCTAGAATCAAAATTAATTATAGCCCTCAACATTAGGAGCATGTGAAACTTACCACTGTACATTAGAATGTTTTTAATTTGGGAGAGAATTTCAGTAGGGTCATGTGGGAAAATAAACAAACGTGTTTGTTTTCACATTGCTGAGATTTTGACTTTGTTTTTCAGTTATCAAAATATGTCAGCCAGCTCAGAGCCTAATGAGAATTCCACCCACCGAAACTAAATGATGTTTATAATGAGTAGAAATGGGTGAAAATTCTGAATTTTGAGTGCTTGATGAAAGTGTGTTGATCACCTCATTTTTCAAAAGGGAAAGAACAGATTCTGATGTAAATATTGTCAAAGGCTCTTTTCCATGTCCATTTTTTGTGTAATTAACAACGTTCTGGCTGGTTTTGTTCATTTTTTAAGTACATTTTTTAAGAGGTCTTCACAGAAGTTGTGGTTCATCCTAAAGCAGAATATGGTTTAGATACATATAACACCCAGAGCATGAAAGCCATAAATCAGTCTAGTTTATGACTAAAAAAGAGGTTACCGTTGCACTAAGGCTTTGTCTTCACTAGAGGAAAAAAAATGAACCTAACTATAAACCGAGCTAGTCATTGAAATCAGAAATCCATGAAGACAATAAAAAAATCTTTACTTCAAAATGAGTTAGTAGCAACAAGTACTCCTATCCACTCTCTGCTAGCAGTTGACTATTTTGGTGTAAAAACATACAATTCTTTCCTCCTGCTAAGACATACACTAAGATCAGGAGGAAGATAGGGAGAAAGGTCAGCAAGGATCAGTCTCTAAGAGGGACAGATTGCTCATTAGTGCATGCAACAGACACCACCACAGAAAGAATAAAATTTAGTGATTGTATCTAAGAAGTATGAATGTTTTCCTTGTCAAATGTCATTCCCTTTAGAATTTGGCAATAGTAACTTAATGTAATTTTCTTTCATGTGAAATTCAGCTGGGCTGCGACTCTGTGTGTAATCTTTTTCTCATGGTGGTAGTATAATTTGACATATCAACTGTGTATTTATAATGGAAATAAACCTCATTATGACTCCCCAAAGGGTTCTGATCTAAATCTCATTGAAAGAAATATGAAAAGACTCCCCTCGACTTCTCTGATCTTTGGTCAAACTATTGGAGCTGTAGAGTTCTCTCGCTTTCCCCCTTTATGCTCTGCATCCGGAAACCACACTTATTTTGAATCTGTTTGAGGCATCTCTTGTTTTGTTCCCATTGTTTCACAGTGTTAGGGGTGCACTTGCAATGTAGAACTGAACAACCACCTTGTTTCGGTGTTATCACCTTGGCAGCAGAGTGTACAAGCATGACAATGCTAAAACCTCAACTCTGTGTTAGGTTGCATGGAGAGAATGTTGCAGGAAGGTAACTGCTGACCTGTTCAGCATTGCAGTCAGTACAGGGGAGCAGAATTCGGCCCCATTTCTGCAAAATAACTGTGGCTTTCCTTAGCAGTCTGATCATGTCATAATTCACTTTAATGCTCATGTATACGAGCCCAAGGGCTTCTGTAATTGTTATGCCTGTCTCATCATGAAAGACAGATAAATCACACCTGAATACAAGAGTAGGAACTTCTTGTTTTGTTTAGATTTTAAACATTTAAAAATCATTATTAAATGAGCAAATTGCCTGTGCCCTGCAGTAGAGGGTACAAGTCAAAGCTATCTGGATACTTTTGCTACTACTGTTACGGATTTTGAAGACTATGATCTCATTAGAAGGAAACGTCAATTAACAGGGTTGTGATGGATTTATCTGAATATCATGCAAGGAGTGAAAACAAAGATAAACTCACTGGACACAAACTACAGTCCAGTTGCATTTTAGAATATTTTATAGACCAATTAATACTTTATCCTAAGCCACAAGATATCATATTCATGAGGCACTCTAATTATGCAGACATCTGTCAGGAGTGTTATTTACAGAAGGGTTTCTGAATAACCCAGACGAGCATTTCTAGTTAATATAAAGTCCCAGAAGGTGGGTCTCCCCTGACTGGGGAAGCAGAGATTTCCACATTAGCTGGGTCTGCAACACACATGGAAGTAACAAAAAATCCAGTATTACATAGAAAGCAAATGTCAGGGAGATGAAGATATCTAGGGCCTGATTTAAACCCTGGGGAAGTGAGTAAAAAGGATCGCTTTAACTTCCATAGCTACATATCAAGGTCTTCTGAGGTAGGCAAATGGAAGTGTTAAAACTCTGGAGTGTGGTAGAACGAGGAAGATCCTGCAGACATGGGATGGTACAAGGTTTCTTATTAAGGAAACATGCCATGCTGCTGGAAAAGCACTCAGAAGCAGTACGCAAGCTGTTTCCAATCACTCCACAGTTGGAGTAAATTGCACAGTTCCCTCCCTGCATCACTCGTGGATACATTCAGAGCTTCGCTGTCAGCAGGTGCATGTTGAACTTTGTGATTTTTTGTGATTCACTTCATACTTGTGCAGACGACACTTATAAACACCATGAGCATGGGTTGTTGAAGGAACTGTAAGGAGTAGGAGTATAGGGCTGTGCAAGTCAGTTTATTTAGTTTCTTTTACTTATGTTTCATGTTAATGATCATAATTTTCTTTCTTCTACAGCCAAATCAGCAGCATTTGTATAAAGGTAGATACTAAGTGACTCCATTATTCAGGGTCAGTTCCACTCCTTGGGTCACTGTTACGGCTGACTAACAGTGTGGTTATAACATTCTTCATATCGAGCACGTGATACTCAGATTAGCTTTCCCTCCCGTGAGGAAGAGGACAAGACAAGGGCTGAATATTAACATCCTGTCTCCTCTCTCTCAGGAAAACCCAAGTTTTGAGCTGCCATGTCCACTCACGCAACTTCTGCTACTGGCTTGCTTTGACGCCAGCTACCACTGGCACCGTTTCAGATAATACTGAGATCTACAGCTTCTCTTTTTCACTCACCATGAGGATAGATGCCACGTGCAAAAGGCTTGGGGAGTTATGGATATTGTAAAAATCCAAAGTCCTCCTCTGCTGCAAGACCTGTGCAAGCAAAAATAGATAAAAGCTCAGGAGGCCACAAACTCTCCACTACTTACTGTGCTGATTCAGTTACTCATGTCAGCCAGGCTCTTGTATTTGTCTTTTCCCATGCTAGGGAAGACCTTTCCTTGTGGTGGAATGGCAGTGTGAGGATCTGATACCTCCGTTCTGAGGCCCCTACTGATTTTTTTCCACACACTGAAGCAATGCAGGAGGCAGCAGGAAGAAGGGAAGATGAAGAAGATTTAGCCATCTCAGGAGGGAGCTGCCTACTTGATTGTCAGAAAAGGTGTTTATTTACAGTGCAGTTAAGTTTTGTTTGTTGATAATTTAATTGTGAGGGTCCCTAAATCAGATAACATGACTGGTACAAAGTGGGGCTTAAAGCAAGTCTTACAGCATCAGGGAGAGGAAGGGGCAGAGCTGAGCATCGGCTCCAGCCCGCAGGGCAGCGGGTTGCTCTCAGGCTATTCAGGTCAAACAAGTACAAACGTGGAGAGGAGGGACTGCAGGGAGCCAGGCAGTGGGATTTGTTCAGCACGGTGACAAGGTTGCTACCACCCCGTGTTAACCCTGACCCAAACTTCAGGTCCCAAACTGTTGCATGGCTTTCGATGTGGTGTCTAAGGCTCTGCCTTAGTTGTTTCAGCTGGCAGATACTGGTGTTGATGCTTAATGACCCATCCTGGATGCAAGAATTGTTATCCTTGTTGCACAGCTAATCCTAAACCAGTATCATCAGTTTGGCATTTACTTGCACCGCAGTCCAAACTGAAATCTCAGATTTAGGCAAGGCTGAGCTGTGCTGCACACTGTATTATAGCGTTCGGATAGGCTACAGCGATGTCCCTGGACCCAGTACTCTATCAACCCTTCTGACCTGCATAATTCCAAGTCAGTGACACCTGTGGCATCTGCTACAGTATTTGAGAAAAAAAGTAAAACTCCATAAACTGAGTTCATATCCGTTATTCCCTACAGTATTCCTCTTGACCATTATTTTGCATTTTTTCTGAATGCTACCCCCCCACCCCCCTGCCCCGTACTCCAGTGGGAACAAAGCACAGCTCAGTCCCATCATGTCCTTAATCTTCTCCTGTCATTATGATCACCTGCCATGGCTGACTGACCTTAATCTTAACCTTTTGTCAGGAGTTTGTTCTTTTGGAGTGAAATCTCTTAGGTGTGTCTTATGAAATAAGTCCAAGATCATTAGGATTTGTAGGAAAACAGAGGGAAAAGCAACAGAGGTTCTGACTGTAACCTTGTGAGGATGGCAGGGAGTGAATGGGGTGATCTGTCCCACTGAAATGTTTCAACCAAGTTTGCAAAATCATGGTTGGCAACTGTGGAGCATGCAAGTATCAAAGGGAAGCATGGGTTAAAGGGAAAAATGTAGTAAAAGATCGTTGCCTTTGTGCAGGGAGGTTATGCATTTAACAGGTCTCTGCTGAGTTACTTAATAACGTACCAGGTGCCAGAGACTTTACAGAAAAATGGAATTACTTAGAACTTCAATGTTAAAATGTCAGCAGGCATTCCTCCTGACTGATCATACGTTGCGACTGTACGAGGTGTTACTTCTGCCACAATAGCTCAAGTCTTGTGTTCTCTCTTTCCAGTTTGTCATGGATCTATGTAACTGTCCTGGCTCTGTCTGCATGCAACAAACGGACGTTGACATTCCGTGGAATCACAAGCTGAGGACAGAGCCCTGTCATTTCACCACAGCTATAAATAGGGGAGCTTTTAGTAACCCACCCCCCCTTCTCGATCATCACGTCTGGTGCTTTACTAGGGTCTGTGAATGAAGTTGAGGAGGACGAAAACTGTTTCCCCAGCACTAATTGTATTAAGAATTTCAAGCCTGGATGCCAGGAGGGCGACGAACAAGAGCTAAACCACCTTGATGGATCTTGAAGCTTCACTGGGATTTCCCTTGCCTTGAAAATGGAGCCCGGCCAAGATAAGAAATGCCACAGCTTTCTTCACTGATGGACCTTCAACGAGATTCCTCCTTCAAGGTATATCAGATGTGAGACTCCAAGGAGAAGAGGGATATCGGGGCTTTATTGAGGTAGTGGTCAAAATTTTAGTTTTGTCTTTCATCATTAAGATGACAACAGTGTAATAGCTGCACTGCTAATACAGCTCTGCCAGGCCATCTCAGCGAAAGGCTGGTCTGGAGGCCACCCACTCCATCTCCTGTAATCCTCCCTCCAAAAGTCTCTGCATCAAAATGGTTTGTGAAGCAGCTGCCCCAGATTCTCCATCAAGCATCTGGCCATTTTTTCCCTTAGGAGAAAGGAAAGCCTTTTGGGAGATTTTAGGAAACCTTTTAGGATTTAGAGCCTTTAGAAATCTTAATGCAAGACTAAACATCTGCTATGATCATATTGGGAAACTGTATTTTTGGGAAAGTTGGAATTTGTTTGCAATTTTTAAAATGTCTTTTTGTAAAATTTGTGTATTTCTTCATGAACGGCAGGGCATTAGACTTTAACTGATTAGGTGTTTTCTTGATGAGCTGAAGTGACTCACAGAAATGGTTGGGGGAAAAGAAACTGGTGGCCTTTCTGCCCTTTTCAGGTCTTCTTTGTTGATGAATTGGCTTTTCGTCAGTCATGTGATGCTAATTTTCCAGCACACTTATGAGACACTTCCACCAACCCTTTCAGTGCTTACAAATGTTTTGCAAACCAACCAGTATCCCACGTGTGCAACGCCTGCTGGACTACCTGAGAGAAAAGGATGGCTCCACAGTTAAATTCACTGGACAAGGACCAGAAAGTTCAAAACCTGCAGGGATTTCATGCATGAGCCTGCACAAACCACTTAATCACTTCTCACCTCAGGCTACAGTTATGCCAAACCCCCAGCACACTAAAGGTATTCTCTGGCCAGTCTGTAACATCTTCACAGCCACATCTCCAAGAGATTTCCAGTCCGGTCTGGGGACATGTGCTGAATCCAAGGCATAAATCCAGATGCACCACCACTCACCACTCAACCCCTGTCCTTCCTGGGGAGTGATTAGGATTTATCCACAGGAGCTGCCCCTGATTCATCCAGAAGTGCAGCAGCAGCAATAGCTCCATCCTCCACTCTCTGCTAGAGAGACCTTTTAATCCTCGTTCAGGTCCTTCCTCAGGACTTTGCTAAAACAAATTACTCTTCAGTTATGGTTTGAGCTACACAGGATTTCATGTGTATTTGTTTTTTATTTTGCAACTTGCAGGCCACTTTGGTTTTCTGATTTAAAATGTGATCTAGATGTAGGGCCAGTCTTATTCTTGCATGGGCTTACCACCAGATTATGAAAGCTGCTAATGGAATAGAAATGGTGTTAAACAAAAAATGAGGACCCATCTAATCCCATGCCAGCAAAATCTTTTTAAAGAGGGTTTAAGGATAGGCAGTTGACTTTTAAATAGATTGGTGCATTTACTAAAAGGAAAATTAAACAAAATACGCCTGCTCTTCAAATGACCTTTGAGCACATCACCATGTGGTCACATACGTGAAAGCAGGGAAAGATATATTATCTTCACTGACTTGCCTGAGATGTGAATAGGTACCTGCTTAACAAACCAGCACACTTTCACCGGTACTCCAAGCTCATCAGGGCTGTTCAGTAAACAGAGGCCAGTGGGAGCAGAAAGATTCCCAAATTTGTCTAGCTTTTTCCAAGAGCATTCATGTTTCTCTTTAGATTTTAGAGGCTTCTTCAGTTTTCATAAAGTTTTCAGACAGATCAAATGGAAGCAATATTTTTTTCTAGTTGAGAGGAATTCCAGACTAGATAGATCCCATCTGCCCTACGTGCTTTAACTCTTTCTTACCTGGTTGAGTAACAACTCTGATATAAGTAGATCCCTTGCTTGTGTTGTGCTTGTGTTGTAGGTGAACCCTCATTGCGAAGGAACAGCATGACTTACATGAGTCATCAGCTTAAGTACCTTTAGTGGTTTAATACTTCCAAGTTGTTTTGGACCAAAGGTGTGAGGATCTAATTAGGTCTTAAATTTCAGTGACGGAGGCTACTGGCTGGAAGAGCCATCCACTTCTTGTCTCCTAAGCAATCAAAAGGAGTGGAACAATAGGAGTGGCCATTAGCTCTCCCCAGGAACAATGGCAGGGATATTATCTACCTAATGGGATTAGTATGACGAATGCCTTCATAGTGTAAAGCTAAATAAGAAGATGCTGACACCATGAAATAAATAAATAAATACATTTTAAA
Organism: Microhierax caerulescens; assembly: GCA_035590215.1. NCBI lineage: Eukaryota > Metazoa > Chordata > Aves > Falconiformes > Falconidae > Microhierax > Microhierax caerulescens. The sequence goes on along the minus strand of JAVJGJ010000047.1, from coordinate 32,032,545 downwards.
ACAGTCAGTGTGATTGGAGTAGGAATCTCCCTGGCTGGCTGCGCATTTGATCTTATATGGCCAAGTGGGTCATGGCCCCGTGTAAAAGAAGGGGATTTATTAGCTTTTGTATCCCATACATTCATTCTACCTCCTCCCCAGCTTCTCACCTCAGCTGCCTTATGACAAGCACCATCTACCCCATCTGGAAGAAGAATAAACAATTCTTGAGCCTTCGTGGTACAAAAGCAAGTTTAGCTGGTGCTCAAAAGTCCCGAACTGGGAGCAATAGATTGAGTTACACTATGTGGAGTCTCACAATGTGTCTCTTACATCAGTAAACTGTAGATTTAATTCTATTGAAAATAACTTTCTCATCCCAGAAGCATAAATTAATGAATCGGTAATTTACTGAGTCAGTTGGATGCTAGTTCTTTCCATAGAAGGGGAGAGGTGAAAAAGAAGTATGCTTCAGAGGAGCATTAATGTGTTACCTTCTTTAGTTGGTGCAATAATCACACTAATTAGTGAAACTTTAAACTTTTTAATTAAACTACTTTCACCTAGATTGACTCACAAAATGGCAGTTATTAACAATAAGAAACCTAATGGCTCATACATGCTGTAGTGGATTTAGTAACAGCCATGCCAGCTACAAGAAATTGCACCCCCCCAAGTTTTTCAGGCCGAGCAAGTGGGTGTCTCGCGCCCACTGGGCTGACAGAAATGTCACTGTTGTCCACATCGGTTTTATTCCTTCTCTTCCTCCACAATAGCCTAACTCACTGTACACTTGCCTTCTTTGTCTAGCTTGACATTTGGTCCCACACGACCAAATAGTGTCTGGTCTGAGGTAACCATGTAGGAGCTGGTTGTACTTTAGGGGTTGTTTGTTTTTTTTATTTTCTTTCCTAAACAGGTTTACTTGATAACAGAGTGGTGAGGTATTTCTGAATGCCACAGAGGCACCCGCTGTGCAAAAGAAGCCCCTACCTACATTTTTATGGTCTGTCCACACATGAAAAGGTGCCTTTACAAGATGTCCTTCTTCGTACTCTAAACATGAAACCTGTAATTAAATAGGAAAAACGAAGTTACCAAGCAGTAAGCACTAAAAAGGCTCATGCTTCAATAGTGTTCTGTTCCTAGAAGCTCAGGTTAACCTGAAAGGATAGAAATGGTGCAAAAAAGCAGGTCACAGCTATTTCTAGAAATTGTGGAAGTGATTGGAGCCCCTTGATGCCAGGAACTGGAATTTCCAGACGCTGAAGTAGCACTAAGGTAGAATACATCTGCTGCCAAGGAGCTCACAATTATCATTAATGCAACCACAAGTAAGTGCATTTCGGATAGTATTAAAAGGTTGGATTAAGACTACAATAGCAAGGACAGTCGGTTAAGGATGAAAGTCCACACTGACAACCCAAGCTCTGCCCATCAGAGCAGCTTGTGGAAGAGAGGCACAATGACAGAAACAGATCAGAATGGTTTAGCTCTTAAAAGTCTTGGTTTTCCTCCATTTTGCAAATGAAGACACTTAAACCTGTAGAAGTTCTTGTGATTAGATTAGATTAGGTTTTTAATTACTCCTGCAATCTTCCTTTTTAAAAGCCCTGAAATAGACCAGCAACTATTACTTACATATAATAGACATTTTATGGTCTTCCTAATTACATATATTTCACCAATAGCTATTATGTATAGTCAATTAAATGTGCAGTTAAAACACCTTAAATTGCATACCATGGACTATACTGAGTAAATAAATAATTAAGGGGGTATTAAAATGCAAATTCCTAACACAAAGGAGCAATTATGGAGGAAGAAAGTATTTTAGTTCATGACTTATTGACCATATCAGCTTTTCTGGTGGGTCCTTCTGCATTAATGTGAATGTTGCTGACACAATAGACACAGCAGCAAAATGGTTTGTTTCGGTCAATGCCTAATTACTTACAGCTTTTAGATCCTGAGGTCTTGACTTAATGGTTTGTAATGGCTCAGAAGGGAAAAGGAAGCTCTCTGCACGCTCAGACTTCATAACATTCTGGAAAATAGCCTTTTTCTTTATATATTTTCTCTGTATCTGTCTTTATCTTTGCCTATCATTGAAAATTAATCGATTTTTTTTTTTTTTTCAAATTTAGCTAATAGAAAAGGAACCATTCTGTTTGCCAGAGTCATGTCAGCAAAAGCCGAGATCAAATGGAGCTTGGTTATCAGAAACTGGCATGGATCCCATCAGGAGCGTGATCTTTCAAGCTACAGATGAGTCCTAGCTGATGCATGGACTCCTCCTTTGGATTCATGGGGCTGCCTTTCACCTTCAGCTTCAGACATGCCTCCTGGCTTTTGAACACAAAGCTCAGCAATTTGACTACCCTGCCCAAGAGCCTATCCAAAGCAACATCAGGGCTTATCTCTTACAGGCACACAATTTTTAATCTCTTCAAACATAAGATGGCCACAGCTGGAGGTATCTTGAAAATGCTGTCCGGGAAAGTCTTTGCAGTGTTGTGTTTCAGAGCCATTTGTGTCCCATTTAAACCATGAAGAGACAAATTACAGCTCAGGAGGTTTTTCCCTTGGATCAGCGAAAAAGTTTGCTATATGCATAGTTTCTCTGCACTAATAATCAAATACAGAAACAAGTCCCTAGTGCCACGCAAAGCAATGAAGGCTGTGGACCCTGAAAATAATTCAGTAAGCTAACGAAGGATCTGCCCGCTGGTGGCTATTAACCACAAAGGTTTGCATGCTGCCTGCAGTTCCGAGGTCCCAAAGCTACAGCTCAGCCAAGACCTTAAGCAGAACTGAGGACAGGCAATGCCGTGCTCTGCCCTTGCGACGTGAGGGCTGGCAGGACACAACGGTGGGCAAGGGGGTCCTTTTAGTCTGACCCATTGCACATCTTCCTCTACCACGTGGGTCCCGGCGATCCAAGGCTGGCCTGGGCTCCACAGACGGGGTGTCCCACCAGGCAGTGCTCACGCATCTCACAGCTTTCTGCTAAGTGGAGTTAGGAGCTGCTTTTCTATCCTGGTCCATGAGATCTGTGTTATTTCTGAAACACAGCACGTTTTGTTTGTTTTCTTGTCCCTACAGAGACCAGACCAGTGAACTTGCTGCATAAATCAGAGAAATTGTTGCCTTTAGAGTATGTACAGTGGAGATGTGTGTCTGCATTACTACAATATATATGCTTTGCCATCGACTTCTTTTGTCTCTTTCCAAATGAAAACTAACATGTAATGTATTCAGGATCATTTTCCTTTGCAGTAAGGCATGCTGTGTATGCTGAATGAATTTTATTCATATAAGGAACTGACTCAGATTTCTTAAACTGATAGTGTTTTCAGTATTACCCTAAAAGTCCTCTATGAAAAGGTTTAAAATTAATTTTGAGTCCTCTGGTTTCTTACAAATACTTTTTTTTTTTTTTTTTTCAAGATTTAGGAGGAAATTCTTATGCATTTCTGCTCCTAACAAATTATATTGGCATTATTTTATTGACATCGATTCCAACTTTGTTGCAATAACTTTCTTCTGATGCTACGTTCTTTGTTATGACTTGGCTAGACTTGCCTAGAAAATCAAAATTAGAGGAAGAGTTACAGTTCAGAAAATATTCATTGCTATACTAATTACATATAAAAGTAGTTTTTACAAATCACATATTGCAAAATTCCTCCAGGAAAAAAAAAACAAAAAAAACAAAACAACAAAACCAAACCAACACGTAGTGGTTGGAATAAAACAGCTGGTTACCTTTCAGTTTTATTGGCATGTACAATGTGATTGCATCGAGCCAGATCTTCAGCTAGTGAAAGCTAGCAAAGCTGTATTGCCTCCAGTATCCACTGCTTTAACCAGAAATGAATAAATCTTTCTCTGTTTTATTGTAGGCGCAAGGCAAATAAAATTAAGGGTATTTTTTTTAAAGATCATTGCTTAGTGAGGGGGGAAAAGACAAAAAAGTACTGACTGAAAATGTTCCCATGTAGGGAAGTAATGCACTGCAGGGCAGGCGTCTCACCGAGTGCATTCAGCACGTGCGTAGCATGGGGGTTGAATTAAACTGTGGGGACATGGGACAGAAACCGTGCCGTGAGTCGGAGATGGCCACACACCTTGTGGGCTGCAGTCTGTGCAAAGCTTCACAGTGTTACCACAGCGTACCGAGTATTTCTAAGCTTTTCTTTTCTCATTGATCACGGGTATAGAGGATCCCATTTTCAGTCAGCAGAGCTTCCCCTAAGTAAAACCAATGCTGCTTCTCAAAGACCCTGGAGACTGAGGCTTAAGCAAGGCAGAATGAAGAGGAAAATTAATGAAAAGGGAGAAAGCATGGCCTCATACATGTACTGTTGCCTCTCAAACAACTTCAACTTCACAATTTTCAAGAGGAAACTCATCTAATCATTGTAAATTTTTCCTATTTAAAAAAAAAAAAAAAGAATAGTTCCTCACAAAACCATGAGAATTAATTTTCTGGTATGCAATGTAACTAGTTTCAGTAAATTAAGGAAATCATGTGTGGCATTCTTTTGTGAAAAAGAAAATCCCTATTCGCCCCCCTGCTTTTCCTTACTCCATTTTCAGCTCCATACTTTGAAAAAACACATGGGTCATATGTAATTAAATGAGGACTCCTCTGATAAAGTATCTTTGCCTTGTTTTAGATATCAGCAGCAGTAAGTGACTCTGATGTGATCGATTCTTCCAGAGCTAGAGTAGACATCATGTGTCCTGTGAGGCGCAGGGGGATGGGGCTATGGGAACCTGCATTCAGCTGCTCTCTGAGCCGCTTGCACCCTGTGTGGTTCTTGTCTGCCCAGCCTGGGCTTTCCCCATCTATGAAATAACTTCCCCATCCCATGGTACCACTGGCTGGTCGAAATCTGTTAGCGAATGGTGCTTAGACAAGTATATGGATAGATAAGTGATAGGAGGATTAAAACTCTCTGTTCCATTAGTGTCCCAGTCTTTAACTGCCACTCCACACTAAGAAAATGTTAGAAATACATAATGTGCTCATGTCATGCTATCTTGCAAGCAAATGTTAGAAGAACCACAGTAACCACTGTAAAATATGCGTGAATACATACTGTATGTTTACATTGGTAAACCCCGTCTGTTTGTACCAGGAAACATTTTTAGCAAATAGTTTTATTTATAACTTCTGTGCAAGCATTCCAGGCATAGGTGGTCTGTGAATTCCAGAAGACACTATTTAAAAGAAATTCTTTAACCAAAAAATAGAAGTAATAATATCCTCTTGAGGTGGTAGATACTGCTCCAGCTGGTACCAAGTGTTAATCTTTGGAGAAGTGAGCTCATTTTTTGTTTTGACACTAAGATAATGCTCTATGATTTCACAGTGAAAACATTATCTATCCCTGTTCTTTCTAACTCCAATAAAGTTTTACAAGCAATAAAATGGCCTAGAGATCAGCTATCTTCCTGTTGGTGCCTTTGAATGCTTCCTTTTGATGCTTACCACACAGAAACCTCCCCGGTGAATTATTGCAAGGAACACTTTAATACCACTTCTCAATTTAGGTATTTAGTCTGAGCTGCAGAGTCTGGAGGACAGACAGACACTGGGAATGGCACAGTTGCTAAAGGCAAGAATATTCCCAGATAGGAGGAAATCTGGGTTAAATCTGCAGTAAAAGCAACTTTTGCTTTCCGAGTTCTGGATGTTTCCTCCTTGGCTTCTCCTGGCTCGCTCCCTTCTGAGGCTGATAACGTGCCTTACCCCCATGCCTGGAGGCTGGTGCCTTCCCAGGGGCAAAGGTGGAGAGGAGGATCAGCTTCGCCCTGCGGTGGTTTGTAATAGGCTTCGCTCTAAACATATAATGACACTGGAGACAGGGGAACTCCCACTTCCTACCCTAAATAACTCTCTTGGGGATGATCCAGTTTGTTCTTAGCCAAGCACCGTGTCCTTTCTAACTGGTATAACTTTCTTACTAAAGTAGCAATTAGGAGAAACATTGCCAATTAGCTAATTGCGTTTCTCACAGCTGCCTCAGTACAGATTGCCTTATATGTCATAAACTTCTCTACACTTCACAAATGACTTATCTCGGAAGTATTTTTTATAAGCAATGCGTTCATTTATATTTTAATTCCAGGAAAGTTGCTGGCCTTTCTGTTCCAGCCCACGTAGAACAATGAACCCGTCCAGATTTCCTCCCGGGATTTGCTAAGCCTACACTCACAGAGACCTGAACAAGAGTCTCAGCACCCTCCAGCTCAGGAAATCCCAGTTGCTGCTGCCCACACAGGAATATCCACAGGGACACATCTCCATAAAGCCACTCTGCTTCTAGTCACCCTTGAGCATCTGCCTCTGCTCACCGTCAGGAACAGGATATGGCTCTATATGGCCCGTGAGAGCTGGAACTACCCAAAATGGCAATTCTTGGCTTATTATGCTCTTAAGCCTTTAGCTGGAGTGCACAAGCCACGTTAGTCACTTCCTTCCCTTTCCCCTGGAGCCCGTTGCAGGAAAGGAGGAACAATGCGCCCTTGTGCCATGCAACCCCCCCCCGGCAGGTGAAATGGGGCAGCGGTGGCACATGGCACTGGGATGCTCACCAAGCATGGCTGCTTGGAGATGGAGCAGAAGCAACGGTGGAAGAGCCAGACCTGAGGGGATGTTCAAGATGATGTCATTCGGACTTTCTAAGATTGACTTGAATTCTTAGGCATCCTTGTATCTTCTTGACCTGTAACAAAAGCTGTGGTTGCACTGCTGTAGTGTTCACAAGCTGGAACTAGAAGAATGTGGCATATTTTTAAAGTGCTGTCCTACTTCTGCTCATGTTAATTCACACCGTTGTCCAGAAGGACTCCTCCAGAGAAGTACTCCCATCCCATGACCCCCCTGTGGGCATAAACCAGACCTCTGCAGTTCCGATTAGCTCAAGCCAGTGATCGAAGCAAAGGGATGGAACTAAACTGCCAAAAAATAATACTTCAGCTGGAATAGTATGGTCTAAGTTCTGTGCACAAGGTCCAGTTTGTGCTGCAAAGGCATTTTCCAGTGACTCTACAAGTAGATATTCTTTCCAGGCTGGACCAATGTCCACTGCAAAGATTTGAACTTCCACCAAGCCAGGCCAGGCTGTAATGAAATGCAAACTCAACAGGACTTTTTAGAGGGTGGTGATGCATGGGCTGGTGACATGAAGTCACAGGGAACTAGGGAAATGAGACTTTCCTTCAGATGGAAGGCATCTACTCTGCCTTGACAAATTCTACTGCTGCCTCCAATGGAAAAAATAGACCTTCCCATGGCTTGTCCTTCTTTCTACGCTACATAAAATGGGTTACTACGAGGGCAGCTCAAGAACCTCACATGAGGAATCATGGGGCAAGAAATACATATAAACCCAGTGCCAGATCTTGTTGCTTCCCATCACAACTGGCCACAAATATCCTGTGAGAACTGGAGGAGTTAAACTCAAGAATGAACATAAATGGTCTTCTCTAGCTAAACTGTCTGCAGATATTATTTAATTCCAGGAAGAATTCCCATGTTTTCTGGAATTGTGCTGCCTAACCTTTTTTACCTCCTTGCACTGTATCTTTTAAAATTGCTTTTTAGTGGCAAAGATATTTTTGTTATGTTGTGTGAGTTCAGTTCCTGCCAATGTTTCAGTGCAATTGCTAAGTCCTGCACATACTTAAAATGATAGGCCCATGCAGTCTTTCATCTGAAGCCAAATGGGTTTTAATATAATTACCTCTTTAAAAGCAGTGTTCCCCCTCCTCCTTTGCAGCTTCACCAACATGAGGCAGGCAGGAAATTCTTCATCCAGCTCTCATTCATGAACTGGTTTGTAGTAGCTGTTGCAGATGACCAGATCCAAGGCCCATTGAGAGCAATAATAATAATAAAAAAAAAACCTCATTGGCCTAAATAAGTCTTGGATCAGACCCAAATAGCTTTTTGGACCTTTATCTAAGGTTTGGGCTTTTCCAAAATATTTATAAAGTAATACCACTCCTTGGATGGCTGAAATGTAACCTTTCACATTTGTGGAGACTGTGTTCTTTACGTAGCCGGATAAGAAGCACTGGGGGCCATACTGAGGTTTCTAAAGACAGAACAGAGGACCTTAATTTCAACCTGCTGATTAACAGGTAGGGTTTGGCACGTGCCTACCCGTCCTGAAGCAGGGTCCCTTGCTGCTGGAGGTCCCCACGCTGAGCGGGCAGCCGGGGCCGGGCAGTGCTGCTGCCTCCCCAGATCCACTCCTTGGCCTCTTGTGCAAATATTTACCCTGCGCCAAGACGATACAAAAGGTCACGTCTCAAACCATCTCTCTGCAATAAGGCCACACGGGCGACACAGGAGAACCAGCGCTGGATCCTATGTATTTCTACCCATTGTTTTGCTCCATCCAAACTGGAGGGAGGGAAGAGAAGGCTCAAGTGATGGAGACGGGGGTGAGAAACTGTCCTGTTTACCAAAGGGAAACTCTGAGATAAACTACTCACTTCTTGCATAAGCCAGCCATAAAGGCACCTTGTTTGCAGTGCTGTATTAGTGCAGAGTCTCAGTAGCACATACCCCCAGAAGAAATGGTCAAAGCAGTAAAAAACAAGAAGACTCTCCTGTATTTGGGGGTTTTACCGAACTAGGAGAGATTTTAAGTGTCATTGTCAGGAAACAGAAGACACCAACATCTGCTTATAGAATGGAAAGGAAAGGATGCCAAAGGAATGGTTTACAGAATGGGAGGGAAGGGAAATGTCCTTAAGACCTGCTGCTTGCACTCCCTCACCCCATCAGAGCCCAGATCCCGCTCTTTGCTCATCCATGCCCAGTTTTCCAGGCTCGCAAAGGCTGGAGTTATTCACAGTTTGACTTTCAGTTCAGGTGACAAATTCTACTTTGTTCCTGGGGTATATTACTAAATCACTTTGTGCCACATTCGGAGTGAGTTGGCCTTTTCAGACACCCCGTGCTCCAAGGAGAGAGCCATTTGTACAAAAGCCTGTGCAGTGTATATAGGCATTTAGTAGGGAGATTAATATTGAAATACTCGGCTATCCAATGAACTTATTAGGATAATGCAATGACTTGTGTCTAGATGTTAGAGTTCACTTAAAGTTCACTGACTATTATGGGACTGATGGTATATAGAATAGCTTAATCTTACCGTGGGAAAACTAAAATCATGTAGGGGAAAATTAGGCAAGACATGGAGGATAAACTTCCATTCCTATGAGAGACACCACGGGACATGCCAAAAAAAGGCAGAAAAGGAACCATTTACTTCCAGTGCAGTGAGAAAGGCTACGCTGTTACCAACACAACAGTAGCCATTTGCAATCACGATCTGTTTTGTAGACATTTTGCAAAAGCAGGGAGGGGAAAAAGAGCTGCTTTATGTTTCTTTTTCAGGCCCACAATGCAGAGGGGAAACCAGAGATTCAAAAGACAGCTCTGTTTTGCAGGCTAAAGATTACTGCTTCGTTTACTGACAGGACCTTTCTATGCATAAGAGGAGACCTCCCACACCTTAAATCGCTGCACTGAATGGATTTACATTCTGCTTTATCCTCTGCATTCCAGCTCCTGCCCTTAGCCTTATGACCGTGTGCGTGCGGCTCCGCCGGCTGCACGACCCAGAGAGCTGGGGTCCTCCCCACCAGCAAAACCCAGAACCAAACCCACGGGCAAAAGCGCATCCTCGTTTAGGTATACCCTTTCCAAGTGCCACTGCTTCCCCAAGCGAAACGAAACTTACAGGAGACAACATCTGAGAGAAAGTCGCAGCTAATGAAAGCTGCACAAGGTTCTTTGGCTTCACTCGTGGGGAGAAGTGTAGCTCTAGGCAAGCAGGAGCTTGTTGAGCTTGAAGAAATGTTACCTGCTTAAAGGCAGGTAAAATCTGGCATAAGCTGTTAATCCATCATTCAGGTTTTTACATGCCAAACTTCTGTAAATGTTTTTCTACCACATCCTGTCTCCTCCTTTCCCAGCTGAAAAATAATAATAATTTTGGAAGGGCATGAATTAGGCCTGTCATTCTTTTTTCTTTTTTCTTTTCTTTTTTTTTTTTTTATCCTTAAAATACATCATACAAACTCCCTGTCTCTCAGAGGACTTAATCCTGCACTCCTAGTCAGGGAGCAAAATTTGCCATAACTTTAATTTGAAGTGAAACTCTGAGTTTTCTTCCAAGAGAGAAAACCCACGCATTCCTCCTTCCCATCACAGAGTCCTGGCCATCAACAGGATGCCACTTGGGTCCGCTACCAGCGACCCAGACAAGGATTTCCAGCAAGAGATCCTGAACATGTTCACCCCAGGCAGTGGCAGGAGGGAAAGGGGAAGGGAGAGAGAGGTTGATAATGATACAAAAAATGGGGCAAGGCCAGATTTGAGTAACCTCATCCTCAGAAAGGAGAACTGTTGACAGTCAGCCCACTGCCAAGGCATTATTCTGGATGAACAGTCCCTGTCAGCGGGTTCCCGCACAGCCGGCAGCATGATGGATCTCTTGTGCTGATGCTCACTTGGGCAGCACTGATGCTGCATCCTTTGGACCACCCCATCTCCTCTGTGTGTGTATACAAGCACGTTCGGTCTCCTCTGAGTAAGAGGGAAGATGAGTCTTTTTTCACTCTAAATAAGAGGGATTTTGTGAAGGGTTTAGAACCCTGTGTTTGCACAGACATTAGTGGGGATGGGGATGGGATCCACTGCTCATGGCTTTAAACCTATTTCAGGGCCAGTCTCACTTTCTAAAGGTGGGATGGATCACTGTCTGATGGTTTCTGCGTTGAGACAGGCAACCCAGCAACTAGAAACATCCCCATTTGATCTCTCTAGCACTACCTCTGCAACAGGCTCCATTGCCCTTCGCAGAAGCTGAGTCTTACAGCAGAGGTGCCACACCAAGCCCGGTGACAACCTCCTCCTTCCCGGGCACCCCCACGTGCCGGTTACCATCTGTCCGCAGGTTGGGGGTATTGCAGACTCCCTGTTCACAGCTCACCTCTCCAGATGCAGGTAACAGTTGACGCACGTAACACCTGGACTTTGTAACACAATTCTGCTGCGAGCCAGACACTAGAAGAAATATGCAGATCTAACAAAACATACGAACTCCCCAGTGCACCTGCAAGCCCCAAGTTTCTTCATCGCTCCCTAGCATTCCTTGGTCAGAGTCCTCAAGGGTGCTTGCAGTCCCTCCACCTGCACAGGGCTTTCCCGTCAACCCAGCCCTCCCTTCTCTTTGCTTAAGGTCTTCTCTGTCAGACAGCTCATAAGATTAGGTTCCTTTCTGCTCTCATCCTGAGCAGCATCACTAATTTTGCCCGGTTTCCAAGGATGTGATCTGATATTTAGTGCTGTGTTTGCCAGGCGGGCTGGTTTCACCGGGGGACTCCCCAGCCAGTAGCACTTCCAAGTATCACTGCATCAACCATGTGCAAGTCCTTCTGCTACTATGAGGAGATTAAGACTGCAGAGGAAGTCAGAGACTCCCACATGGAAAACACAGTTGGCAGAGTTGTGTAAAACACGCAACCTCTATCTAGATTCTTTGCTTCTTTTCCATGAGTTTTATTTTCCCCAGAAGCAACAAAGTTATGTATAACACCTTTTACAAGGCATTTGACATTTACCATATCTATGGAAATAGGAGTTGCCTCCCTGATTTCCTGTTTACTGTGTCACCTCGCTGTGGAATGCATAATCTCACAGGGGCTTTGGTCTGTGGCAGAATATTTTTCTTTTAAGATTTGTGCACACAGAAGAGAGCATTTACACATTCTAACTTTAGGTCTTACTCGAGGCCAAGCTCCCTATGGTGTCAATGCAGCCTCTAGAGAGAAATTCAGGATACCCAAGTTAAAAGTCCTAAATTAAGCCACGAGAATACTTCCCAAAGTGTCAAGGACTCAGCGTAAGGAGAGATCCCAGTATGAATGAACCAAGAGGAGTCATTGACGTTAAGACGACCAGGATTTTCATTCACAGATTTAATGACCTTTTGTTAAAGTGAATACTGGATTTTTTAAGCCACTTATGGACTTCCTTCAGAGCTTTATGAAGCTGGATGGAATAATTAAGCAAACAAATCTAGTCCCATGCTAAGTTAATTACATGCCTTGTGGTTTCATGTATATTTCCCTCCTTTTCATAGTTACATTTTAATATGTCCCCATATTTCTTTCTGACTTTTCTATATTACTCTCCTTAGTCTTCAGGAAACCCATTACTACTCATGGGACCAAGTAATCAAATAAGTCTCACTGAGTGCAATTAATCTCTTCAGCTAGGAGGTTGGCTCTGAGATGGCTTTCACCTATATATTTTTCAGTTGCTATGGATCAGCAGAGCTTCCCGCTAAATTTGTGTGTCTGTGTCCCTCTGGACCCTGGGATCTGTAGTACCTCATGCCAGGAAGAGTTTCCAGCGCTCCTGGACAACCATGAATTGACCCCTTACATTTGACCATGTTGAGGAAGGAGGGAAGGAAGGGCTTATTGCAGTATTTCAATGATACCCTTAATGAGGCAAATGACTTATCTTCAGGAAGGGCAGATTAATGATAGCTCTATTAAATGTGTGGATCTGAAATGTTAATATTGTAGTAGAATTATAGCTAAGTGCATTTTTTATGCACCTGGGCAGAGTCATCACCCTGTGGACAGGGCTTTCGGTCTGAGCTCAGAAGACCAGTTCTGGGGCCAACAAATGATCGTGTCATACAGAAACATTAGAAATAAGAGATTTAAGTCTTCCAGACTGTTTGGAGATATACCTTGACTCTAGTGAAATTTTGACAGTGTCTTGTGGTATTCTTATCAGCAAGTTTGGGAAACAGATTGAAAATAAACTTATGCAAGATGGAAACACAAAGTGTGAAAAACTGTTCTCAGGGAGGCCTTTCTACAGATTACTCTTGGAAGAGAAGTGTAAGGGTTAGGATACTCTAAAAGCCTGTTACTGGCCTGGTACTTTAAATAACTCGTACAATTGACAAGATAATATGCTTATTAAATTTGGAGATGGCATCAAGCTGGAAGTTCTGAAATATGCTGGAAGTTCATAAAGATTTTACAGATTGGGGAAATGGCCAAGAAAGGATGAATGTCAGTAAGAACAAATAGAATTTTCTGCAATTAGATCTAAATAATTCATTGCACAAGGGCAGGGTGTGACTGACCGTTAACATACCAGTCCTGCATGCAAGGACCTGAGGTTTATAGTGGATCACAAGTTAAGCAAGGGTCAGGAACATCCGTGCTGTTGCAACAAATGCACTCATGAGACATAATACCCAGGAGTCTTGTCTCCAGCATGCACACACACACACAAAATCATTTCCATCCACATCATGCTGGGAAGGCCTCAGCTGGGAGATTTTGTCTTATTTTAGCACTACAGAAAGATGTGGGCCATTGGCAAGAGTCCAGAGGACAGCAGGGATGACCAAAGGTCTTGAAAACAAGGACCACTGAAGTTCGAGGATTGTTTAGTCTGGAGAAGGAGACAGAAACTCTTCAAGTATATGAGAGCTATAGGGAGGAAGACACACATTCTTCTCCTTCTCCATCACAAATGGGATGTTCATGAGTTGCAGCAAGGGACATCCTGCTTAGGCATTGGGAAACTTTCCAGTGGCAAGGACAACTGGCCCTAGAAGAGTTTGCCTAGGGAAGCTGTGAAGAAGCTGTGAAGTTCCCATTTACTCGGGGGGGGGGGGGGGGGGAACCAAAATGGAAACACAA
>JAVJGJ010000047.1:32002147-32012845 GCA_035590215.1 Microhierax caerulescens | reverse complement strand
TATTTTATTTTATTTTATTTTATTTTATTTTATTTTATTTTATTTTATTTTATTTTATTTTATTTTATTTTATTTTCCTGAGCATTATAAATGATTCACCAAGTTCTTAAGATACATTAACCATCACCCCCCCAAACTCCCACCACCAGATAAATGCCACCCTGGAGAACCAGCTGTGTCTCAAAAATCTCAGGTCAAGCATTCAAGACATTTTATGAGATGTTAGTACCATGTGTGTCAAATTCAGTCCTCGATTACCTCCAGTTTAGAGACACTCGTATTTCCGTCAAAGGATCTGATACTCCTTGATTTAATGGCTGGGGCAGTTAAGTTTTTATTGCTGTATAGATGTCCTTTCAGCTACAGTTATGTGAAGCAGCCAAAGCTCAGTTCAATCCTCTCTAATGCCAGGGAAAGAAAGTGGCCAACAGCCGCTTGATGTCCGTGGCCTTGTGGAGCTCAGCATGCTGCTTGACCTCCTGGTCCATGAGGACTGAGATGCAGAATCAGAGCTCCCTTCCAAGAGAAAGCAGAAAAGAAGCTTACAAAAACACCATCAGATTTAGAAAACAGGGAATGCCTTCAGTCTGGTTTCATTCTCTTTCTCTTGCAAGGCTATTCCCTGCAGAGATAAAAGGAGGGATAGATGCACAAACCAAAAAATGAATCTGCATCGAAGATTTACCAAGCAAATGTAGCACTTTTCCATATGCTCATCAGTTATGCAGAAGAAAGATTTTGACTAGGACCTCTGAGGTATAAGTCAGCATGGTTCTCAGGAGTCGGACCAGACAACCGTGGATGGATTTGCTCAAGCAGGAGGTCCCATCCTTTGGGTTCCTACTCACTTAACTGATCGCAAGTCCCTTTGGTCGCCGTGCTGAAATGCGTGTCTGAGCAAATGCTTGCGGTGTCCATGCTATGTGGAGCTGGAGTTTTCCTTTTTGTTAAGTGAAATGTAAAACTGTTGATGATTTCCAGGAAAATGTAGTTCATTACACTGTTTATGCATAGATGCACCATGTATTTATAGCCTCATACATATTCCAAAAGCAAAGCTGAGGCTATGGTTTGTTTTACGTAACTACAGAAAGATTTGACAGTGAATCATTACATGAATTATGTTCCTTTTGAAATGGCAGTGGTGCTCTGAAAAAGAGTAAATAATAAACAACGCTAAACGGTACATTTGTGAAGCAAAGTTTGTATTCACATCACGGGCCGTGGCTCCAGACTGAATACCTCCCTCTTAACTCTGAGATGATAAACCAAAGGGCTTTTCCTGGAATTTATGGCCCTGAATTAGCAGCAGCTCCTGAGTCAGCAGAAGGTGAAGTGCTGTAAGAGAAGGCATGGGAAGGTGGGAACTCTGTGACTGAGTCCTCTGACATAAAGTGTTTGTCCCTGAAAATTTAGAAGCCGAAGGAGAAGCTTCCCCCTGTCCCCTAAACGGTGCCTTTGTGCCTACCACATGCATAATTGATTGTGAGCAAACCATTCGTGCTGGACTCAAAGCTGCTTCGTACACACAACCACATGAAGAAGTTGCACGCCATGGAAAGACCAGAGCCGATTTAGGCATCAATTATGCATAAGAAATTTCTTCAATATAAATAAACTTGCTGCTTCACAACTGTACACAGAAACCTCTAAATAAATTTGATTATTCAGAGGCAGAATTCTTGCAGTTTGTCTCAAGGACATATTTTCTGTTTGGGTGCATGCCCAACACACGCGACCATGCACACACACTTGGTGAAACCTCCAAACCTCAACCAGAAACCGTACCTTAACCTATTGATAAACTCCTCTTTCTTGAATGGACCTAATTCTAGAGAGCAGTTCATCTGGGTTCCCTCTGAAGCCTCCTGCCATATTTGCAACCCTGGATGCTCAGCTAAGCCCCACCATCCCTTCAGGAATTTTCATGAGGGGTAAAACCGGAATTCTCCCTCGAATGTAACTTTCTGCTTATTTGCTCAGCTTCAGGCCAAATCCACACACACTCAGACACGCACATGTGTATATAAATACATAGCTTTGAAGGTGACCTATTTTCCAGCTGCAAAACACTGTCGCTATCAGAGGTTTCTGCCAGCTAGGAAAGGATATGAACCAGCGAGGTGCAGAGTGAACTGCAGTGTCTGCATTATTTAGAGGCTCAGCATGCCAGGTTCACAGGTGTTCAAACTACCCAGGAACCATTTGGCCCACTGTGATGGAAAACATGATTTTACAGATTGAAGTCAGCCGGCAAGAAAGGTGTTTAACCAACTAGCTACTGCAGGACAAAGCAAAAAGTTGAGGTTTTCTTTACATTTCGTTTTATTGTTTCTGTCATTTTTTTCCCCCCAGCACCTGCAACGCTGCTTTCCTGACGTCCTTGGGAACTGCTGGCAGTGCAGGAATTTATTAGCTAGAAAATTCCCAAAGTATCTGTAGGAAATATTATTCACAGTTGCAACATTTCAGACAGAAAAGAACTTGCAGGATGGAAAAGGACTAAAAATCAGATTCTGAGTCTGGACTGACTCTCCGACAGAGACCACATGTTATAACACAACACAACACATTTCCTACGTGTGGTTTTGCCAAGGCAGGTGCAGCCCAGTATCGCTGGGGAAAGAGGGCAGGAGAAAATGGGCAGGGGACCTTGTTACCTTCCAGTGTCCTGCCTGAAAACTGTAGATCAAATTGGTGGAGCAGCAGCATCTGCCCAAAGCACGATGTCCACTATATCTCCATGCTGGGCTGGGTTTAGGGGGAGAGCAGAATTATTCTTCCACGGAGACTGAAGCTCACAGAGCATCAGCCCTCGCCAGGATCACACCTGCAACTGGGTGGCCAGAGAACGTGCAAGGGCCAAGCAGCATTTCTTCCCTAAATGTATGGGACCTGTCTGAGCTGCCTGGGAGGTACCAGGATTACTCAAGTGCACTCTGTCTTCCTCACCGCTTCCCAGCAGCTAAAAATAAAGCAAGTAGCTCTCCTGAGCTAGAAGTCGCAGCCACCATGCAAAACTGCTCTCAGCTACCTTTCTGCCCTTACAAGTCTATTATTGCCAAGCAAAGAGAGGAATATTATTGTAAATATCTTTCTGAATATGCAGAAAAAAAAAAAAAAGCAACTCTTTTTCTTCTCTGTTCCTTCCGTTCCAACTTACTGCTAAATATATGCCCAGAAGTATAGTACAAAAGCGTATAAAATTGCCTCACTGGCTCTGAATTCAAAATCCAATTTCTAAAGGAAGCTGGGACCTGGCTGCCAAAGAAATCTAGGTACCTGAAAATGCACTTAAAAATATTCCCAAATATTCAGACATGGTCAAGTCCTATAATCCACTGATTTAAAAGACTTCAGGCTCCTGCGTCACCTTTGAGAACTGCAGGTCTGTTTCTGCATTACTTAGCCACTGCAAAATGCAGCCATATACTTTTGCCCACATTTCCTACCATGCAGAAACCAAATTATTTTCTTTCCTCTAAATATATATTTACAAATACACATGCACACACTGTAGTTCTGCACCAATTGGTGTTTGCAGTGTAAGCACTGGCCTTTCCTTCCTTTTTGTCAACGAAAGTAAACATGATCAAAGCCTGCCAGTATTTAATGATGAAAATGTACCGTGTCTCTACAGTATTAATGTCTTTGGAATGAACTTGAAGATAGGTTTACAACAAAAATAATTTAAAAAAAATCATAACAAATTCAGGGGGAAAGAAGCCATATTTAGCTTTTCTTTCCTTAGCATTTTTATTTTGTCTAAAGGAAAAAAGGAATCAACAGAGATGTTTTAAAATGACCTAGTGAGGGGCAACATAAATGCATATAGATTTTATCCAGCACTTCTAAGGATCTTGGAAGTGCTACAACTGCACTGTAGTTTCTTTGTTACAGCTCTGTATACATTTATACAAAAGAAAGATGAAAGGGGGGAGAGAGTGGTTGATATGGGTTGTGAGAAGTCGGTGGAATTAGATGGCAAGGGGTCAGGTTACAGACAATGTAAGCTAAAATGCATCAAAGGGTATGAAGCAAAGGACTAGATCAAAGTCTAAGAAGCCAAGTACAAGAATAAAAGAGTGATAATTGTAGGCAGCGAGAGAAAGCACTGGAATAGAAATGTGATAATGGTATGACCTCATGACTCAGTCTTTTTTTTTTTTTTTTTTTTTTTTCCAAGTCACCAGTTTCCTCGCACGGGGCACACGGGCCGGAGAGGGCAGGAGTGTGTGTGGCAGGAGGAAGCAGTGAGGGGGAGAAGGGAGAAGAATTCTAGGGTTGATAACCTTCCTGGGCTTTAGGGGGAAATTCACTGGGTTTTGCAATGTGTTTCATTCATCAGTTTTCCATAGGATCACGGGGCTGTCCTCACAGGCACTGGTGTGAAACAGGGAGCATAAAGCTGCAGAGTGGTGCCTGGGAGGCTGAAAAGCTGAAGGTCAGATCCTGCTCTCCTGCAGCTCAGCAGAACATAGCAGACACCCGTGGATCTGTTTAAAAGTCACGGTTGGGCCCTATATTAGAGAAATTGGGCACTGATGCCTCTGTTCTGTAGCTGAGCCATCATGGCTGGGAAAGCTGTCGTCATCCGGGGAGCTTCTAAATTATGCTCATCTTCAGCTGTAGGTTTGTCCTGAGGAAGATATTTGCACTAGATGCTCACTTTAATAAGAACAAATGCATTTTATTGCCAAGAAGAAACTCCCCCTTCCTATCTAACGAGGTCGCTCAGTCCTGACTGCTGTGCAGCATGGACTGCGAGTCCCTGTACAGCCCAAACGGTCTGGCAGACCGAGGGATCTCTCACACTGGCTTGCTGTACCAATGATGCAGCCTTCCCAGCTCTCACCGCGCCCCAGTACCAACCAGCGGCATCACTTCGGCTGACTGCATCAAGGCTAAGGTTTGTTCCATGATCCCTGAAAGGACACATTTCCCCATTCACACAGTTTTAGTTTGAGACTTGATAATGGCTGCCATGGTCTGTCATGACCAGCTCATACTGATGCATTTAGTCGTGTCTTTGAAGGCTGAGGCCAAGGCTGCGCAGGGTAAAAGCTTCTCTTGTGAACTTATTACTGCACTTTGCTCCATGCTTCATCTATGGGAGTGGGTAAGAAATGAGGACAGTCATCACAGGCAAGTCTCCTTCCATTGACTGCAGGGCTGAATTGGTGCCAAGACCCTCCCCTGCTCCAGCAGCTCTGGAAAAAGCAAACGGCTGATGCCAGAGAAGAGCAGCTTCTCTGTTGCCTCTTTCACCAATACAGACACCTATTTCTCTTTTATCTGGAAGGCAAAGGAGGCACCACTGTCTTGCCTCCCACCAGCCCTTTTGCTTGCAGGCTGCCTTCCCTTCTCCAGTGAAGCCTCAAGACATCTGCCTTCTCGTAACTGAGTGAGCAACTCAAAGTAAACTGCCTGATGGTCTCTCAGATCCGTTTATTGCTCGAGATGTGTGCACCATTTATGTCTTCAGCTCCTTCCTTTCAATGTAGCCCGCTCAGAGTCATTTGGCAATGTATTTGTTTATTTTTCCCACTTAGTGGTGAGCTCAATCTTGGGACAATGGCATGGGACAGAGGAATCCATCAGAGGGTCCTGGATTACTGCATCTTGAAAAAGCAAAATATCTTCAGGAATTTCAGTGAGTGTTAAAGTCTTTCCTTGCTGGGCCACAGGTTCACGTTCACGTCTTTCTTCCATGGAAAAATAAGCTGTTGAGACACAAAAGAAGCAGAGAGGCAGACAGCTCTTTCTCTGCCCCACTGAACTGTCTCTGAGTAGACTCCTTATCCCATCTTGGGTAACATCGCTTTTCTGATGAGCGCTCACACAACTGTCAGTCTTTCACTGAAATGCCTACATCTGTTTCATAGAGATGCTTAACCAGAATTATTCATGAATCTGAATAACTGTCCTTTAGTTTATACCTGAGTGGAACAGCTTAGAAGACCTTCCAAAGATCTATACCTTCTCCACGTTTGAGTCAAAAATCTAGGATGCCCTGGGTTGGATTTGAGAGATGCTGAAGGCAATTAGCACATTGGCTGACTTGAATCAGAAAGGTCCTTGCTTCCCAAAGCAGTTTCATTTCTCCGTATATTTCACAAGTTTTCAGCTTATATAGAATACAAAATCTGTGTGACACATCTGTGAAATGTTGCTCTTGAGCTCAGACGCCAATCAATATTTCCAGTGTTTAGAGGTCCCTATGCGTTGTCCCCAGGAGCTGGGCTGGCAGAGTTACTGGAGGAAAAACTCGGGTGTTTTGAGGACACAGGAGGGTGTGGGAGAACCGATAGAAGTGTGACAGTTCCAGGTTCAATGTGAGGAGGAGTGTTTGTCACAAAACGTGTGAGAAATTTACAGGAGAGTGGAAATTCTCAGTGTTGTATCTTCTCTGGCTCCCTACAGGCTCTGGTGTTCAGGTCGATGGGTGATACCCCTGAAGAGCAGGTCGTATTTGGAGCCTGGTTTCGCCATCGTCTGACCCCAGAACACCTGTGGGGCAGGAGCAGCAGGTTTTTAACCAGACCTCCAGTGGGCCAGCGCTGCTGACTAGCAGTCGTGGCCGAACGCCAGGCTGCCTTGCAGATACGCTGACAGGGAGCAGAGGTAGCTGTGAAGTGTGGCGTGCTGTGTGCTGCTCTCTGCCCTCACTAAACCCTCCTGCCCTGTGCTGATAAAACAGCTCAGGAAACATTGCCAGGGGTGATCATGGTTCAGTTGTGTCAGGCCTGGTACAGCTGATGTGAGTCACGGAAGATAAAAGGAGTAAACATGTAGGAACTTTTGCCTTGAAACTTCTTAATCCCATCAACTGTTCAGAATTTAATATAGAGAAGCTGCAATCACAAGGCCTAAAATGTCTTCTAAAGCTTGAAAGGGACATTGGCCACTGCTCTGCCTGCTCTTGGGTAGGCACATTGGCATCACCATGACTCAGATCCACCAAAGATTCATCCTGTTGTGCACTGTCCCTCCTATGGTCCCACTCTGAAGCCTTGGGACCACACAAGAGTATGGAGGAAACTCTATGGGGGGTAGGAAGAAGTGTGGCCAGCACAATGACATGGAAATCAGCTTGCACAGTGACACAAAACTAGGCACCAGGAAGAACAGAGTAAAACGCATTTACATTGGGTTTGGTTTAGGTAAATTTGTGCTGTGAATTCTGACCTTTACAGATGTATTAGACACACAAAAGTTTACTCCCAATGGTCTTCGCAAACCATTGTCTTGATGGTGTGTATGTGCCAATTCCAAGGCCCAAAGGGTGTGGAAGGCTTAAGGAATAGTGGTTCAGGGATATTTAAAGAAATCTGAAGGTATGCACGAGTAGCTTCTCTGAAAGTTTGCGTTTTATTAGGCAACTACTTGTTGTGTAGATACCTGTAGCAGCCCTGCATGCAAAGTTGATGTCATACAGCATCTTGTGGTTGTCTACCCCGGAAATGTGCATAAAAGAAACTTCCCTAAAACCATTTCCTGTTTTTCTTTTCCATTTCCATTCTTTTTAGGGTGCTGCAAAACATGTGACTTGCAGTGACTCACATCTTGATGAAACAGCGAATTCAGACAGGAATTTTCCAGAGCACTGTTGCTTAGCTTGGATTTGACCATGTCAGTTACATTCCAAAGTATCAATAGTTATCAATCCCTGACCCTAGGAGACAACAGAGGAGCACAGGATGACCCAGCAGCCACTGTGCGAGTACCACCCTACATCTGGCCAGGGCACATAACACACAAAGACATTGACACTTCTTGTTACCCAAAGCGATGAAGCAAGCAAGGCTCACAGCTGTAAGAGAGGGGTCAAAAGGACAAGGAAGCCTTATGGTCTTTCACAGAAGAGCCATGGACTCTCCAAAGAAGCAGAAGGTGAAGATTCCTCAAGCCTAAACCAGCTTGGACAGTTTCCTCAACCAGAAAGCCCCTATATTTTGTTGCATCCCACAGTTTCGACATGAATCTGAAAATTCCATGCTCCTTTTTGCCCAGTTGTTTTCCCATTTATACATTTAGCCTTGTATAAGAAAGTGCAAGAGATATCTTCAGTGTTTCTTACTCAAGGGTGCAAAGGGAGGAGGGCAGTCAGTCATGGGTGTTGGGTGTGCATGGGAGTGTGAAGCACTTGTAAGATCTTCCAAAGACACCAAAGAGGAAAAATGCCTTATACGTAAATCACAAGTGTTGTCTCTTTAAGGGGTAACTACAAAAATGTTCTAATTTGTACCCTGTAGGTTCTTAAGCAAGAGTGCTCAAACTCATGAGGTAGTTTGGCCAAAGTCTTCAATGAAATCTCTGTTGCAAGCAAATCATCAGGTAGTTATGATCAGTCCAGGAAGTCAGATAAGACAGTGATGGGGAAAGTTTCTGACTGAAGTGGAGTTGCAGGAACAAACATGCCATTAAATTCCTGTTTGTCAAAGTTTTGGTGTTTTTTTTTTTTCTGTATAATTTCAGTGACTTAAGTAACTTTATGATTCGATATTCCTTCAGTGGTTTTGTTCACTTGAATTTTTTTACCTTAGAAAGCAGAACCACGTTTACCTGGCTTTGGGGTTACTCTTTGAGGTCCTCTCAGCACCAAGCCTTTTCAGGTCAGAACTGCATACAGCTGCTTTCCAGGTATCTTGTCAGTCCTACACAGCTTTTGGGCAGCTTGGCAATAATTTATCTCAAAAGGCCCCCGTTCCTCAGAATATTCTAACCCCTCTTAAAAGAAGACATTCCATTCACAGAACAAAAAGCAACAAAAAAATGGCCATCTCCTCTGTGATACCATTGGATTAGAGATAACTCAGGGTAATGGGGAAAGTTGATAATTAAATCAGAGACTCATGTTTTGTGACTGATTATCTAACCCCATTGACTTCTCTGTTAAAGCACATTACTGCTCCCTTTGAAAATGTTAATGTTTTTAAATTAATTCTTATAGTTATACAACTGGTTTATATACAGCTGGTTTAGTCCAGAAGAAAGATCCACAACCTGCAGAGAGTTCAGATTTTCAGCTGCAAGAGGAAAGCATTGTTAGAAGACAAATTGGGATCTTCTATGACCCAAGTAATTGGAGTCTTCTATGACCCCAAGAAGATGTGGAGAACAAACCCGTGCATATTTATCTTCTGGTCTTTCACGAAGAATTCACAGGTATTAATAAAGCCCCTGTTTTTTTAAGAGGAGCCAGCAGTTTCTGAGCAAAATATTCTAAAAACTGAGTACTCTGAAGAGTTTCTGAAACATGCTATTTACGCTAGTTGAAGCTTTTCCCGATGCTTCCGTTGCCTTATCCAGCATGCCTTTCTCTGTGGCTGCTGGTATGTTACAGAAAATACAGAAATGAAAAGTGCGGTGGGGCTCCCGCCTCCATCTATTTGGAAATGAACTGTCCCCTTCTCTTGTCCACACAGAAGTGTTTGCAGTTTGTTCCCAAGAAGCAAAACTACTTTTGGGGCTGATCCATCTTTATGAGTTAGTTAAATCCACAGCGACTGAAGGAGTCCAAACTCACCCTAAACTCTGTGAAATTACTGGCTTGATTCAGATAGAAAGAAAATAATAATAAAGACATCATAGAGTGAATCCTTAATCTCTGCTCACCTGTTCCCACAAGCCCTCCTTAAAAACTGCCCAGCCCTGATATGTTTTTGCCTGTGAGGAGAAGACGCTGCGCCATGGAGATGCTCATGGGCCAAGCCAGGGTGGGCACCTGCTGTGAGGACAGTCCTCTGGGCCCCTGCAACAGCCTGGCAGGTCATCAGTGGATGAGGCAAAAATGCTTCCTGGGAAGTCCTTGGAGGAGGGATGGGAGCAAATTCCTGATGGCCCCAGACACCCACTGGCAACACGCTGGGGGCTGTGACCCAGAGACTTATAACCTTTCTTTTTATACATTCGTTCCTTCTAATGCATCTGCTGCAGTGACACATACCCTGTGCTTAGAGACACTCTCTCTTCCCCATCAGCAGGTGTGTTTTCATCACACACCCCATAAAGCTTTTCAGATGCTGCTTTTGTTTTAGGGTCTTCTCTCCACTCACTCTCCTTGCACCTGAGCATCCCCTCCAGCTGGGAACCCCCTCACAGTGAGGAGATTCCCACTGGGAAACAGCAATCACTAACTTTGCAGATTGATTTGAGATATTCTTCCTCCTCCTCCTTTCTTCTTTTATCTTTCAGGTTTGGGGAGATTCATTCCCTTACAGGCTTGTCATATTCCAAGAATGAATCTCTCCCACTCAGGCTGCATGAATGGCTCATCCTTGTGACACTGAATTTTAAACCTGAGCTTAGTCCAAGGTCATGATTCCTACCATTTTGCAAAACAGTAGAAAGCACAAATTCCATAATGGCTTGTGACTATGAGTTAAGTTCAATACAGCTGGCAGCGTCTCTTAGGCAGATCTGCAGCAGAACTGACCTCATTGACTGAATGAATCACTTGTCCCCCAAGGGCAGGAATGTTTCTTCCAGGACAGGATTGGAGCTGCTTTCTTACAAAAGCACTATCAGTCCCAAGCCGGGAGTTGGAAGCTGCCTGAGCCACACACCTGTCTTGTAGATAGTTCCTAGGCCTGCCAGGCATTTACCATTCAAAAAAATATACATTCTTCATCAACTTGAGCTGAACTTTGGCGAATGGTGTAGGGGGGAGAAAGGAGAGAACAGGGGGGGGGGGGC
>JAVJGJ010000047.1:31934858-32002047 GCA_035590215.1 Microhierax caerulescens | reverse complement strand
GGGGGGAGAAAGGAGAGAAAAGGGGGGGGGGGGCAAGGGGTTCAACTGGAAGTTTTTCTTCAACCCTTGACAGAAATAAATATCCAAATCTCTCCATTTTGGCTCTAGTGCATCTGTTAAATGGGCTAAGGCTAGAATTGTTATCCCATAGCAGTTTTCCAGTTACTGGTTTCAAAAATAATAATTGGTTTCTTGCTAACAAGATTATCCGAGAAGCTTCAAGTGGAAGGAGGAAGTACCCTGGAGGGAGAAAAATGTGGAATGAACCAGTCTGGTCCCAAAAGTAGTCTCCATCCTGCCCCAAATAATCCCATAGGTGTCACAGAGGAGAACCTGTTCCCACTGGGTTTGTGATGGGGTACATGCCCTCATCATCTGAGAAGTATTTGCCCACCACGTTAGGTTAGGAGTAACCAGAGAGTGAGCTGGACATTTAGATCCGACAGCAAAGCAAGCGTGCATGCAAGCCCAGTCAGTATATTCAGACTTACAATGGTCAAGCTCACACTCCAAAGTGGGGTTGTGACGTACTCCCCGAACTGACATTGGACACATCAGACCAGACACATGGTGGGGCCCTTGGTCTGTGCTGATCACCAAAATATCACTGGGACTAGGGGCAGGTGAGAGGCGTGGAAAGATGAGAGCTTGGGAGAGCTTGGTACGCCCCAGCACTTCAGCATGTTTTCAGCTGCAGACGTACGAAGGAACTCCACATACTTTAGCTAGAAATGGGCTTTGTTTAGATATTTATGCGTTGATTATGCTGAATAAAGGCATAAATAAGAGTTACATATTCCTGTGGCTATGGCTAAGAGATGCTGCATCCAAGACAAATGTTTTTGCATGCCTGATCCATACCTCCCATGTGCTAAGAAGCCTTTAAGCTCTTTTTAGCTGATGAGACATGAGCAGGTGGTCCAATTGTGAACAAAATGTCAGAATCCCTTCCCAGGTACACTTAGAGAGACAGTCAAGCTATGCTGATAAACGTCAACTAGCCCCAGGCACCACCAACCCCCAAATCTCTGCTTTCAGTGCTAACATTAACTCTAATTATGTTCATCCTAAATCTGCTTCCAGTCTGTTTTCATTACCTTCATTCACGTTACTTTACTATCTCTTGTCCCTGCTTGCTGGTCTGATCTGTGATCAGATCTATTAGCAGATCTGATGCAGTGTATTTATATTCCTCATCAGCTGGCATGTGGCACTTCTGCTTTCCTTGCCCTGCAATGTAGCTGGTACATTTGGATGCAAATTTCTTATACTGGAAACCAGCTTCATGACTGTTTTCAGAGTATTACCAAAAGCCTGTTCCTCTTTCACTGAGGTCAGCAGCGAGAATAAACATAAACTCTGATGTGTTATTAGTGGGAAGCTGTCCTTTACACCGCACAAACAAATAGTGTGCGTGTTAGACAAGGCACATAAATAAGGTACCTTTGTTGGATTTCCAGAAGCTCTGGTGGCTTAGCAGTCTGCATAAAAGCAAGCTTGTTTTGACGAAGATGCTCGCTTTCCAGCTAACTGATCTTTCTAACATCTAGAGAGAATAGCGATGTAAACATACTTGGGAGTGGCAACTCTACTTTCTGCAGTGTGGTCACATTCGAAGCAATAGGATAGCAAAGGCTTTTACTGATTGCCGTCTTTCAGGTGCTGTATGTTGGACGGCAGTGCTGTCTGCAGGTTACATCAGGGAGCACTGCACCCCAAGGGCCTGGATTTTCAGATGTACTGAGCACCCAAGGCTCCCACTGTCCACAGCGGGATGTGTAGGTGTTCTGTTTCTGAAAACAACATTTACAATTTATATCAATTTATATCTGCATGAATAAATGCCCTGAAGATTATCGCAGTATTTCTGCAAGGTCCTAGGTACTTCCAGCTTCCCTTGGACCCCCTGAGTATTGCAGGCTCAGCTCTGAAAGCAGACAGAAGGTCAATGTCATCCCTGGGGTAGGTGCACCATTCCCGGTGTAGCTGCCAAAAAGACATACCTGGATCAGAGACATGTACCGCCTGCTTCAGAGAGTTGTAAGATACTGCAAATGATTGTAATAAGTTGTGAAACCTTAAATGGAAGGTGCTACTGTACAGTAGATCATTATGTCTGGGTGGATTTTATAGGCATTTCTACAGTACTCATGACAGAGATAAGGAAAATAAATTCTGAACACATTCTCAAATGTATGTGTCATTTCTGAGTGTTTCCACCCAGCCGGCAAAAAAGATTTTTAAAGGATACTTAATGAGGTGTTACTGCCCCAACGTAACACGCAAGTTTGTTTACTGATTTGTATATAGAGCATTTACTGATACACGATAATTCCCAAGCATTTATATATTTAATAAATGCATTCCTAGTATTTACCAATTGCTCTCATCTTCTTAGCTATTTGGTCCCTATTGCACCCATTCAGTAAGACCAAGGGTTAGCCATCCTTCACAAGGGTTTGTTTTCTTCCATTTCTCAACTTTGATACTGTCATTTAAGTAAAATATTACCATACCCTTTCAGAAGAAAGGCTACTAGTACTGGGCAATGAGACAGGCTTTCACCAAATTCTTCGCTTTATAATGTCAGTAGAATTGCCAACATCACTGGAAAAAGCATATTTCAACTGATGAAGCAGAAAAGAGGAAAGTCGCTGAAAAACTAGAGAAGACTTAGTCACTCCCTTCCTTTGCGTCAGAACAGAAATTAAATCAAGGCCCTCCTTGACCTGTGCACCTGAAAAAAAAAGGGAAGAATTGCACTCACGGTTCCTTGCAGAATAGCAATTCCTAAAGTCTCTGGTGAGGAATGGAATAATTGCAAAATCCCCTTTTGAACATGGCATAGGAAGATGTTCCTCACATGAAGTGTGTCTTTCCTGGAACAAACACAGGCGACTACCTCCTTTACCATGGACACTGTCCATGTGGGGAGCAGTTATCTGGAAAGGCGCACAATATAAACAGTGGGTAGGATTCAAAGAGTCTATCAGCACACCAAGGTCTCTTCTTCAGTGTTCAAACCCTCTACAGAGATTAATAACCTTTGGATGCTTGAGCAGCAGGTCAAGTGACTACTGTATTTAACTCTATTTATGTGTGTTACATTAGTTGTGGTATGTATTGCCCATCCATCTAAATTAAGGAGTTTGGGTTTTTCTTAAAAAACTTTTCTATAGAAATAGGAACACGTCCTTTAATAATGTTAAGTCAAGTCAATGCTTGTTGGGATGAGGGAGGCAATCATTTAGGTGAAAGAAGCATTTTAAATTCCTGCCTTCTTCAGTCACTTTCTGAGCTTCACACAAGCATTCTCCTCCTGCTGTTTTACTGTTTCACACTCAGGCAAGGAGTAAATGCAAGAAAAATGTCCCGGACCCAACCCCGACTGGCTGCACATTGCCACTGATGTGTGGAATCCCCCGTTCTGTGAAGCTTAGCACTTTTCTGGGCTGGACCCTCAGAAAGTCAGTAAAGAGGAGTGTCATTCAGGGTTACTTTTGTGAGAGGATTAATGCCTTAATCAAATGACTTGCTCAGAAGAAAAATTAGCAGATGCTGCGGCATTTCAAGTGTCCTTCAAAACACCAGTAAAAATTCTTCATGCTCGCTAAGATCAGATATGTGTGTGACGGTTCCTATTCAACCCGTGTTTGCAGTTTGCATATTTCTGTGTAAATGTGTGTCTTACAATTAGCTTGAGGATGTGCTTACAGTTGCTTTTACAAGTCCTCATTCTTGACAGTTTTACGGATGTTTGCACTAAGTAGCTTTTAGTGGCATACTGGTGAAACTAGGCACCTTGTTTTCCTTTCTTAAAGGCCCTTGGTTCTAATACCTACAAAGACTAATCCATTTGCCTCAGCTAATCCAGTCTAAAAGTACTCCAGTGCACTTGAAAGGATGTCCTGTGAGCAAAACATCTCACCTTGAGAATGGGGAAAAACTTGTTTTGGAGGTTGCTTCCCTCTGTAGCAGCCACTCCAATTGGCTAATCTATTTAGCAAAATTAATGAGAGGGCCATGGATTGAGTTTCATGGCAGACTAAAGCCCAGCTTTCTCAAAGAAAGGAATTCATTGTTGAACCTTTGATGGTCTAAAGGAGGAGAGGTGCATTCATATGTTTTGGGTAACTCCCTCATCATTACGAAGATAAAATAAAAAGGCTTTAAGGTTTCTTTCACCAATCACCCCACAAGTTGGCAATTATATAGGATTACTACTATCCCATAGACCTGAGCTACCAACAGCTATTTTATTCACTTGTGCAGTGCATTTTACGGTAATAACAAAAGAGCCCTTCAGGCTATTTTGTGGTCCATACAGATTTTGAAGGAGGGGGAGCTCTTATTTTTGTTTGTGTTTTGAGTGGGGGTGACGGGCAAAAGGGGGGTTGTTCTGCCAAGAGATTAGCGTGAAAGAATGAAATGAAATGTTTTGGTCTTGTTCAGTTCTAGTCTAATCAAGCCTACTCTCAAATTAATGAGCTCTTACCGGGGGGAACATCTCTTGATGCTGGAAGGCAGCAGTAAAGCTATGCAATTCTATTTCGAAAAAATGTAAAGCAATATCCTTTTTGGCTTAAGATAAAACAGTGAAAGAAGCATTTTTCATCTTTTAAGGTTTGATTTAATGCTGCACTGACTCACAGGGTTTGTGTTTATTGGAGGCATTTTTCTAGAGAGCTGAACAAATTGCCAATAATTTGAGGGTTAGTATTCTGGTCTATTTTGGCTCATGGTGAATGAAAAGTGTAGGATAAGGAAATGAAGCAAGGGAAAATAAACTCTAGTAGTTATTTTGTGAAAAGGACTTCCTAAACCCTCTTCCGATCATACCAGTCCTTCTAACTGCCATCTTCTAATAGCCCTTCATTGTCCTATCCTGACGTTGTTCTGCACTGCTCTGGCTAGTTAAGAAGAGTCATTCAGTTCTGGTGTGATGGTTCTTCCATGGAGAGAGAAAACTTTCCTTCAAATGTATCATGCATCTATGGCTCACAAGACTACAGTGTGAGGAGCTCCTCCTGAGCTGGGATAAAACACAGGCACAGGTTTGTAGTGCCTAAGGGTTGTAGATTCTGGTGTTGTGGAATGACACCACATGGGAGAGTCCTCTGTGTGCCAACAGATTCATGTCACCTTGAGGTTTTCCACACTGCTTGGAGCGAAATGCATACATTTTCTACAGTAACACCCACACACACTTTTATACTACCAAAAGCTAAAGCTGGCAGATCTCAGGCTTGCACAGTAGGAAATGCCCATTGAAGTCTCATGTGTAACTGCCATTTGCCCTTCTGTGTGCCCATTATACAGCTTTTATGAATTATCTCAACACATGCTATTTTTCACAATTTATTTAGCACAAAGAGTGGCTGGGTCTCACTGAAACCACGTGCGATTTGTATTCTCTTGAAACTGTAATTTCAACAGTGTTTTCAGGTCTTATCTATTGTTCAGTATTGTACTGAACCAGCATGTGTTCATATATTCTTTGAGTTTCCAATTATATTGCTACAATAGTTAAAGAATATTCCACAAGCATCAGTTAATCTTTACAACACCCCTGTGAGATAAAGCCTAGAAGGATTAAGCCCAAACTTGTCATATTTTCCAATGTGACTCACGTGGGGTCTGACAAGCTAAATATACTGCACTTGAATAGGCAAAAATAGAGATGTACAAATACAAATCTCATTGTTCCAGGTCTAGGTGAGACCCTCATTTTTATTTTTTTACAGGTTGGATCCTTCCATGTACAAGGGGAATTTAGGAAATTAGAGGAATTCACCATGAATGAAGTCATAGAGGAAAATTTCCGTAAGTTATTTATCCAGCATTACATTAGAGCTCCCTGGAAGATTCCAGGAGAAAATAAATTATTCTGATCAGGGATTCAGGTCCTTCAATGGCATCATAACCTGTGCTCTTCACCAAGGTCCCTGCCCTACTCACTGTCTGTGTTCCCACTCCTGGGATGTGTGAGGCAATGTCCTGGCTAACAACAGCATCCTTCAGCACAGACCAGGATTCATTTCCTCAATACCACTCTCAAACAGTGCTAGAAATCAAAGTGCCAGACACTACAATTCAGTTCGTCTAACGTTTGCTAACAGAATACCCTTGGGTTATTTTTTTCAAGAGCAAATGTGACAAGAAACAGGGTTTCCCACTGGTGGATACCTACTGAGTTCCACCTGCCCAACCAGCAAGACTGGACTTTGAGAGAAATAAGGAATACCTCTACCCTTCAGGCTCGGAGAGGAACTGATATCAGTATATATGCAGTATTTTCCTCTGTGGGCAAGCCTTGATGTGGGATAGGGTAAATGAGTTTTCAACAGTCTGCGAGGTGCAGACAGAAGTGGAAAATCTGGCCTCCAAATTCAGGAAGGGATATAATGGCATCCCAAAGGTCTGTTCACCCATCCAATATTTACCCTCTGCTGCTGCTGCACCCTTGCCTGCCTCTTGCATCTTCACTTTGTCTTCTGTGCTGTGGGCTAAGTTGAGAGTGCTAGAAAGACTCATTTTTCCTTACCCCATAATGAATGGTCTTAATCAAAGAGCACTTGCAAACGCATGGTCTGATTGTCGAAGCCACTGTCCTCAAGACACAACATAGTGTCCTCAAGGGTTTAACAGCTTGAGAATGTGCAGGCAGCAATGCTCAGCAATTCCAAAAGTTCTCCTTTAAAAAGCTATATCCTGGTCCCCAGGTGACTCCCCAGCTAATTTTCAAGCTCCTGCTCTAAAGCAAAGCAGCACCACAAACGTCTGGATGAAATAGTTACAAAAACTGTTTTAAAGTTGTTCAAATTGTCTTTTTGTCGTGTTTCATCCCTTCAAAATAATAGAACTCTTTTTGCTAGAACATTCCCCAAAATATTCAGCCAGAGGAATACATCCAGCATGGAAAATTCCAGTAGAGACCATTACAAGGCCTTGTTACCCACTCCTTGTAGTTTTGCCAAACACTAACAGGAAGAGACAGGCTGCTGGTGTCAGCTCCATGGGAATGACACCAGGAGCCGATACTGTTGAGCGGTGCTGCACATTGCTTGTGACAGTGCTCAGAAAACAGAAACTTTTCTTAGTAAATCATAACACCACAGGCCACAGTTGCATTTTAAATAAGTGGGTATACACTTGTAATGAGCAGTAAAGACAGAACTAAAGAAGGAAGTCTGTACAACAAAGTCACAGAGGTTTTCTTCCCAGAAAGGATTGCTGTGCTTAAGCAGCCTGGCTTCTTGCAGAAGAAGGTCCACAAACTAGAGCCTGAAAGCTCAAGGTGAGCAGTCTTCACCATGGGCTGCAGAGCAGGGACTGATTACAGGCAAGGCATGTTGGTGCAAACTGGAATTTGCATTTATAAAACATAAATAGGAGTGCAGCAAGCCAGATCCAATGTCAGAAAGGGCTGGGAATGGGAAGCAGCCTGTCTGCAGGCCAGGATGAAGGTGCAAACATCTGTGGGATGTGGCAAATCAAAATCAAAACGTCTTTCACCTAAAAGCCTTGCCAAAATGCAGCAAGTGCCCTTTTCAAATAAAACCTCCCCTCATTTATCTACCTCAGCCACATAAGCTTTTAATTAGACCATATGCATAGCTTCATAGACAGCTCCCTGAAATTGGAAAACTCCAAGAAAGCTTTTCCAAGTGAAAGCCATATCAAGTTGCCCTTGTTCACAGCATGCCCTTCTCCAGGGAAGGCAGCAAAATTAGGAGTTCAAAGCAGATGACAAACACCAACACACCTGAAATAGCTTAAGGGATTATTATTATTATACTATGTCTTATGGCAGTCAAATGCATTTCAGCTCAGAGACTCCAAAGTCCGAAAAAGAAAATCCAGCTGGAAGCACTGTCACATCTCTTTCAGTATCTACCTTCTCTTCAGATGCCAACTGACATTTTCTTGCTTGCTTTCACGACAAACGTGAATCGCTCATACACAACAGTGTCACTCAGGCTAGCCAAACATCCCTGGCTCAGCTCACCCTGTAGCCTTTTTATGAGGCTGTCTATCACCCCACATAGTTGGCAAGACACGTGGACTACCACAGATCTGTTTCTGATCATATCTTCCAGTTACACTGCAAATGAGAACTCCTAATATGGGGCTATCAGCAGACAAATTGCTTAAGCCTAACAATGCCACACGAAGGAGTGTAAACAACTGGAATCTGCTCCATTTAAGCAATGCACAATGCTTGCATTGTGTGCCCAAAAACAACAACTGGAAGGATCATTTCTGGAGTTCTAAGCCGGTCTGTTGCCAAAGCAGAATGGGAAAGCACACAAAAAAGGGAATGTTTTAATGCATCCACTGACACCACTTCAAACTGGAGCGGGATCACAGAAAACTCCAGTACTTGGAAAAATCAAGTGTTTCGCCCTTGAAATTCTCCCCATGAAGTAGTTATAGGAAGACTGGGAGGACCGAGAACAAACAATAAACAGGAAAACATGTCACCCATCAGATTCTGGGTTTATTGGCACAACCAAATGAAGGTGCAGCTGGGAAACTGGTCATCCCGTGAATATTAGATTCCCTCCAGCCACCACAGCCAAGGGCAGCAGAGAGGGCTGCCGTGCATATATGCAGTCATAGCTTCAGTGTCTTTGCTTGTTGCTCTCTCATGGCACTGACTGATGCTTCCCTGGCTGTTCTATTTTTGGTGGATTAAATGTGTAGACTTTTCTATTCTTTTTCTTCTGTCCCCATTCATCTCAAAACATGGGCAAAAAAAACCTGTCTCTCTCTCAGGTGCCAAGCTGTGGGCTCTCCTGTCCAAATTATTTAGGAGACCGCTGAAGGTAGAAAGAAGGGCACATGCATTGAAGGCACCTGTTGTAAGCTGCTGATAGCCAGCTCCAAGGACCAAGAAAGGTGTCCAAACTTTAAGGCACCTAGATGGCACTAGCAGAAACGTCATTTGGTGCAAGCTGGCCATGATATCTGGACTTCTCTCCCATCACAGGGCCCTCATGTGTATGCTGTCTTTCCTTGTGTTGTTCTTTTCTCTGCTAGGGATAAGGGGAAAACTGGAGGTGTGGAGAGCACTACTCCACACCTACCTACAGGGGAGAATTGAAGGTCAAGCTACTTTCAAGACAAGGTCACCTTTTTTTGCTCCACAAGGAGGCTGCCTGTTTACGATATCATTCAATACGCATCACGCTCTAGAACAGGGAGGCATCCACAGTCACAGGATTTAGAGCCTGAAGAACCTGGTGACAGCCCAAAGAAATGCACCTTTGAGGGATAAAAACATCCTTGGTTAACAGGGCTGTTTATTTGGGCCTCTCTTGTTTGGTTTGGGTTTTTTTATAACAACAGAATGAAAGTCTTCAGTCACATCAACTTAGATGCTAACCCACGTCTCCAGTTCATAAACTCTTCCTGCTACAAGGTAGTTTGTGCAATCTCAGCTATAAAATTAAGCATCGTGCCTTTCTCCAAAAGCCTTTGTAATCCTTGGATGAACATGTCCCACTTTTGCTCTCTGTAAGATATCAGTCCCCAAGAGAGAGAAAAAAAAAATAAGCCTTTACCTCATGTACTGGCTGATGTTCAGTGCTTCTTCGTAATGGAGGAACCCTTGGAGCTCCACACTAGTGTGGTCACACCAGTTTTCCATATACAGAAGAAGGATATTGGCTTGGAGCAAGATCTCAGAGGAATCACCAGTTATTTATTCCCCATATTCAATCAAAACTAGCATAAAAGTCTCCCCAGAAAACTGTAGCCAGAAGTTTCATGAAGACAGTGATCAGCCTACTGTGGCTCTCCATAAGTAAGCTGCTCCTGATGGGGTTCACCTGAGGACAATTTGCTTGTGATCTGCCATTCCTTACCTGTTATACAGCATAGAGCAAACCTGTGTAAAGAAATGTGAACAAAAGAGCATTCTTAATTTTGATTAGGAGTCACAGGTTGTGATCCCAGGAGGAAATGTCACAGCTTGAATGAGCTTTTTCAGTTTTGTAAAATTTAGGAAGTTTTGTGGCTATATCTATCAACAGGGCAATTCCTTGCTTGTTGATTATACACACAATTTTCACCCAGCAAACCTGAAGAGAAAAGGTCTTGAAAGCAGAAGGAATGGACAAACGTATTCTCTGAAATTTCAGCCACCAGATCTTGACTCTGGAAGAGGAAAGCTTTCAATAGAATATAAACTGTGGCATTTGAAATAAAATTAAGCAAGTTAGAACCCAAAAGACTGCAGGACTCGGGGAAATAAATGATTTGCTTGATGAATCAAAACATCATTTTTCTTTTTGGGGATTTTTTCACCACTGATAATTTTGCTCCTGAACAAAATGAAGCGGGGAATTGAAATTTCTTTGCACAGAGATTTGGGGATTCCAGAAATTATACCATTCCCTCTCAGAGCAAAATTTATTTTCTTTCAAATGGAAAACTTTTGCTTTGATAGAAATTAAAAGTTGTGTTTCACTCATGGCTATTTTCTAATTTAAAGTAATACATAATGTAGTATTGAATTTTGAAAACAAATGACACAATTTCAAAAGAAAATAAGATATCTGTGGGTTTTTTTTCAAGTATGGAGCTAAGTTAGGATGTTTCAACATTATTGGAACTTTTTCATCACTTTTTTTTTAAATGAAATTTCCCCAAAAGCAACATGAGCTCACAAACTGCTTTTTTAGTATTATTATTATTTTAGTGCTACTGCTTTTCACTGATTGGAAAAAAAAAAACTTTCTCCATCAAAGTTTTTTTCCAATGAATGCTACTCCTGAGTCAAGTAGGAGCGTGTCTGAAAATCTTTCAGATGGAAGATTTATTGTGTATCATTGGGGAAAAAAAAGCTATCCAGGGCCAAATTCTGATACAAGCTGGTTTGTGCAAATATACTGAGCTCCAGCCAGTGGGAATGAGGCCTTTCCAATGTTCTTCGTGCTCCTAAAAAAGAGAGGTAGCTAGTAAAAGGGGCCAAAAAAGTTAATAAGTCTATGTGCATGTGCACACACATATGTGTACAAACACAGCCACTCTGTCACTGCTCCTGATACTCGAGGAAAGCTTTCTCAATCATTTTAGAAATATATATGCTGAATGTGATGGCCCATAGCCCTATGATTCCCAGGTGTTTTTATTGGCTTCCACTTCTTCAATGTTATTTTTAAAATGGCGCTTTTTTTTTTTTTTAATCTTGTGACAGAATTTTATAATCCTGTGACCAGATATATCAATTAAGTTTTTATACTAATGAGCAAGACCACATTTGCCAAGAAAATCAGCGTGTAACTCATCTGTCACTAAGAGCTTCTCTGCAGGTCTGTTACTGGATATTAAAAAAAAATATTTTATGGAAGCACAACAATTTGTGGATTACAGAAGTGCCCAAGCCAGCAAAAGGGTTAAGGAAGTTGTGATAGAAGTAAACCAGCACATTTTTTGAGCACAATTAATTATCCTCAGTACAACTTTTATTTTTAGGAAGATGGTAAACAGAAAGATGTCTGTGTTGCCAAGCTTCAGGAACCCACTCAGACCAAAGGCTGTCTGAGAAGGTTAGTCTGATAATACGGCTTTACAGACAAAAACATCATGATGTGTATCAAAATACTGCAGAGGGGTAACTGCTCTGCCAGAAGGAAAGCCAGCCCTAACAGATGTGAAGCACAACAAGCTGGGGTGATTCAGTCCGTTCCTATAAACAAGATGCAATGGAAAGAGGTTGCATAATTAACCCGCTGCCCTAATAAACAGTATTTTATATGCCATCCATTTAAAATTAAACTGCTGTCAAAAGCAGCATTTTTATTTCTCATTTTAATTTTGTTCAAAGCAAATAAAGTCCTGTCTGTGGTATTGCCCCAGGCAATGACATTAACTGTTCCAAATGTGGGTTTTTGTGGCCTGATTTACAACGTTATGGAATGACCAACATTATATTGCTGCTGGAGTGGGCTGGATACAACTGAGAAACACCCAGCACCCATCTGGAGCAGGGAGCAGCACCGGCTTCACGCTCTCCTTGGGCCACCTGGACCCTGTCAAGTGCAGGTGTAAATCAAAACAACCTTCACGTGATAGGCTTGCCCAGGCGGAGGCTACGTCAGATCAGTCCTTCAAGCAAATTAAAACTGATCAGTAAATAATTGTGGTATTATTTGCTTTGTAGCAGCTCGTAGAGTCATTTCGCCACGCAAGCTGAGGAAGCCACGGTCCAAAAGGGGCAAACTTGTCTTTTGTCCTCTGTTTCAGACTCATCTGCACCTGCACCTGGATTTCTTGGATTTCTTGGACGAGTTTGGCCTGGAGCACAGGCTTGGCATGCACTTGAGGTGTCATGTTGACACCACTACACACGGCCCATTTTCACACCACAGACGTGTGGCAAAGGCCAATCCAGGACTCAGGGCCCCAGAGGAATCACTTACGAGGCTCTGCCCAGGACCCCATGCCTGGAGGGGTGACAGCACCACCAGTTAGGAACATCTGAGCTTTTCAGATGGGACTGAGTTTAACCGAGAGGAAGATCTCTGCAAGTGGTAGAACTTCAAAGTAGCACCTCTCTACATGGAGGAAAGCCTCTAGTTCAGGAACTATGTGACAATTACACAATTTTTAGTCTTCCCTAACCTATCCAAGGCAGACTGTAATAAACACTCATCTGACATATATATATCATTTAGACTAGTAAATATTTATTCTTCTAGAGGTCCAGAGCTGAGCAGCACTGGATAATGGAAGTTATTCCTGTACGTACTGGCAGTCTTTGCTTACCCCAATGTTACCACATGTTTACTTCAGCTCTGACATGCAAGACCACCCTTTCATATTTATCCTCCATCGTGGCCATCACGTGAGCGGAGGATGCCAATCATTCCCAAGTGTGGACAGCTTGTGGTAGGGCTTGTGTTGTGGGGACAGCTGTCCTCTGCAGTCAAGGCAAAGATTCTCTATAGGTGGTCTCTAAAAAAGGTAGATTTTGTGGTAGGTGGAAGTATGCTTGGCATTCTTCATATTCAAATGGATAAAATTGTGGTTAAGTTTGTGTATAAAAATGGTAAAGTGAAAGGTAGGAGCAACAGGTAAACCTACTGAAAATAAAGAATATGTAACTGCCCATTAACACATTTTCTCTCTACTGCTGGTGGAAAAGGTTAAGAATTATCTGTAAAAAACCCATAAAAATATCCATTCCCTGCTGTGGAATTCAGCTTCATTTTTTATTGTCTCCTATGCAGTCCTTATCACCGAAGTATAAACCATTTCACTTCTGAAACACCATAAAATCACTGCCATTAAAGCCCTGATAATTAAAACTTGTTTGAGATGGAACAGCCACAGTTTGTTAGCTGCATGAGAAAATTCCTAAAGCTGTCTTGCATGGAGTCTTGATCAGAAACTCTTTCTGGATATGGGCAGCTGAAATGTTATAGACAATCTCAAGGCAATCTTAATTCACATAACACTGATTTACTTAGGAGCTCATAGCTCAAAATAGGCTTTGATGGCAACAGCTTATCTCCTCAAATCTGATAAACTCTGAGGACAGATGTATTGCTACAATTAACATAAAGTGTATACTGCAGAAGGCAAGGAGGAAACAACTGGGCTGAGAACACAGGCGCGCCGTAACGCCACCTCTTTGACACAGTACACTTCATACACAGGCTCCACGCTACCTGTAGGACCCCCGAGTAAGCTCCAAGGAAAGAAATATTTACTAGGAGGCTCCCCATCATGTCTGAGCCCTTTCCAGAGGTGATTTTTACAGCCTAATTAACATCTGTCACCAGTCTCTTCCCTCATCTCTTCTTGGCAAAGAAAGCTCTGCTGCGGCCTTGTGTTTTGTGAGGCCAGGGGCAAACCTGGATCATTAGATCGGATTTCTGAATTGCTGTCTCTACGTTATTTTGCTGTGTTTTAAAAGTTTAGGCATTTGCAAAAGAAACTGAGGACATCTGTGATGAGATTGTGTTCCCGCAGAGATTCATCCCACCCTTTCAAACCCTCCTGAAAAAATCTCCCTGCTGTCCTGCAGACAGGTCAGGTAGAGGAGATGTCCCATGGTGTGGGAGCTTCACTCTTCTTTTTCATATCTGGAGTATCCCAGACACAGGCTACTGTGTGTAGGGATTGGGTCGGGATTTGAGGGGAAGATGAAGGAAAAGTGAGGCTGGAAACTACACTAAGGCCTATGAAGAACCTTACCAATGCAAAGCCATGCAAGGAAGGCGGTCCCATTCTGTGTGAGTCTTCCACAAGATAGCATGAAATGCTGTCAAAAACTAAATGTTAATGGATTTTCTAACACCAAAATTCTTTAAAAACTCTTCTTCAAGCAGTCAGCACTGGTCAGAAATTGCTTCTTGGAGCTATCCCTCAAAATCGCACAAGTACAATCAAACCACAAGTAACTGCTCTGTCTAGCTAGCTTGATGAAAATAACATGAGGATGAAAAGCAAAGTATTTCCAAGCGACCAGGCAAAGTTTTCTTTTTTTTTCAAGAGGAAGGCAAGAGGTGTTACTTCTCAGGCATTATTCTCATCACCCACCAAAATGGGCCCAACAAAATGGGTGTTATTTCCAAGGAAGTGTCTACTCAAAGAAAGAAGGTGGGAGAAGGGAACATGAAAAAACATGGTAATTCCATAAAATTTCTCTGATGCCTACTTTGGCACTGGCCTAGTGCCAGTCAACAGTTGGGAGATGTTTAGAAACCTGGAATTTCCCTTTGAAGCCAGGGATATTAGAAACTTCCGATTTATTTTTTTCTTCTTCTTTTTTAATAGCTTACCAGGTAAACAACTTGAAAACTTGAAATTTCCTATGAAATGGAAATCCTGAGTGATTTTGCTCTGGTAGCATCAAAACATCCTATTGCAAAGGCTTGTTTCAACATGCCTGCAA
This sequence comes from Microhierax caerulescens, assembly GCA_035590215.1. Lineage (NCBI taxonomy): Eukaryota > Metazoa > Chordata > Aves > Falconiformes > Falconidae > Microhierax > Microhierax caerulescens. The sequence continues at coordinate 31,987,139 of JAVJGJ010000047.1, read as the reverse complement.
TCTTCACAAGGTCACAGCGCTTTGCTTCCATAGAATTTTTTAGAGATTTACAAAAACACAGATTCAACAGGAATTTTTCAGTGAAAATAGTCTTTTGTTTTCACCAGAATGGTGGTTTTCAATAACTTCCTAGTGAAAAAAACCCGATCTGTTTGGCCATAGCTTTGCTACATTGAATAAGTATACTCTGTTGGAAAATTTCCACAATCTCAGGTCCATTGCCAGTTAAGCCTGTGCAGAGAAAAGTTTTGCAAGTGCTTACATGTTTGCAGGAGCCATGCCATGGACATATCATTACAGTTCCAAGTTGTTTAATCTTTTGTCTAAATATAAATAGATGAGTGGATATCAGTAATTTCCTCCGTCCCTCTAGCTGTAGGGAGTTTATCTGTGCAAGGGAAGGCTTTAGGATTAGGGCCAGTCATTGGAGCTGTTTCCAGGCTATCTGTTCAGGAAGGCTCATGAGCTGTTTGAAGATAACTCCCTGTTCATGTTTGGCCTGATCTGCCATGCTCCAAAGGGCATCCCACATCAAACCGCAGCACTGATTTAAAGAAACAACAGCTCAGCTGTTCTGTGCCTTGCTGCCTCTGGTGAGAAATGGGAATTTTCCCACAAGGCTGAACTGACTAAAAGGGCCTCTTTTTCTCCCATTTGGATGCCTGGGCCAACCTGCCATTTCTTTCATTCCCTGCTGATTTGGAACCTGCCGATGAGCTGAAATCACCTTTTCTCCATTGACCTGTCTAGCCCAGTAAAACTGGATGCTGTGGTTGTCTTTCTTCAGGACAGATATCCTGGAGTTTCATGCCAGCTGACAGGAGCTCTTGCTCCTATTGGCCATAGTCACTGATCTTATCTTTTCCCATAAGTGTTATCAGTGATTTTCTTTTCATTAGAAATTTCTTCTTCTCCCTCTTGACCTCTGGTGGGTCACTTGCCAACCAAATATTCAGCAAAAGGGTGAGCATTCACCCTGACGAACTTGGATCCACATTTCTTCCCAGTCCCACTACTCTCCTCATATGACCCCACTTTCTGCTTTCCCCGTCCAAGTCCTATAGCTAAAAAACCCCACCCCCCTCACAGTGGCAAGCTGACATAACCAGATAAAGACGTCACAGCTCGTAAGGAAAACTTGGGAAGGGAAGCCCTGCAGTTTGGATTGCACTACACAGAGAGTTAAAAATTATCAAAATAAAATGCACCCCATCTGAAAAAAAAAAAAAAAAAAAAAGTTTCCAATGGGATCCCATTACCCCAACAAGGATTAAAACTTGTGCTTAAGCTGGGCAACTCTCCCACTTGGTAATGCCATAATTTAGAAGTTTGCTGAGCTATAGCTATTTGCCATTGTTAGACTGAAACGTCCTTTCATCTCTGCAATCTCATTCAGTCCCCCAGCATTGTGGGGATGCAGGCGAAACACTATAAATAACTGAGCCTTTTCATGTCAGCTGGTACAAATACCAGCCACTTCGAACAATCTGACCTTTCTTGGGGATTCTGACCAATCTGCAGTGGAAGACGGCTAATATCTTTCAGGATTTTCCATGGTAAAGGTATATATAAAAATTGCTGGCTGTTTGTGTGCACTCCAAATGCTTTCTGGCTTGTTTAATCTGGCTGTGACACTTTGTTCTGTGGTTAAAAAATGAAAGTAACATCTCAGTTAATGATTTTTGATGAAACCCATTATTCTCACAGCTATTTTTAAACACCACAGAAGGCAAATCAATCTATCACACCTACAAGACTAATATTTTAATAAACTAACAGAGACAGTGGTCTAAAGCCGTGGTATTTTTCCTCTGAACTCTTGTTTTTAAATGAAACCCTGTGAGGTTACCTTGGCATTCCTTTGCATGAAGAAAGCAAAACCTAGAAAATAAATGGCTGCTGGTGTCCCCTGAAGTTCATCTTCAGCTTTAAATGGAAAACAAAATAGAAAATAGCTGCAGCTTCATAATTAGCTGATGAAGAATGTCACTGGAGAAGGTATTAAATGATTGTGAGATTTCCCTTTCTTCCACACACCTGTTAAATGGAATGTGATAATGCCTCTCATTAATATCTTATGAGAAAAGTCAGAGGGGATATATCCTTGATCAGGAGATATCCTTTTAATACTTACTGCTATAGTTCATTCTGGAATATAGGACAAATCTTGCCTCTGTAAGAAACTGAAGATACTGACCCTGTTACTACTCATTGTAACCAGAAAGCTAATAAGAAAAGTACATAAAGTATGGAAAATAATCCAGACTATGGCTTGCTTCCTAGCTTTGCTAGAAGCTGTGCTGAAATTTCCAGAGGATTTTTCATGTCTGGTATCACCCCATTCATTCACATTTTAGCTGAGAGGTTCACCCCCAGCTGCGCCATTTATAGGATGCATAGCAAAAAAGATCACAGTTTTCACCCGCTGGGAGAAAGAACGTAGGGAAGTAAACCCTGGGAAAAAAATAGGCTGTTCACAGAGCGAGGCACTACCTGACAGGAGCAGGAGTGGCTGTATCCAGCTCACCAGATCTGTTAGGTTCCATAAGCCACTTTGCAATCCCTCAGGAGCACAGTGTTTGTTTGTTTCCAGACAGGTGTTCATTTGTTTCAGGATAACAAATTTCAAAAATATCTATATAGATCGGAAAGGTATCTTGGTTTTTACCATGCACTTTTTGGGGGGTTGCTCTCTTCCATTTTGCCCTTTTGCAGCTTAAAGACAAGTTCCCTGTTACAATTAGTTGTGAAGCTGTGTACCTTATAGAAGATGCTCGAGAGCACAGAGCACAGGTCCTCATTCTGTAGGGTGAATATATCTGGTCTGGGACTGCAAGATATCATGGTATCCTTGTGTCAGCTCCTAAGCTGCCTGTGAATAAGCAAAGCAGTGTGATGGTGAAAGAGTATTTCCCTCCTTGCTGTTGCAGAGTAAAGCTGGAGATTATGAAATTATTGCCACATTATGAAAGTGTATGCAAAAACATCTTGTCTTCAAACAAGTAGAGGCTGATGTGAAATTAGAGGAGTGCTAAACTGTTTTAAAATGCATTAGATTTGAAGGACATCAATGAGGAAAGGCGAGGAAGGACCAGAGGGAAGGGGGGCAGCTAGAACACTTCCCCATCTCCCTGCATTGCTTTCCCTGCTTCCCAAAAAGAGCAGGCAAGTTCTTCTACAGCTTCTGGGCAAACCTCAACCCTGGACTGTGCTGGGCAGCCCGCAGCCAACACAGCCACTTCCTTAGCCCAGCTCTCCCTGTCGAAGCTGAATTTGCTCTCAGCTGTGTGCTGTGCTCAAGCGAGTGGCTGTGCTTTTATGTTTGCCCCTTCGCAGTGAATTGACAAGACTTTCAGGCACGTTTCTCAGGGACTGTGCTGTGGCTGCAGCTCAGGCCAGGAGCTGTGACAGGGAGCTCAGAGTGACCCCATGACCGGCATTAGCGGCACTCACTCTATTAAAGGCAGCCCTCTGAAAAGGAGAGAGTTACTTGAATGTCAATTAAAATGCTTCAGTGATTTAAGTGGGCAACTTCCATGCACTGCTTTGTAACGCTACACCCCTCCGTCTCCAGTTCACCGCACTGCTCGTACAGCAGCCCCTAGTAGGTGCCTTTATGCAACAGCATTGACAGTGACCTTAATCAGGGATCATTCGACTGTTCTCCTCGCCTGAAATTCGTAACTCTATCTGATTCCTCTGCGGGAGAAGATGAGACAAGGAGGGGAGGGAATTTTTTGACCATTGGTCTCATTGACCACCCAGCATGAAGGAAGAACCTGAAATTACTTTGTTAGCCTTGAATCTTCTTGGTGCACATCCCGGGAGAAAAGTGAGGGACAAACTTTAAAAAAAGCAGGAGATATGACACCTGCAGTGGGTAAGAGTTTACTAGCGTCTAACAGCAGAGCCAGAGGGATCTTGCTCCCTGCCGGAGCGGGAAGCACACTGTAGCCTGGAGCAGGTGCAAGCGATGCTCCTCCGCAGCCACTGCCGGGGAGGACAACAGAGCCCTTGTTACCGGAGCCACTGTTGTCCTGGGGCTCTGTGGGCCACCACCCCGCTTGCAAGCACTGTCCCAGCAGCCCACGGCCAGAGGCACCACCGGCACCCGGCACACGCAGCAAAAGGCTGGGGGGTGACGTGCCGGCAGCCAGCACCACGCCAGCAGACATTTCGGCAGCTGTGCCTGCTAACTTATGGGAAAGGATGACTTTTGTCACTTGTCTCATCTCAGACACGCTGCAAGGTTCAGCTGAAAGCTTTTAATGGTCCCTTGATGCTGAGCCTGCAGATACAGGGAGATAGCGAGTATAATAAACTTTCAAAATATGATCTAACCCTGTAACACATCAAATGTGTATCTTAACTGTATCCAGTGGAGCTGAATGGAAACAAACACACCATTTCAAACCAGACCACACACAGCAAGATAATGCACATGACTAATTTTGATGACTGATTTCATATAAATAATGCACCAAGATGAGCAGATGCACTGTAATATCCCTTCATTCCACTCCTTTAATTAACTTTACATTGAGACTCCAACTGGAAGTGGCTAATAAAGTGTTTGCTTTTTACTACTTAGATTAAAAGTACATCCTGTCCTTACCGAAAACAGTGAGAAACTGCATGAAACCTAGGGAATAGCCTGCTTAATGCCATTCAAAATAGCGTCAGCATTATAGCGCTTAGCTGGGTGGCAAAGAAGAAATAACAGGTGTAGATAAGGAGTGGGAAGAGTACGGTATTATGGTCGCTCCACGTTGTAAATTGCTATGGGAACCAAACAGTTTTGTTCTAGATCAGTTTTGCCACCTACACAAAAGGGGAATAAGACACAGATAACCCTACAGCTGAGTTCTGTTCTTCTGATGTCTGGCAATGTTTAAATGAACTCATGAAGGAAGTGTTGAGTAGCGAAAGACAAATGACCTTTTCCATCTGGGAAACGTCTTAAAATCTTAAAGCTGCAACGCCTGTGTTTATCAGAAGAGAACGAAGGGAAAATGCAGGTGAGGAAGAGAGAAGCCAAATCCATGCTATCTGAATTCAAAGAAGATGGCAGGATTTAAATGAGCTAGCGACCTTCGGGAAACTGATCCCAGCGTTGATGGATCACTATATTTAGAGTGCAAACTAAGAGGTCAGCTGTTGCCTCTTCACTGTACAGAAAGTAAGATTTCCTACTGCTCCAAAGACAGAAACTTTAAATGGCTTGAGTGAAGCAATTTGAACACTTACTACACCATCCCCAGGGATTTTCAGGCTCTTTTGTAAATAAGGCAGGCAGGTAGGGCAGACAAGTTCTCCCATGCTGTCATTACTGATGGAAAAACTGATACACAAAGATGTGACATAACTTGTCCCAGAAAACCTCCCTAAGAGGGACTCTCCTCACTTGCTTCTAAGGTATGTGATTAACCACCAGCCACCTTTCCCTTTTAACAAGTTCCATTGGCTTTCACATTGGAACTGTGTGGAACCACAGATTTCATGTATTTTTTTTTAATACTAAGCTATCAATTAGTCCAGATTTACTCAAAAGAGTGCCCAGGGCTCTTTATAGGTCTATAAACCTGAGAGGACCTTTTTGTGACCTTGGGCTGAGATTCAAGTTTTAAAGGAACAGTGAATGTGGGGTAATTTTTATCAGTACTTCAACTTTCATACTTAGTTCTCATATTCTGCATTTGAAGGTGCCTGAAGGGCTTGCTTGGAAGGCAACTTGCAGATTTCCAAGGCCTTTTTCTGTTCCAACCTTGACCCCAAATTTTGACTCTACCAAGGCTGACAGCCCCTCCATGCAGCATTCTTAATACCAACATCCCAGCTATTAGTTGGGCTGGACCTTCCAAGACTCATTAGCAATCAAAGGTACATTTACAAGATCTATCTGTAATGGATATTGCCCCTCTGTCACACCATGGTGTAGGAGAGCAAAACACTACAACAGTATCAAAGCTGGATAGAGAAAGCTAATAACAGCAAACAGAACAAGAAAAAATAAATAATAAAAGGATTACCCACTGGATGGAAAGCTTCCCAAGGTTCAGTATGACTGTGGGAAAGAATTCATAATCCCAGGTTTCATTCAGATCATTTCTGGGAACAAAGGCACCTGTATTTAAATCAGTGTTGTTGATTTTGGCAAACCATGATCAAATAGAACAGAAAAGAACAGAAAGGAACAGAAAAGAACAGAAAAGATGGTACAGATCTGATTATCCCTCAGCATATAATTTTTGGTGCTTCACACATCCTCTCTACCCTCCCGGCATACATCTTAGCATGACCTGGCATCCTTTGTTTTGCACCACATCTTTTTTGATTGAGTGAAAGCTGAGATCTGAAAATATCCTTAAGATGGTAATAGGGTGCGTATGAGAGAGCGCTCTGTAGCTGGAGCGAGCGGGCTTCACAGGGGCAGCCCTCCCACCTGCCAAGTCTCACCACAGTCTCCTGTCCCCTGGATCCTTTTGGAACCCACTCTGAGAAAAACTCAGTCATATGTTTAGTTAACTTTAAACTAAAAACCAACCAGAAGACAACCAGAGTTAATAGTACCCATTTAAATTAGAAGTTCTCCCGTAGATGGAAAAAGTCCTTGGCTGGATTTCTCAGCAGCTGGAAACGCACACAACTCTTCTCAGTCCAGAGGCTGTTTCACAGTAGCTGAGCACCTTCCCCAGTGCTTCTTTCTAAAGGCATCAAGAAAACCAAGATGGGAAGATGAGTAAATTCTGGAATCATTCAATAAAATGTTAGAAAGATAAGAATAGCTAGAGAAAGTAATAGCTAGTGAGGAGAAATGGGGGGCTGCGCAGAATCCCTCCACAAGGAGGAACTGGGGACCGTTGTATGGGCACTGCTCCTGAAAATAAAAATGTAGCACCTCAGCGTGCCCCCGAAGACCTAAAGGATTTTGCAAGGAGAAAGAAGTGCTACGAGCTTAAAAATGTCATTCAGTACTGAACTGTAGCATGGAGTGAAAAACAGCATCTATTCAATAGCTGTTTGGGACAGAAAGGGAAAAACAACATGACCATTGAAACGGCAGGAGGAATTTCTGGTAGGCAGCGCATAATTAGCCAAGTTGGCCTGTGGCCAGGACATGGAGGTTAGTCATCTCCTTTTGTGAAAAGTACCATCATATCTTCAATGAGTAAGAGCATTCAGGACCTTGGGTGTATGTCTAATCCAGAAGATGGATAACGATGCTAAAGAGGAAACATCAGAGGCGAGTATGATCATAACCAGGGAGGGTATGCAAGATATCTTCCAGATAGAGGGGGGAAAATGGAGCTCTAGGCACTGGCCAAAACAAACAGGAGTCACCATGAGTAGATGGGGGTCATTCCAGGCTACTATGCGGATTACATCAGGAACCGGCATTGCCCTCCGCGTGGCTGCACAACGTTTGGCTTTAACACTTGAATGTCACTGGCAGAACAAGACAAAAATGCTGCATCCACAGTCAAAGAAAGCCAAGAAGGAAACTCAGGGAGATAGAAATTACAGGTCTGATTTCACTTGGGGAAACAATTAAGAATTATTTATCGAGGATGAACTAATGGATCTTTATTTTTAGAGGAGAGCTTTGGGGAATTTTAAGAGTTTCCCGCTCTTAGCTTGTATTTAAATAATAAATAAGTATCTATCTGAGTTCTGGGGAAAGCTCAAGACAGCAGTTCATCCAGTTGCAGCCAGGCCACAAGAAATTGTTTTCAAAACTGAAACAATGAGAATAACTAGCGTTCCTGGAGTCAGTTCAGATGCTCTGCCATCTTTTTAGAAAACATACAAGTAAATAATTTCACTTACTCTTGTTGTGGGGGTCTGCCCTGCTAAGGCAGGGGATTACCCCAAAACAAATATTTCTGAAACTATAGGATTGCTCAGTAACACATCATTCAGCAGGAGAGTCTGCAACTGTGAAAAATAACCTGGCTGCAAAAATAATCCTGATGGATTGTCAGCCATCGACAGACTGAACAAGCCTGGATACAAATGCACTTGTATGGAAGTTCCTCTATGGCTCATATTTGCTCTGAAAGAAGGGCTGAAAATCAAACCTGATGCTTTTCATCTGCTTCAAACTCCAACTAAAATGCACACCCGCAAAGCTCGCCCTGATTATTTACTTTAAAAACAATATGTGCTTTGTTTTAACTACAGGCTTTAACTCTCTCTGCAAGCTATTTATAGGGATTGTGCCTTTCTCCAGCATTTTGTGCACACACTGCAGCAAAAGGTCATTCATAAGTATATATCAGAAGTGGAAGGCAGTGAAGAGGCATGCTAATCAGACCTGCTCCTAACCACTTGCTGTTCAAAGAGCAGAGTGGGGCGAGATACTAATGTATTTGACCCTTCAAAAGCTTAGTAGCCAATTAGCTTTCTAAAGGCTATGATGAACTGCACTCATTTACTGTGCATCCACACATTCAACTGTCATGTTTAACAAGCAGCAGGACCACCTACAGCTGCCCAGCAAGGCCCTTTGCATACTTAACGCCGAGGCTGCGCGTGTAGTCAGCAGAGAGGAAAAAAAGATGTAAAAAGCACAGCTTGGGATGACTTCCACAAACAACACAATGTCATTTGCAAAACTGTAAGATTCCAGTCAGTCCCATAATTTTCCAAAGCCTTCCTTGAATTCCCAGAAATGGCTCTAGAACATCAGTTCTCTTCACTGTATCAAAGGCAGGTCTTAGGTTTCCTTCCAGAGCACCACAGTCATAACCCCTAGAAAACTCCAGGTGATGCTTGACATCTTTGTTGGGAAGATCATTCTTAAAATGCCAGGCAACATCTGAAGATGTTCCAGGTTTGTTTGACATGTCTAGCTCATGTTTCCCTGGGCCATGTCACAGCATGCTTGGCCAGTACTGGAGTCCATCATGTCAGATGCTTCATGCCCATTCAGAATTGAGGAACTAGCAGCGCAGATTGGCTGGTTTTCTTCTTAGATATCAAAGTAAGCTAGCCAGGGCTCACAAAGCGGTGTCTAGGTAGGTAAATGCAGGGATAGATTATCAGAGACTCCTTCCAGCCCTCAGCATCCTTCAACCAGTGCAGCACTGGATGATCAGCAGGGCTGACAGCGCAGCAATCGAATGGGACAGTAGTGAACCCCCTTTGTCTGAGAAATAACTGCACATACTTGGTCAGCTACTAGTGAAGCGCATTTAATTGGGCTGGTACCAAGTCGCTGAAGCACTTAACATATTCTGAAGTCACATATGTCCCACACAAGTGAAGTATGTCCTTGGCAGGCAGCTGAATCGGAACAGACTTAAACACACGCTTAAATATAAGCACATACATAAGTGTCTCACTGAACTGTGGCTCTGTTGACATTCATACTACTAGCCAAGGTGTCTAGCAGAATCATTTATTAGTTCCTTCTCTCTCCTCATTTAATTTTTTTTTTTTTTTGTATTGTAGTTCTCATCGAGAGAAGCTGAGCTTCGTACCAAGTAAGCACAAGTAATCAGTCTTATGTAATAAACAGAGAAGTTAGGTGAGAAGGACAATGGTGACTGGGAAATTGGAGAAGGATGTTAACATCTTATTTTTAAAGCCCCTGATTTTTTAAAAAGTACTGTACTTTAGCCCTTGGCACCTGTGATTACACAAAAATAAGGCACTGCATTCAGCCACTTTGAGCTCAAATTTTCTTTAAAAATTTCCAGTAAGCTAAACTTAAGGGAAAGTCAGGGATGTTTGTTTCATGAAATAAAAGGAAATTCTCCCCTTTTAAGTAGCAAAGCAAGAGATGGGGAATGTTGCTTTTTTCTCAATATAGACCAGTTATGCTGCTGAGCTCTCGAAACTTCATATGCTTTTTACGTCTCTCAGTTGAGCTGCTGTGATCTGCCTAACATCATTTCAGTCCCATGTCAATTGGAGGGCTACATCTAAGACTCAGCCATAATTCATCAGGATCAGATGGCAGCCAGTCCTGAATGCATCTCCTGAGAGCTGGGACACTTCTCACCTGTCATGGAGCAAAAACAGTTATCTGAAGCTACCCACCTGCTCCAGGGCCACTTTGTCAAATATGATACTTCAGGGGGTGATACCTACCTGTCATACTAATTTTTGGGATGTTGACACAGTGGTTGGAGTGAACATCTGTTGCTGCTACTCTGCTGTGATCTCATTTAGACTCACCAGAAGCAAAGATGAAAACACATTTCAGTGCCTCCCTCCTGGCTGCTCCACCTGAGAAACCCTCTGCGTCCCTTCTGAGCAGCTGAGCAGCTGTGACCAGACAACACCTTATCCCCTTCTCCCTTTGAAATGTCAGTTGAATTCCCAGCTACTCACTCACTAAATCCTCACCGCTAGTGGCCTTCCTCTGGCTATCTAGCTGTGCCCATGACCATTTTCCCATCCTTTCATATAAATACCTCGACACCCAAATCAAGAGGAAATTAGACCATTTGCTTTGTAGCTGATAGAAACTGTGGAGAAGGTAAAAAAATCTGTCTGTAAATCACAGAGTGAAGCTCCAAGGCTGGGTGTCCCACTAAACAGGAGTGTGCTGAGATACTAGGACATAACTAGTCTGTTAAAGCAACATACTGGAAGCAGTGGGCTGCAGCCGGCTGCCCTCCCTGCTATGGCTGCATGCCTCCTGCAAACCATTTAGAGCAATGCATGCTGCTCCTTATCTCTAGGATTTGCTCCTTATTTGGGTTGTGGGGCTTTTGGGTGCTTTTTGTACTCTTCATACCTTGTTCCAGTTGTGCAACCAAAAGATAGTTCCCTTAGTAAGCAGCTTCAGTGCATCAGGTAAGTTGAAAAATAGCACAGCAGAGCAGGCTCCACCACCATGCGATGCTGCTGTGAAAGAGGCACGGGCAGGGGAGGGAGGAGGGTTAGGCTGGGTAATGTAGAAAGGACAGTCTGTGTGGGTACCTGCTCACAGTGAAGCTGTGGGAAGCTGCCAGGCTCAGTTCTTACCTGGATCTCAGCCTCAATGGCTTTTTTGGGTTGCAGGAGTGAAAACCCCAACCAAAACAGAAGCCCTTCTGTTGGGCCTCAGGCTTAGATATGGTATCAACCCCTCTTTCCCAAAGCTGACAGCCATTACGGGAGAGTGACAGATGCTTTCTCCCAACGGCCTCTTGCTTTCACAAGCACCTTCTCCGCACCTAAGATGTAGCTGCCCCTCTGGACCGGAGACCCTCCACGTCATGCACAAAGCCTACATACAATGTCATTCAGTAAATAATAAAGACATCAACACTACCACAGCTACCTATGGAATAGACATTTTCTCAGTACAACAGCTTCCAGAAGTTCAAAGCTTTGCAGGAACAGAATACACAAAATCTGTCTGTATTAACTAATCAGTGTTTCCATCTCTATGTGATCATTTTCTAAATTGCCATAAAAGTGGCACCGAGAGCACAGAAGATGACACCCTTCTGTCTGGGTGCTGTAATCACTCCGAATGCCTCTGAGCCGACTGCATAGCAAATGGGCACTGGAGATCTTAAATATCTCACTTTTCATCATCAAACATCACAAGCTAGTTCCTGTTTCCTTCTCAGTCACCTCTCCTGACTCTATCGGGCTATTGATGCAATGCTGAGTGATATGTGGCAGCACACTACTCTCAGTGGAGATTAATTATTTCTTTTTTAAGGCTTCTACAACCCCCATCCCCTCTGGGTCTCTCAGTTGGTAAAGCAGCATGTCAAAAACTAATGGGAAGGTGTGAGACACGACATGACTTTACAAGAAAAGCAAATTTGGGCCAAGGGAGATGGAGTTTGGATTTTGACAACGGACTTTGTTTTTCTGTTTGTTTCTTCCCCTGAATAATATTCTTCTATTTTTAAATCTGAATGCACTGCTGTGATTCATACTGTAATTGCTACAGGAAATCAGGAGGGACCGCACCTGTGTTGGACCATGAGGGAGCACAAAGTGATGCTGGTTCCTCCCCATACTGACTCATCCCCTTTGTCTGCTGTGCACAAACACCACTACCTGCCCAAAAGCCCTTCAGCCCCCAGATTTCCATTTACAGCTGTCTCCAGAGTGTCGCAAGAAAATATGATGGATGGGCAGAGTTTTATTTCCATTAGAATGAAACCAACTAAATATTTCCATCTGCTTTATTAAAAATACTAGTTCTCATTTTGCTTAATCTTAAAAAATGCGACATGTTTCTGCAGCTGAGTTTGCATTTTGTCTAGGAGATGGATGCCTGAGGTGGAATGATTTTCTGTGGGAGCAGAGAAAGGTGCAATACAGCTTGGGAGAGAGAAGTTAATAGCCCCCCAGATACCATCTCCCCAAAGGGCTTGTACCTCAGGCTTTTGGCAATGTGACCTCTGAAGTCCAACAGCCAAGGCAGTCAGGGCAGTAAACTGACACTGGAGACCTCCCTGTCATCCAAGCCTTGCCGTGAGGCTCCGCTCCGCTCCCTGGCCACGTCCAAGCCCTGCAGAGCATCGCTCTCCCACCTTGATGGGTTTCTCCAATTCCTGCTGTTGACACACTGCTCATGATTTGTAGTTTGCATCAGTTATAGAAAATTGCTAGAAGAGAGCACCAAAGTGTTCAGATTCGATGGGCTGGGGTGGCGGGGGGGAACACATGAGAAGCACAGGAGCTTGGCATCTAACATAGGGGCCTGAGGGTGTCAAATCTGGGTGAACAACTGCTCCATCACAGTGCCTGTATAACTAAAACTCTGTCAAAGAATAGAGTTTGTTCAAGGTTTTTCTTTTTTTTTGCAGTGCTTTCCCTATTTCCCTCTTGTTTTCCCAGAAATAGAACATGACATTTATTTTATGGACAGCATGATCTTATGGCTATTCCCCTGTGATGGGGTAATCTGAACACAATTATGTTCTGTTGACAAAAAGTGATAAAAGTGTACTTTGTCAACACTCTGAACTAACAGATTTGTCATCTGCTCTACTCTCAGATAATAGAAACAGAATTAGAAAATACTCTGACAGACTTTATCCTCTTCTATGGTTAGGTAAGCCCCAGCTCTGTGCTTAGTTACTGAACCCCAGTGTTCCTCTTCCAGCAAAATCTGCCTGGCTGTGTTTTAAATTTAAGTGTAAGTTTTGTTTTGATGGACTTCTTTTGGCAGCTTATAGTTTATATGCTTATATTTGACCTAAGTTCTCCATTTCACTTCACTTCTATTACTCCCATTTTTCTCCATGGCTTTGGAAAATCCAACTCTTTTGTGTATCATTTTTTGCCATGCAAATTTCCTTCTAGAATATATCTTTTACAATAATACCTGCATTACATCCTTCTGCCAGCTGACTCCTTCATGAGTTCATGGACAGCAATCTACCTGGACTGTTGTTTTCCCGAGACAGGCACCCACATTTGCCCAATATGTACATCCAGCCCTAAGCACACATAATTTTCTGTGGAAATATGTGCATACATTGTAATGTAACACCACCCCATGCTACATCTGAAGACAAGTTTGCAATTCCAGCTCTTCGTTAGTTGGATGACAATTACTGCCTAAGTGCTAAAAAAATTATTATATCATTCAAGCAAACCAGAAAAAGCTTTTTCATGGCCAAAAAAAAAGCAACTTCCAAAATTTCTGAAAAACATTTTGTTTTGCAACTGTGATTTCTGCACTGTTAAATGCCATTAAACACCATTTCCATTCAAAAGGGGCATCTGCAATGTATATTAAGGCTTTCCAAAAATAGGAATCAATAGCCACCAGGTGCAAGTGTTAAATGAGTCAAGCACGATAGCGTTTGGTCACCTGGCTAATGCCTGTCTGAAAAGATCATGAACATTAGCCTCCTCCTCAGAAGAGATGATAGGTACCATGAAGATGCTCTTAGCTTGCATGTCTGGTCCTTCCTCAGCTCATTCTCCTAGCTTCTAGGTTCAACACTATGAGACTTCTAAAACTCAGCTCTTATAAGACCACATACATCAGAGTTATCAGAAGTCTACTCTAATCTAACAACCTACCCACTACAGCCCACTTTGCTCCTCAGCTTTTGCAGGGCACCAGCACATCCAGCCACAAGAAGCTTGTCCCCATGGAAGCAGAATTCTGCCCAGCATCTCCTTTGGTCTGATACACTTGTTTGAACAGAAAAATGCAATCATTTTTGACAGCAGGGTAAAACAAACTGAGTATGTGCACATGAAGCGCTAGTGTTTATTCCCCTGATCCAGCTCCTGCCAGTGGGATTTTTTTTTTTTAGTGTGGGGGTGGAATCAAGGCATTTACATCCTGAAATGAGAATAATGGTCTGGAATAGTGGTTTAAGGTATTTTGGCACCATATTCTGAGACCCATAGCAACCTTTAAAGAAAACTAAGCTGGACATTGCAATGGAAACTTAGCACCACCTATAATTTAATTCACAATCCAAATTTCCCAGAAGAAGCCACAGCTCATTACCACACCTACAGAACCACTCTTGAAAGAGAGCACAGATCCAACGCGTGTTCTTCCTCCTTCTCTCTGACTGACAGCCAGACGTGGTGCTTAACAAAAGGATGCTGCTGTGAGAAAACAGCTAAGATAAAAAAAGGTGCTAAAGTTCTTTTCAGAATTGCCTTAAGGCAGTAAATATATTGTGTAGCAAACACGACTGGATAAAATGAAGCAATATCACTGCAAATAAGATTTTCACTTACCCACCAGGTTGGCCCTCTCTGTGCTACTGTGCCTTATCAAGTAAATCTCCTTGATTAAGTTCATATCTGCCTTGTTTTATAAGTAGCCGTCTTTCTATCCAAATGTACTTGACCATAACAAAACAAGCTGCATACACCTAATGCAATTTATTTTACCAAAACCACTTAGTTCTAACTATAATAATTGTGTGAGGTTACACTCAAGATTATTTTTTGGTACAATTTGCTCATGATTTTAACACTAATCCAAAATATCTTAGAATCCAAGCTACCCAGCTTGTACCACTTGAGTTTTCCACTGGAGTCAATGAGTCCATTATTCACATGCTTAAAATTAGGCATATGCTTAAGTGCTTCGCCTTTGGGATAAAGAGCCCATTTGGGACTCTTTGGTACTTAGCTCTGATAAAATCCATCAATCTTGCTTAGATGATTAAAACAAAAGCATCTTTCTCAGAACTTCCAACAGATGTTTTCATAAATTTTAACATACTTCTTTTCCCTGTCTCATTCATTTCCAGTATAAGTATTCCCTTAAAAGCTGAATGAGGAAATCTGTAAACTTAATGGAGGAGATTATTTTGGATAGAAAGACATCTAAAGAAGTATAACAGCACTTGCAATGATCACTGGCCAAATTCTGCACCCATTAACTTTCTTTATGCCTTTCCCCACTGCCAGATGCATCTGAGCAAATGAGATTTTCCAAAGTAACTATTGTCTTCTCTGAATCCCACAAAATCCTTTCTAATAGTCTCTGAGCAGTTTTTAACAAACCAAGCGAGTGTGTAACTGCTCACTCCATATGTCTGAAGAGTATTCTTCCCTCCACCCGCCCCATTTCATTCTGTCGACAACATGCATTTTGTCGATCCTCTTACTGCAAATCATTCAGTCAATGAAACTGAAAGACATTTCAGCACATTTTTATCAACAGAATGTAATTTTGTGCAAATCATGCTGTCAACAGGAAAGAATGCCAAAAGAAAAGTGGAAGAACCCAAACTCATTTTGTCCACAAAAAATAAATTACAGTTTGCTTTTATTTTGTGCGTGTAGACAAAATGGAAATAGCAAAACTTCCCCATCTGCGGACAAAATTAAGATTGATCTCTTAATTCAGGAGACCAAATGCTGTTCAGTAGAAATAACCAACGCTATGGAGGACAGCTAGGATGCTGAGTCAGCATTTTTCCAGTACTGTACACCTTTCACTGTTTTCATTGTATCAGTGAAATGCCACCTGAGATATTTAATCCATTGTAGCAATATATTCAGTGATGGGCCTGGATACAGGAAAGCAGGCTGAGCTAAACTAAAATGCAGATGTTATTTTATTTTCCATTTGATGAATATCTCGGGTTGCTCTGCAGGTGCACATCCAGTGCTGTCTGGACAGTGCTCTCTGGTCACTGATGCTCGTCACAGCTTTGTGCCATAGCTGCGGCCACCTATTTATCTCTGTCGTGATGCTTTCATCCTTTTGTGGCTTCCCGTTTTGCTCTTGTTATTACAAAGCTTGTTCTTTCAGCAGTCATTTCTGTGCCTCAGGGTCTACGTAGTCCACTGATGGCTGGCACCATGGTTGGTCCTGTGGCCACTAGAGCTCTGCAAGCCAACGCAAAGACTGCCTTCAGTGACTGCCTTGCAATTGCTTTCCATCGCAGGACTGAAGCCAGTTTCTACCTCCCAACAACCAAAGGTCCACAGCAGGGACAGGACTCCTGCCTGGCCCTCTGTTAACACCCAGCAAAACCCACCTAGACAGAGCAATTGGCTTCAAAGATGCAGTGGAAACCGGCCCCTGGGAGAAGGTGGTACAGGAGGATATTAAACTATTTGCTTTCCTACACCTGCTCAGGTTTCACTTCGAGGCGTGCTTGATCAGCTGATGATGATTATGAACTTATTATTTAAAAGGATGGCTCTTCAATGCTCTTCAATATTTTGATACTATTATTCTACGAACTGGAGTTATTTCGTAATATGGTAAAAAGCACCAATGACCTTCCTGGTTTTTTGGAGAATTTCACTGCGGTTTTTAGAACACCTTACTCCTTCCAGTTCTTCAGTGAATTGTTCAAATAAGGCCTTGGAGAAGTGACAGTCCCAAAGAGCTTGTATGGGGCTGGAGGAGCAGAGGCGGTGGCTGTTATCCAGCATTTTAAAAATCAGAATGAGACTTACCACATGCCATTTTGGTACACACTGTGGGGGATAACAGATCATTTTCTCTATCAGTCCCCACTCTTTACTGGGGAAAGCGACGATCCAGCCAAATTCCCTGAATCCAGCTCATCCAGAAGCAAAGGAGGCACAGCAAGAAGGTACGCATTGTGCAGCATTAAAAATGTAACTGCTTTGAGACACGGGCCAGCACACTGACACCAAAAGCTGGCAGCAAATATGTCAGAGGGATCACGAAGTTGGCATGAGAGGGTTTCAGCTAATACAAGAGATTATTTTCAGGGCCTCGCTGCGTGCCAAGCACAACACAAAGCTGGCCTCGGAGAGCACCACTTCTGCTGGAGCCGTAGGGGGTGGCAGCAGAGCGGAGCAGGCGCTTGGGGAGAGACCTGGCTTGGCTTTTTCTCTTGGACAGCACCAGGGCTCTGCGGGGACCAGCTACTTTTTGGCTGTGTGTCACTGCTGTGTGTCCTAGCTCGTCTCTATTTGCTGTGGTTTGCCCAAAGTGCCTATGGGATGGGTCACCTTCCTGATCTATGTGCTGACATTGACACAGTATTAGGAGGGGGCCCTGGTGCCTCCCTATGCCTGCACCAGGCTGCTCAAGTGAATTTTGGATTTGAAAGCCTCCATTCTAGTTGACGTCGAGGACCTCCTCCTGTTTAATGCTTACCTGCCTTTCTATCCAGAGCAGCCCCACAGGCAAGGAAGCATCATTCATTAAAAGCACAGCATCACTTCAAAATGGTAGAGAGATTCAGTGGGAAGAGGTATCCTGAGGAATGAAAAAATCATTTCAGACCATTTTGCTGTGCATCTCGTGGTACAGGTCTCATGGTGATTTCTTTTTTTTTTTTTTTTTTTTGGTTAGTTGGAACCTCCCCTCTTTCAGTTTATTACCATTATCTCTCATGCTCCCCCCATTAACCTCCTCTCTCTCAGTTAGGGCTGATTCTCTTGCATACATGTTACATGAGAGAAGCTTTCACTAATGGGAATCAATCAACGTGTCCCAGCAATTCTAAGTGCACTGTGGGGAAACAAAAACACAACTTCCAGACAGAGGTATCTGTTATGCAGCTAATTGATGGATAGTGGCATTATGGGGGAGTGTGGCCCCATGAAGTCAAAGTGATTTACTGTGTTGTACATGAAGAATCTGCAAACCTTTTCAACGTCCAACATTTTAAAATCTGTGTATCTTCCAACATGCAAACCTAGAAAATGTTCACAGGTTCTTTTCATTGTTGGCACTTTTCATTGCTGGTTTTTTTTGTCATAATAAAATCAGTTCTGCTAATCACCATTCATGATATGGAACTTATTTCATTTGAACTGCAGTTCAGAGGAAAACAGTTCTTGGGTTTATTCCTGTCCCAAAATACCTGCAACTGAATTCAAAGATGGACTTCAAACCACATCCTTTGCTAAAACTGGAGTTCAGTTCTCTGATGCTAACGGTTGGATTCAAACTTGATGTCGCATCAGTCTTGGCAATCTACAAAAAAAAAAAAACCTCAGTGACTTTCAACCCCAAAACCACCTGTATGCTAAATTATTTCTTCAAAAAACAAATCTGGAGCAGGTATCTGCAAGGCTAGGGAAATCAGCAGAGCCTGGCCTCTCCGCTTCGCTCAAACAGCTGGCATTCCAGGAAAGACGCCAATAAAGGACTCTGGGGCGATTTTTGCCAAGTTGAGTTTTTAATTCATGTAGTTACATGACTGAATATAATGTAGGTCTTTAAGGATCAAAAATGAGAAAAGAAAATGGAAGTTTACCAAAATCCTGCAAGGTTTAGCTGTGGTGCTTTGGCTCCTTCTTCCCTTCCTTGAGCACCCCTAAGCCAAGCTGGAAGGCTGCAGAAATGAATCGGAAACCAAGGTATTTTGCCCTGAAGGGTATTAACAGAGGCTGATAATGTTCCCACTTTGTTTGTAGCCAAATTCAAATCCTGGGACTCTGCTCTGCCACATGAAAAGATAAGCCCTACAAAACTAAGGGGAGCGAGGGCGGTGGAAAGGGATGGAGCCTTCCAGGTCAGCAGCCACGACAGGTTACCCATTAGAACAGAGCCAGGGAAAGGCAGTTTCACAACGCTGAGCTGCCCAGTTTTCTCATCACCTCCATTTCGTGCTTTCCTTGTAGTGCTTTTACTCAGTGCTACAAATCACTGCCAGTTCGCTCTGCACTGGCTGGGACACCTTGTGCATAGGGACACCTTGTCTGTAGGGACACCTTGTGCGTATGACCATTCTGGGGGTGCCTCTGAGCATTATAGCTGCTTTCAGAAGATGGTGTACAACCTGGCCCCGCAGAGAGCCCTGCCAGCCCTCCTGCACAGCAGGTGTAGCCAGCCAGCTCCCAGGCACCGTCAGTTTAATGAGCAGGAGCCAGGCTTTCCTCCACGTCTCACCCAGGGCTTCTCAAAGCCTCTCGCTTTGCATCTGAATTGCGCCCGCTTCTAATGCATCCAGCAGATTTACACCTGTTGGTGGAGCAAGCCAAGAACATTTTGAAATTACCTGGCCTACAATTTTGGCCACCCTTTGCCTGCTGCGCATTTCCCTGATACATAGAATGAACTCATTCACTCCGGCGATTTGGATACACACCTCTCTTTTCCAAAACTGCTGGGTCTGTTTTAGCACAGCTTTCAAGAGCGCCTCTTAGTACAGAGAGTCATTGAAAACCACAGCACCATTAAAGCACCCAACAACCAGCTGCATTGCTCCAAAACTGATTTATTGAAATGGATTTGTGGAAAAAGGGATTTAACATGCCTACTCTTCCAATATAAATGACGGTGCAAAGCTGATCTGCTTTCCGGTTTGTTTGACTTACACATTTTATATGGCACATGTCCCTGGAGGAATTTATTAAAACGCACAAACAATTATGGTATGGAAAGAGATATCGTGACCTGTTGCCTGCAGCCAGGCATCAGTTGAACCCCAGGGCTGACAGTGTCATGCACTTACTGTGTGAACTCTGGAAGTCACTTGGCTTCCAGGAACTGAGTTGGCACAGGTGAAAGGTGGCCTCAGCCCCCCCTTCCCACCTCCAGCAGCCCCGGGCTGCTAACACACTCGGCTAGGTCAGCTTGGGGCTGCCTCCGCTGCTGCCTGCATTGCCAATTGCTAACCACTGCCATCAAAGCACGAGGAACAGCACTTGTCTCTGGGGTATAGGATTAATTAATTTGCATGGACAATGGCATTTTGGAGATGCTGCACTCTGCCTAATTGCCAGGGACTGTAATAGGTCCCAAGTGCATCTTATTCTCTACAAAAGCGATGTTGCACAGACAAAACCATCTCCGGGCCCTCAGACTGCTGCATTATTACTGTGGCAAAAGGCTGTCTGACAGCGAGAGCCCTTTGAAGATGATGGCTGAATCAGCTTCCAGATATCAAAGGTTTGTTCTGGTTGCTGCAATGTGCAAGAGATTTCTGCTGCAGTGTCTCTGGGATAACCTCTCCGTTATGGTAAAGGTGGGAGCAGAAATGTCAAGATCCTAAGGATGAAAAGGGGATTTCTGTGAAGCTCATCACTCTGTGTCCAGAAATACTCCAGGCAGGATCCTGTTCCTCAGGAAGATCTGAGGATGTAGATGTGAGAGGGATTCTTTCCAGGGCTGTTCCTCAGGCTCAGCCTGCATTATCATTTAAAAAATCACATGAAAGAGACTGAGAGAGGCTGGAGAACAAACACCTCCAAACAAAACTAAAATTCAAGCATAAGGCAAGAAAGAGGGGGGCAAAAATGTCAGGCTTTCTCTGAGAAGCACAGAGCAAGGAGCAGGCACTACCCACTGTGGCTGTTTCAAGACATCAGGTTGTCTCCACCCACGCAGTGTGCCAGCGAGCCTCAAACAGGCAAAAAAATACACCTGTCTCCTTCAAATCTCTGGGAGCATCACTTTCTCCTTTTAAACCCTCTAGCTACCCAACCTGCATCACCTGCGTGTCTCTGTGCAAAAGTCCAAGCATGCAAAACATGATACACACACCCCCCAAAGCAGCACCAGGAAGGAAACTTCAAAGAGTTCCCTGAAGCCAGCGAGGAATTCACCTGTTGGAGGAAGGAAAAGATGAAAAGCTGGGGAAAAGGGAACTGCAGTGGCATACAGAGAGCCATGACAGTGTGAAACGGGGCGTAGGAAACGCTGCTGGAGCAGCGCAGCAATGGAATGACCTGCAAAGGGAGGTGCTACAGGCTGGGCTTTTGGAGAAGCAAAGCCATGGTGGTCTGTAAGAGACGGGCCATTGCTGGAGCCACTGCAATGGAAAACATCACTGGAGTCCTTCTGCAGGACCCAAGTACTAGAGCAAAGCCCACAGCAGCAGCAGAGCTTGTTTGGAGATAGCAACACCCACCTCCGTGCAGACAGGCTGCATTTGTCACGTAGGAGCAAGTTCTCTTTGTGCTCTGATGGGCTTTCAGTCACACCGGTGACATTTTGCAGCCTGAGAGCACTGTGCAGGTGTTTGTTTGATCACTTCCCAAACATGCCCAGCTTCCTGGGCAAATACCCCGTCACCTACGGGTGCCTTAGCTGGGGACCTGTGCAAAGCTCCCCACGTATGTTTGGCATCCCTGGTCCCTACCCTGCTGTCCCCATCCACCATGGCTCATGCTGCTGCTCCCATGATGGACGAGACATGGGGGTTTGCACAAAAGGAGGCCCTGGAGAAACGCAGGTGTAGGATGGAGTTTATATGCAAGGTAATGATACAAAATAGAGAAATAAAGCAAAGTCTGCAGTGCTTTCTCCATTCTTTCTGTATTTCTCATTTCCTGTTGCTATGCCATTCCCCAGGCAAATACAAAAGAAACAGCTTCCTCAGACACAAAAATGAGATTATTCAAAGAGCCCCTCTGTCTTCTCATATTTATTGTGATAGGCAGTGTTAGAAGTGTTTGACAACAACTCAATTATTCACAATGAATAGAAGCAGGATAGGCAGGCAATTATCCACTTTACCCATGTGAGAGACACCCATATTCAAAATCCACATTCAGAGAGATCCACATTATTTCCAAACCACTTTGCATATTTTTAATTACCAGCTTCAGTGTAGCTGGATGGTTATGACTCCAATCAGTGTGCTTTGGAAGGGCTGAGTGCTTGGTTTTAAGCCAAGCATGCATTGTCTCATTCACATCAGCACGCTAATGTGAATTTGGGCTCTTCGGGTTATGTTTTAAGAAGCAGCACTCCAGAATAGTGCACATCATTAGAAAACCTGATTAAAAATTTAATCAAAATACAAGAAATGAGAAAAATCCCCTTAAATATAGATTTCAATGAGGTGGAAAGATTGTATCAAATAATTGCAATACATGGAAAGTTTCTATCATACAGCCTTTTCTTGAACATTTAAAATTTTTTAGAACTTACTTTCAAAGCAAAAAATTATTGGTTTTTTTATGTAACTTTTCTTACTTAATATTTGAAATACACCTCCTTAATATTTCAACTATTTTGAACAACCTGAACTGTTCTTTCTGGCAAAAATATTTCTGTGGTTTAAATTTGGTTTCTCTACTGGGTGAGAACATTTAACTGTGTCATAGGAAGCTGAAAATCTGATGTCTACCCTGCTGAATTAAATATATGTCCTCCTCTGTTATTTGCTTACAAACATGATCCCTTATTGCAGCCAAATTGGAGTTAAAAGGGGAATGAATTTAATCAATATTTACTAGCTTTCAGCTGACTACGAGTTTATTTCTCATGGCAAAAATGGTAAACCACAGCTTAGGTCGTGGAACTACTCAATTTTGAAATTTGAAATTGGACATTTACATCCACTGTTGTGTGTGTTATCAGAATATTCAGGCTACAGGAATACTCTTTTCCCTGTGTGAAGGCTTCTAAATTTCACCGTATCAGTATTATTCTTACCTCTTCAGCTGCTGAAGGCATGGGATTAGATAGGATTCACACTTTTTTTTAAGAAAGCCATAAAACATTTAATTCAGCCAAAAGTATTACGAAGCATAATTTAAAGCCTTAGAACCACAAGTGAAAAAAAAATAATCTATTATTTTAGTGATCTTGTAACTGAGGGAGAAGCTTCACTCGTTATTCTGAATGTACAACTTTACAGTGCCAGTGCCATCACTTCAGTAAAGTTATTCCTAATTTGCTGAGATGTAACAAGGAGCAGAGGTTCATCTATGGTATTTTTTACAGCTTCTTTTAGTTTTTACCCTATCCAATTCAAACTCCAAACAATTCTAAGCGTTTACACATCTCAGAGCAACCAGGCTCCAAGCACATAGGTTGCTCCTGAATGCGCAAATCTAAATGCAGCAAAAAAGTCCCCCTTATGCCAGCTGTGAAGACTGGGTCAACTGAGGACAAAGGGTCAAGGGCAAGGACTTCCCACTGCTACCCAGTGTATTGGCTGAGGCTATACACACACTAATCAGTTCAAGAAACCCTCAGTTCCCATTCTTGCTATGTACTTCTTTTCAGTTTTTAATTTTCTTCATCAATAGGCCTTAAGATGTTGACTAGGAGCTGGACAAAGAGAACATCTGGCCTGGACCTCAGCAAGGTCCCAGACCTCATCATCACCAGTTGTCCAAGGTGCAAAACCAGAATTCCTGGCTCCAAAGGCATCATGCAAAGCCTGCCTGGCTGGGTCGAGCTGCAGCCTCTGCAAAAATTGGGAGCCTGTAGTAAAATTATGCAGGAGATCCCAGTAAAAAATAGGCAGATCTGTTCCACATTTTTCTTTTTAATTCCTGTAGCAGTATGTCCTTCAGGACACATTTGATGCCCAATGTGACATTGCCCTGTCTGTGTGGCACTGCTTTGTGATTTTGCTCTGTTTCGGGTTCTGCAGCACTACAAGCTCCGTAAAGTCGTAGAGACAGATCTCCTTTAAGTCAATGAGCCTTGGATTAGCTCTGAAAAGTTTTAGTGCCATGACTATTACTTAATTTTTCTATTTTCCTTCTCGTTCTCCCAGAACGTCAATAAGAAAACTTGTTCAGGGAAATGGGGGTCTATATTTGCATATTTATCCAGTAACATTGTGGGGAACATTGGCTCATGTTATACAGTGTGTTTGTTTTTATTCTGCAGATTTCATCTGCTCATGGGGTTCAGTTATTTGACCTATATTAATATTTAATGGTACAAATACTTAAAATAAAAGTCCAGGCACAGCCAAGGCTTTTGGTAAGTCCGCTTTAAACAGCCACCCTTCATTAAAATCTGGCTCTGTTTGAAAGGTTTTGATTTCTTGCAGGGATTGAAACAAGGAGCAGTACTTTTGATGACTGTTCCATGACTGTTTGAATATTGTCTTGGCTAATATTGTTGCACATCAAGCCTACATTGTAAAAGACCTTTGTACAGTTCTTGATTTTCTGAGCAGAAAAGATCTGCAGAAAAACGAAAGAGAAAAATCTCAGCTGGAATAATAAAATCGATCATTGTATCAAAGCGACGTCTGTTTTTACTTTGCAGTCAGGCTAAACCAGGATTTTAACACAAGCAGTTACTGACAATGTAATAAAATGTTGTCTTTCTCTTCCTTGTTTCCATAAACTAGTAACTTCTTAGGTTTTTCATGAAAGACTGTAAAAACACATATTATTCCACTAACTCTGTCCTCTTCCAAAACAAGATTCTCCTGGGTTGCCTTAACCTCCTGAATTTCCACCAAAAAGCAATCTTTCCTGGCATGCCTGTAAAAGAAAATTCAGCCTATGAAGAGGGTAGGAGGCTCCTTGGCATTAAGATAATGTCTAGTACATTAGTATAGTACATACTCTATAGTGCAGTTCGGACTATAGATTTTTTTTTTTTTGCAGTGAAGCAGCATGAAAGCAAGTGACTGGCTTGCTATGAATCAGCCAGCTGCTTTTCAGTACCTCTTTCATTAATCCAGCGTATCTCAGCTTGCCTTTCACTCCTTGCACAGTGAAGAATATCCCTGCGTCTACCTTCCATGAACAAAATGCACACTTTCGCCTCGGGCTAGGGATGTGTCAAGAAGTGGAGGAAAAAATATCAACCAAGTCTCTAAAGAAAGAAAAACAAACTTTAGAAACACGCTGAGCGTAACTATATAAGAATCCTGGAAGTTGACGACGTAAAGAAAAAAAAAAACAAACCAAAAAAAACAACTAACTTGGAGCAAATGTGCCATCAACTTGGATATGATGCAGTTAAAAGCACACAAAAGCTTTATACAAACTAATGAATTGATTTAAGGCTCCACTGGGTGATATACAGTGACATATTATTTATGTAACCTGTGGTTTACTGTTCACATAGTAATTTCCACCTCCCACCCTGTCAAATAGAAGAAGCTTTTTCACCTTAAATCTTAGATGATGATGAGACCAAATAGCAGGAGAGGATGTATAAATGAAAGTAATTTAGTGGAGAAGGTTTGACTGACATGAAAAGACAATAAAAGTTATGATAATGTTAGGGATATCAAAGTGAAAGCCAGGTGGGCAGACGAGAATAGGCAAGTCCCCAAGTCAATCTGAAAGGCGTTCTTCAACACTGGGGAAAATCCAGCCATTTATTTTCCAGCTTATCACTCCGTGGGTCAAAAACTATGTATTAAATTTGGAGCACAAAGACCTGCCTTGTCTAACAATTGTACTTATTGTAGAGACGGGCAGGGAGGAGGGGGAAGGGGAAGGCTTTCAAAAGCTCAACACATACTTTAGAGAAGATGATTTGGGCTTTTCTCTCTAAAAAACAGACCGTTTGAATCCCATCTCTCCTACTGTTCAGGGAGGCATATATTAAAATGCCTTTCTCTGATGCCCATGATGGCTTTTTATCACAGCACGGTTTTGCTGTTCCTCAGTTCCCTGGGTGGTAGTGACCGTCTCCATCGAGGGAACCGCCTGGCTCCTGAAAGTGTTCCCACATGGAACTGCAAGAGCTGGATTTTCAGAATAACTTAAGGAATGAAGCTCTGAAAATCATCTGAGGCTCTGAAAATTATTGTCTGAAACTGTTAAGCTGCCTACCCAATGCTCAGTGCGTAGGTTAGCCCAGCAAACGCAGTCGGTCTTCAGCTGGGTGAGACCCTTACAGACGGTAAGTGGCTACCACCCGGCAGATCAGCTCCCAAAAAGCCAGAGGGCTGCCAGCTCGTGGGGGAGCCAGGCTGCGTGAGCGATGGGTGCCAGGCACAGGAGGGCTGAAAGGTTGGGGTCCCACTGCTACTGTGGTTCCCCAAGGACTCCTCTGCCACCCAACAGGAATGCCGTTGGTACAGGGACCAGCATCAGAGAGACCTGGCTGCTGGATTTGTACAGTGCTGACACCCAGTTATCCACAGAAGGGTCTTGCTCCGTCTGAGATGGGCTTGACAGACGTTCAGATATTTTATAAATAAAAACAGAGAAGAAGCAAACAGTCCAAAAACCCACGGGTATTTCAGTTGTGTGAGGGAGCCTACGCTTCAGTAATATTCCTTTTCCTTCCCGTTGGATTCATGGATGGCTCTGTCCCTGTTTTTATAACTGCCCTGCAAAAATATTAAAAGAATTGGCCGGGAAGAGATTTTTGCTTGAGTCTCTTTCCATTTTAAGTTTCCATCTCCCGAGACAAAAACCAGAAAGCCCTGCTGAGAACGGAGTAAATAACAGTCCCCGTGATTAACCTCTCTCCTTTTAAAGCACACAGCCAGGTGTTCTGAGCACTGGGCTGAGCTCCTGCAGCCTGACCCTGCCAAGCTGGAAGCAAAAAGGGGTTTTTTCATACTTACAGGGGGGATAAAAGTGCAAGACATTGTTCTCCAGGACAGAAAGGGCACGAAGGTTTCTGTTCTGAACCTGCTATTTTTGGGAGCAGTCCATGAGTCAGCGGAGAGCCCCTCTGTGTGCTGACATGAAGGAAATCCCAGCTCTGGGTGTTGCTTCCGAACATGCTCCGAGCCCAGCTGAGAACAATACACGTGCGGCGTTTCCAACGGGGGCGGCTCAGCTCAGGCTGCTGCAATCGTTGGGTGGACGGACAGACAGGCAAATGGATGGATGGATGGACAGATGGACAGACGGATGGATGGACAGAAAGATGAACAGCAGAGCAGCACAGCTGGTGGAGCAACAGGGTACATGGCAGGACCAGAGAGACACGATCACATTATCTGATTTAGCCTGTTTAGCTGGCAGCCAGAGGTGCAGCACAGAGGACGAAGACAATTTATGGATCCCCTAAAGGTGGGGAATTGAGGGAGCCCCCTCTGCTGAGCCAAGTCAAAGCATTGCTCAGATGACTACAGCTGGCATAGTGCTTCCCGGTGGTACCAGTGCAGCTCCTCAGAAGACAGCGCTGGGGAATTGCACCTCAAACCTCCCTCCTCTCCCTTATTCAAAGGATATTTCCAAGAAAAAAAAAAAAAAAAAAAGAAAGAAAGAAAAAAAATTGAACTGGATGGTGAATTTTATATTAGCTGCTTTTAGGTCATTTGAGACATGGCCTCAATGACATCCTGTCCAGGACGGCAGTGGACAAGAGACATACATTTTTGCAACTGTATGTTGTATTTCCTTTACACACTTAAAAGTTTGCATATTTTTTTTACCTCTCTTTCACAGTAAGGAGCAGGTCTGAGACCTGAAATTTCACACATTGCCAAAACCTGGGTATACGTGTTGGAAGAAAGTTCCCTTTGCACAGGAGCCCATACCAGGACCACCTTGTGCCTTCCACCAGCCAGGCAGTCGTGCTAGGAGGAGTCTACAGCAACACCCTTACCTGGAAAGACTTTTGTCTTTTTTTGTGTTTTGGTTTTGGAGTTCAGCTTCCAGACAAACTGGGGAACAACTGCTGGTGTCTGAGGAAACACGAAAGTCAGGTGTTAACCTTGGATTAAACCTGATTTTGCTTGTTTTGTAACCCTTCTCTGATTTTTAGTTATTTCTTATTCTTTTTTCCCCCTCTTTTTTTTTTTTTTTTTTTTTAAGCCAGAACAACATGGAAGTTTTGAGCCAAGAGCTCTCATTCTATACAAACATTTGAAACACTGAAAATGCAAAGAAGTTGGTGAGTCATCCTGACAATACAACCCATGTGCTAATCCATCAGGTTTCCTTCCGAGTACTAGTAAGAAGGGGAAATATCATCTTAACAGGGAGAATGGTTTCACTTTCCAGCATCCACTTCCTCAAGAGGGTACTGGGTAACTGAAGATAAAGCCAAGTTTGCCAGCAGGTTGGCAGCACTCAGAGCCTCTGGCTTTGGGCATCTAATTTCATCACCCAGATCAAGCTTCTTAAGCAACCACCTTTGAAGATGTTCACTTAGCTTTTCTGAATTGCCCCCACAACACCACAGAAGAGCACCAAAAGAATGTTACTACATGATGAGCAGAGCTATGGCTCCTTTCACATTTACTTGTTTGAGTCTCTTCAGTTCTGTTTTGAAAAATTTGTAATGCTTTCTGGTTGGTTGGGCGATATTCTACGCTGTGCTGGTGAATGGGTCAGTTTTGTCGTGTGGTTTATTTTCAGCATCTTGATCAGCTGATCTTCATCTTGAATAAAGACAGACAAGATTTGGGGACCAGACTCGCCCGTGGAGCAGCAGTTTCTGAAACCGTTGGCTTTTCATCTGCAGCTCAGCTAGGCTGGGATCAGTAACCAATTCACAAGCCTCTTTATGGGCAAGTGCTTAGACTGAAAAAAGCCATGCCATGTAAACATAAACGACTCCTCAGTCCCATGAAAGGAGTCACAGACACAACTGATATTTGCGTTCTGCAAACACTTCTGTCAATACAAGACTATTGCACCAATGTTCATGGAAAGCAAAGGCACAGGAAGTGCAAAAATAGAAATTATTCGTTCTCAGACACAAATAAATATTTCTAGGGGAAAAAACATCCATCCAGCTCAACTTGAATCTCTAAAATCAAAATAGGGTTGCTGGGAATGCTGACAGGAAATAAGAAAAGGTAAAATAGAGATACCTTCTCGAGGCTATTTAATTGATAAGCAGGTTCCACCTGCATCCTTATAGCTAAAATGAGTTTATTCCTGCTTTTTCACCAACTGATGGAGCTCTTTACTGAGCAGTATCTAGCAGTGATCAAGGTGATACTGTATGTCTTTGGAGAGGCAGCCCTCTCCAAGGATCTGTTAGTGTCATGACTTGCCAATGATGTATTGCTCTAAAAATGGTGCCTTCTACAAAAGAACAGGTCCTGGAGCAGATTTATCCCTAATTACAGGAAGGAAGGAACAGGAGAGGTATGCAGATACCAGGAGATTCATCTTGCCAAAATAGAGAGTGTGTTGCTGCAAGCTGGAGAATTTAAATGGTGATGCTTTGGGAAGGGACCCATGCTAAACAAATACCTCCCCTGCAATAATCAAGAATTAGGCTAGAAAAATGTAGATATCTGAAACCATAATGTATGTGTTTTTTTAGATAAGAGAATTACTTCTAGCCAGAGAGACTCAAAATACCTTTTTACTTCACCTTCTAATATAGCACAGCGTCTCACATAGACTCTATGACTCAGTATCATACATATCCTGTTTTTATTAGGTAATTTAGTCCTAAGTAGCAACTGAAGAAGTCCCACTCCCCTCTCGGTACTTCTCAGATTTCCTGTGTTTGTCACCTGAAGATGATTATTTGATTTCCTGTGTTACTGCTAATTATCATTATTTTTTATACTAGGCTTTTGCATTAGACTACTAGGTTGGTCTAATAACAGCGGCACTCCCAGGCAGTGATACATACGGGTGTGTACATCTGAGAGGTTTTTATATGTTTTCTTCCATTTTCTAGTGCAAGACTTATAAAATGGGCGAAATTATTCTATGGCCTTAGATAAGTCATTTCAGTTGGTAGCCAGCCCAGGAATAAACCCCAAGCACTCTAAATCTCAGTTCCCACTCTAACCAGAGAACAACACAAATGCACCTCTGTAGTGGTTCATTATTCTGTATCACATAACCACCAGTACGTCGTCTTTGAGAGCCGAGCATAGTAGGGATTAAGTTACTCAATGCTCTTATCATAAAACAGACATTGCAGTCCTCAGGTTTCCTCTGCTAATCTGTTTGTTTTGCTGTATCTTGAGGATAAAAAATGTGGGAGTATGAAACATTTATCTGTTAATTAGCAATTATAAAATTGCTAATAAAATTGTAATGGAGCTGGTGTGTTTTTAAATATGTGAGACAATGTTTGATTTTATGCTTCATTTAGAAATTTCAGAAGTATCTAGGCATATTCCGTACATAATTTAAAACACTCTATAGGAGGATATAAGTGTAATCAAACGAGAGACAGATCCATGCCGAAAATGATGACCTTTTTAGCAAAGGTGGGTGTGTTTGTACAAATAGAAATGTCTGGGTGCTAGCTTCAGCATTAGTGCTTGCCTAATTCATTTGAACGTTTGCAAATTAATACAAGGTGGCAGGCTATGCCAGTTAATTGCACAATGAGTTGAGCTTGTCAGCAGAATTTCCTTGCAGTACCCTCCCTCTGCTCCACTGGTAACAGGAACAGAACGCTGACATGCAGAAATATTTGTTCTTTCTGCACATACAGGGCTGAAGCATTTGGGGTTTCCAGGTGCTTACCTGATGGGATGCAACTATCCTCTTACCATCATGGGGAAAGAGAAGAAATCAGTCCCTGCTCCACAGCCCTACTTTGATCGACACTTGGTGGGATCGTACATGCCAGGTTTAACCTGCCAGCCTTTCTGCCCCTCCTAAGCCATAAACTCCCTTAGCTTCGTGCTGCAAAGCAACACCAGACAGAAATCCCCACACTGAAAAATTTATACTGAGCCAGAAGGAAATTGAGCCATTTGCAAGTGTGTTCGCCAGGGAGAAGCTGAAAGGAGAGGTCGCATTCAGGAGAGGATTTCTGTCTCCTGGTCTCATTGAGAGCCGTATTGCACTGGTGGGGGAAAGGCAAGCCCCGTGAGGGCTGCGAGGCTTGCAGAGAGATGGAGCTGCAAAGGGCCGTGGCCAGCAATGCGATAGTGTAAGACAGCGCCAGAAAACCCATTTCTTATTAACTGGCCTTTATAACCAAGATGTATCCACCTTTTTTTTATTTCCTCCTGTCAGGTGATAGACCATGTCTGCAAAACTGCCTTTAAGACTTCTCCCCCAAACACTCACAGAAGGCGAGTAAATACATAGTAGAACAATAAATGTTCATTTTCTAAATCTTTTCTGGGCCCAAATCCTGACCATAGAAAGAGTGCCCAGGTGGAACTGGGCTTTTCAGCCTGGAGAAGAGAAAAATGGGGGAGACAAAGAGGATTCGGGAATGCCACGGGTAGCCTGGCCCTCCAACCTGACCACAAGCTCTGTTCACTCAAGTTGGCTCCCCAGGATGCACACAGCATCCCTCACTGACATGGGCAGTTCTGCTGTGTGTGAGGTTCCTGTTGTCTCCATGCTTGTAATCTCATTTATTGTGAGGTAGGACTTCTGCAATGCTTTCTTTACCACTACTCCACATTTGGGGGCTTTTATGAAGCACCAAGGGCTTTGCAGCTCAGAAGGGCTTCCTCACAGTCCTGTGAATCGCTTTGATTCACAGGAAAAGTGCCTTATGAAAGGGTAGGAAAGATCTGAGCAATCTCTGAGGTGACCAGCTTAGTCAAAAGCTGATGGAGTACGGTCAAGATGTTGAGCTGGCACAAGCAGTGACCTTGGGAGGGAGCAGGACACTGAGGAAGTGAGGCATCAACATCCATTATTACTGAAACTTCCTTCTTTGACACTGCCTTCATTTCCAGATCCAGCTAGTTATAAGTGTACAGGGTAGCTTTGATGAATTTGCCAAGCCCATGGCCAGATCCTCACCTAGCAATGACATGCTTTAATGGCAAGCCAGAAGGAGCTGCCTTCCTTGCCATTAATGCCACCTGAGGAATGAGAACCGAAGGAATAAAGCTAGTGGGATGCCAGCCAAAGCATCCTATTGTTTCAGAAACAATGTGCATGTCATTAAAGCATGGCAGGGCAGTGCTCTCATTAGCTCCTTGAGACATTTCTCCCTTCCCATCACCATTTCCTTCCCATCACCACCCTGCCAACTGCCTCCAGAAGCAGATGCTCTTTATAACACCCACTGCTCTCCCACAGGCTTGGTGTTATTTTTATTAATCCCAATATTAATTACCACTATTAATCCCAGAGGACCTGGGAGGATAGTTATCAAACTGCGTAGCAGAGCAATGCCAATGGCATCTCACTTCTGCAGGGAGTTCTATGTCTGTCCACCGAAGGCAGCAGAGAAAGAGATTTTCAGAGGTCAGACATCGCAAAGCCATAAAAACCTGGTACTCCCCTGGAGCACTCTGAATCCCGTTCCCCTCCTTACTCTGCACCTTCTCTTGCAACTGCCCTGTATCATGGCAACCAGCTATTGGGGCTGTGCATTAATAAAAATAAGCTCTGCAACCAGAAATAATCAAATATTACATATTTCCCCTCATTTGTGACTTTCATAAGCCCTTGCTTTTTTCCTGAGGGTCTCCCAGGGGTTCAGACCCAAGCAAGCTGGACACAATTTTCAAATAAAAATAGCCAGCTTATTCATCAAACAGATGGTTGGGTTTTTTTCCCTAAATTGAAGGTTTGGGGGAGTTCTATGTATATTGGACCTGAAGTTCAGTGATCCCATTTCATGAACCATGTGTCACGGTGACATCCAAAGTGTCCTGGCTCTTTTCCTCAGAGGAATTTCCAAGAGGAATCAAGTCCTCCTGCTCCGTTGAGAGACTCTCCAGAGCGTATGGGACACCAGTTGCGCTTTCCTGCAACACACGAGAGCCTCTGCTGTCAACAAGGCTGTGTGCTGCTAGAAGCAAAATAAAAAGAAAAAATTAAAGTTAGCTTTTGTGGAAGGAAGTTGCTGGTTAAGAACATGATTGTTGGAAACAGGTGTTAATCTTTACTGGCTCGGTCCCTGCAAGAGTCACGCAGGGCGCCCAGCATCCCAGTGTCCCTGCTCTTCTTGTAATGTCATTGCCAGCTGCACCGAGAGTGAAGTGGCTTCTCACCCCTTCCCTGCCCTGAGAGACACAGAAGAAATAAAGAGCCAGTATATTTGGCGTGGAAGTCCTGCCTCGGCAAGCGCTGTGCTGGCTCTATCTGCCATCGCCCATTACAGACAGGAACAGCAGTGAGCGCAGCTCAGCTGCCGCCGTAACTCCACAGCAAACTGCTAATATGACATTAAACCAACGTACGATTTTCTGAGCTCTATCCACGTTACTTGTCTCAAAGAAGTTTTTTTTCTCCTTCCACTGCTTTAACACATCTTATGAGTTTGGCAGTGCTGCCCCACAGCCCTGCAAACCTGCAGGAGGTTCCTGCTGGTGGAAGGGCTTCGGTGCAGCTGGAACGCTGCCCTGGCTGGGCACGGGGCTCCAGCCTTCAGGCAGAGCCATGGAAGGTTCGTGAAGCTGTGATGGGATGCAGAGAAACTGCTCTGCATAGCGCACTAGGGCTAGTGCATTGTGCTTGCTAACAGGAGCAACTTTTGGCACCGTACTAGACTGACTCCCACACTTTCTATGCAGGTAACAATAATGGCAAGAATTACATTCCCTTCCCTGTTCACCCACCGTACTGATTTTTCAGACATTATGTTGATGTTTGCAGTTACCTCATGAACAGATCCAGTTCACAGCCATCAGCTGTAACGCAGCAGCTTAAGTATGCAGCACACGCAGCGGTAACGTACATAGATAGACCAGCCATGTGTTATTATGCTTCTGGTCTTGGGCAATTAAACATCTGCTTTCCACAGGGAAATAAGCTTTTTTGTAAAACCCTAAGGGAAAAGAAGCTGTTTTGTTTCATTTTTCACACTACACATTTACTCTTCGTTGAGACAGATTACAGTTAAGGCAGCCCAGCATAACTCAAACCATTCCTGTCCACCAGTAATGACAGGGGGCAATCCTTGATTGCTGGCCACTTTGATTGCCAAACTACACATCTTTCTGCAGTTACTGCCTGTTTATTCAAAGGGCCTTTGGGGAGCTACCAGCTAATGTGCTAGCTCCAAACCCTCCCGTGGCACAATTCACATCCCAGCCTCTTTGATCCACTTCTAATCACTACATGAAAATCATTATTTTTAGACTACACACTTCTGAAAAATAACCTCTAAGCAAGTCAGAAAAGCCAAACAGAAGACAACTTGCAAATCCAGACCAGCTCACACTAGGGCAATGTCCAAGAGCGAGGCCATAGAATCAGAGAATAGTTGAGGATGGATGGCACCCCTGGGTATCATCCAGTCCCATGTGAATGCCTACAGTCACCTCTGCTAAGACGTACCATAAATACAAATCTGCAAGCACAGAGCACAGAGACGTTGCTTAGAATCCCAGCATTTGCAATGGGATTTTAAAACTGAAATATTACCTGTGATGTGCGCTTAGCTACAGACTTCCAGAAAAGCCAAAGGTACTCCTTGTAATAACTTGTTCATACAATTTCTTTTCTTAGGTAACCACATATGAACCCCCATACCGGCAGTCAAGATGTAGAGGCCAAGTGCACACAGCTATTTATGTCCAGATACCTCTTCTCTCTTTATGGATGCGGCAAACTGCATGTAATTGCTCGTACGTTTACCGACGTGGACACAAATGTGGCCCCTAAACTTGCCCAGTCCACTCTGACACTTCAGTAAACTGTGGTGGCTCCCTCAGACAGGTCTTCACTTTCCCCATCTTTTCCATTTCTTGCACATTTAGTGTATTTCCATTTGCAATTTTGCACATTTTCCAGGGCAATCAAGTACGTTTTCAAGCAGCTGGGGGTTCACAGATACACACGTGCACTTTTACACGCTTTCAGATTTCTAAGGCAAGTGAAGAGAAGAAACAGTTTGGCTCCCCCTGAGCCATCACGGGGTTCTGGAGCAGACCCAAGAGGGTGTGTGTGTAAGTGTGAAAGGAAGAGAGCACTAACAAGCTCAGTTTGCATCCAAGACAAAACAGTTACTCATTGCCAGAAGCCAGTGGCTTTGCCTACTTGAGGAATTCCCATCCCTAACCTTTGCAGATAAAAAAAAACCATCGCATTTAGCCAGCCCTTCATCATCATCTCGTTTATCAAACACAAACAACTATCTCTAACAAGTCAGCTAAAGCATACAGGGAAATGCAATGTTCCCAGCTCTTAAACCTATCGGTTACAAGCAAAGAGCCAGTGGCTGAACAAATAGAAGAGTAATCTTTCAGAGCCCCGTTGGCTTCCTATGTATTCTGAGAGTGCCTGCACATTCAACGGTGATTTATTAACCGCTATTGAAGGACAGAGCTGTTAATAAAAGCTCACCTACAAATACCTCGGAAAATGTCAATACCCACTAATGACAAGTTCCTGAGATACCCATTTAGCCCCACAACAGCACAGCACAGTCCATAAACAATTGCTTCTATTCAAATAACGTGCTTAAGTCCCATCGGTTTCTTCTAATCCACATATGTAGACCCAGAAAAAAACAACTACTTCTCATGACCTGAGTTCTTAGAGGCACAGCTCGCAACTCCATGTAGTTAAGATCACGCTCAGCGTTACTCAATAAAGGTCAAACTCAAAAAGAAGAGGTCTAGAAGTAGTACCCAGAGGCTCACACTTGCAAACATCACTCATGTATTAGAGCCTATTTGCATATGCATGAAAACTACAGGTTTGGGGTATTTGTCATGTACACTGGCCTAAATTGGATGTCATTCACATGAGAGCAGAACTTGGCTTTGTATCAGTGAAAGTGTTAAGTGAATGATCTCTTAGGGCTTAATATTCTCTGTGACTATGCTTTTCTGGAGAGCGGGATGTCACAGGCCCTCTTCCTTAGTTTACAGACTTCTTTGTTAATGCTTGAAACATTTTAATAGTGCCAAGGACCATAAAGCTGTTGTGGCAATTAAAAAAAAACACAACATAAACGAAAAACAAATTGATTTCATTTGGAAGTAAGGTACCAAAAATCATACTGTTCATGGCTGCCAAAAATAGCAGCTTTGGATTTCTCATAAGAATTTCAGTACTG
The DNA here is from genome assembly GCA_035590215.1 of Microhierax caerulescens. Taxonomy (NCBI): domain Eukaryota; kingdom Metazoa; phylum Chordata; class Aves; order Falconiformes; family Falconidae; genus Microhierax; species Microhierax caerulescens. The sequence continues at coordinate 31,951,222 of JAVJGJ010000047.1, read as the reverse complement.
AAAGGAGGGGAAAAGTGTCAGAGCAATCATTCCTCACTTTGGGAATCAGTGAAAAAGCTTAGTGGTCCAGACTGTGCAAGATCCACAGTCCAGACTCCCACCGCCACGTCCCTCCTGTGCTCATTCAGACATTGCGAAGAAGGTATAAACTTCAACTGTAGCAGAGAAATATTCCTGCTTTCCCAGTTTCCAAAAGTTTAAATGACAATACATAGTATAGTCCAGGGGAGAATCAGCCCCCTAATACCAGTTGTTTAACTGAAAGTCCCCAGATATTTTTTTTTTTTTTCCTCTGAAAGAAAAATTTCCTGAGATTAGCTTTTTCTTGTATTATTCCTAATAAATTCTGGTCCCAACCCAATGAAAATATGTTGAAAAAAGCTTTTGTCAGACTTCTCCATGAAATGAAAAAAAAAAAAAGGATCCAAGTAGAAAATTTAATGGAAATTTTTAAGAACTTTAACTTCGTGTCAAAACTCCTTTCAATTCAGGTTTGAGCTCAAATTAGGGGTAAAGCTTTGGTAAAGACTCCCCCTTACTATATATAGTTAGTTTTGCTCATTCTGACTTCTACAACTATTTTCATTGCATTTGTCCCATGTGAGAGTTCATTAGACTGTTAAATCCATTTTCAATAAAACATGTGAGGCTTTAACCATGCATAGACTAACGAATGTCTATGCAATAACGATATGAACTCAATCCAATATATGTGCTGTTCACAGCGTATTAGTAAATATCAGGCAGAATATAAGTCATTTGTCGTAAAGGAGCCCATAATTTAAGACACCTAAGGAATTCCAGCACTTTGCAAGGCAGTACATGAAGTAACACGCAACTTATGCTGTCATTATGGCTTATTTGAGAGGTTTAGATAAAGGGGAAAAATGCCAAAAGCAAACTAACACTTCAGAGGCACAGTTAAAAAATGACATGCTTTTTGGTGGGGGAGGAGGGGTTTTAATTTTTCCCTTGCTGTGTGGTTTGGGGTTTTTTTTCTTCCAAATCTGAGTAATTATGACATTCCATTTCTTGCACAGCTTAATACCTCAACGCATTGCCCAGTCTGTGCCGCTCAAATGCATTATCAGGACACAAGCTTTTCTTTCCTAGGGCACAGACCAAGGGATCTGACCCTCCACTGTCAGATTACCCTGTTTGTGTCTGGAGCAGGACCCAGTGGGGAATATGCAGGAATCTTGCAGGTCAGCCAGGAGTACTCCAGCCCAGGAGAGACTTCCCCAATTCCCTTCTTAGGCACCAGCGCCAACATAATGTTCTTGGCTTCAAGAAGCGTGAGTTTCTGATTCATTTTTATTTTTAAATGAACCATTGCACAGTGGAAACCCCAAGTCTTTCCACTCCAAGGGCTGCCATTATTATTACTGACAAGTAGAAAGGGAATACCGAGTATCACAAAAGAAGGGCAACTTTTATTGGAGGTCAAAATACTATCTCAGATCCAGGCTGGCAGCGTTGCTTTGTGTGGGTAGCCAGCTGAAGATGTAGGGAGGTCCTTCTGCCCAGGATGAGCAGGGTGAGGAGCATCGCCTCCAGATTCATGATGCCACCATTGCACACAGAAGAGGAAAGGCTCCTGTTTGGAGAAAGCCTGTTTGGCCCTTTGCAGCATGGCCCCAGAGCCGTGGCGTGGGTTGCATGCCCAGCTGTAGACTACTGGTTAGTAGTCCTACCTAAAAATGAGCTGGTGAGCAGCCCTAGAGGAAGGAACCAGCCTAAAGCTGTGACATGCCTTTGGAAGCTTAATGAGATATGTTACCCTTAAGATATTAACTCAGCAACAGAATAGGAATCTCTTCAGAAATTTCCTTTTCTTTACACCAGAATCAGCCTCTTCTGCTCACGGTAAAGCAGCCTGTGCTAGGCGAAGTCAGGACTCGGTAATCAGGGCTCGGGCTACAACAAATCTCTCAAGGCGATTGATACCAGTCAGAATGAAGAAGCCAGGTAGGGAGTCGCTCATGATGTCTTGGTTTGGGCTATTTTTTTTATTATTATTATTTTTTCCCTTGATCTCACCTCAGGAAAAAAATAAAGAAGAACACACCGATCCGGCAGCTTCATGAGTGCCATATAGCACCCTATAGCCAGAGAGCACATCTGAGCACATCCTTTCCATCAGCTGCTCTGGACCCGTAGGCTGGGCTTCGAGGTGCAAATCTTGGTCACTGCAAACCCATGCTCCTTCACACAGGGACATTTAAGTCTGTAGCTGACAGTTCTCACTTGCACTTTACATTCTAGAGATGGCAGCTCTGCAGGCACATCAGTATTTAAAGCACTCTTGAGTTACTGTGTATTTAATGGCTCATATGTTTGTGCCACTGGCAGGTCTGGCAGAAACCCAATATCACTCCTGACTATGTGGCAACCCTGAGTTTAATGATCAAAACTGAAACAAAAAGCTTAGATAACATGAAAGTCACGTTTCAGCTCAATCTCTGTGACTTTGAACCACTGGGTCAAGGATGAAAGTTTTTCTGGGGCATTTCTCTGAAGGATAGCCATGTAGCTCACTTCAAAGCACACGGAGTTCAAAATCTCATCTTTTCCAGGGGAACGTTTAAAAAACTGCCCAGTGTCGTTGCAGAGCAGAATTCAGGTCCAAGAATGTGAACTAAACCACTAACTTTCTGACGTGCTGCAAACGGGAGCCAGAAGTTCACTCCCCACGAACTTTTGGGCACATCACCATGTTTGATTTGCATTAATTGCCACACAATAATATGGAGGGGCCCCAGCAGAGATCAGTGCCTGACACCGTAGATACAGGGGTGGGATTCCTCTCACCTAAGTTTAGCCGTCTAAAGATTAGCTATCTAGTTTAAACTAGTCATCTAGAATCCCTTTCTAGTCAATGGAGCGAGATAGGCGCCTTTGTGGCAAAATTTGCCAAGGGTCCTAAATGATGATTTCATGGTGTTTGTTTAGGCCTGATTTCAGCAAAGTACTTAAGCAAAGGCTTATCTTTAAGCACATGAATAATCTGATCTCTGTTAAGTGGAGCACTTCAGCATCTTCCGAGTTTAAAGCTCACCATGGGCTTTGCGGAATCGCTGAGCGTGGAGTCAGGCTTGCCCTGATGGAGCACGGCAGAGCAGAGACCAAATACCCAGCGTTAAGCTCAGAAAAAAAAGAGGGATTGAGGGATGGGTGAAGGGAGGGAAGGCAATGTTCAAGGGGTGGCTGAAACTGCCAGGTGAATGAAAGAGACGGGAAGAATTAGAAACAGCCCTGCGTGGGTGTCTCTGATAGCTGCAAAATTCCCGGTGGCGGAGGGTAGGAGCTCTGTCCTCCGTGTTGCTGCCACAGAAGGTGACGTTCAATGTAACGGAAAAGTGACAAATCCAAATCCAATAAAAGGGAACATAGCTTTAATCCAGGTGCAATGAGTTTACAGACATCAGCACCGCAGGAAGTCACAGAGAGCTTAACAGTATCAAAAACAATGTTGAATATTTCTGAGGATATCCAGAGAGGGTCAAAAATAATACCAAGAGGGGAAATTATGGTACGATTACTCAGCATCCTTCTTTAGGGCTTGAGCCAGCTTCTAATGGCCAGAAATCAAGATGCAGCCCACAAGGAAATGGCAAGGGGGGGCAGGTAACCTCACCGCCACGCTCAGATCCATCATCACTCAGAAGCCCTCGGTACCAGCCACTCTCAGGTTCCCACTGAACTGGTGTGTCAGTCCATCCTGTGGCTGTTCTTCTGAACCTTGGTATGTAAGAAATCCTATTACAATTAAATAAACCCCCCTGAATTTAAATGTAAAACTCAGGCTTCTCCTGCGAGGAGCAGTTGGTTGGAGCACAGCACTGCGTTAGAAAAGGCTGGCTTGATGTTGTAAAGTCAGTCCCGTGAGACAAGATTCCTGTCTATAAAACACCCTGAGCCATATCTCCACCTTTCTAAATAACCTGTCCCTCCAAAGTCTTTCCATGCTGGTAAAAGCGAGATCTTCACTATTTCCTGAAGCGCAGGATGAAACCAGCAGCTCAGGGGGGGTCTCTACGTGGACGCACATTTCGGGTTTGCATGCACCCGGACCTGTAACCAAACCTGTCCTTGGCTCTGTTAAGCTGAGATGTCTCTCCAAGCAGCTTTTTGCCTACTCTTGGCATCATCCCGCCTGCAGATTGCTGGCAGGCAGGTGTCATGCAGGTCCCATAGAAGAGGCTGGGGGAAAGGAGGGCAGCAGATACCAAACAGTGTAGGGAGAAAAATCCCAGAGAAGAGGCAAGTGAGACAAGCAGAAGACCCAAAGTAAATGCAGAAATTCAAATCCCACAGCAAACCCCACTTTCAATCACACTACAGAGCACTAGGACTTTTGTCCTACCAAACACATCCTAGCAAGAACGGATGTTTTACAAGTTTGGGTTCGGACCTCATTTTATAACCATGCTTTTCCTACAGAGCACTGCTCTGAGGCACATCTCTCTCTTCCAGGAAGGCCAAGCGATGTAAACATCTGGCAGGTCACCTTGCCTACAGCCCAGATTACAAAAAGTCACCACAGAAGCACAAAAAAAATGACTGCTGCATTTAAACCAGGCATCTCTGATGCCAGTGGTTTGGGCAGCACAGAGGATGGAGAAGTCTGAACTCTAAGGAATAAATTCCCCTGTTTTCTTACAGAAAATCTTTGAGTGATAGGGTAACTTGTCCATGAGGATCCAAATATGAAACAAGCCTAAAAAACGTCAGCATCTGGCGATTTTAGCTTAGTCTAAGAGACAGAGCAGACAGGGAAATGAAGATTATTTACTTTTTGTGGGGGAAAAAAAAGGGCACTCAAGCAGAAAGTCAGAGGAATCTTCGCAGAGTCTGATACAGAACCACCTTCACAATCATCTGCTTTCTCTGTTTATACTATATTCATTTTCTTATGTGAGTGATAGCTACAGGAAGCTGATTGGAGGTGTTTTATAAAGCATGTCAGGAAACATTAATATCACCTTTTAATTACCATAGAGCACCCTGAGTGCTTTTACAGGATGTGGTGAGAGGGAGAACTTTATAGATAAAGTGAGTAATAGAGCACCTTTCCGTACCTAAGGTCTTCAGAGTGCTGAGTGGAAAATTAAATTAAAAAAAAAATAAAATCAATCAATATTTCTAACACAAATACATTGCTTCTAACTCTTTGGAACTGTCCCTTATCTCTTGGTGTTTTGTTTTTCTTAAATGGTTTCCCTGGAGACAAGTGATTGCATGAGTATCAGAGCCTTTCCTTAAAATAGAAGAAACTGTAAGTTTTTAACTCCTGGTGCCTATAAAGAAAAACCTGAACAATGTTTCTAACAACCCAGAAGCAGAATTAAAGCAGTCCCGTATTTTGCACCCTGAATTTATTGTCCCCATTTTCTAGGCTTATCTCATTACATTTGGAGACCTGCCAGATGAGCTGTGGATATTCACTGTAAATTATCGAAATACAAAGTAAAATCAATTGGGAGAACGAACCGTTTAGCCATTAGACTGGCAGACTTTGGACAAGTATTCCTGGGGTTTGTGAGCATCCAAGCAGAACCCCCGGTGCTGGAGCTGCACCGAGCAGCCAGACACCAGCACACGGGTCAACCCGTGGTCACTTATTTCAAAGGACTTTGAGTCAGATTCAGCTCGCAAAGTCCTGGGGTTTGACTGTTCCTTTAAACTTTATTCCTTCCACAGAAGGCACTGCCATTGATTGATTAAAATCTTGGATCACTGGCCCAGGCTTACTCCGCTGCTGCACTACAATAACTGTGATAATTGCTGCTTCAGGTCCCCCCAGAGAAATCTGCATTTGTCTCTTTGTGGAGGGGGGGAAAAATAACGTATTTTTCCCCAGTGATCAGCAATCTACATGGATTTCTAATCATCAAAGGCTTTCCTCCGGTTCAGCAGCATGTTGTAAAGTAAAGTTTATAATGTTGAAACAGCAACTGCTAGCGGCTTTCTTCCTAATTTCTTGCATAAGTGAAGTGCAGAGACCTTCAATAAAAATTAGCATTTAACTTGTCAGAAAGAGCCATCTCTCGTGCCAAGCAGTGTCACAATGTTGAACACTCTGCAGTAGTAGGTTTCTGTTTGATTTTTTTTTTTCCAGCAGCAGGGCAGCTCCCACAATAAAGGAGGCAAGACTCAATTCCTTGTAATTATTGACAGACAATTCTCGAAATGCATGTGCTTAACAAAAGGGCGGCAGGCACAGAAGTAAAGCCCCGGGCCAAGTTTAACGGTCTATCAGTGATGATCTGTAAGCAACGGACACTTGAGAAACCTGTGCACTGCCTGTGAAATGAATGAAAATGGCTTTTTAATTAAGCATCAGCTGTATGAGGTGTTTGCAGCCAAGCCACTTAGAAACTGTGTGTTGGAAAGATCAAGACAAGAGTTTTCATCCTGGGAGCTCTTGAGTTTGGTTGCAACGGTCTTGCCACTCAGGCACAGGCAAAGCCTTTTCTGGTGGTTACAGATGAGGGATCTGGATGCTGCTGCCACCGTCACCTTCACGTACGTCAGCTTTTTGCCCCTTCCCACTGCCCTTGCTGCCCCCCCTGCACTATGGCTGTGAGGAGCGGTCTCTCCGGGCGAGCCCCCACAGCTCACAGTGACGTGGCAGTGCTGACTTCGAGGTAGGTCGGTTGGACATTCCCAGGGTGGTCTCCAGAAAAAAAAAACCTGCTGAAGTCAAGCCAGCTCCCCAGACCTACACCCCACACCACATTGCCCAACCCGCAGTGCCTGAGCTGGCTATTTTAAACACAGGGGTGTATGCTAGATCTTTTGCCGCTGCAATTAGCGATGTGTGAGCAGCCTGGGTGGGATCCGTCTCGTCCAATTTCAGCTGCCTAGCACAGGGGTGTCTGCCTATCCGGGCTTTCCCTGTCATCAATGCAGAGAGGTAAGAACAGCCGGAGGGTGATTCGTCACACCTCAGTTACGGGTCGGATACAGGGAGTTGGCTCCTGGAGGCAGGAATTGCTCTCCACGGGTTATAATGGGAGTCCAGACACCCACCTGCAGCCAGCCAGCCGATTCTGAGAGAGTGAAGTGAGAGAAACCCACCCCAGGTACCTGCCTGCAGTGGTGGGCACCGATCTCAGCCAGGGGCCTTCAGTGTTGCTGGGATGCAATTAGTAAGATTCATAAACGTTGACAGACCCAGTTGCTTGTGGGAGATGAACGGGGGTTTTTGGCTCCCTGACTTCCCAGAATGGCAACCCCTCGCGTCACTTCCACGGGTGACTCCACAGCACTTCAACCAAACTGAGCCAAGGGCAAGAAGCATTTGAATTGGCAGGCAGCACATTTCTGGAGGCTGCCTGGCCACGCCGTAAGGTTGGACTTGCTAAAATACAGAATTTGATAATGTTGGTGATGGCTTGGCAGGTAAAGGGTTTCTTTATTTTCAACCATTTCCCCTTGGACAATCCTTAACATTGAACGGTGCTGAAAGTATGACTTCGCTCGTCTTCCACGGGAATCGGTGCTGGGCCACATCCTGGGGCCACCACTCAGGACAAAGTTCTTTTTTGACCTGACCAAAATCGGAGTTAAGGACCTCAAGTCTTGATCCTTGCGAATAAACTGAAATGGAAACAACTGTGCTTGAACTAATGAGATAAAGGTCACCCTCCCGGTGGGCTCTTAATCAGAAAGATTGTCTTAGTTTCTGTACAAGGGGGGGCTTCTTGGTGCAAGCTTATTGTCCTTTTGAGTCTGGAAGGGATTCTGCAGGTTTCTGAAGGATTTTCTTGTGCAAAAATTCCCAGACCTCTGATACATGAAGTTTCATCACTTTTCACTGCAAACGGTCACTAAAGCCTCTATTTTAGAGAAAAATAAAAAGAAAGAGAGGGAAAAAAAAAAAAAAAAGGATAACTACTACTTATTCTTAATCAAGTGACACCTTGTGTAGACTTTTTCTCTCAGGTTGTTTGAAAAATTTGCCAAAACTGTAAGGTTTTGAGAAGTGCTCAGATTTGGCTGAAATCCACACCACTGAAGCCAGGGTAAAACTCCAACTGACTTTAAGGGGAACAGGATTGGGCCAAAACCGAGTACGTCTGAAAATCCCACACCATTATTTTTATCAGTAATGTCTGAAGGGAATGTGGCAGATGCTCACAATTCAGATTCACTTCAGATGTAGATCCCAAATTTAACATAATGAACTTGCTTAATTCCAAGAAAATATAATTAGAACTTGTTTATAGGCATTAAGCCATTTTGATGAAAGAAATATTTTCCAGCCTTATGAAGAACAAGTCGCAACAGACTAGTGCAGGTTTAAAAATCTCAATATGATTAATGAATTGGATTGTACTTCTATCCGTAAGCAGAACAGTAATTTAATTCACTGATGAATAGTAAGAGGACAAAAATTAACCAAACATCTAGTACCTTCAAGTGCAAAAAAACTTAGTAGCCCTACAGCACTTGAAGCACTTCTCCATTTAAACCATGTTCTGTAAAAAATGTATATATCTTGAAAACGGAAGACATCCCTTTAAGCTGAATTAATTACACAGATAGAATTATATTTATAGCCTTCAGACCTCAAGGATGAAAATAGTATTTCTACATTAGAGAATGATCTGGGCTTTCCAGATGTTATTTTGCAAGTTTTAGCCTTACCTCTGATAATCTTAAGAAACAGGCAGGCTGCTTAAGGCATTCTTCCCTGAAATCAGAGACAGCACAGCAGTCCATCCAACACCACCGGTCAAAAGCTCTCTAAAGTCATTCCTGGGTCTAAAGCATCACTTTGCATCTGCCCATTCAAAGGAAGCAATGGGACTTAGGGATTTTAAAGCTGGTGACTACAAAAAACAGGGAACGTAGCTTTCTGCAGTTGGCAGCGGGGAACAAAAGGAAAGCTACACTCCAACTGGTTTCAGGAATTCAGCCCAGACTTTGACAGACTTTCAGGACTTAAAAGGGAGGAATGGGAAGGGAGAGCTGCTGGATCTCAGCCATCCAAAGGACTTTCTGACCCGGAAGGATTTCTTCAAGCTAGAATAACCATTCTGCGGTAGGCTTTGACAAATGTGCTAAATAAACAAGGTGGCCAAAAAAAAATTACACTTTATACCATTTTCTGGAGACAAAAGGACAACTCAGCTGGAAGAAAGCCTATCTGTTACTTTGTCGTGGCTGCTTCTCTAACTCACACAGTCTTCCGTAATTGGGAGGGATTCACAGAAGTTCAGTACATTCCTGATTTTTGTTTAACAGTGATAACAATGTTCGTGATACACTTGGAAACTCACCATCTTACATGTTCAAAGCATTGTATAAACATCACTTAATTAATAGTTGCTAAACAGTGCTTTATTCAGGTGGTTCAGATATGCCTTTGAAGGGTACATAAGTACTTAGATTGTATATTGTGAAACAATTTGATATATTTGTTCATTTTAATTAAGTTTTTCCATGTCTACACACATGATACAAGGTAACAAAACATGATTGTACAGGTGCTAGAAAGGGGAGGAATCGCAGGGGCCCAAGGGGCTATAGGAAGCTGTAATAGGATGAAACTGGAAAGGTAAATTAGGCAGATCTGACTAAAAACTGGAGAACTTTTAAACTGTGCACCATGCCATATTTCTGGCAGTAAATGTATTCCAGAACGATGCATGAGAAAGCTCAAGAAAAGCAAGTGAATTTCAGACACACATCCCAGAAATGCCATGGAAATACAGGGTCTAGTCCAAAGGCCATCAAAGGCAATGGAAAGATTCCTACTGAATGCAGAGAGCTCTGGATCCCAGGTTTCCCCAGGGAAATTGTGAAAGTGTCATTTCTGGCTCATTTTAAAGCGACAAAAAGCTGTAGAAGAGAAGCCTGCACTCAGCAGGGGTCACAACCACTGTCTGAATTCTGCTGTTGCTTAGCCCACTGACCAAGTAGCTGGCCCACCTCAGCTTTCTCCTTTATTTTTTGTGTTTTCATTAAAACTGAGCTAGCTGTATTGAAGTCCAACCAGAGCTACTCACCTAGTAACAGCCTAGTAACAACTGATAAAATCAGTTATTTCCAAAAATCGGTCATAAAAGGCTACTACAGCAGAGAGAGCAAATGACCCAGGAACAATGCGTATTGCCCCTAAGTGTAGTCCTTAAATAATGACACCAAGGTCACATCTGTCACAAAAAGAACAATTCTACTGCTGTCCTTTGTTTACCATGGGCTTGTGCATTTGGTTCACTGAACAAGAGAAGGAAGTTTACAAGGTTGTTAGAAATGACTGGAAATGTCCAGGGACTGTGGTCTTTACTCTAGATTCTAATTCTTCCCATAACATATTTTTCAGAGCTAATCTGATTTAGGGAGGAGACATAGTTCTTCTCCAGTTTTTCCCTAGAGACTCTGACCTCTCCAGCTCCTGGATTCCACCCTTCTGACCATCGCTAAATATGAAGACTATCCACCAAGTATAGTGGTGTATTTAGCCACACTCATTTACAAAGCTTTCTTCCAGCCTCTTCCCAGCTTCCAGTATTCCCTCTGATTTTTTTCCTACACTGAAATACCTTCCTGGGTTGTTTTTTTCCTTCTGTCTGTCCGGCAACCCCCTGAAGTCTGCCCTCATACACTTACTATGGGAGTTTTTTGTAGGACACAACTTACTAAAATGTGTGGAATTTCTTGGTCCTACTAGTTAGAACATGATTTGGTCTTCATTCAAAGTGAAAGGCAAATATTTGTCTGGCAAGGTGACTCTAAGCATTTACTACGTGTTACTTATCCAGTTGAGTCTTGGCAGTTCTCCCTACCCTCATACAGACCAACTCTCCTCTCCTTTAGTTTTTTAGGCTCAGATACACTCCAGTAAAACTCCTGACTTGCTTTGCTGCTGAGACTAGCAACGCGAATATCCATCCTCCCAGTGTGGGGTGTAACTCTGCATTCCCATTTGTGCCTTCACCGTCTGAAGCACAAACATCAGCCCTTCCCTTTCTGCAGGTACAGAAATAAAGGCATTAAAGACCACAGCTCGCTCGGGCAGGACGGTAATGGAGCCCAAATAAGTGCTTTGCTGCATAGACAAGACTGAGTCCTAAGACGGGACGAACTTTCATCTCGCTCTTCAAGAGGGGAGTACAGCCGTTTCTCTCGGTGGGATCCTACATGAAGAAATCAGTTCTTGTGAACGCTTCATACCCTCCACCCTCATGAAGGACACTTGCTGGCGTGTTTCCAGCCATGCTAGAAGACTGCTGAAGCTTCCTGGAGGCACGCCAAGCCATGTCACATCCAGGGGGCCCGCTTTGCATTTTTGGCTTGTATATGATTTTTTGTTTTCGACTATGGTGGATAAAGTTTTCAAGTCTATGATTCATTGGCGCTTTATGTCAAGCTTACAAATCTTTGCTTCTGAAAGCCTTCCCTTGCTGCTAAATTATATGCCAACCAAGGCCAGAAAAGCAGAATTGTCATTCAGAGGCTTGCATAGGGCTTGAGTGAATATTACTTAGTAGGGGGTGACATGACTTTATGATACCTATGCTGTCAACTGAGGAGGGCTTTTTTTAGTTAAATGTGATGACAACTGCACCCTATTTATACCAATGAACTTAGGCATATCAAAATAGTAACATCAAGAGGAATATCCTGGGCAAAAATTTCACACTGCTCAGTTTACGCTTTAAAATAAATATTTCTTCTAGCTTACAATTGATCACTGGTTACAAACGTCAGGGAACGCTTCATGGCTTTGACTCCATCCTGAAAACGAGAGAAGGCTTGGGGCTTGGCTCGTTCGGGGTTATGGTACGGACCGGGCAGACTCGCATGGATATGGGTTGCCATCCCTACGTACTACATCCACAGTACCACTGGACATTTTGCTCTGTCTCCAGGGCAATTTGAGCACAAAACAGCCAGCAAGGGAAGAAAACTTGTGATTTTGTGGTTTGCATCACTCTCATCACAATTATTATTAAGGGGCTGGCGTGCCTCTGTGCTCCAAAATTTTGGAGCGCCCTTTCTGGGCCAGAATCGGTGCGGTTTCGCTGGCCAAGTGCAGGGTGGAAGGAGCATATCTGAGACTGGGCATCCCTTTGTACCGTGGAACTTTTTGGGGTGTCTTTAGGCCATGCTGAAATGAGAAGCAGCATTCCCCAGCTCTTAGCTTTCACCCTCCCTCCCCAGAGGCTTCCCAAGCAGCTGAGCACAGTCGAGCAGCGCAGGGGTTTTAGATGCATTTCATTTAACGGAGCAGGCGGAGGCTGTGCAGGCTGGTAGCACAAGCACACTGTTGCTTCTGGTCCCAGACGAGTTATCCACTGCTCTCCCCATTTACTTAGCTTCAGGCCACGGGGAGAATTCACCTTCAGAGGGTAGGCAAGGCTTGCCTGCATTGCTGAATCAAAATCCAGCCTTTAATAGTCACATTTTCTCTTTTGTACCCTGTGGTATGATTACCAGATTTCAGTCTGCTCCCAAATCCTCCTTCCCACCAGCTCCCACAACTCTGGAACAGTTTAGAGGTCACTCTGCATTTTGCTGTATAGCCCTAATTACTACTCAGCACTATAATTGATACGTTAAAGCCTATTAAAATATGGAGCTGAGCCACTGCTTTACAGTCACTGCACTTCTAATGCCAAAAATCACTTACAGTTTGTTTCTGTGCTTCATTTCAGCTACTTTTAAATAAATGTCTCTCCCCAGGACCTGGACGATACGAAAGGGATTTAGTCTCAGAGTGTGAAACTTGCAGCCTGCAGCACCAGAAAAATAAAGCGTTCTTACAAAGCTATTCAAATGGATTTCCCTCACTGATTGCTTCAGCCAAAAGTAAATTATAAGCCAGACATTATCAAAGAAAATCGCTGTAGCACATTCCAGTTCATTTCACTGTACAGCAAGGGTTTGAATGCAGAGGTGCCGGCCCTCAGTCGCATTTTCATATTTGCAAGGCAAACTCACACACTAGAGCAAACATTATTTATATATGTATACTTTAACTATCACTTCTGTTATTTATTATGGCAGAGAATGTCTTCAGGACATTCTTGAGGGGATGAGCTGTCTGGCATGCATATAAAAATGAAGCAGCAAAATTGAGTAAAATTAAACTTAGCAGAACTATTAAAAGACTTAGACACCGAGCAGTCAGTCAAGGCGACTGCAGGGCATTCCTAAAAGCTCAGGAAAACAAGACAGAGGGGAAGGGGCTGCCAGACGCCAAGGTGAAGCATGTGCTCTTGCATATCAGTTCAAAAAAACACTGGGAAACAGAAAGAAAGCAAGAGGGCTCAAAGGGCTGACCCACCCAAAAGCAACTTGTGTCAGGGCAAGGAATAACAAGGAGAAAATACCGATGATGAGAAAAATATAGCAGAAATTTATTAAGAGGACAGCATTCTCAAAATGTAGGAAATAGAGAGGTTTCTCCAGGACATGCAAAAGGACTAAACAAACTCTACCTATTTCAAGAGAATGAAATGCTCTGCAGCTAAGACCGTACTGGGAAGACTCCAAGCCAAACGGAATTCTTTATAAGGCCTTTTAAGAAATAGTTTGGCCAAAGTTTCCAAAGGCATCTCAGAAGTCACTAGACACTTCTGTTCAGGCATATAAATGGGCATGCACAGGCTAAAAGGGTTTTCTCTGTCACTATGTTTCTTTCTTCTGAGTCTTTTAAGGAGGCATTATGCACACAGAAATAAATCTTCCTCTGTGTGGCATTTACCCCACACCACGGGGGACCACCACCAAAGGCTGTCAGATGCACCACGTAGCATGTGGAGGTGTCTTCCCAGCCTCAGGACAAATCTGGACCAACACCCCCCGAGGCACGCAGCCTCAGAGGAGCTCAGCTAATTTACAACAGCATCTTTATGTATTTCTCTGGTGCTACGCTCAAGAGAGACAGAGGGAGAAGGGACAGAGAGAAAATAATCTCAAAAATCAGTGGCGGACTATTGGATATGACACCTGAGACAGCAGGAGGCTGGTCTTCCAGCTCTGTGTTTCTCAATTCCTGTAGCCTTGCAGTTCTCACAGGCTTCAGCACACGTGGCTCTGTTTCTTCTTCCAACCATGACCTGGATTTGGCCACCAAGGAGGAGAACCTGATCATCTTCCTTCTCAAGCTGCTTGGAAAAGCTCTACCAGCAGCTGCATCTTCTACAGCACAGGGAACTGCCCCCCTTAGAGGAAGCAGCGATACCAAAGCGATAGCCACCGAGGAAAGACTGCTTTCAATAAAGTGCCATGGTGGCAGCCGTGTGAGGGATGTGCAGACCAGCGTGCCTGTGTCCCGTCCAGCGGGCCACTGGAGCGAGGACACTGCGCTGCAGTTGGGTACCACCCGCCTCCATGCCCACCCCTCAGCAGGCTGCCTCCCCTTTCCATTTCACTTGTCGGTGCTTGCAGAGGCAGCGTGCCCACAGGTCTGGATTTAACCTGACAGGACATTCCCAGTGACAAAACGATGCCCGAACAACCTCAGCCTCTTTAGATCTTATTGCATTTCAGATGTGAGCCGCTACAGCTGTATTACATATCCAAACTCTGCATATCACACTCAAGTCTCTGATAAGGAAACAGCTGCTTCTGCAACTCTGGCCTTTGGCTGCAACCAGTGCATTATGACAGTTTGGCTCCCACTAAATTCCCCCTACCCTTGGCACACTTGGGACGGTATCTGATTCCTCTCCCATCTCCTGAAAGGAGGAGGATTTTATTCTGGATCCATGAGAAGAAGAAGAGAGAGGTCTCTGCTGGTGTTTACTGGATACAGCTCAGCTTTATGAAGGTTAACATTAAAAGTGTTTAAATACCTAACACGCGGTCAGCTTACTGAGGAGGTGCCGTCGTCGCTGCTGGAGTGCCTTGGACTGACAACCTGCCATCGATGCCTTATACATCACCCCTGCTACGCGGTAGCACCGAGCCTGCCTCAGCCAACGCCAATAAAGTCCCATGAAGGCTCAGGATAAATTTTAACTGGAATAGCAGTAACTGTGTCTGTCACCTTCTGGAGATGTAGAGGAAGCAAAACCCTCTGATATTGTTTAAGGACCTTTGAACTGCAGAGCAGATCAGACATGGAAAATCCTCGAACTGAATGAGATTGTCCCAAGGAGCTGTGGGAGAGCCAGTGGGCAGGAGCTGCACGCTGTGGAGCAACGATTTGTTCCAGTTTTGAGATATGCTAAAAGACTTTTCCATGATTACTTCCAAACCGGACAAGGACAAGTCTTTTCCTGCCATATGAAATACATTCTACTAGTGTAATCCTGGTTTAGGGGGAAAAAAAACTATTAAAAAAATTATCCTGCAGTTAAACCATGCCCAGAAAATGTTATAGAAAACAAATTTTGTCATGTGAGTGCTAAAGGGTGTTTTTAACCAACAAGATGATTGCTGTGCTAAGCTGGCTTTCTTTGCGCTCATCAAACGGACTATGTATTTCAAAATTAGTAGTTAATAATAAAATGTCAAAGGGTGAAGGAAGTGCAGGTTCCTCCACATAGCTAGGTCCCTGTTTGGGAGTTTCTGAGCAGTTTCCACATCCATTTGCTATTCAGCCATGCTGCCAAAATGGCCAATAAATGGAGCAGTCATAGTTGTGCTTTTTGTGCTATTCATTCCCGGTCACTCTCCATCGGACAGACGCAACTCATTCATTTCATAAGGGCACCAAACAGAAGCCGGGTGGCGAAGGCATCCGGTCGCTGCCCAGTTGGCTCAGGTCTCCCTCGCCACGAGGGTCTCCCTACACCGCTATCGGCCCTTGGAACAGCTCAGCCGCTGAAATTTGTGCTCCTTTCTTCCGATTAGTGAAACAGAACCACATTGTCAAGGAAATGCTCACAGTGATCTAATAGGTCATTCCTATCTTTAACTTCTATCATTCAAAATAGAAGGAAATTATTTTCCAATCGTTTGAAAGTTCGTATTGTGAGCAAAATAAAGCAAAGTTCACAAACTTTTCATTTGCTTTGTGAGTTTTTCCTCTACGGGTGTTTAAAGAAATCAGATGTGACAATCCTGAACAATTAAAGTCTTTAAGAAAGGTCAAAAATCTCCCCAAAATAGAGAAAATGTAATGTTTCCAAATGGCTGCTAAATCCTTTCCAGTAGATTTTGAAATAATTATTTTAAAAAAAAAAAAAAAGCCCTCTCTTTCTCTGCCAAGTGCCACCAAACAAATCCGTATTAAAGCCAGAAACATCTCTTACAGGCTAGTGCTGCACACCAGAAAGATAAGTTTCCTGATCTGACAATTAATCTGAGTCATGTCTGCATTTTAGCATTTGTGAGAAGCACTTTTGTAATACTGCTAATTCCCTGATTAGTCTGACAGGACTTTTTTTTTTTTCTTT
>JAVJGJ010000047.1:31908206-31934758 GCA_035590215.1 Microhierax caerulescens | reverse complement strand
TTTTTTTTTTTTTTTGTTTTTTTTTTTTTTTTTTTACCCCCCCCCCCCCCCCCCCCCCCGCCCCAGATAAAGCGATTCTGTAACGCAGCAGACATTACCACATTGTCTTTGTGCTGTTGTAACTGCAGCAGGAAGGAATTGCAGGCTGGGATTTTCAAGGGCACATTAGCCATTTGGTTCCAGCTGAAACTCCACAGAACTGGGCACCTACCCCATCCTGTAACCACCATGCTGCAGCTCTCCAAAATGTTCAGCAGGGGTTTCAGCCCCTGCTGGCACAGCTTCCTGAGCTAACCTCACCTCTTACGTTAATAATATCAACTTTTTCCTTCTCCAGCAGAGAGTGGGACTGGGATGAAATTCAGCTCTGGCTTGCTGAAGTCCTATTTTGAGAGCTCACATGAGACACTCCTCCTAGAAGAATCAAGAAAGTCCATTCAGCCTTTGGCTGTCATGCACCTCGCCGCAGGTGAAAGCAGTGTGTGTGTACAGCCCCTTGCTTGTTTTCCACGCAATCTTTCATCGTGTCATTTCTCTGGAGGCTTAAGGAACGGTGAGGGGTGGGAGAAGGGAGGAGGACAAAAGGAGAAAGGCCGTTTCAGTGTTAGCATCTTGATAATCTTGTGTGTGTGAGCACCTCCGTGAGGAATAAACGAAGCCTGCTAGAAGGACTTACCAGGGGATGCGCTGAACCAGGGACATGACTTTGTTTCAATACTACCTTCCTGCAGCATCACTCCAAGATGAAGTAAAAAAAAAAGCAGAAATGCTCAGCCCTGGGTCAGAAGCAGCTCTGTCCTTAGGACTACGCTGTCACGCTGTGTCCTGGTAATCCAAATGTGGCTGATACTACTGGAAAAGAATGGAAATTTAGAACAAAAGGCACGGGCAGACCTATCCCTGCACATGGGAAGGGTAAACCAGCACTCGGAGCCCAGGTTCCCAACACGGGTTATTGCTGCAGCTTTCTAAAAGCCGGCAGCCGCTGAGGGCATTGAGCAACGCGGTATCCCCTCCGTAACACAGGGGCTCTGACGCAAGGGTGTATTTTGGGCTGCAACCATTTCAAGCCTGCTCCCTGCTCTGGCCATGAACCACTCGTGCTGGGGCAGCAGGAGCAAGGGCAGGCCCCACCGTGCCGGGGAAGTGGTGGCTCTCCCCCCAGACAGGCCCGAATGACCAGTAAAGTGGGCAAGAGAGAGTTTATCATGGTCTCCTAACCAGTTCCTCTGTAGTGGAAAACTGATACTTATTCCCCATCTAGGAATTTTCCAAATACTTTTTTTTTTTTTTTTTTTTTTTCTAACTACCTCCAATCCTGCTGCGGTTATTAGGTAGCAAACCAACTGACTGCACCCACAGCCACACAGTTAATGTCTGGTGCAGTCACCGAAGCCAAAATTTGTCTCTGA
Organism: Microhierax caerulescens; assembly: GCA_035590215.1. NCBI lineage: Eukaryota > Metazoa > Chordata > Aves > Falconiformes > Falconidae > Microhierax > Microhierax caerulescens. Next base: position 31,933,346 of record JAVJGJ010000047.1, on the reverse strand, counting down.
GTGCCTTTTCACAAGGAATTCATTAATGGCAACCTGCTTAATGGCAAACTGGCTTAGACCAAAGCCTGCATAGCAGAGGTCGGCTCCTCTTTGCCCTGACGATGCCAAAGGGGACATGTTTATACAGTGACTCAGCAATTATTTCATCATAGATATTTATTAACTGCACTTTGGGGAGTGGCTGGTGACGGTAGGTCCTTGCAGTGACGGTTGTTGTCAGCAGCGCTACCAGGCACCGCACAGCATCGCTGCTCTTGGGTTTCCTGCTCCTCCACCTGCCTCTCCCAGGAGGTTTCTCTGTCGTGTGATTTGCACTCTCTGGCCTAGATATTGCAGGAGAACAATTACACAGAATTTTTTTTTTTTTTTAAATGATGCTAACTTTCCTACTGCGACTGGATCGTAAAAATATAGGCAAGCTATCATTTAGTAGGACACCAATGAATTCACCCTCCGCCTCAGTATTTTTGGAAATATTATTGGCTCAGCAGGGAACTGGAAATGAATAAGGGAAACATATTGAAACATTCACAATACCTGATGGATAAATAGGCCATGCAAACCCTGTCCAATTGGTTAATTACCTCTCTCCGTTTTAGAAAAATCTTATGTAATAATCCATTCTTTTCATAATCCTATAAATCTTGTTTTATTATTTTTCTTTATAGAACTTGCTCTTACTGGGGCTACAGGAATTCAGCCATGGATTTTAAATACAGAACAATTAGACCTAAATACAATTAAATCCTAGGAAATGTAGCAATATCTTTCTTCAAAAATGTCACTTTTATATGAAACAAAATAAAAAAAGGTTATTTCCAATCAGATGATGTCAGTACAAAAATGCGAAGAAGAAAAAAACCCAAGAAAATATTTCAAAGGAAGTAGACCCCTGGGAAGATAAAAGTGCTGTATATTAGGAGAACGATAACAGGATTGGCACAAAATAGGAGATTACAAATATAGACCAGTGGTTCTCAGCCTCTTCTGTACCATGACCCCATACTTCAAGAAAGAAAAATTTGGGATCGTATCCATGAAGCCATCAAGAAAAGAAGGGTGGTCGCGGGCTCCCTGGGGACAGCGAACCACGGATCCTACACAGAGGATACTGAAACAAAACCCTTGGAAATCCAGAAGTAGTTTTGAAAATAGCTGCATGGCTTTTTGGAGGACTTACCTAGGTAGTTACTTAATCATTAGCAATAATCTATCATCCAAGTTACCACTATTGTTGCTAAAAAATGTTAATACCAGAAAATAGGCCCCTAAGTTATTTAGATGTCTTGGGAAATGTTAATCTCGGATCTCAAGACCTAGTTTCAAAAGAAGCCTGGAAATCAGGACTGCCTTGCTGAAAAGATGATCAGCAGCTGAGAACAGCTCAACTCTTTGTGCCCTGGCTCAGATTGCAAAGCCCATGAGAACCAGGCTGCTGGCTACCTGTGCCACTCCAAATCATGTCATCCATCACCTAAAGCAATTAGCACCCTACTCACCAGTTATTGCCAAAGCAACCTAGTCCTCCAAGTTTTATCTCGGCAGCATCTCTCATTTCTTTGCCTTGGCTTTGTCCTGGCCTCAGTGGCACAGGCAGCTGTTGACCTGTGCCCTCCGGAGGAACCCCTCCTTCCATTTGGGAAAGCGGCTCCCACAGCAGCTCCTGCTGGCTGTCCCTCTGCTGCTGTTAGCCTGCCGATAGAGGAGGAGGTTGACTTAGTCACTAGCGTAACTACAACTATGTTTATAGGAGCTCACATACCCTGACCAAATGTTGAACTCGTTGGGAAACTCGCCTGCTGCGTTTTGTTTAAAATGTGAACCGCGCGCGCAGTGCCAACACGTATTCTTCTTTGTCCATCACTCCCGTGGTCTCCCGTCGGTGTGCAGCTACATGCCTATTGGCAGGGCTGTGGCATTGATGGCTTCTTGGTTTTCCCTTTCTGCCGTTGGCTTTGGTCCAGGGAAAGGAGCAGAGGTTTAGCTGGAGAGTGTCACCGACACTAACATCCTTCTCTGACCACCTCAGCGGAGGGGAAGATGACCGTGAAACCGCATGGTAACTTAGCTCAAATTTCACTTCGGTTCTTCCCTCACATAGGCTCCCCCTGTTTCTTCAAGCAGACATGGAGGGGTTTCAGTTAGAAAGCTGAAGATGCTGTGGACTGGTTAACTTTAAAGGGGTTTGTGGCCACACGTTCACCTAAAATAGAAGCCAGGTTCTCCTCACTGGTCTTACCCAACTAAAGTGTCCAGTGAATATAAACAGCCCCTGGGAAAGCACTTTACATTCAGAAAAAGTACATTTGCATTTTTATTTTCATGACCCAGAACAAATAACATGTTTTATCCAAGCATTTATTTAGCCAAATGTCACAGCTGTCCTCCTGGGTGGGGGAAAGGCCATGAATACAAAATGCACCTCCTTCCCTTGTGAAGCTCTGTGAGCCAGGGCCACCTTTCCCCATTGCTCTGTGTCGATCCCTCCATTTGGGGGAAGAAAGGGTTGGTTGTTTTAGCTAGATTGGGAACCAAATCCCAAATCCCTTGCAAGCAAGAGATCTTCTGCAATGGCTGGTGGTGCAGCCCTTTGCTCACGCCTGGCCATGCTGCAGGAAATGAATGGGACTGTCTCCATATGAGGCTTCTCAGAAGTGTCCCCATCTTATCAACAGGGCATGGCACGTAAATGAGAACTTCAGTAAGAAAACAGAAAAGCTCATCGAAATGCCAGCAGGGCCCCCCACCCCCACACACAAGACAAAAAGGACTTTCATGCATACAAGGATTATTTTCTTGTATCTGACTCAGATGGCCAAACACAGAGCAAATTTTCACCGTCTGGCCAGACTTGGGTGGGCTCTGCCTCCTCCCAAAGAGGGAAATGTTTATTGAGGAATGGGTCTTCATGGTGTGTCTAAGTGGTGTGTAGGTGAACATGACTTGGGGACAGCTGGGGAGCAATTTGATGACTTATTAGGGAGTGCTGGTGAGAGCCAGTGCTGCTCCTCTCCCCCTGAGCTGTTTCAGGGAGATGGTTTAAACCCACGTGTTTCTGTCACTTGGCTCATCGTTGCTCCAAGGATCATTCCCGGCATTTCTGCCTCCTCCTGCAGGCTGGATATGCGGGAAGCACCAAGGCACCCTGTCCAAACACCCACCCGCGATGGGGCTTTCCTCCACCAATGCTTGTGAAATTCTTCTCAGGCTGCCTGTGCTCTGCCAGGGGATGTTGGAGATCTGGGCCTAGACCTTTAGACTTCAAGCACCCCAGGACCTGCCAAGTGAGGGGCTCCCCCTCACCCTCTTTTCTTCCACACACCACCGCTCCACCATGTCTGAGCTGTATCAGTGCCAAACGGCGTGACGAGGAGGTCACTGGAGTTCGGGGACTCCCTGACCAATGGTGCTATCTTCTGCTACCAGAGAGGTGGCAACATCTTATACCTCTCGGATGCGATCCACCAAAAGATGTCCATCACCCTCCTGAAACCAGTGGGGACTGCCACAGAGAAGGCACTTCTGTCATCAGTATTTCAGAAGCATTTCTCCCTGGGATGCATGACATGGCTGAACAGTTGTTTTTTTTTTAATTTATGTCTAGTCAGAATCAGAAGAGAAACCTAAGCAAATATGAATAAATTATGTTCAGCACACTTAGCTGGCCTGTGGACTGTTAATGATTTTCTGTTGTTCGGTTACATCCATTCATCCGTGATATGCTTTTGTGTTACAATAGAGCCTCCCTATTCTGTGCTACTGCAGAACAGCCTCTCTGGTGGGTTTATATAATTCATATCGGTAAAATTTTCATGTGTGCTAATACACGAGACAGCCAGAGAGAAGAAAGAAAGTTTGCTTTGGAGGGGGGCAGGGGGAAATACCATCAGCATCAGACTTAGATGTTTCACTTAATAGCTTTCATGGAATATACCCATCTTGCCAATAGGAGATAGTAGCTTCGGTAAAGCCATCTCATTCACACAGCATAGGGGAGCGCGGAGCGTGGGGAAGATGAATCCTCAGAGCTACCTTTTGAAATGTAATAGGATCACCCAGCTCGCTCAGCCATGCTGCCTGTTACCAGTTTAGCAATAGAAGAATGAAATGCATCTGTGTATCTTTTTCCACTGCAGAGAAAGTATTTACTTTCTCTGCAGTTACCAGTTTAATCACAGCATACGCACGCTGTGCTCTGCTCCCCACAGGGAGCCCGAGAGCTCCCAGCCACCCATCTGCCACGGGGGCAAAAGCCCTGGATCAACGCTGCTGACCCAGCAGCAGATGGAGAGGGTGAAAAGTCACAGCCTCCTAGTTCCTACCTTCCCCTCCTAGAGAAACCTGGCTGGGACACAAAACTGGGTACCCCCCAGACGGAAAAGCAGCCGGCATGCGGAGAGGCATGGCTCTGGGGCCCTGCCACCTCCTCAGCTCTGAAACTCCAGGCTCTGCTCTCCTTGCTCGCAGTGATACTGGCTGTGGGGTCCCCTCTCTCCTGCTTCTCCTTACCTGTCCAGATCCCCCACCACCTACCACTGCTTTCCACACTTGCAGGAGTTTTTTGCCCTCTTCTGGTCTCTCCCCTCTCTCTATCAGTTACACACACACACACACACGCATTTCCCTCTCTCCTTTCCACCATTATTTTTGCACCATTCTTCCCTCCTACTTCACCCATACTGTCCTCTTCCAAACTTCACCCCAAGGCATATAATCTCCCTGGAGCTTTTAGGCAGGAAAGAACCACTGGGCTCATAAAATAAAGCTAAAGGTCTGCTAAAGCACATCTTTCCTCTTTCTCCTTCCTCCCCCTTTCTTCTCTGCACACTGCAAGCTGTGGCAGCAGAGACATGATTCTCTTTCCTATCTGCTGGCATGCATTGCATGCTATTGTTCTACTGAGCTGTGAACCTACCCAGTGCTGTAGTAAAATCAAGTGGCTTAGACAAGGGATGCGGTGGATGTATTTGTCTTGTTTCTTGGAAACCTGAAAGCCAAAAACCTGTTTAGTAGAAAATGGTTGGACATTTTTGCACTGGGAACTGGAGGAGGGAAGAACTTTCAGCCAAAAAAATATCAGTTTTCTAACAGAAAATGGAAATGTAACTAAAGCAGATACTAATAAAAATGTTCAACTTACAATACAGTTTCCATTTTGATGGAAAAATTTCCAGCAGCCTTAGCACAGTATTTTGTATAACTGAAAATCGGTGTATAGTATTATGTTTATTCTCCGTGAGTTATTTACATACAGAAAAGCAAATCTTTTGTGGCTGACTCATGGTATAAAGGATTTTTCCAAGATTAGTCACTGTAGTCAGCTTTCCTAATTAAAAATATTTATTGGAAATCAGTAAAAGATCAAAACATGAACTGTGAGGTCCATTAGACTTCATGTTCATTACACTCCTAGTAATGAATTCTTCCGGAATGTATGATTTGCCTTGAGTAATAAAGCTTCATGTAGTTGTTTTAAATTCATCAGGTCTTGCCCCACCCTCAACCCCCCCAAAAAATCTTGAGAAAATCTCATTTCACAGTTTCCCATAAAACCAGGTGCAAAACAGCTGCTTTTGGCATGGAAGGATTCCTGAAGCACTTCATTGGTATCAGTAGCCAGTGAAAAACCATGAAATCGAAGGGATTTTGATAGGTACATTCACAGTCCTCCAAGAAGGTGCCATGGAGGATAGTATGGCTGAGCTAGTGTTTCCCACATTTGGAGGAAGGACATTCACGTGGTCTAGTTTTCCAAAGTCTGTGAAGTTTTGCAGCAGCAACGGCTTCATTCAGCTCTGTGTCACTGTTGGAAATACCCTTGCTTGCTCTGCGGGGGTAGCATGGGTGACTGCACTGATATCCCAAACCTCACAGAGACCATCCACTGAAAGAAGGAACATTCCAACCTTTCTGTTAACGACCGTCACTAAGATAAATGGTTTTGGCTATTTCGTGTAGCGTTCACGGGTTGTTGCTGCCTTCCCCACACACCTTCCACTGAATCACTTGTTCATATATGCAACTAAGCCCATAGGTATGAGGGCGATTTTACCTGTAACTGTATCCAAAGCCAATTAAAGACAAAGTTTCTCCGTAATTCATCTTTTCCAGGAGTACTTGGACTGGCCGCAAGGTTTCCTTCCACTGATTGCCTGTCTCACTATGAGCCTTGCTTTAAAACTGTTCTCTCCAGGCAGCTTCCACAGGAACTGTAACTTAATTTAGCAGTAGTGTCAAGAGCTAGGTGATTCAGTCCTAGAAACATTCACCACCTATGCCCCACTCTTCCTCCACCTAACTGAGCTCTGCAGCTTCATGGGAAGATCATTTAAATGAACATGTTTTCATGCACCTGGAAAACGGAGAGGGTGAGATCATGTCATGTAATAAAACCTGTAAAATTAACCCCAAATCACTGAGGAAGCAAAAGAAGCAGCTGCAGGTTCCAGGTTGCTAGCTGTTGCGTTGGGTTTTTTTTTTTATTAGAGCTCCATTGAAGTACTCAGTGTTCAGCACTGATTTAAAAATAAGCTGTTCTTAACTACTGGTTAGGCATTTCATTCACTAGGTATGGTATCTGAGGAAGACATAATGATACATGCTTAAAAAGAGTCAAAACAGTGCATCAAACATTGATACTCAAAGAATGACGGTTCTTTTTTCCAACTCTACTTTAAATTATTATTTTAAAGAAGAATGCTGAGAAAATTACAATGGCTTTAAGAAGACAGGTCACCTACTGGGACAAATTCTGACTCCACTGTATTGTAAAAGGATGTTTTCCATGGCTGGGGGGGAGATGGTCATTCTGGCTATACGTCTGATACCAATGCTATTCCTACTGTGAGGAAAGTATCCAATTTTCATCATTTGCTTAAAAAAGTACCATTTTGTTTTAACAAATGGGAACATAAATGAAAGATATTTCTGTGTGCTCTGCTTACATGAATATTTCCCAGTGTTTTTATATCTCAGTTCTCTAAGGAATAATGTTTTCAATTTCCTTCTGAAATGTAAAATAAGACCTCTGGGCTTAAGGACTCCATAAATGATAGTTCTTACTCGCTTTCTATTTAATTAGCATGAAACAGATCATGTAATCATGCAGGGATAAATCCTGATGTCTCAGGAGAGAGAGGAGAGAAGAGAATAAAGGAAATTTCTTTTCTTGTCAATAGCAAACAAACAAATGGGGAAAATGTATGAGGGTGGACTGGCATTTATCGTTCTATTGAAAAGCCAGCCTGTAATCGGAGGGGCAGGCTAGCTGGCGGAGGTACCTTACCAGCAGTGGCTGCACTGTGCAGAAGTAATTTTTTAAAAGTTTTTTTTAAGTTTTAAATGCAGAAGGCATTTAAAACCCGGCTGCACACGCTATGTGCCATTACCAGCCCTACCCCAAGTAAACAAGAGTTTTCAAGGGCTAAACAAGAGGCATTTACCTACCACTGCCTACATTACTAGCATGTTCCAAATGGGCTTTTGGTTAAGAAAAGGCCACAGATGATGAAGAACCATTACATAACTATGTCCATAGGCAAGACAAAACCTTGGCCCAGTGCTTTCAGATCGTCATTATTTATTGACACGTCTCACAATTTTCCATTGAGAAACCTACCTCTGGAAAAGCAAGCAGCAATGTTAACACAGCCTATAATTGCTTAGAGACGCACAGCTGAGCTCTCAAGCTCACAGGCTCTGGAGACCAGAGCACAGGGACTAAAATCAGGACATTTTCCATGAGCAATTCTCATATCCAAAGCGGTGTCCCCTCCTTCTCCAAGGAGACAAAAAACCTGGTGACACAGGAGGCTTTCCTCAGAGCTCAGGTTAGCCCTGAACAGATGAAGTTGGAAAGAAGCTTTGGGGTGCTGTGTGTGGAAGGGATTACTTTAAATACTGGTATTACGGTGCTTAAGTATCATTTGCTTTAACACTGGACATCCAGGCATCTCTGGGTATGGAACAGGTTTAGCACTGACCGCAAAAAGGAGACCGCTCCTCAGTCTCTGCTTTTGCAAAAGCAGCATACTGGGTTTGGCCCAGGGATTTGTTGGATTTTATAAACCTGACCTGCTGTTCTCCTGAACTCCAAAGAGCTGTTTGTGCCCACGAAGTGCAAAGCAGGTACAAAGCCAGCCAGCCCGGTGTGCTAGCAGTCTGCATTTATTTTCCCCTGGAGAGGCTACTACAGACTATAGATGCAGCAATAAACATCTGAAATGCCAGGAGAGCCAGGCTACTAAAATGCATGAAGGTAAGGACATAAATGAGTGGAACAAGCAGGTACTGGAGAAGCAAATTAGACACTTGGCTTCCTGTAGCTAATTTAAATGGGAAATGGGAGTTGTTCCAGGTATTCAGTAAACAGGCTTGCAAATTAGCTTCCCACAGTTTCCTTATGCTGCTGTATATGCATAAAGAACATGTACTATGCTTCATCGCTTTAATTCAGTTTGCTTCCAAAATCAGTGAATTTTTCCATTATTTTCAGTTACTTGCAGAAATGTTTTCATACCTGGTTGTGAGCAATTATGGTAGGAGATAACTGGAAGCGAGTGCTGGGCTGTTAATAACCAGGTAGCCAGATTCTTTATTCGTGAAATGCTTCCTGAGCCTGGTGTTACCAGGGGATACAAAACTGCTTTTCAGTAGCTGATATTCAGTAGCCCAGAGAGAGAGAGGCTCAGAACAGCTTCATATCTTCATCCCTTTCTTTAATTCCCTGTGAATTAACTGGAGGCCAGTTCAGGCTTCAGAGAAGAAGCGCAGAGGAAAAGGGACTGCTTGCCAGGGCTCACTCAGCTCCTGTTCATGGGGAAAGGGGGTCTGGAAGGATACCCATTATTTGATAAGGGAAAAAATGGTGTTAACCAACCAATTACTGCAAACTCCAATTTCAGCCCTCAATTAGCTTCGATCCTTACCGCTAGATTAATCTATATGACAACAGATCTAACTGCCTGTGCTTGCCCTCAAAATATCTGTTCTCTGGCTCAAGACAGCAACGAAGATGCTGTTGCTGAGCTCATGATAGTCTTTGGCGAGTAGCTACATGTCCCACGAGCGCTAACAACCAGTCCCTTCACACATGCTCCCTACCCTTACACGAGACATAACACAAGAGTGGAGGAGCCTTGTCTCCCTTGCTTTCGAATTGGTCAGAGACTGGTACGTTTTAGCAATATAACGTCAAATTACAGTCTTTGGCTGTTGAAGTACCAGCAAAGGGGCCAGCGAAGCTCGGAGCAAGACACAAGAACACCAGTAATACACATAAACCTTTTTTTCTGGGGATATTCAATCTGCTATATTGTCCATTTAATTTGAATGCTAAAGGCAAAAAGAAATCAGCATTTCCAGTTCTGCTCATTCCTTATATGGTGAAATGTTAGATAACTTGTGTTATTTATAACCTGCACATTTGGTATTTTTTTTTTTTTTTTTTATAACGGGGGGAGGAGGAGGACATAGTGGGTAAGAAGACTGAATGTTTTGCAGTCTAACTGAAGAATTAAACTGTGTCACAAGAGTGGTCAGCTTTGCGCTTATGCAGAAGGGCAGATCTTGAGTTGGGCAATTAAAATTTATGTAGTTTATTACTTTCAAAAAGGGATTTGCACACATACCACATACAGCATGGTAAGAGGTAATGAACATTGATCCTAAAACTTTAAGCTCTAAGGCAGTCTTTAAATGCTTGTATTTCAAGACCTTCACACTTCCCAACTCAGTAACGCTTCCAATAATAAGACACTGGAAACAGGGGTTTGGACTCAGAGAGATGGAAGATGTCTCATATAAGCTCCTGGCCTTCTTCCTGCCATAGCCATATTGCATTTTCAATCATGATGAGCTGCCCGACATGGCTGTGCCACCGCTCATTCCCAGGTAAGGTGCTCTCCATCCCTCTTGTCACTGCTGTCCATGCTGTGTTGTCTCATCTGGTCCTTTTATTTTTCATCAGTGTCATTGTTCCGATGCTAAATCCTGCCATACCACCCTACAATGACTATTTTTCCCCCATGGTGCTGATAGCCCAGCCCCAGTTTTCACAGCCATCACTCACTGACCCTCTTCCACACTCTGAGGTTTTATTCCAGATGCAAAGTGAAGGTCACACCACTACCCTGCCACTTACCTCAGTCCCCTGAGCAGCATGTAATGACATTTCTCTGCCATATTCATGAGTTAGACCTATTTTAAAAAATTGGGAAACATGCAATTTTATTTCGTAGCAATCCCCTTTAACTTACTGTGTGTGGCACAAAGCTTTCAGACATGCCGCAGGGGCGAATCACAAAAAGCTCAGAGGGCACATAAAGCTGCCCTACATTATCTTCCCAAAATGTCAGTTATTTTCTGCCTAACAGCATTTAACTTGGGGGGGAAACCTCTTTGCATGCAACAGTCTTTGTCCTAACTCTTCACTCAGCAGCAGCAATGATATACAGAAGATCACAGGTTATTTCTAAACTAATGCTAAGCCTAAAGCAAAGGTAAGTAGGGCATGACACAGGAATTTAAAGGCAGTCTTTAGCTGTGGTTAAAGATTGCTTGCAGATGTTGACTACTGATTTTTTTTTTTTCTTGCTCTGCCTCTCAGAATATTGTTTTCAATGTCCTCATTGTCTCATTAGTTTTCCCCTCCCCCTGGATCCAGCGACATGCAAAAGGAATGACGGTAGATGTTACTTTTTCCTGCTCCGTGGCAGAGAGGAGTGTAGGGTTTCAGAGATTGTAAACTATTTCTTCGGCATTGAGAGATTGACTGCATGGGTAGAGCCCATTAAATATAGCTATGCTGACAGTATCGCTTCGGAGAGTTCTGTGGGAAAAAATCTGTCTGCACTATGTTGGTACCTCCAGCCAGGCAGAGAGCTGTCTTGATAACTCATTCAGATAATGAATAAAATGTGGAATGAATTCCATGCAGGATCAGCGCTCTGTTGATGTGAGAACCGGTTGCAAAACGTACAGCAGGATCCTCCTGTGGCTGTTGTTTTAAGCTTGGCAAATACCGTGGATTGTATATGCTAAAGTCAGGATATTATTAAAATAAACCCCTCAAAACTCCAGAGAGTTGAGATATGATGCGGCTTCCTTTGAGCTCAGGTCCCCTTATCGCTGAGATATATTGTATGTGAATGCAATTTATATGAAGGTCTTTAAGACTAGAACAGCCTGTTATTTCTGCCATGCCCAGGAAAATCAGGAAAGGTATGTAGCAGTAATAAATCAATTATTTCTAACAAATTAGACCAAGATAGCATTGCCTAACAGCAGTCTTGCAGATGGCTGGGATGAAAGGTGGACTGGGCTGGAGGGGAAGGGAGGATTTCTAGATAACCAGAATAAATGGGATATGGTTTAGCAGTAGAATCCAGAGGAATGGCACCTGTGTGCAAGGAAACAGATATCCGAGAGCTTAAGTTATGTCACTGGGTTGGCAGAGCAGGTTTAAACAAAGACATTTCCTAGGTATCATCAAGGAGGCAAAGTCTTTATGGTGTTGAATTAGGAGTAACCATGGGAATAGGAAATGACAGATTTAAATAAAAACAGGGTCACTTCCAAATATTAGGGGTAAAACGTCCTTTTTCCTAAGAGAAGAGAAGCAGTCAAGGGAGGGGTGGAGGGGCAGGCACTGAAGCAGGTGGTAGGAAACTGAGGAAGTGGGGGGGCAGCCCCAGAGCCAGCTGCTCCACTGAGCAGGGATCAGCTGCCGGTGCCTCCGAGGCTGTGTGCCCCTGTGGCCAGGATAAGGATCAGGTGTTTTCACCTGCTCTGCCTGGGCTAATTGCCACTCTGCCATCCTGCATGTGGTGGAAACATTTCCCTCAACAGGCAGGGCAGCCTGAGACACATCCTGTCTGTACTCGCCCAGTAACCCTCCCTCGAATGACACGGGACAGGACACCTTCCAGCTATGGCCAGGAGAGATTGGTCCAACACTTCCTCAGATTGGGATGTTGAAAATAATAGTAATTAATAAAAAAAAAAGTTTTGATTCTGCAGGTCTATTTCAAACATAACTCCCAGAAGCAGTAGACTTTTCCACTGAGAAAAGCCCATAACCAAAGAAACCTGATGTTAATTAGCTAGAAATTAACACTAACTCATTCATATCCATATTTTGATACATTAAAATATGAAATATACCAATGCTAATATATTAGTATTAATTATTTTATCATTCATCTGTTCCTAATCATGGGAGTAAATCCATTAATGTTAATGAAGAATATCTGTACACCAGTTCCTAGAAAGCAGAGTTTTCAGAACGATCTTGACTGTCAGCAAAACAGGCATTTCCATGAGTTCCTCAAGGAGGCAGAGATTCAACACCCAGAAAACTCCCTGGCTACCCACCACAGATGGCCAAGCAGGAGCCCAGGTAGCCAAATCCAGCTGGGGAGGCAGTTCCACACAGCCCCCATGGCAAGCCAAGCAGGTTAAAAGTATTTTTGCAAGTATTTGTCAGCAAGGACTCAGAGGGTCTGGTGAAGCACTGCACAGATGCCAGGGCCACCTCTGAACATCTGGCTGGGAGTAAGAGTGGCTCTGGAGCGTAGGAAAGCTGACTGATAAACCAAATAATCCCTGCTATCTCTGTAACAGGCCAAGGCATCTCTCCCTGCTAACTCTAAGAGGGAATTAGTCACACACATTATTTGGGATGAACCTGAAGGAACAGCTTTTCACTCCATGGGAAGCAAGAAACAATATCATTTTGCTCCTACACCTAACATGCTGGTGAAAAAATACTTGTTTTACAAGAGGCATTTTTTTCCAGTGTCCCTCAAATCATAGAAACACAGAATCATTTAGGTTGGAAAAGACCCTTAAGATCATCAGTTTCAGCCTAACACTACTGCCAAGCCCACCACTAATCTCTGCCACTTCCCCAGCACTCCTAAGACAATTCTTCAACATAATTCTTCCCCCATCACCAGGTTTGCTCAGGTCTAATTGCACTTGGACAGCTGCTGAGCAGACAGTGCAAAAGGTACATAGCTCATGGCAGGGGGAGGGCAATGGGGGGGACATACAGACAACACACAGACACTCCAAAGAAACAGGACAAAGACAAACCTACATCCCTCCTACCTTGCACAGATTCTAGCCTGAACTTGGTCCTAGAGCAACATGGAATAGCCCCATGTTCTGTTATACTTTAATTACAGCCTCCCCACAGCTGCCTCCAGAGTGATGTGAAGATCAAAATCAGCTGAGGGCTCTCACCAGGTACTTGGGCCTCACCCTGCACTTTGCAGATGTTCTGCATCAGTCCCACTGTCCTTGTCCAAATGGCTATCCTACTTTTTTCAAAGACACCCACATCTGCTATATTTGGATGCTGGACATCTGAAAAAAGAATCACCCTTGAACATAGCCTGAATGAAGCTGCTGAATGGCAAACCACTGCCAGCTAGACTGAATGATACTTTTTGTATAGTTGTTTTTGAAGTTTTCTTCTCTGAAAGCAATAGAGAAAGATGGGGGAAAGAGCTGGTTTCTTTTCTCCTGCATGTACCCATCACCAGCAGCTTTGTTAAGTCCAAAGAACAGAATGTCTCTCCCCTGTGATGATGCAGTAACTAACAACCCAAATCCTACATGTAATGCTCAGATCTGGCACGCAGCAAAATGATTTCTGGGTTGTTTTTCTTGTTCCTAAAACTTGTAAATTCAACAAAAAGTATTTCAGATGTTATTGCAAGGTAATAAATATGGAACCTCCCTACCTCAGAGTACAGAAATTTCAAGGGTAGAAGTATTTAACATGGACACAGTGAAACAGAAACATGAATCTCTCGGAGAATGAGGCAAGGGAAAATCAGGGAGCAAGGCAAGAGGACGAGGGATTGTTCTGAGGTCCCCTTTGTAAGTGAAGAGGGTGGGCGGTGCGAGATAAAATCAGGAATTTGACTTCTCAGGACAGATGGATTTGAAAAAGGAAAAAAAAAATATCTACGGGCCAAACTAAAAATGGTTATCATGGTGAAGTTATGGGCTGTTTCAGGCTGCCAAAACAAATAGCTTGCATCCCAAAGCAGTAAAGGTTACATGCATGGAAAATGGAGCTATCCCTGAGGACTAACTAATATACTGCAATTATTATTATAATTTTTTCAGAGAGTTTTGAGAAAACCAGGGCATGCTGAACTACCTAGTCTGGCTGCATCTACAAAAGTCTTAAGAAGACATGTTCCAGCCTAGAAGTTTTTTCATATTCCTAGCTTGTCTAAAAACAGCTAATGTTGTTTGAGAAGTGAAGGCAGTATTACTTCAGCAATTAACAAGAACTGTTTGAGGTTACTGATACACTACAAATGCTTTGAATTTCAATAAGTTTGAAGCTACTTCCTAATACAACTCATGACACTTCTGCAGGAGACATACCCAAGTAAAACACAATCACTTCTGGAATTTCAGCTAACTACAGGTACTACAGGGGGGGAAAAAATCCACACTTCTGACAAGGTTGTATCAATCTCCACTTATCTGCTGTTTTGGTTAAAACTGCCAAGGTATTCTCAAAAGCATGGCCTCCAGCCTTGCACTTACACTTAATGCCGCCTTTCTGCAGGGTCTGCTGCAGGATTAGTTATATTATTATGCAATTATTATAGATTTCTATTAGTTATTATATAAGAATATTGCTGCCTTTTTTTTTTCTTTTTTTTTTTTTTTTTATGGAGCAACCCATGTGGTTGTTAGAGAGTGCCAGTTCTCCCATGCCCCATATTTCTTCGAGGAGAAGCATAGCCTAATGGTTAGAGGAAAGAATGGGACACCAGGATCTCCTGGGCTTTTTTCCAAGCTGTGTAAACTATTTAGGGACAGCTTCTCTTCCACAGAAATCAATGGAACTCTGTACTGAACTTTCCTGGGAACGTGATCAAATCTTTAATCTCTCCCTGTCTTCCTACCCTATCCTGCAGGGTATCAAGCGCACCAGCTGAGCAGCCCAGCAAAGCCCCGAAGCACATGCACGCTAAGAGCAGGAGCGCTGTAGCCAAAGCCTGTGCTTGCGGCAAGCGTATCTCCGAGGGTGCTGCTGCTTCCAGAGCCAGGAATGAGTGGGGGGCTACTATATACATCTACCTCCAAAGGATGTTTCAAACATTAAGTAACAGGATTCTTGGAGACGGGGCACAGGATGCAGCGGAGTGAGATTATCATTTCTATCCTGATTCTTAATACCTATTAATGGAAACAGATGATAGAGTATCTATGTCTGTGCATATACAACGTCTCTCCCATCCCATCAAGCAAAGCGTTATCTGGTAAAGAAGCAGTGGTTTCATGTTTGAGGAAGAGGAATAAGAAAAAGGAAAAGCTGTTTATAACACAAGCAGATACTATTTGGAAGCTTAATTCTCCACGAGGAAGCCAGAACTTACCTACAGGGTGTGTTGAGTTAGTTCCTCATTCCTTCTTTTTTTTTTTTTTTTTTTTTTTTTGCGTTGTGTGTTTTTTTTATGTTGTTTTGAAATCACTGAGTGTGGAGCATACCTTGCCCCGGGGACACATACTGCTGAGCTGTTACTCACACTATGAGGGTGCCACTTCTCACCCCCGCTCTCCGTGAGGCCCTGGTTTGAGGCGAGGCAAGGGCTGAGGGGCCAAGCCACCAGCGCCCAGGCCCACCACCCCCGGGGGGGCACAGCAGGGCGGCCGGGGGGGCTCAGCCTTGGTGCCCGGCTCTGGGGAGCTTGTTCTGGCTGGGAGTGTTCCAGCCTGGGCGCCAAGAGCGCAGTCTGGAGGTTTGTTGTATTCCCTAAAGTCCTTCTAGCCTGGAAGCTGGGGAGAATAGTCCCCTATGCAGGACTGCAATTTCTCTCTCCTGAGAGTTTGGGGACCGGGAGGGGGAAAAGAGGGGGGTATTCTCTGGCATTTAAAGCTAGAATTCCTCACTCTCCGTTTCAGTGAACTCTGCTCCTCTTCTCTTTGCTTCTCCCTCAGCGTGTACCAGCGGCTGGCCCACAATGGAGGCTGATGAAGGCCACACCGATGCCTGAGTGTCGGCCGCGCCTGGCGCTTCCCCCTTCCCCTCCCGCACAGCGCCCTGCCGAGGCACCTCACGGGCCTCAGGGCTGCCAGGGAAAGGAGAAACTCTTCACAGTTTATAAACTTCATTGGGTTCATGCATCCCCACAAACCTGCAGTCTTCCAGCTCCCTAACGTACAGCAACGCAAGCTATGGGAATGAGGAGAAAATCACCAGCGTAGTTATCGACCTACCATGAAATTCACTGATTAAATTACAGGATAAATATTTGAGTGGATCTAGCTAACAGGTATGTCATGCACGCAGTCTTAAAATAGGAAGGTAATGGGAAATGAGGGAGAAATGAGCCAAGGAACAGGAACAGGAATGTGATTTCTGGTAATACAGCTCATGTTGATCAGTGCCTTTTTAGCAATATAGAGAACGTGTGTGGGGAAACCGAGAGCAAGGCACTGCCGTTAAAATAAACGGAGAGAAACTGCAGCTATGAAGAAACAGAGCGCTAAGCAGCAGTTCTCCAGGAATAAGGCTGGTGAATGAATTTATGGGTATTTATGTCAGCTGAACCTGGCAGGTAGTTTTTAACATGCTTGCAAGAAGCAGACATGGCTATTTCCAGTAAAATCTTGGGAAGCTCTGGTGGGTGCAGGCTCGCTGGATGCTCACACCAGCCTCTGACAGTGTTGGGCTTGTGGCTCTG
Source organism: Microhierax caerulescens (assembly GCA_035590215.1). Taxonomy (NCBI): domain Eukaryota; kingdom Metazoa; phylum Chordata; class Aves; order Falconiformes; family Falconidae; genus Microhierax; species Microhierax caerulescens. Next base: position 31,916,628 of record JAVJGJ010000047.1, on the reverse strand, counting down.
TGTCGACTCCCCCACCTGCCATCTCCATGAGGGGTGGTTCCCTCTGCAGCCTCAGGATCTTGTGTTTAATTTAAAAAGAAGAAAGGAAGAGGTCATCCTGTTGTGCAAATGCATCAGGGCAGTGTACAGCAGCCAGCAAGGCTCTGCTCCTGAGCTGTCAAAACACGCACACACATGATTCCAGGCAACGTCAGCGAGGGCAGGATTAGGCATCACCACATCCATCAGGTCGAGCCCATGAAGGTCTCTAAGGACAGGCTGATCATGTTTGTGTCATTCAGAGTAAACGGTCTGGAAAGCAATTGCTTTAAAACACATCTAATTCATTTTTGACTGATCTTGCAAATGTTTCCCCTTTCCTCAATGCTGCATTGACTGGCCCTGCAAACCATTTGGCACTGGCCCATGTGGTGTGTGCCGTCGCTTTGCTCCTTGATGTTACCTCATCAAAGAGAAGCTGAAAATGATATTTCCAGCCAGACAGTTTTCAAGAGTGGCCAGTGAACTCGTTCTGCCCTGTGCCCTCCGACTCACAATTAGGTAGGTTTCCTGTATGTCAATTCAGCTACAGATCGGTGATAAATTTAAGATTGCAACATGCTGACAAAAAAAAAAAAAAAAAAAAATCATGACAGGCTATTTTTGATTTCAAAAGAAACTCCTCTCGCTAGGTCTTTCCAAGCCCTCACCTCCGTGTACAGCTGCAGCGGATAAGGAAAACAGGATGCAGGGCTGTAGAGTTGGAGGAATCGAGTGTAAATCAAAGGAGACAAGCCGGTCCCTGTGTGCTGCCTGGGTTAGACCCCAACCTTTGAGCAAGGTGAGCAGTTGTTGCTTGCTGGGGACTCTCCCAGTAACAGCATCGCTCAGCTGCTTGAGCGTTTATATTGGGCCATAGCCGCATCTCATTTTTTCCTCCCACTGTGTCACCTCCTTCCCTTGTGCTGACAAGTGATTTAGACCGCCTGCCCTGCTGGCCCTTCATTTGAAATGTAAATCAAACACATGGGACATAAAGCTGGGTTTCAAAGTTGACTATTAACTAGGGCGGAAGGGGTGGCGTAGCAAAAACAAACAGTTCCAAGTTCAAGTCTGAAACCATAAGAGCAGGCTGAAAAACCTTCCTCCTCTTCCATCACCAGCCAGCATGAGAGAGGTTTCCCTAGAGCAGAATGTATTTGGTGATTCCTTCATTTCCCAGCCGTGGTGCTGGGACTCCAAATTAAGTCTGACAACCAACTTCAAAGGGAGGAGAATGTTGGGGTGCTAATGCTGGTCTCATGCATTCGTATGCATAGAATCAGTCATAAAATTATCGAATGGTTTAGGTTGGATGGGACCTTTAAAGGTCACCTAGTCCACAGCTTCTTGATGTCCTGAAAGATTTTGACATTGAGCTCTGTGGTGTGCTTGGTCCAATATCTAACCCCCCAGAATGCTAACTTAACTGGTCCCTGGTGTGGAAAATGCACTATTTCAAAGTAGTGTTTACTCAGCTTCCCCCAGAGGAGTTAATGACCAGCCTCACCTCACAAGACATGGGGGTCCCCGAAACCTGGAGGTCCCCTCTGCTGTCCTAATGCTTTCAAAACCAGTGGAAGTTTTGCCCCCAAAAATATCAGAGGCCCAAAACAAATCAGTACGAATGTGTTTTTTCGTCAAGTAGGAATGTACCTCTACTATTACAGAATGTAGTTCAGTATTTCTTTACCTGTCACCCCAAATAATTCTGGGGGAAAAAAACAACAGAAAATCCTATTTTCTTTGAAATAATTTCTAGCATGACTTAGATACTTAATCTCTGACAAATCTGCAGTGACACCTTCGCCATTAAGATGTAACTTGGAAACTGGAGACGTGAGTAACTGATAATACAGAGAGGTTTGAGCCAGTTCTGCTAAGCCCTGCCATGCAGCTACGCAACAGTTCCCTGGGCTTGGCCGGGTCAGCATCGAATCCTGCCTGATACGAGGTGAGATTTCAGTTCTCTCAAGAACAATCCAACAGGAAAGAAACTCCTGACAATTTTTCTGAATACCTTGAAGCAGTACATTTAATGCAAATTTTCTTCCGGTGAGAGATGGTGAGAAGAGCAGCAGGCAGCAATGGCCCCCGTGGTGCTGGGCACCAAGGTGGCTGAGCAGGGGACAGCTCGAGCCTTCGGACACCCTACTCTGATAAACGGTCATGGCCCCTGGTAGGCAGGGTGGTGTCCTGGGACTCCAGGGAGCACCTCTGACTGTTGGCCAGGGCAACCTCGGACACATCATTGCATGTTTCTGCACCTCAGCTTCCCCATTTGTGGAGTGACAAGACATCACTTTGAAAAATGGATTTGGGAGAGAAAAGCAATGCTGGGCACTGCTGAGTGATGTTTCCCCATCGACTCAGTTCTGCAATTCTGCCCGCCACAACGGGAAGGGCTCTGCTGGCATATGTGCCTGCACAGGCAGCTTTTCCATCTCCGGGATCAGCTCCACCCTGGTGCTCTCTGAAGGCAGAAAGCACCAAGTGCAACTTCACAGGAGCCACTAACCAACATATCTGTTAATAACATTCCTTTGTTGATAGCTTGGAACATTTTCAAACAGGCTTTGTCGTCTCCCCCAATATGGGAAAGCATTGTCCGAAACCCTATAGGATTATAATTATGTAGTAGTCTTCCTGCAAATAATGTGGTGTTCTAGTGAAGTAAACTGCTCTGCCCCTCATTAGGCTGCATCGCAGAGCAAGTTGAAGCTAATTTACTAGAGTAGCAGCAAGGATATCATTGCACAATCTTAATTTTCATTAAACAACTGGATCTAACTCTCTTTTATCTTTAAACTAACCATGCTGAGCTTTAAAATTGCCTTGATTATAATGTAGCTTTTCAATGATTTGAGGTGGCTGATCATTTTGCACATGAAAGTTGCTACTAGCTGATTAGGAAAAAAAAATCCACCATTGCTTCTTCTATTGCTTAGGAAATTGCAATCCTCAATCTGCAGCTTGAAAAGCATGTTGCCATGGAAATGATGCTTATGCTGTCGTAAATAAAAGTATTCTAGGGTCACCAGGGTCTGCGGCATAAACGGGCACAAATACTGCCTGGAAAAGTGCCAGAGTGGTTTAAACATATAGGAAGATAATTTTAATGGTATTTCACTTTCACTGTTACCGTCAGAAGGGCTGATGAAGGTTAACGTGTAGCTATAACCTTGGCACAACAGCAAAGCAGAAAAAGTCTTAGCTATTGCTAAGTTATTATTAGTAACAGAGAACACAGTACCGTAGCCCTCCTGACCAGTATTTCTCAGCTCGATTGCATCAGTGTTCCTCTCCCATTGTGTTTCTCACACACTCAATGGTGACATCTAACTGTATATTCATTATGGGGCAGTTTTATCGAATTCATAAGCACAGCAGATGAGAGTTTAGGAAAACCACTTGAAGTTACAAAATGCTGTATCATGGGCTACCTGATTGTACAGTCAATCTTCCCTGATTCCCCGGCTACATCCCGCCCACAGGCGAGGAGCAACCGTGGGAAACTGGCCTTTTCCATGGAGGGGAAACACTTCTGCACAAGAACCCGGCCGAGGGAAGGAGCCCATGTGCCTTTGGCTGCTCCTGTGCGAGGGCGATGCGAGACACCTCCATGTGGGACCAAGAGAGAGTGCTGACACTGTTTCACAGGAGAAATACAGGAGCCAGAGCCAGAGAGGTTTTGGGATGCGTTAGATCATGCAAGTTTTCAGGAGGAAAGCAGGCAGTTACTGTTTCTGGTGGGTTCTTAATTGTTCAATGGACTGCTCAATGGCATTAAATGGGCCATACCATGAAGCTGCCTTGGGCAGTATCAGATCAAGGATATACGCTTTTCTCTTCGTATTCTTAATACCCACACAAGCATTTAGAGCACAGGCAGTCACTTTAAATAAAACTACAGAGATTGCAAATGCCACAGCTTGCTTATTTACTTGCTGTCTCTTAGTCTGCCCAAAATGTGGAAATAATGTTTCCAGAGATGCTGGAATTCATATGCCTGTTGAGGATCCTGGCTCCTGTCCTGGATGATATTGCATATTCAAGGGATGATTCACTCACTCCTGAGAGGGAGGAAGGACTGTACCAGCTGTACCACCTCTCCTTCGCTGACTGACAGCATGGTGATGTTTCCACAAGGAAGCCTCGTGCCTCCAGGTTAAGCCAGCAATTATGGAACAAACAAAAAAGAAGTGAAATGGAGAGATGATTCACAGAGAGACAAAACAGAAGAGAATGAAAGGTAATGCCAAGCCAGACTGACAACAAAATTTTCATTTGCCTCAGCCCAAAATGTGCAGACAGGATTCTGCATTTCTTTCATGTGGAAATTAACAATGTCCTTTGCCATCTGCAAGGGAGGATCCAGGAGGAAACAGCTCAGCTTTAGGGCTTTGCCACCCCACTCCTGCGAAAGGGTGGTAAAGCCTACAGGCAGCAGCCCTTGGTTAAAGGTGAGTAAGAGCCAACCCCAATACCCTTGATTGCTCCATAAACTGACTTTAAAGTTCAAGAAATGGGTTTTCCCTTTTGTACTTCAATTTTAAAATTAATTTCCCCCCTTCTGGGACAGGAACCGTGTGGGATATGGGGCTGATAGCCCACGCATCACACACCTCACCATAGATTTATCACAGAAGAGCTGGCCAAGGCTTTGAAGGCAGCTGACGGCTCCCAGCTGGCCAGGGGCTCACTCACATCGCCTCTGAGGCTTCTTAATGGGAACAGGGTGGAAAAGCTGGGCTCAAAGGTTGCCCAGAATGACTAAGAGAGAAAGAATTCCTCCTGCCACTCCTGTGCTAATCAAACAGGTGTGGAGAAGAAGTTTCAATTCCTCATGTCCTGCACTGCCAAACAGAAAAAATACATGTATATTATTTACACAGCCATTTCCTATATTAAGGAAGAAGCCTTCACGCTATCAAAATCAGTCTTGAAATTAATCTTGCCTGTGGTATATGGAAACTGAGCCAGATAGTCCAAGCTCCCTTAAAACGTCTTTCAAACACACCTAATCTGTTTACTCTGGGCTTTTACTGCTGGCGGTACCTGGGACTTCGCCTCCAAGATTTCTTACAGTTTGTGATCTTAGCAGGTCAAAGTTTCCAAAGGTGGGGAGAAGAGATGCAATCCCTTCCCTGCCTGTACTGAAGGTATGTGCCTCTGAGCTACTAATTTAGAACCAATGAATCAGAAATAGGTAACATAAAAACCATCTAACATTTATGTTTACAGAGCACCTCCTCTAAGCAGACAAAAGCATGTGTCAACAGGGAAACTGCCATGTAGAGCTTGCGTGGCAAGTGGCTCGGCGTATTTAAACAGCTTTTGCAAAGATGTTAACATGTTGCTAGGGAAGCAAGAGCCTGCACAGATATAGGTGCCCTCCTGCACCGAGACCCACTATCCATACAATGGGAAAATGGAGCTGCCCCAGCACTCACAGCTTTTTGTTTTCATCTTTGCAGCTTAAAAAAGGCAGTTCTCCCAGTGGCTGATTAATGGTCTTTCTGCAGAAACTGCATTTTGCACATATTTAAAAATCTTGGGCTAGATAACACTTTGACCTAAACTATAATAAGTTCTTTTTTTTTTTTTTTTTCCTATTAGTGTCTGACATTTGCAAGTTCAAATGCCTTATTTCTGAAAAAAAAGTCTTTTCTAACTTGAAGAAGAAGGGTGGCCAGGCTGTGGCTCTGTATGCGTCTGCACATGAGTGGCTGGTGGGTGCTCTGAGCACACCACTGGACCACCTCTGGGACATACCGACACATCTCAGACCACCAGGAGAGACATCCCAGTCTCGCACTGAGAGGACCTCCTGGGATGTGGAAATACGCCCAGCACAGCTCCCACTCCCATGGTGTGCAGTCCCTGGGGTAATCAATGTCACCCCCTGCCTGTGAACCATTCCCTGAATTTTCTCTTCCCCTGAGCGCTCCGTGCGTGTGATACAAGCCTGGGTTATATTAAGCCCATTGCTCAAAGGACCAGAAACGATGTCTCCCGTAGGCACACAGCAACTATGCTACAGAAGGAGTGAAAAACTCAGGGACCAAGTGGCACTGATATATCTTACCTCCCCGGATTATATCTATCCATGTACCGATCTCTACAAACACACCCATTTCTCCCTGTGGGTGGATATGTATCTATATGTCCCAGTCTCAAAATTCCAGTAAGTTTTTATTAGCCCCCTTTGCAGATGGTATAATGATGACAGACGAAGTGCTGTGATCCCTCCAAGCTGCTCCTTCTCAGGAGGGGAAGAGTTTGGGCCTTGTCTCTCTCGGACAGGTAAGAGAGGGAGGTGAGTTTTCCCAAATCCCAAGTAGCTCTTTGGTGCAGGAGTCTTGCTCAGCTCTGGCTTTGACTCATGCTGGCAAATAAACATGAAAGTGAAAACGGTATTGTGAGATAGTTATGCAAGAGCGGGCGGATCCCATGGCCGAGCCATTGTTCCAAACGTTTAATTAACATTATGAAAGCTGATTAAAGGAAAATCTTTAACCTCCAGGGAAATCCCATTTTCCCTCACTTCCCATACCTCTACAATTTTCACAATGTAAGAAAGAAAGTGTTATTTCAAGGCATGATTCATATCAGCTACAACCTGATCTTTGCCACAGCCATGTCCTGCAGCTAAATAATCACTAACAGTGACACTAGACGGGGACACTCCTGAGGCAGCATTTTTTCCCCTGTTACACCATGACCTGAATTGCCATCATAATTTCTAGACTTTGTGTCATTCTGGCACGATGACAAGCGTTCACCCACGCTCAAGAACTAGAAGTTTGTTCGCAAGGACAGCGATACCTTCCCAGACACGGCATCTCAGATACAAAGTGCGAATGACACGCCACGGTCCGCCTTGGGAACAGCAGGGGCTGTTTGCTTTGGTCACCACAGCAAATTCCTTTGAAGGCAGGAGGCTGAAGCACCATCTCCAGCAACTCACCGTCTAACCTTGAACTAATCACTTACCCTTTCTCTTCCTTTGGAAGCAGTGGATAAAGGCAGCGTTACCTCTCTCAGGGCACTGCAAACATTAACGAATGTAACCAGGCACTGGAGATGTTTACGTGGAAAGTGCTATTGCAAAGTTATCTTAGTGGAGAGATTTGCTTTCAGCTGCAGTGGGTATGTCAGCAAGCACAGCCCCCTCAGCATTCATGTGTATGGGCTGCATACTGCCTCTCTGCTCTCCTAGGCCTATTTTAATTATACGGCACAGCCAGCCGTCAGAGACCTAATCCCAGGGTCTTATCTTGGAGGCAACAGACAGCTGACTGTCTGCACTGTTTACTTGGAGGAGCACCCTTGGGGCTGCATTGAGGGCGATGAAGGGAGGACATGCAGCTGCCCAGCACAGAGAGCAGGCTCCTGCCCAGGGGACAGCCAGGACCCCGCTCACCGCGTGGCCAGGGCACCACAAGCTCATCCTCCTCTCTGACAGCGATGGCACGTGAGTGGCACCAGGCAGACACCATGGTCCTGCATCCTCCCCTGGTTAACAAGAGCCTGGGTGGAGGATGCATCCACAGACACCCAGACCTAACTCTTAAGAATACACATGGATTCAGTCCTTCCCAAGCATCAGGCTTATATAAATACATACACATATAAATACAGCCTCTGGCAGCAGTAACAGTCTCGTACGCAGATCTTCAATAGCTCTTCCCATCTGTAGATCTTGCAGGACAAAGACATCGCAGAACTTCAGGGACCATTCTGAAAAGGGGAAGGATTATCTTTTCCACACTGCTGTCTGCAATTACCTGATGCAAAAAACATTTTAATTATGATACAACAGAATCATCCTCATTACTCTGACTGTGAAGAACAGGCATTGCTTTTGTGCACATAGGCATTAGTAAAGTTGAAGCTTTATCTACAGGACAAAATTCCTCCTTCAAAAAGCACTAGATATAAACCAAAGGAATATTAATGCAACACCGTGAATACCAAATGCATTAAATTTTAACTCAATAAAAGGCAGACAGCTGGGTATTCTGATAAAAATGGGCCTTTATTTTTTAATTCTTCCTTTCATTACCTGGTTTCTGTGTTTGTCAGAGCAACAAAATATAGTTTCTTTGATACGCAGCAAATCTGAAAACAATCCTGCAAGTCGCACAACACAAAAACTCCCACAAAAAGGGAAAGCTATAAAATTTGAGAGGTGACGCAGCTTTCAGAAGTGCCAGTTTCCCAGTGCAATGGCTGGAAGGGTGGCCTGGCCTGGCGGCAGTTCAATCATTTTGTAACGAAGGACAAATACTTTCAACATCCTGAGAAAGAGGGCGGGGGGGAAGGGGGCACGGCTCCCTTGCTTTCCCTCCTCCTGCTATTCTTTCTTGGGGGGGGGGGGGCGGGGGGGGGGGGGGGGGGG
>JAVJGJ010000047.1:31888249-31908147 GCA_035590215.1 Microhierax caerulescens | reverse complement strand
AGCCATCCCAGCCCTAACCCCGCTCCTTCCCCCCCCCCACCCCCCCCCCCGCCCCTTGCTATTTTTCATGCAGTGGGATTTGTTTATAAGCTTCTGTATTACCTAAGCTTGAGGGGAGGAGGCTGCTGGGAGGAAAGGGAGAAAGCAGGATTAAGGAAGAATAATTCAGCTCTATTGCATTTCCATCTGAACAGTCATAAAATGTGCAAATCCTGTTCCTGGGAATTTCATGTCAGAGGCCTTCCCTGCCACTGCCCTTCCCGTGCCCCCTCTCTCTCTCCCTCTCACGCAAAAACAAGCATCAGGAAAGATGCTTCTAACTCCATGGACACCGAAGGCCACGACGTGTGCACCAGCGGGGAGAAGGCTCCTACCAGCACGTCTGCAGGGCAGACACTCCAGATGTGACCATGAACTACAGAGGAGGGGGCTGCAGAGATTGAGTCTGGCAGGACAGGAGTAAGCGGGGAAAGGTCGTTTAATACAACAGCTCCCAACATTCCCAGTTATACTTAATTAGCCTAGGTAGAAAACAAAAATAAGGTAACTTTTCAGGCTTATTTGTTCTGTAAAAAAAATGATACAGAAACATATATGATTCAGACCCCATGAGATCAGAGTTTGTCCTATCTCCATTTTAGCTCATCTATCATCACAAGGCACCAAAATAGACATGGGCCAGCTTTCTAGACCCCAGGGATCCAGCAGCACTCCATCTTTGATCGTGCTGCAAGACAGAAGGACCACTGCCGTATACAGGTCAATGAAGCTTGGTCACTGATTCAAGCAGAGGTCAATGTGGCTAGATCTGGCCTCTGTGCACCCTTGCTACCTGACCAAACACACTCAGAACAGCAAGTAGTGCTAAAATGGAGGTGGCCCTTAACTGGTTCTCAGACCTATGAGCCCACAAACCTTTTCCTGGTGGAACTTCATGTCATGTCTGCTGGACCGAGCAACAGCTGGCAGCTTTCTTCCGCTTATGGACGCATCTTGGAGATACTGAAGATCACCCAACAAGTAGCACATGTCAAAATAAGTTCCTTTGATTGATAGTTATTAATTATTTTTAAATAAAATGAGAGAAGACTGAATGGGTTGCCCATCAGCAGCTCAGTTCTTTGGCAACTTCTTGGACAGTTTGACCATACATATGACAACACAAAATAAATTTCACGAGCTTGCAGTAGCAGTTTGTTATAAACTCAGTCCGTCAAGGATTTATAGTTCTAGCAGCAGTGGGATATATGAAATGAGAAGCCCTTTCATCCTTACACTGCTCTGCAGTCTGGTCGAGATGATGAAAGTCATTTTTTCTAAGGCCAGAGGAGAGCAGGAGTTCACTCAGCCAGTTCGGCTGTGCTAGGGAGGAGGCGTGCAAATTGGGTCCAAAGACGAGAGGAGGCCCAGAGAAACAGCAGCCCTTGGTTTTGCAGAACAGTCAAAAATAAATCCTTAATGATGCTATCCTTGCTTTGCAGGCTGGAGGGGAGCAGTATTTCCATCAGCTAAATGATCTCAACTCTTTGGCTTCCCTGAGGGCACTGCAACAGGACAGACTGCGATCGCTCACCAGAGTCACTCTCAGATGTTTCTGTTCTTCCCACCCATCAGCAGCCTCGAACCTGAGCATGTCTTTGGCACAGCAGGTGGTATCCTTAATCCCACGGAGGGCCAGCCCGAAGCGAAGATTAGCAGAAGAATTTGTTTTCATTAAAATCCAGCCTAACATTACCATCCTTTCTGATGGTGCAGGTTTAAAATGCGCATGTCCGGCTATCCTAGCAGCTCTGTTTCTGCAGGGAAAGGGCAGTTCAGCAACCTGCCTCTTCACTTTCTAACGTCTTTCTTTCTTTTGATCAAGTAACTAAGGCAGACACAGCAAGAAATGTTAAATGCACCTCCTCCTAGAGAATTTTGCCAGCAAGGTCAATGGAATTGGGATTTTGCCTTTATTATGTTTCTTTTGACTGTGGAACTGGTCTGATTTCCCTCCCAGAGAAATTTTTTTTATGGGCCCGTGGAAAAAAAACAGAACAACAAAACAGAGAGAGACATACAAATAAACACTAATACGTGCAGGAAAGATACAAACCTTAGCACCATGCACTCCCCTCATTACTAGACAAAGGTTGGGAAGGGTTCACAAGTGTAAAATGCTCATGTGAATTATGAGATTACTGCTCAGTTTTCTTTCAAGTCGTGGGCTGGAAACAGATGGTGGCTGTAGCATTTATGACGGCACAACATGTTACTGCAAGCCTAGCCATCTCTCTCTCTCTCCTCAAAAATGCAGCTGCAAGGAAAGTTGTGGAAAATCACATTAATAGTCTCTTCCACCACAGGGTTTTCCAGCCCTTCATCCCTGGCCAGCACACGGACAGAGCCATCTTGTATCCCAGTAAGAATACTCTTCTAATCCCTGTCCTGAATAGTTACCACTGATGGGTTTATTTAGCAGCTAGTTAAAACGTGGGGTTTGTTAGCATTGTAAAAAAGCCTCCAGAAAGCAGGTCCTTAAGGTCAGAGCAGATGCCATGTGACCCCAAGCGCTCCACAAGGGAAACACTCAGAAAGAAGAAATGAGACTGTCCTTCAGTGGTTTATTATTTAAACATTCAGTTCAGGCCAAGCAGGTTGATTTATAGAGAAGCAGAAAGACAGATACAACATTTGCAAAAGCATCTTTGTGACTTAGAAGTCCAAATCTCACTTTCACACATGAGTAGAAACTTTCACAAGGGCAAACACTTCTTGATTTTCAGTAAGACCACAAGTTTAGAAGTATCTGGGTGCCTATAGATACAAAGAGCAACTAATTCGGTATTTAAACATCTTGCCTGTATATAACAAAAAAAATGTGTAAGCTTCACTACCCGTGTGCTTCAGTCCTGATGGAAATGCCTTGCCACCTAAAGTATGTTCGTACATACAGCAAAGCTAGCCTTACAATCTGAGTGAAATACAAGAGCTGGAAGGTGGGCATACCCCCCGTGGTGGCAAACGGCAAGGTAACTGGCGTGAGTGCACTACGCTCCACATGGCAGAGGTGCACCCAACAGCCAGTTCTAACCCAAGACCTGAGCCTGAGGCACGACCCTTCAGCTCTCTAGTCACCATCAAGGGGCCTGCTTACACCAGGGAACTCTTTAACAGTACTGAACTGTTACTTGTTACCCATAGGATCTCTGGGTGCCTTACAAAATGAAATATTCATGTTCCGCAATACTTCTGAGAGCATCAGCTCGTTAACAGTAAATCCAGTAACCTGGGATTCAGGCTCTTGTTCAAAACCAGGATTTTAGGATTACTTCTTGAGTTAATTAAGAGTCTGTCAAATATTAATTTTCCAGACAGGTGTCACTGGTAAATTTAAGTATCCATTTTGCTATTCTCACGTTGCTGGCCTCACTACCTGACTGTGAACATCAGCACCAACTTCACCGGGTTCATCCTTACGTCATTCAAACGTGTTCCACCTGCTCTCCCTGCAGCCAGGTACACACACAGTGCAGTGTTTCTGCCTTCTAGGGCATAGAACAGGGCAACTGAAAACAAGACAGACTTTTACCATTCCCTTTATCATTTTTCACACCTAGACCAGGAAGTTGCTACAGAAATTCAATAGTGTACACACCTGAAACTTTAAAAAGCCTTTTCGCAGAGGTAGACTCTTTCTGGGTGATATGACCATACACATCCACTGAATATCTACCATAATTGCAAAAGCCCTCAGATCTTTCTCCCAAGATACAAGAAGGTGCCATTTTTTTTCTTTTGGAAACTTCATCCTGCAGAATTCATTAGTATCCTATGCAACAATACACTTCCTGTAAGTAATGAGCTATAAAGTATTAAAAGTTTCCACTTCTGGTTTTATCTTTTCCTGATCTAGCCTAAAAATTCTTTTGAAGTTGTTCAAAGTGTTCTTCACGTACACTTGTTTTAGGAAACACCAGATCACTACTAGGAAATTTCTCCTTAATTAAGTGAGATAAAGGAATCAAGATGATATGATCTGCTTAATTTCCCACCTTTCTAAGGTACTATTTTAAGATTTTTTTTTCACTTGCCTTAGAAAAGAAAAATGACAAAAATAAGGAAGGAAGAGACCTTAGAGGCCCAGAGAGGGCAAGCATTGCTGTGGGCTTTCTAGTGTAGCTGAGCTTGCTGGTAGAAAGCCACCGAATAGTTAAAGCTTTTCCTCATTGCTATGGAATAGTTTACTGAAAGGCTGTGGACTGCTTCTGAAACTAACATCACCCCAGACAATGCCTAAAAGACTAAGCTTACACTGTGTTACCACAGTAGCCTCTTCAGTTTAGCAAGCCAGCTCAGATCATGCCTAACTTTAAGCACAAGTAACTTCAAAGAAACATCTCACATGCCTCACATTCAGCTTTCACTGATTCTCTTGCCGAATCACAACTCAGGGGAATGCAGGGAACTAATGGGAAAGATTTGCACTTGCTAACCCAGAAACATCCCTGAATAAATATGACAATGTGATTTAAAAGCAGTATCGGTGGCAATCAGTAAAGTATGCAAGCTGAGCATTAACCTGCAGGACCCCCACATGGCCTGTTAAAGAAACCACTTTATCTGGGATAAATTGCTTCTGTCATTTTTGCTGTGGAAAGCCACTGCAGTCAAGGTGAATTCAGATCCTGAACAGGTTTTTGAGTAGCTTCCTGGCTCCAGGAAAACCTCTGAGCAGCTTAACTTTACTGTGGGTGAGTCTGGACCAAGAAATGTCTTTATGCCCAAGTGTATTTGCACAGAGCCCTCAGTCTGCATGGGAACCTCGCTGCCAAGTAGATACAACTCCTCAGCCACACAAAGCAGCAGGAGACCTTCCTCCGCATGAGGGACATGTCAGCATCAGGAAAACATTAGCCCACAAGGCAAGCAGGAAAGGAGGAAACTGCAGTACTTGGTGACAGCCAGGGGAGATGTGTCTTCAGGCAGGACCGTTTAAGCACAAGGACACATATCATGGCTTCCTTAAGTGCTGCAGCATCTCTCCCTCCTCCTCTGGCCCCATACAGCTGACACAGCTGGGCAACAGGCTCCAGCAGAACAGGGCCCACAGCAGAAAATCTGGCCTGTTGAAACTTCCCTGGTCTTCAGCTTTAAATCAGCATCACCTTCATAGAGATGATGTAAAACCAAAGTGCTAAGGAAAAAGTGAAGCATGGCTGGAGTAATGAGGGCTCCCCATCTGAAATGTCAGGCTGTCACAGCAGTGAATGGGGCATGCAACAGACACTTGAAAAGTCACTGCTGGGAAACATCTACACCAAACAGCAGAAAGCAAACCTGAGGTTTGAGTGCTACTACCTAGAGAATGAAGGCAACAGTCATGGTAACAGCCCTGGGTCAAAATAAGTCTCTCTGCAGAACAAAGACAGAAGCATTCTGACACCAACTGAGGTTTCTCAAAAGTCTTGTAAAAATTAATTAAAACAGGATGCCCAAATCCCTTAGACTGATGAAAAAAATCACAGCTAGGGATGTCCAGCAATTCTGGAGGGTCCTTGATACTTCACTGATGTCTACAAGTTTAAGTTCATCCCCAAAGGGACCTGAGGCCACTCAGCACTTCAATAACAATCCCTCTGTGAACAATCTTCTTTCTTGTGGTCAAACAGGGATATCTTGCATTTATGTCTTGCTTCTCCCCTTGTGAGCAAACAAAACAATTTCTATGAGTAATTTTACCCACTAATTGCCAAGGAAAAGTCTGGTAACAAATGCTCTGTATTTTTGACAGGTCAGAGGCTTCCCTAAACAAAGTTGCTGTTCTATGTTTTCTAACAGCACATGTTCACATCTGGGGACCTCAGCAAATTCCAGTGTGGATGAGTCTCTGTGGGAAATTGCTTTTCCAGATTTTCTTGTTTTAACTGCTCCAGGAAATGAGTCTATTTTTACAACAACACTGAACAGCAAAATATGAAACCATTATCTGCTTTGTGGCAAGAGTTTCGGGTCAATTCTCAGGTAACTGTCATCTCCAGTGAAGTTCATGGAGTTGTATCTATTTATGCAAGTTAGTGATCTGGCCAATTATGTAATTGGTTGATCAGTTACTAGATCATAGAGCTACCATTGGCCTAAGGAGTGTCCCATTTTCATACGTCTCAAAGTTCATCCAAGCCCTGATGTATCGATAAGTGAAGTATTCAAGTATTATGGTCTGTAAAGACGATCATTAACTGCTGAAAGATTTAAGCATGAGCATTTTCTATGAACACCTACTTTGTCACTGAATGATCACTATAGGTACTGTATTTCCTGAATTCTTTTTTCACCTGCCAGACAAACCAGGGTGAGCTTCTCAGAAGTGTTTAAAAAACTTCTTCTACTTATTTGTGATTGTTTTCAAGAATCAAGATGTTTCAAAATCCCCAGGGCATTTCAAGTTCTATGGCCTCAACTGCATCTCTGGGTGCTTCTGGTTTTTGCCTACCTGATCTTAAGACCTACTCTCAATTTCAAAGACAGACAGTAAAACAAGTTGCCCTCATTACACAAGATCAAAGATAGTAGGTAGAGGCCAAAACACCCAGTCTGATCTTAGCAAGATGACTCTGCAACACTTGTTACAAATTTGGCTCCTTATTTCCCTGCTGGAGGGACCACTCCAGCCTTCGTATGTGGATTTCTTTTCTGTTGAAACACACAAATCAGCCTTTCTTTGTGTATTATCTAAGATCCTGGAAGACACTTGGCTTGCACAAGTATCACAAACAGAAATTTTTAGATGCTAAAACCCAAACCAAGTCAGATTTGATGGTCTGGTAATAAGTTAAATACAATAATGATGACTGGATTCCCCTCTAGAGGAAGAAGCAACACTGGAAGAACGTGACACTGAAACCTTCAGTGACAGAAATTCTATCAGCAGGATGTTGCCATGATTTCATCTATTGATTATGAACAGGACTAAGAATAAGCACTTCTTTAGTTTCAGGTTGGGAACCAAGTATTCATGACTTTACATCTAACTGAAAAGCTCACCAAACATCACTCAAGAGACCTGCATACAGAAAACAAACTTAGAGACAATATCTAAGGAAAACAGTACCTAACCTATGACTTGTTCTTTGATTTACAACTGTGATTGCAGGCCCCACCTCACAGTCATATGCCATGATAATAGGCAGCAGTTCAACGAGAACCAGCCATAATATTTTACATGTTGTACTGATTCTGACCTACTTCAGCATATAATTTAGCCTGATGCAGCAAATAATTAGAATGATTAAAGGGACAGGTAACATTCCACAACTGAAAAATGAATGATCAACCTTCTGACCTTGTTCACTGTCTCTTCTAATTCCTTTTCTTTTTTCACAAAACCAGAAGTTGCCAAATTTCACATGAAATTTGCTCTCTCATTTGTCTGTTATGGGTATGACTGTGAGTTTTCAAATTATATTCTCTGATGTACCCCAACAGATGATCTTAAATGGGCTCGCTGGCATTAGTAGTTGCAGTGCTGAATCCACCCACGCCAGGAAAGTACCTTCCCAAAAAAGGACAAAGATGTATTTCAAAATGGCAACCTCCACAGGAGTAGAAGAGTGTGGAATTTGCCCAGCTGTTTTTCTAGTTGTATATTCTAGTCTCGATAGTTCATCTTACAACATACTGCAACACTCTAAAAGCACAAAGACCCCTATCCCACAACTGGGATCCTGTGTCAGCAAGGCACACCCTACTTAAAAAAAAGTAATAAAGCATCAATGCTGCTCCAATTGCCTGGGGTCAATGGGATGTTTGTCCAGTTATGAGCATGCTTAGGCACTAGTTTGAAGAAGGGCAAACACAGGCACCTCTTAAAAGTGCTTTTCCATGTTAGGGCCTGGGAAAAAAAAAAACCAAAACAGGATCGGGCCCATGATAAAAACAGTTCCCTTTGGAAACATTACCCACACCATAAAAGGAATGAATGACACTGAACTGAAGGGAAGTACAATGAAATTGTCTACTGAATTTTGGGGAATTCCCATAAAATCTAAGTCTTGATTCATTCTGTGTGCATAATTTTCACTGTAAGTCACATTAGATTGCCTCCTTAGAGATGCAGGAAATTACTAGATCATGACAGCATAAAAGGCTGCATAATTTCAAGGGCAGAAAGCTGGATTTTCATCAGTCACTACATTCTCTGACGATATGGCAGTGGGTTTTGATCATGTATCCAATGCACAATAATTAGGCAAAACAACTTACCCTCAATCTTTTCAGTATTTAGCTCTAAGGGTGCAAGGATTCATTCTTGGAAAGGGAAGATGGTCGTGTGATTTAGGGCACTGGATGAGCACTCAGATCTGAGTCCTATCCCTGGTTCTGCCATAGCCTTGCTGTGTGACCTTGCACAGTCACTTCTCCATGCCTCGGTCTCGCCTAAAATGGGATAACAATAGTTCTTTATTTCAGAGGAGATAGGAGTACAAACCAGTTCAAGACTGTGCTGCAGAGATGCTACAGCAGAGTGGCACAGAAAAGCTCAGACATGGAATCATACCTTGCTATTAAAATGTGGGAAAACACACAGTAATTAAATGGAACAATAAATACAAAACATAGGCTGATTTTTGAGGAATGCAACACTGATAGGCTTTTCTCTGTTACCTGAAATTAAAACAAACTTAAGTGGGATTCTTATGGGTTTAAATGATTTTTACCTGACTCTGTTTCTTAGATCTGCTAGTACTAGAAGCTGTGTACTAGAAACACCAAGAAAATTACTTAACTGAAAACCTCCACATTGTTCCTTTTTTAAAGCAACCACAATTTCCAGCCCAAGAGAGGGCCAGAGTATTCAGAGCAAAAATTTCAAAGCCATGGAAGGGGCCTACAAACAAGATTTTCTTTGATTTACATTAAAATATGAGCATGCAAATCAGAGGTAGCTTTGAAACATCATCTTTGGTTTTGGGTACGCTTTCAAATTAAATTATAAATGGGGCCACTGATCTTAATTGAACTGTCAGATGTCTGAAATAGCTTCAATGCCGCTATTCCAGAGTTAACACTGTTGCTGGAATTGGACAGAGCTTTAGCAAGGAGCCTTCAGTAACAAGTATTTTCCCAAATGCAAAAATTAATCTGTTTCTCTCCACAAACACGTGTCTATATAACAGCATTTGTTTTTTGGGTCAGTTACGGGCCTGTAGGCCTGGGATACAGAATCTCAGGCACATGCCTAGATAAAGCAATTGATGTGGAGATAAACAGATCAAAGGCTGTTCTGTCAGGCAGGAGGAGAGCAAAGAGATACATGATGAGACAGATCCTAGAAAGGGAAAATCATTTTTGAGAGACAGAAACAGAGGGATGGGAAAGTCAGGCAGAGAACAGCTGGAAAGCAGACCACAGAAAGGCAACATGGACCCCAGGAGGACAGCCAAGAGAACCTCACAGCTGGAATGCTGAAGCCCGTTGGAGGGAGGAGGCCCGTGAGATGCTGTTCCAAGCAGAGTAAAAAGCCTAAGCTCAGAGACACAGAAGTGCTGGAGCTGCATAGGAACCTCCAAGGCTGGAGAGGAGCAACTGCCTGCAGTCACTGCGCACTGCCTACTAAAGCAGATGCCAAGCAGGACAGAGGACAGGAGAAAAGGAAAGCAAACTGGCACGTGATCCTTGATTTCACTCAACAAAAGCAACTGAAGGGCAGCTCTGGAAAGATGAAACACAGAGTTAAATGTAATGAATTGGCTAAAGAATCAGTGAACATGCACCATATTGTGACACTGAGATTGGTTTTGGGCAGTCCCCTACACATACACTTTCTGACCAGGAAAGACCTCAAAAAAGATGAAATCAGGCCAACAACTTTTCTGAATCTCTGGACAGAGGAAGTGACTGCTGAATGTAAAACAGAAAAACATCTTACCCCCAAATCTCTACCTAGTACATGCAAGGACAAAACTAACAGGGTGTTTGTTGAAGGAGTGCACGGAACAACTGTTAACTCCAATTCCTTCATTAAGCTCCCTACTAGCCCCCCACCCCACAAATAACAGAGCTGTCAATCAGATATATTGCGGCTCTAATTGCTCACACCCTTCCCTGCAACACTCCAAATGCAGCACTTTAAAAAGTCCAGATGGAGTCCACCTCCAGTAGATAGCAGAAGAAGATATGACACAGCATTCACAAATGCACAGAGAACTGTTTAATTTACAGCCACAATGGTGAAACAAACCATTTCAGAGCTTGGACATTCAAAGTTAAGTCTGACACTCATTCTTATATTCACTTATTGTGCTTAATTATTAGAGAACACAGGATTACATCAACCGTACATGACAATCTGAGATCCCTGCAGGACCAAGTAGTGAAAGGGATGAGCAAGAATGAGGGACCAGCCCCTCAAGTGGTGTAAGCTGGTACAGCTCCATTGCAGGCAATGGAGTGATGATTTACACCAGCTGAGGATATGGCCCTTGAAATGTCCAACTTAACTTTGAATCAATGTCTCCTGTGTCACAACCTTTAATGTTACTGTTCCTTCTGGTTGTATCTGCCACTTTAAAGAAGAAGGACCGATACCATAGCCTGTAATGTTCAAAAGGCTGGCAGGCAGTATCTCAGCTGGACTACAGTAAGCAACGCTCACGTCGTGACACTACTCCTTGTATTTTAAAAAGTGTGGACTGGATCCTCATCTGATGTAAATTAGCTTAGGGGCGGCTGAAGTCAAAAACATTTGCCAATTTATACTAGCTGAGAATATAGCCCTGAGATTTTTTGGAGTTTTCTGCTGCATGCCATATAAACACTGTGCTTGAGAACAAAGACTCATGTGCGTTTCATTCCTGGCAACAAAGTTAACTCGAGACTACAAGTCTCAAACAAACGACTACTGAAAGAGACTCCAGTCTTCATTCTCTCCTGGTTTTCTGAATTGGGCATACACATTTATTTGCTGGCACCAATAAAATGTATGCATCTCGGTTTGCCTTTTTTTCAAGATTTTACTACAAGGCCAGACTCACCCATGATGTAAATCAACAGAGCTCCATTACAGTCAACGGAGTTACTCCAGGGAAGCTGGCCCTCTGATCTGAATGCAACCACCTTATGCCAGTGCAACCATAGGACTCTCAAAAAGTTGTTATGCAAATTATTCCACTTAAGTGACTTTGACATCCTTTCATACCTGCACAGTGTCTGAGTGGGTCACATAATGCTTTTCATCTACATGATTTTAATGGATATATGGATTTTTTTCATTAGATATCTTTTAGACAAAAAAGGAACGGAGCAACATTATTGGCATCCCACTGAAACATAAATATATAAATTACATTTTATACACTTTTTTTAAACGCAGACACATACATTCATGTGCATAACATTGTGAACAGTACACTTAGTGGAAAACAAGCACAGACAATCTTAGTTAAATGTATTTCCAGTTTTGGTGCTCAACAAATACACTGGGAAAATGATCACAAAATAGAACGGTGACTAACTCTATCTCTGCATTAGCATCTGAAGCCAATAATGCCTGTTAGCTAACACTGCTTTGTTTGGTTGTAATTGGACATAGCTACAGGAACAGGAGGGGAATGTTTGAACTGTATTTAAAGAAATGGAAAGGTTAAAAATCTCTCTTTTGTTGTTTTAAGGTTCTGCAGTTCATCCTTATTTGAAGATATTTTTTATTTGAGCAGGAACACTGTCTTCAAGACAAACTTTTTTGTCGTTCCAAACTAAGAAAACTCTTTCATCTCTTTGTAGATGGTTTCACGAATAAAATAATCCAGTAGTTCATTTTACATATCCAATGTGATAATCCAAATAAAACAAGGGGTACATAATCCAAACTACTGGGGTGGGGCAGTGATTTGGCCAAGTGAGTAGCCATGACATATCTGGCACAGCCCTGTATTTCCAAAGCAGTACAGAAGGATTTAGCCATGTGGCTCCCACTGCAATCCGTGGGGAACTGAACATTTAATCCTTTGGCACTTTGAAAACACAGGAGCTGGTGCCAGAGTATTTCTTCTGCCCTGCTATAGTTAAAATATATTTTGATGTTATTTGGGCTATTCTACTACAAAAATATGACCACAAAATGCTTTTTTTTTTTTTCTTTTTTCTTTTTTTTTTTTTTGGTTCAAGAAAACATAGCAGGCTTTCTCAGGTATATAAAACTGTTAATTTTTAGATAAAAATACAAACTTCACCTTTACAAAAACACGTATTTCTGTTGAATACACATAAAGCATAACATTTTACCAAAAATAAAGAATTTTAGGTTTTGTTCAAATATTTGCAGCAAGGTAGTTCCCATGCCACCATGACATTGTACAATGCAGATACAAGAATTTGTACATTTCACACAGCTCCAACATGTGAAATAAAAGTATCTGTATACTGATAAGAATGACAATTGCTAACACAATATCACTAGTAGGCAACTGGCATAAGTCTTAAAGGAAAAAAAAAAAAAAAAGGATTTTTGCATGGATATCCTATGATTTGTTTACGCACATCTCTTTTTTTTCTCTTTTTTTAATTTTTATGTAATGCTTTAAATTACGGGGGAGGTTGGGGAACATAAACCAAGAAACGTCTAGAAAATTATGCATAGGTATACCATTTTTATTTTAATACATCTCATTAGTTTGCATCCCACTAGGAGAAATACCATAATGTTTTGTGTTCTGCTTATTGTTATACCAGTCTTTTATATGTGTTATTGGCAAATGTAGTCCAAGAGATAATAAAAAGCTAGGCAAAGAGTAAAAAGAAAACTTAATAATCACTTTATGGTGTAAAAAAAAATCCACTTAAGGCTCCCCAGAAGGTTTTTTTGTATAGACTTTTAAAACACCACCAAGCAAGGATGTATTGTTCTATAGTGTTTGCGTGGCATTTGATCATTTCATACATTCCTGCTTTTTTTGTGCCTGAAGTCCACCAGTGTCCATCCATCTTCATCAAGAACGCAGGCACATTTCTTGACGTAAAGCACCGTTGACTGCTCTGACAGAAATCCACTATTCACTTAGATTTTTGTCATGTTTTTGAGTACTTTTGGTATCCTCCATTCATTCAACTGTCTTTTTTTCTTTTCTGTTTTTCTTTCTTTCTTTTTTTTTTCTTTTTTGGACAGGGAAGCTTCCTATTGTTTCACAGAGTGCTACAATACTTGCTTTGATGTCACATTAAACAAATGTACATTGTCTCTTTGTTCTCATTAAGTGTTCTTTTGAGCCAGTTTTTTCACATAGGAGAACAAATAAAGTATACAGTCAATAAGCACCATACATAGTAGGTTCAGGAATGTAACAAACCATGTACATCCATGTCCCAGAGAGAAGTTTTTTTTCTAGCTTATTTTCACCTTACATCTGCAGGAGAGAAAAAAGATACAATAACTCTATGATTAGAATCAAAGGTCCTATCCTCTAAGTAGATGACTTAAAAAAAAAACTGTTCTGCATGAAGAGTCACTAACCTGGGACAAGAAGTTCTAAATGCTGTTTTGATTGAGTTTACATGCTCACTTTTAAAGTTGAATTTTAGAAAATCTTTGCTTCTATCATACTATTCCAAATAAATACCTGTTAATCTGAAACAGGATATCAAGTTTAGCATTCTTTAGAAATCACACATCAGTATAAATGAAAACTGCCATTGGGAGTTTACGTACAGAAATGGGTGCTTGAAATTAAATTCACCATCATCCAGGCGCTAGGCACATACACTGCAAAATCCAAATCATTCCCACTCCAAATACTAGAATCAATTGCAAGTGCTGCAGTTTACATAATTTCAAGACATTAAGAAATGGAAATTCCATATTTAATTTGGAATGTGTATCGCCATCATCATACATTGCTAATATGTTGGCCAAAGGATTTCAGTCATTTTTGCAATGAGAGGGTGTTAGTTTTTCACTACAGTGAAAACTTCATGAATTTTGATGAGTGACTGTCATCATCCTACTGAGACTGAACACAGAAAAAAAAAAGATCTTAATTTTCTGGTTAAAGTAACACAGGGCCCTGCAACACAAAAAACGGTATTTCTAAGCATCTTCCTTGTCAGGTAAGCAGATCATCAGACCATCTCAGGTGCATGTACAATCAATCCCAGTTCATGTCAAAACATGGGCTTGATGATCATGCATATAATAGTATTTGCTGTATGTACACTCAATGTTTTACAGCCAATGGGGAACACAACAGTTCGTAACCTGGCAATTCATTCATGCATTATTATGTGATGCTTTGACCTCAGAAATCAATAATAATGAAATAAAAGCAGAGGCAATGGAACTTGAGATTTCAGAAGCTGAAGTATTAGCACCCTCCAAACAAAATAGAAACAAAAAAGGCAAGAAAAGGAAGTAGCTCAAGAATGTAAGATGCTGATGGTGATGTGGAGCTTAAAGGAAAAATACCAGCAAGTAGAATTATCAAAGCCAATCACATCTAATCTCTTTGCAGCCTTGAGGTAGCAAGTGTCAAGATTTTGAACAGTGATTAAGTTGAAGTGATGATATTTGATTAAGTTTTCCAGTACTTGTGCTATTAGGGTGTTCAGCATATAGGTCCTACCTGAATATTCAAATAGTTCCAGTAGATTTTATGTTGGTTTTAACTTTTTTCGTTTCCGTTTTTTACCTGATTCCCTAGGCCTTCCTGTTAACATAAGGGCAGGGCTGGTAAAAAGCCCCAAGGTAATGCATTTCGTTGAACACTGAAGTAATAAATACTCAAACCGTTTACATTTAAAAGAAATCTCATTATCCTTTGCATTAAAGTAATAACTTCATAACGTCTGATTTGACATTCCATTTACAAAGTAATTATACAAAAGTAAAGAAATAATAAACAAAGTTGGCATTGCGTACGTCATTTCCATGATCCATCTATAATTACTGTTACCATGCAGTATTCAACATTTGCTTTCAGCTCTGTAGTTAAGCTATTTTCAGCTCACCATCCACTTTCTGGTGCAAGTTTTGTTCCTATTAGTAATTAAACCCTAGAAATCTATATTCTTCCATGATTCCAAATCTATATTTTACACACATTAAAAATAAGTTTTCATCTTAAAATCTTAACTGCTTAGTCTTTGGCAATGAAAGACATTTTGGAAAACTGAAATTGATCTAATGAAACTTTTTTCCAAATAGAACACACAGAAAAAATACCAAACCATACACACATAAAAATAACCATTTTAAAAGTGGTTTTGTCTGCTCATAACTCAACCTAGTTTCAGCTAAAACACTCAGGTTATAAATTAATGTCCAATAAAATCACAGCAGAGGCCTAACACTGCTTTTATACAAATTCTAATTCTTCTGCTCTGTACATAGCAACTGAAGTTTACATTCACTTAGACCAGATTTATGTGTCCATGCTGGATGGAGACAGTACAGAAAACCCTTCCTCACCCAGCCACCTACAAAATCCATCACATTTGGGCAGCTTTCCTCATATATTTACATGCTCTCCATTGACTCTGATTTTGGGCTGTGTCTACTGCACCTCTAAATTCCCAGTAGAGGTGCAAAACAAATTTTTGAGGCTGCCTTCAACCAACATCAGGAGAATGGCAGGTGTCCCATTCTGCAGTGGGTTTCCTAAGTACATGTCAAATTCTGCATTGATTGCACCCTAGTAAGAGGATCTGAGCTACTGATTGCAGGTGGCTTTATGAAAGTCAAACTGAAAGTAAATATTTTTCCCCATACATCTTTCCCCGTGGTATATTAAATGCTGTCTTGATAAGGCAAACTTAGGTTTAACATGATAACTGACAATAAATTCTTGACTATATGTAAGAAAACAACAAGAACAGGCAATGTTGTTTCAAAAGTCCTTATTCTTGAATACTGAATTTATTCCTAAATCCTTTACATTCATTTCATTAATATTTTCCCCAAGGCCATGTAAATCTCAGACTTAATCCTGTCTCCACAAAGTCTAAAGAAATTAGGCAACAGAGTTCACCAATAAACTGCAACATGACAACCTTTAACTTAGTTAAGCAAGACCTGAATACTATTGGGCAATTATATTTATTTAAAGGTTAACCTAATGAGAATTGATACACTTTAAACTTCAAATCCAAACTCTTTATAGAGCACAAACTGTCTCTAATTTTGCATCTTCAATGCACAGAGTAGCTGGGATTTTCTCTGTTGAGTTCCCTGGAATCAAAGTTTGCTTTATATTCTTTACTATTATAAAAATAAGGTCCATATGAAATCAGCATTAATGCAAAAATAAAAAGGAAAACATACCAGTTTCTTCTTCTCTATAATCTGAATTAGTATTTGATGATGTACAGGTGCATTCCATATGCTCTTCTAATCTCACCAGAACTTCTTTTAATTTTGGCTTTTTTCTAACATATTCCACTTTTGCCACCTATAAAATACAATAAGGTATGTACTGAGACACATTAACATAGTTACAGCTCAGAACTGAAGATAACTGTATGCCCCTATTTTTTAATGCAGCCAAACCATATAAAATGTTAGCATACTAATCATCTTTTATCTTAATTGTGCATCGTGTAATATTTATTGCAGAAACTATTTGTTTATTCAAGTTCAGCAGTTTGAAACAATTTTCTTTTCCCTCAAGAGATAAAACAATTTCCCATTCATTTTGGTTTGAACTTTTAAGCAACTCAGTTTTCACATACAACACAACAAATTTCTATATAGATTCAAATCACTGCTTGTTCTTATAGACTGCCACTTTTAGCAGTTCTTAAGCTGAAGGTTAACAGTGAAATCATTAGGGGGGTTTGTAATACACTATATAATTTGCAAATTGGTGTCTCCAGAGCCCTGTGAATGTAAAGTGCTCAATGCTACAGAACCAGGATCTGAGTATCAGCTTTGAAAGCAGCAGTCTCATCCCTGCTCACTTTTTGCAGTGACCTGGAACTTCTTTACATGAGCTCCCATGCACTGTTTTTGGATCCAAGGGAACTACCACTCCCAAACTGGATCCAGCCTTTCACTTTATTGTAGGTAGCTGGAAAGTATGCAATTTCTCTCCAGTCCATTCAACTGCTTCTAACTACACTGCTCCACTTTGAGCCAAAGCACTGACATCCTTTAAAAAAAAAATAAAATAGTCTGGAGAGCAAGGTGAGATTGGAGAAAGGAGCATGCTGGAGAAGCCCTGGCTATATGCAGGTCTCTAGTCTGAAGGAACCCAATGCAGAAGAGGACATTGGGGTGGGGGAATACTGAACATGACAGTAAAGACAGTGCTAGATAGTGAGTAACAGGTCCAATGTTTAGTTTACAGTTCTGTTAAACACTGCATAAATAGGTGATAACCATTTGCTTGAAACGAAGGTCACTGAAATGAAATGATAGCTTCTCAGTCCTAATGATTTATCTACCATTTGAGAAAAGAAGGCTGCAGTATGGCTGTCTCAGCAAACAAGAAGACTACATAGTACAGGTAAGCATTATCAATAAGATAGATGATGGAGTAGGACAAGAGAGGCCAGTTGCCTCTACAAAAGTTGTATGACAAAGCTATAAAAGCTGATCCATCCAAAAGCTCCAGTTACTACCAAATAAAGCATCCACAATTACACTAGACTCTCCTGGTAATGGTTTGCTTGTGTGTTTGGTAGGGATTTAATGCTCAAAATCCATTTCCACACTGTGAACATCATTCCCTGGCTCTCCCAAAACTGGAACAATAATGTCACAAAATGAGTGGTGGCTGGAAAAAAACAGCACATTCCCAGTTCCCAGAAACAATTCTGGCTCTGTGGACACAACTACCAAGGACTCCAGATGACAGCAGCAGAAGCTAGAGAAAAATCCTGGCCTTACTAAGGTCAAAGTCAATGGGAGATCTTCCATTGCTTTCCCAGAGTGTGGAGTTTAGATCCACGTTTTAGTCATGGCCTCTTGTGTCAACAGGATCTGGAGATCATTTTCATCTACCCAGCAAAGAAAAGTTGCAGAGACAGATGCAATAACTAAAATGTCCACATTAAAAGGTATCTTCCAAAACTCAGATCTCCATATAAACAGATGAAGCACTGGCTGTGACATACAAGAATGCTTTTGCTGAAAGATTAACTATAGGTCGAAGCAGCGTGTTTCAAAATCTCCTATCAGAACCCAACTCCATCAAGCCTTTGAACACAACATTTGAAAATGTACGCTACAACTGAGTCATCTGGCATCAAAGGATGACTAATCCTTAAAATTTACAAAAACAAACAGTAATTAAGACACCTCCATCATCAGAGACAAAGAGACACAGCAATCATGAAACAGCTTTCAGATCTGCTATGCTTATTACAGCTCTTAGAATAAACCAGTCTTATTGAAAATTACACGCAACAAAAATAAACAGTAATCAAGCTTTTTAAAGTCTGCCCTTGTTTTGTTTGGTTTTCCAAACTGAAAGATATATGCAGTTCCTGTGGCTATTTGGTGTTAAACAACAGTAAAAACAACCCAACCAAACAAACAAGGAAGATAATACTCTGAAAAATAGGATCATAATGAATTTATGCAGCAATTTAAACCTGTTTTTTACTGTACTGTAGTTTAATTACAATCCAGCATATGTTCCACTGCCCTACTTCAGGCTACACCAAGTTAAACGAATGTCATCTTTTAAGATGCTGCAAATATTCAAACTGAAGCAGCACAAATCAGATAAATTGCTGTGCTTGTGTCATCTGTTAGCACCTGCTGCTACACAGGATGCCAATGTGAAATGATGAAGGTTGTAGGTCAGATTTGCAGTGCGTATAAACAGGGATAGCTATGCTAACAGCATGGGACTTGGCCTTGTGTTAGCATCTTCTATTTTTCTCCCTGGTGTTTATTGTGTACAGATATTCTCAAGTGTATTACCACATGGTCAGTCCTCAACAAACCAACAGGAGCTTCTTTTACTTGTCTCTAATGCAACAAAACTGAAACACCTCAAATCGTCCAAACCCACAAAGTATCTGAAGAGAGAGAGTGAAATCAGTGACCAGCTTAGTTAAACAGTGTATAGTCAGTGGCACCATACGTGCATCACTGTAGACTCTAGGCACTATCCTGTAGTATGGTGTGGTGACTAAGTAAAACTGAAAATAAAACCTGATAAAAATATGTGGCCTAACAAAAACATCATGGGAACACCTTTTCTAGAGCCTCTCCAGGAGAGATGAAATCAAGGAGTAACAGCAGAAAGAAAAAAAAAAAGAAAAAAAGAAAAAAAAGACTGTAAGCATGTGTCCAAAACACCTCTAGTGCAAAGACAGAATTTATCACGGGCAGGAACTTGCAAGAGGTCTCAGTGCAAAAAATTCCTTGTAAGAGCAAAACTCGCATGGCTGATAGCAAAGCACTGGATGGGTAATAAAACCAAAAAGCAAAGGAATGAGGATGCTTTTTGGAAGCATCCGTTTCTTCTGTATTAAAATAAACATGTGCTGATACGAAGGAGGGAAAACCTGCCTTCACCATGCAACTGAGATCTTTACAGCCCTCAGGCCTGCAAGGAACACGTTGGTCAGCAGGGTGTAAAGACTCCAGAAGGCCCAGGCAGAGACCAGGGATCCTGGCGGCCTGGCAAGTGAGAGCGTCCGGAGGCCCAGGGGCCAAGGCAGGGCCTGCGCGGCCTGCACAGCCTGCGGGGGCTCGGCGCCAGCGGTGCGGGGCCGTCCCAAACAAAAAAAAGTGCTGCAGGCACTGCCTCGGCCACACCCCCACCGCAGGAAAACTCCGTGCGCAGTTATTGCGGGTGGGGTAGGGGGGTTTCCCTGTAGGGATGCGAGGCCCAGGGGTGCACTGCCCTGTCAGCGCACAGAGGGGCGGGCCTGTCGTAGCCCCGGGTGGCGGGGTTGAGCCCTGCCGGGCCCCGGCC
>JAVJGJ010000047.1:31874039-31888014 GCA_035590215.1 Microhierax caerulescens | reverse complement strand
GGCACGGCCGGGGGCTGAGGCTGAGGCTGGGCCGGAGGATCCCGCAGCAAACTCGTTACCCCCCCTCGGGGGCGGCGGGAACGATTATGTGGGGTCTCAGCGTCCTCCCTCCCTGCGCGGGCGCCGCCGGGCCTTGCCCTCTGCCAGGCGGCTTGCAATGGCAGCGTTCCTGTCACACCCGGAGGGCACCTCTCTCTAGTTTTCTGTCTTGTCTTCACCAGGATCGGGGTTTCCCTCGTTTTTCCAGATCTTAAATAGACCTTTGGTACCTGTCAGCTGGTCCTGCTTGCAGGTCCCACAAGGGCTCTCAGTACACTGCTAAAATCAAAGTGCTTTTTATCCTAATGATAGAAACAGTCACTGAAGAAAAATGTCCTTAAACCTACAAATGTTACATATAGCCATTTTACCAACACGCACAATTCGTTCTGCAAGGGCTTTTTTACCTCTTCAGAGGCTGGGTAGCTCTGCTGAACAACTCGTTCTGAAGTACTGTGCTTTTTTCCATCTCTCTTCGAAACCTCTGCACAACTCCCAAATGATAGCTGAGGAGCTGCTCCTACCCCCCCTCCTTCCCAGCTCCTTTTCCCTGCTTTTTTCCCTCATACTAATTTCCTGTAAGAATATGCTAGGTTAAATTTCCCCAAATCAGCTCAACACTGAATATTTCATAAATGGCTAAAGCTGGTATGGCTATGGCTCAAGGCCAAGCAGAAGGCAAAGCTGAGGTAGATGGAGCGATGGGAGCTCTTGTTTCTCAGTTTGGAAATGACCATTGCTGCGAACAACCACAACATTCAGCTTAGCTTATTCAAAATTAGCAGTATAGGCAGGATGTGCTCCATAATATTAACCGGTTTTTGCTGCTGTGAGCACAACCACTAAAAACATCATGTTCAACATTACGAAAAACCTCTTGAGAAGACTCGGTTTAGAACCCCCCCCAAATAAAGTATGGTCTGGTACTTGGTAAATACTTCATCTCACTGTGCAGAAGCAACAGAATCTGCAGATGTAACTGAAATGCTTTTGCAGGCAGAGGAGAAAATATATCTGGTAACAGACACGAACACCCCTAACTCACCAACCCTTGTCACCATTGCTCTTATCAGGAGAGGAGTACGGTTCCTTCCTTCCTATCAAAGAGTGACTCCCAACCTGCCTCTTTATTTCAGCCCCATTTTTGCAGTGCTGTACAGGTACAGCTTGCTTAACAGAGATGTCTTTAGGACCAGGAGGCTGTGCTCTCATGGGCTCACTGTTAGGCTGCAGGGCAAACCCACCTCTTACTAACTGACCCCACGAAATGGAAACCTTAGAGGATTCCTTTCAGGGGAGCTGTTCCACCAACACTCCTGGCTTGGAGCCTCCCTGCAGCTCTAATTCCACAAGCCCAGTAATGGTACTTCACTGACCAAAGCCCAGTGAAGGCGAAGTAAGGACATCCCCGAACCCTACAGCCTTTGAATCACGTCCCAAGAACCGAATGCCCCAATACAAGCACCTCCGCTGCTCCTCCCACACTGCCACGGCCGTCTCTTAACCTTGACTACAGCGGCCCTCAGCAAGACAAAGAAAACACCCTTTGCTTTTGCCTGTTGGATGATGCAAACCCACTTGCTGACCTTTCTGGATGAACATTTTTCTAGTGTGAATGGGCCAGCTATGATCTCACTACCTTGTCAATGAAAAGGAAGTGGGGAAAGCCTTTTCAATGGTCTA
Source organism: Microhierax caerulescens (assembly GCA_035590215.1). Taxonomy (NCBI): domain Eukaryota; kingdom Metazoa; phylum Chordata; class Aves; order Falconiformes; family Falconidae; genus Microhierax; species Microhierax caerulescens. Next base: position 31,886,292 of record JAVJGJ010000047.1, on the reverse strand, counting down.
TCAAAAGAGGGCTTTTATGCAGTCTGACATCAGGGGAAAACACAAGACGGCTTTCCAGCCACACTGCAGGAACAGCTGAGAAGGCTTTCCAAAACCGCTCCCCCCTACCTTTCCAGCGACCCTCACTCTGGGCCAGCTACTTAATGGCATGAGCAGACATTCAGCTCTGAACGTAGGATTGGCAAAAGGCTCATAAACCCATCAATTATATCAAAGCTGCAAGAGGATCTGACTCTGGAGGGCATAAATATGGATTCTGTTCAGAGATTTCTGGTGTGACAGTGGGGTCAGCCTACAACCTTTACAATGAACATCCTGTTCCTGCTTGACCTCTTGTCCTTTTTTTCCCTTCTACTTAATGACTGTTTGGAGCAGTCTTGGAGCTTAGAGAAAAAAAAAAAAAAAAGAAAAAAAAAAGTCCTCCAAAGCTGGCTGACGTATATTGATATTGCTGGTGGCAATATATTTACACAGCCACAAAAAGCAGCTGCTCAGATGAGCCTACTTTTAGCTAGCATCCTACCAAAATGCAAATCTAAAAGCACTAAAACCATATGAGCAGACCAAATGACAAACTTGAGATTACTTTAATGTGGTGGTACGCTGGGGAAGCAGCCCCAGCAATGACATCCTGCAAAGCTGCTGCCAGCTGTGGAGTTTGCAACTTCTGGGGAACCCTCAGTGTCCCCAGCAGCAGGGGATTTTGGCAGCCAAACCTGTGTCTCTCTCTCCCTAACTTTCCCCATCACAGCAGGAATAGGAAAAAAGCACAGGGTTGCAATGTCACACACAGGTACCAGGTCACAATACATGGCTCAACTCTTTGCAGGGCATCTCCAGCTGCTTTGAACATATTAGTTGCTACACAAGATTGACTGGAAGCTGTATCAAACCCAAAGGCAACAGCACTAGACATTATAACCCTGAGGGACTTCGCTGTTTAACTCCTAATCTGAATGGCTTCCAAGTACAGTACTTCAACTTCCCCAGTTTGTTCTCAACCCCTGAATAATTACTGATCCCAGGTTTTTTCTCATTTATAATTGTTTCTGCAAAGCATATCCCACAAAGGAAGGGCAGCAAGCAAGTGTAAAGAAGAATTATTTTTGGAAAGACTGAGGGAATCTGTTCAGATGTTTTTCCAGCTTATTTTGGTGTGAAAACATTTTTCACATGTTCAGAAACATAAAAGAAAAAGAAAACCTGCTCAGATGTGTTCCTCTGTGTATGAAAAACAAGGAAACAGCTTAGATGCCTTATTTTGTGTTTAGGATGTACAGCACTATGTTAACCACACCTTTCTCAATAAGAAAACCATTGCAAGTACAGCAATCAGTGTGTTGTGCTGGGTAATTTTATGTTCCAGAATGTGTTTTGGGGTGGTTTATTTTTTTCAAATTCTGCTCTTAAAATACTCATGGCAACAAGAACTCAGAGTCTTAACAATATAAATGCTAAGTGTAAGTCTAATCTCCTACACGCAGATGTAGATCAACATTACTTGTTTAAATTCTGATAAAAATTAGAACACAGTGAAGCCAAATGAACATAAGAAATATTTCACGTAATATTTACTGGAAAATTGCAACAGGGATTTTGTCTAATGAGTAAATACAGCATGAAGCCGTTGAGTCTTCTATCCCTGGGGTAAGATAATTTAAAACACATTTTTTCAGATCAAAAGTGTTATGTTGTCAAATATAAAAGCCCAATTTAGGCTGCATAATATTTAATTAAGAAAACTGCATTCCATACTGTGATTTATTTTTTTTTCAAGTCCAATGCCCCTTGAGTCATTTTATCTTCTTAACTTTAAGATTTGTACTGTGCGAGATCATGGGAAAGACACAATCAACTTTATTTTCATTACAAAAGCAGAAAAACCTAAAGGGAATCCTGTGAAAATCAAGTCAATTCAAACCCAAGATTTTCCAATGATCACGTAACTTGAAAAGGCCATCTGCTCACTCAAAATGAAGGGGAGCATTGTATCTGATCCTGAGGCTATGAGGATGGATAATAAAGATCCAGGTCAGACAGAACAACCACAAGAATACCTGGAGTTTTTAGACCCTCTTACAGCTCTGCAGCCACAATTTGCTCACCTTAACACTTCTGTGATGTATCCGCGATGGCTGGCATTTCACGCTGCTGGTGTTGCAACAGCCAGTGCAACGTTTCACCTCCACGCAGGGTGGCCATATCAGGAAGTTGGCAGAGGTGGGATCAATTTGACTCCGAGGTATCTCGTATATAACCGTCCGTGTTTTGCAGACAGCTGGGATGGCTTCCTCTGCAAACACAAATTCACACTTCCAGGTGAGCAGCTGCTCTCACCTCACAGCACCCAGATACTTTACACCATTGATTAACGAGTAGCACCCTTAGCTGGCATATTGAGATGGTGTTCTCAGCTCCCATTGCTCACTGACAAGTCGGAGCTGAGTACTGTTTGCCTACCACTAAACTGTGCGTGCTACCCTAGGGAGAAGCTTGACTCACTCCCAAAAGCCCAGCCCTAAAGTGAGGATTTACAATGGCCTGGCTCCCAACATAGCTCGGAGCACATACCATTAGATAAGACAATCCTGGCTCTTTAGAAGTGACAGCAAGCCAGGGGCTTCTCCAGATTAGATGATCCTCTAATACAGCCTCATAGCAACTGTGTAACAGCAGCTGTTACCACTGCACACACATATTATCACACAAACATGCAATACCTGGCAAATGCCACCACAGAAGTTGCATTAAGGATATTTATACCACATCCAAATTGGCTGAGCTGGGAAACAACCTGCACCAGCTTGAAACTTTTGACTCTTGGGTTTCCACTTCCAAAACCTTAACAGCCCCATATCAGGAAGCCTGGTCTGTCTGCCATCCCGAAGCGTGACTGCCGTTTTTTCTAAATGAAGTTATCAAAGCTTTGTACTTGGTGGATTTTATTTAATTTGTTATTTCTTTAATGCGGTTGAAAACCACAACAAGAGTAGCATGACTGAAAAACCTGCAGCTAAACCAATACCCTGCTGGGCTCAGGTAAGGTGAGCTTGCAGACAACAGTTTCAGCCACATGACGACCATAAAGAGTAGCTCTGTACTGCTGCATGATGCTGCCATGAAAAACCCAAACCACGTATCTTTCTCAACCTAGGGACTACCTAAGAGGTCAAGCTGATAATTCAAAATGGTACAGAAAATAATAGCAATGGCAGGGATAAGTTGTTCGATAAGAAGTTCTCCAAAGGCAGCTTGGATTTTTTTGCCTTACAGCGGAAGCAGTGATAGCTTTGGGTTAGATGTGTCAGGGAACTGGAATACTGCCTACACTTCTTCAGTTACTCCTGAAGTACAAGAAGTTCAGGCCTGGCCTGTGCCTGTAACATGAAAATCTAGGCTTAGTTTTGAAAGAGATGCATTTCAGTCAGCTAAGCAGAGGGAAAATTCTTCTCTATCCCCAATGCCATGAACTCAAGAAAATTAACGGATCCAATACTCCAAGATAGCTGGCAACTCGTCCAAGTTATTGAGCATATCCAGTTCCCACTGACTTTTATGGGGAGGCATTCAACACCTTGCAGAGTAAGATGCCAAGTGTAGCAGACTGTTGCAGAACCGCTGTTCTCTAGAGGCATTCAATGTGACGAGTGCACTTGCCAATTCACACTGCAAATCCATGCTGACAGCATGCTGTGCTATCTACTGCACACCACCGTAGCTTAAAGTACACATATATTGACTCTGAATTAGCTGTAATAGGAGCGATCATGGATGTTTTCCACAGTCAAATGGAATGGTAAAACACTCAGATCTACTCAGATGAACAAGCACTGCATACAAATCCTACTCTAAAATTCATTAGCATCTCTTTAAATTTATATTTGGACTTTGTTGGATCACCATCATTATTGTTTAATATGAACAAAATCCCTTGTAAACATGCCTGGTGCCCTACGCAATGATGGAAATCAGTGCCCCAGCGTTTCTGCCAATGGCTTTTAATTTTTTGGATAAACTGTTTTTTCTTGTGAATAAAGAGTCAAGCTGTTTCCTTTTGTGGAGCTTCTGTACTGAAAACTCTACCAACTGTTGATGTTTTTTAAAGCACACTGCTGTAGTTGTTCCCCACACTATGAATTATACATTGAATATCACAGCATTTTCTAACCAAGGTCTAGCTTTCTAACATGCTGCAACAGGAAAGTGAATGTAAAGAATTTGTGCTTGTCTGTCTCCTATGGACATCCTCCAGAAGACAGCTTCTCAGGCAACGGCTCGTTTTGTTGAGCTCTTTTGTAAAAAGAACGGGAGAAACTAGAAATGGCCTTTTCCCTTTGTGCGTGTCACATTTTTCCAGTGAAATGTCCTGCTTGGCTGACCAAAAGCACCCCCTCTGTTTTTACTCCCTAAGTACAAATAGCTTGTTTCTTACCAATGCTTCTTTTTCTGCGAATGGGCACAGGACGATTCTCTTGCACATGTTTAGCAGAATGAACACTATAAGATCTCAAGTTTGTTTCTGAAACATCATCATATCCTAGAACAGGAAACAAAATATTAAACCTCAGCTATGTTATTCACACCGATGTCACTACAGTCTTGTTCCATACATACAATCTGTGCTGTTCATACGCACAAGACCAAATCCTGCTGCAATTAGTCTAATGTAACTCCTGTCAATGCAATCGCAAAGGCATAAGGCAGGGAAGACACAGATATTAAATTTTGTGTATAAGCATGCACAATTTAATTCTAGTATCTGTTTTACTGAAAACCCCCAGAAACACTCTGTGACACAGAACCACTTCCAAACTAAAACAGTTACATTTTTATGTGAAAGGCATAATACAGCTTTTCTTACTGAAAGGTGTAGAAATAAGAACAGTAACACTTCACATGAAACATTTCTTATAAGTCTCTTGAAGTTCTGGTACGAGGCTACAGTAGAAAATATGGTATTACACACCCAACAGCAACAATGCTGCCTCTGTAAATCTTCTCTTGCTTGGTTTTCAGAGCAGTACTAGGACAGAATCAAAAGCAAAAAGTAACTAGCATGGGTTTCCTTTTAGCCTCTCTGTTGCAGAACAAATCCCCTGTGAAGTATCCTAACCTTTGGAGGGGCATCTGAAGCTACTGCAAACTCTGGGACTGCATCCAGGCTTGTCTTGTTCCCTAAATAAGCCTACCACATGGGTTAAAGGGCCATGAGAAAAAGCAAAGACAGAAAACTTGGCATTTCATTTATCATAAAAAACAACAAAATAATTGCTCCAACTATTTCGTTTTGTTAAGTGAAGCAGTCCAGGTCATGTCCCATGCAGTGGGGTTCTGAAAACGACAAGCAAAGTCTGCAAACAGGGGATCAGAAAGATGTAAGCAAACTGAGGACCTCCACAGAGATTCCAGTACACCAAAACTAAAGAGTTTTAGCACTCTGCTGCTTGGAGTGCCCTCTGTAACATCACTGGAGAGTTTCAAGGTTTCACTGCTGGCTCCAAAGAAAACTGTAATGTGCACTAAAAAATGTAAATGACTATCACACAGTACTCTATTACCCTCTCTACAAGCTACCAACATCCTACGCTCCTGTCTTCTCCACTGTCACGTTCCCTGCTTCCAGTTCGTTTTGTACATACAGTTGACCATGAGTCTGGAACTTGGTTTATTCTCAGCTTTATTAGTAATACACATCATAAAGATCTGCCCTACAAAAAAACTTTTCCTCCTCCCTCAAGAAATCCTACCCTAAAAAGCCTGCAGCTTGTGATACCACCTGCAGAGCCTGGTAAGACATGAAGACAGTGGTATCTTCAGCACCTTAGAAACAGCTCTGAGCCTCATGACTTACCACTTCTTGGGAAAAAACTATCATAGAAGATGAAATAGAAGGCCCGAGAGGTCATACCAGGAAGACCCACTGGTCCTGTCTATTTTTCTTATCAGCTGAACAGATCCTTGTCTGAAATAAGTTGGTGTGAAACCCAGACTCTCAATTTGCCCAAATAGGTTGGCTCCTATTTCCTATGTAGAGTGCTTTTTCCCACTGATTTTGATGGGAAATTTTGGAACCTAACTGATCAGCTGATAGTGGGCCTTATTTGCAGTCCTAGTGCTGTAATGTTAGCAATGACTAATGGATTTTATTTCTGCTTTTATTGTACCCCATGCTCCAGAAAACTCATCAGTAGAGTAAATAAAATAGCTTGCCTGAGATCCCACAGGAAGTTTGCAACCGGGCTGGGAAGCAGAGCCAGGTCTCCCACATCCCATTCCAATGGCACCAGGCCATCCACCTGACCCCAAACGGTGTTATGAAAAACGAGGATCCGTTCTGTTGTTCCTCCAGCCCTCTTCTGCTTCCTAGCACTCAGCCACTCAACACCTCAATACTGACCTCCTTTTTGGCAGCTTCGAGTTGTCACAACTTCTCCCTCAATTTGAGGCAATGAAGTGATACTCTAAAGAAAGCAGCATGAATTCTGCTCAGCACAAGATCCAACCTAGGCTCAAGAGCAAGAAGCATCTCTGTCCACACGCAAACAGTGTTTAAAAAAGATTAAACACAAAACTAATGCCTCTAATCCGAACTGCTTGGTGGTCACAGACATCTCGTTGAAAAGAGAAACCGTCGATGATGCCAGCTGTACGGCAGGCCTGAGCCACGGGTCCTAATCCCACATTCAACACGCTGGCATAGCTCCCTTCTAACATGACTGACTTCTTGCTGTCTTGTTTAAAGAAACTGGTAAGACTAAAGGAATAGTATGATCAGCTAACCAATATGTTAAGCCATGTGCTTATATATAACTGCTCAACTCAGCTGCAATTAGCCATATTCTATCATCATGTTTATAAAGCAAAATGACATGTCGAGGAGCATGTGTTGCTTATAAGATGATTTCTAAGGTGAAGAAGGCCTCTGGCTCATGCTGTATCTCACTGTCTCGCTACATATCTTAGGCATGTATATCATTTCCTAAGTTCTTGTCTCACTGTGGGGTTAAAAAAAAAGAGATCTACACAGCTAGCACAGCAGACTGCAAACAAGTTCCAATCAAACCTCAATGCATTATGCAACACAAATGGTATTATTTCTATTGATACAGCATCAATGGGTTTTTTTTAATAAACAGAATTATGGAGCACATGGCTGGAGCCCAAAGATAGTAGAAGGGCACTTGGAGTCCCCCTGATCTCCACAGGCATTTGGAACGAATTCCATTTCCCAGTGAAGTCAACAGGAAAAACACTGCACTTCAAGCAATCTTTAAGTCAACAGGAGTCTTGTCTGAGCAGTACTGAAAAATCAGAAAGTCAGCTTTGAAACCCACACTTGACTCTGGATGTGCAGCCAGTAGACTTCCTTTTATTTCATTAAAACAATGATGGCTATGGTAATTACAAATAGAACTCTCTAGTTTGACTCTAAAGAAGCCTGATACCTAATTTGTATCAGTTTTTCCCCCTTCTGTACTGATTTAGGAGCACGAAGTTGCAGGATAAGGATAATCTCTTAGCAAAGGAAACGGGAGTTTATGGGTGCTTAGCGTCTCACAAAATGAGACTTGGAGCAGAAAGCTTAGAAACGGGTGGTTCTTAGTTTAGAAATTGAACACTGCTTGTCACTAAGTGAAGATGGAGGATGCTGCACAGAGCCAGATTAATGCAGCTCTCTTTTAGCGTTTTAATAATAAAAAAAAAATGTCTTTATGGCAACCGATCAAGAAATTTCTCTGTAATCTTTTATGTACTGACAACATATCAATGATGGGTATAAAAACTCTTGCAATTAGCCTTGGTCAATCCATTAGTGTAGCTGAAATTGTTCTTTTTTGTCAGATTGGCATTTTTCCACTGGGCCATGGAATATAAATCAAAGAGTTCCTGCGACATTCTGCCAATATGTGATTATTCTTCTCACTAAATAAGCATGCAGAAAGCATCCTAAGACTACTGTTATTTTATATTTACCCATTTATACTTTCGCTATTGCTGTCTCCTTCCCAAACAATTTTATGTGAGGTACAATCTCCAATACATGTCGTCTTAACACAGACCCTTCCAGATGCCACTTTGATGTGCATCCAAAAAGTATAGGTCGAAGACTTTTACTACCAACAGCAGCAGTGTAGGAAATTCTCATTATCTCTTTTTTTTTTTTTTTTTTTTTTTCCCAGGAATCCAATGTAAGGTACAATAAACTGAAATGGTCTGTCTTCAAATCGGTCCTAGAGCCAGAAAGCCCAAGGCAACGTCAATCTGTTTGTTTGATCTTCTTTCTGGCTGATGCAAAATATGCCCTTCTGACATCCAACTGCAGAGATAGATGTCACTAAGTTTTCAACTTTGATCTATTAAAGGAAATATAAGTAGCAGCCTGCAAGATCCTGTTTTGTTTAGGTTTTTTTCCCCTTTACCTAGATGTGATCAACCAACTGTAAAGGAGGAGGAGTATTCCCTCTATCTGTCTCAGGAAAAACACAGGACACACACGGCAGATGCCCAACTCTCATCATGTTTACGAGGTGCAGGGAAAGCTAACGCATTCCTTTGTAACATCCTTAATTTGAGCACCACACCAAAAGCCACAAAGTCAATAGAAGATTTTCCAAGAGGTTGAGCTCTGCAGCAATCTAACACTTTTCCATGCAACTATACTGTTAATTTAGAACATCTCTCCACTTAAAAGCTGCTCTGCTAGCTCTTAATCACAGGCCGTTAAATTCACATGGCCTAAGGTGACCCTGTGGTTGATGCCCTTAAACCATGCAAAGAAGCACGCTCAGCCCTCTATTTCCCCATGCAGGGAGGTGACTGGGGGAAAATCTGTTCCCAGCGGGAGGCAAACATAATAGGTGATGAAATGAACTCTACCTCCCACAGGACAGATGGGAGAGGTGAAGCACGAGGAGAAAAACCACGCTGCTAAGCCAAAGAGAACTTCACAGGCGGAATATAGGAAATGCCCCCGTTTCGGTGATTTAGTCTGTTAGTAGTAAAACTGTACTCTGCACGCTACAGCTGCCTACTTCCTGGGATCGTGCATGCTTTCTGTTTTAAATCGGGTCAGACTCTGCTCTTCGTCACGCCAATGAAACTCTGTCGCCGACTATGGATCCCAATCACAGCAAATTAATATTAGAGACCCTGTTTTCTGATATAAACAGAGAATTTTCATGTTGCCTTTACAGGGATTTCTCTCTGAATCGAACACGCAGCACTGGGCGCTGAAAAATTGGCCTGGATTTTCTTTTTTGAATACAATGATAAGCTCCATGTTGGGTTGTGTTTTTCTTTAAGTAATATGCCAGATGGTCTGGGGGTGTGGTTTCTAATTTTATGAAGGGGGTTATCAGTCATCTCTGCGCTACAATATAGAGACCAAATCTGTCAGAATAGAAGAAAAACCTGCCTACTCTGACTTACAGAACTTACTTTTCCAATTAAAAATACATGCTTTGCATTGCAGAAGAGAAAAATCACTGTTCTTCCTTCATTTTCCATAGATCCTGCCTTGTTACTCGGGAATATCAGACATTTTCTGCGTGCATGCCTGATCCTGCAAACTCTTCTTCTACAAGATCATTCTTAATTCTCAAGTCCACCCACTGAGTTTAAACAGGGCTACTCACATGCAGAAGGACTGGCAATACCATGCACTAAACTGAGGGAGAAAATAATCACTGGAGTGTTTTTATTCTGAGCCTCAGTATATGCTATAGAATAGAAATGTATCTACTGTACAAGCGCTCACTGAACTAGTGAGCCCTTCCCTAAATGCAATTGCATTTACCAGTGACAACTAGAAAACACTTGATTTGCTAATCTAACATTACATATAGTGAACAGGCCCGATCCTGTTTACTGAAGAAAACATGGTCATTTCAATGCTCAGTTAGTCACTCTGGTAAACCCTTAAGAACTTGTCGTGACAGTGAAGACTGCGGGACTGTGCCCTGAAAACGTTAAGTGCAGGTAGTAAAGATCGGCTGCTCTCTATGAAGATCCAATCCTGCCTCTGTAGAACAGTTTATTCTGCCTCGGAATAAACCTTAGCACGCGTGCAAAAGGAGCACTCGCATAAGCAAGAACAGGGTGAAAGGCTGAATATTTTGTTTTTATTTTATAATATTGCTTGAGTTCATGTCTTAAGGCATTACTGTTTCATGTTGAAATAGTAAAATATTTATGTGTCCTGTTTCTCTAATGCTTTCTAAACTGACAAATTGCACAAAAACAGCAAAATGAAACAGTAAACTTGTGGCTGACCTCTTCAATTTTTGGTCATGCATCCTCTGGTTAGTATTTGCCACGTGGTAAATAATTATTTTCTGAAATAAAACTGTCTGCCACATCTACTAATTTATTCAGCTCCTGCCATTGCACCACTTGTCTGCTTGATTCTCTTGCAACGGAGCCATGTGAACTTTTGCTCTCCTTCTAAGTGGTATTTAAAAATGAAGCGTGTGCTTGTTACACTGGGGTATTTGAAAAAATAATGTATTTGGGTAGCTATAGAATACCAACTCAAACGCAGAAGCAGCCTGCAGTATTTTAGAATGCTGGTGCTCAGATCCAGCCCTTCCTTCCACCCAAGCCTTCCACCAAGTTCACTGGGAAAAAGATTTTAGCAGTAGTGCACTTGTCTGGTCCAAAACACTCTTTGGTGGGGAAATATGTATTGCATACCCCGTCCCTGTTGTGAAAGCTTCTTTAATTGCAGTGATAAGCAGTAAGAAGCACTGCTCTCCAAAAATACTAAACCCATGCCAACGAATCTGGTAATTAGTAATTAGCCTCTCTGGTAAAGTATTGTGCAAGAGAGAAATATTCCATTTTCAGTGTAATGGGAAACCGTTTGCTCCCTAATCACATGAAAATTGAAAGCTATGTCTGTAGAATCCGTTCCTAGTGCATTCCTGCCCATTAATACAGCACTATACAAAAAGCGGTGAGTTAAACTGTAGAAGGATCCTGCAACACTGAATGAAGGTGATTGAACCTGGCATAGACTTTACAAAAATACACAGCATATGGTTTAAAAGGAGATGGCCCAGTACCAACGCCAGCAAGAACTCATTCATTTTTCTCCATGTTTGCTCTTCAGAACAATGCAGGTTTCCCTTGGGCACATCAAAGGTGCCGGGTTTATTCTCTCTCAACTACGGGAAGAAATCACCAGGAACAAAGTGCATCAAGTGAAACCAAATGATAAGAAACCCAGTAATCCAGTGCTTCTAGATCTGATTTACTGCTGCAATGATCTGTTTGAACTGCACGCTCTCACTACACCCATTTGCATGCCTAATGATGCAGAAAATAACCCTGCGCTATTTTCTTTTGGAAAAAAAAAGTGAATTTTTAAGGGTAAGCTTCATGTGCAGGTTCCTGTTTAAAATCAGCGTGGACAGTTTATTTTCCTTTTAATAAAGCCCAGCACTTGAAGAGACATTACTTCATTCATAAATATTGTTTCAAATATTTTAAATACCTCTAGGACAGTAGTTTAAAGATAATAGAGCAATGCAAGACCAACAACAAACCTTACGGAAATTCTCCTCCGCTGAGAGACGGAGAGGTCTGAAAACACAGAGGGTCACCAGGTCCCTCTCCACCCTGAACCCCCCGAAGTTTTAATTCCCGATCGGCCCCTTGGCCACCGCCTCCCTTCGAAAGGCAGCTCCCCTGCCCAGGGCAGCCTGGCTCCTGAGGCCGGGGCCCCGCACGGCTCTCGCCTCCCAGGCGAGGCAGCCCGGGCCGTACGGCCGGAGCGGCCAGGGGCGTGCGGGGCTCTGCGCCGCGACCGCCCGCGGTGCCTCCCCCCCGGGGCGGCGGAGGCCGACGGCGCGGAAGGAAGGAGGACGGGACTAATTTACCTACGGAGTCAATCTCCAGGAGGCGCTGCAAGTCGCGGATGCTGTGGATCTCGCTGTGCGCCAGCCGCTCGATGAGCTCCTGCGGGATCTCGGCCTCCTTCAAAGACACACACAGCGCGGGTCACCGCGCAGCCCCGCGCAGCGCTCCCCACGCGCCCGCAGCACCGGGCACTGGGCGCTTCGGGGCTGGGAGCGCTGGGGTTTTGCGGAGGGTGCGGGGTGTTTGCTGGACGTGTTTGGACGAAGCAGAGGAAAAACACGCGCACACACACACCCCCGCTCCGCCGGGCGCTGGTGGAGCGCTCCCCGCTGCCCCCCGCCTGCGCGCCCGCGGGGGCTGCGCGCTGCCCGCCGCCAGCCAGACTGCGCCACGG
>JAVJGJ010000047.1:31855886-31871402 GCA_035590215.1 Microhierax caerulescens | reverse complement strand
CCCCCCGCAGGCAGCCCCGGCCCCCCCGCAGGCAGCCCGCCGAGCGCCGGGTCCGGGCGGCGGCAGCTAGCTCCCCCCCTTCGCATCCTCCCTCCCCGCCGCCCCGGCGAGAAGATGCCCCCATTTCCCCGGCGCAGATTGGCACAAGGTGCCTGCTGCACCCTGACATCTCCCTGAACTCATTGTGATTTAAATAACAGCCCTTTCTCATCTAAACAAAGCATCTTAATAGCAGATGCAAAGAATTCAGCTCATCTGAAAATCCAATAGCATTTAAGTGGATTAACTGCAATAACACAACTGAGGAGTGATACTATCCTTCATGGAAGACAATAGACTGTAAATGCACAGCCAGGGAGACTTATCCTTTCATCTCTGAATTTCCTTCAGCATTTCAAAAGCGAATGCTTTCTAGAAGCCCTGAAGGGGTTTGCACGCTACTGGCTTGGACATGCTTCTAGGAAACAACCTGTGCTTTAATGGGCACTTTGCAATTGCATAGAAGTTCCCACCAAAACAGAAGTGGCCTTTCAAGTACGTTTAATTCTCTCTCGTGATGTCATGTAGGCTTACAGGGTGGTCTCCAGGACCACAAGGGGGGGGTGGGGGGTGGGGGGGTTTGAAAAGAGGGAGAAAGGAAAGAGATGTAAAAGATTTGGAAGCACTTTAAAAAGGAGAATGCCTTTTTTTTTTTTTCTTTTAAGGCAGAAAATGCTGAGCCAGTGTGGAGCCATTCTCAAATGCCTCCTGACATTAAAAAAAATGATCCGAGTGCCACACTGCAGCAGCCCCGTCCACGCAGGCTGCGCTGGCGAGCAGCAGGGCAAGCAGGAGGCAGCCCAGGGCAAGTCATGCTGGTAGTTGCCATCACTTTCTTAAGCGGGAGTTGACATGGCAGAAGTAAAAAGTGATGACTTTACTTAAAAAAACAAAAAGAAAGTCTCATCTGCACTTACCATTTGCTGGGGTTAAAGAAACAATTCTTACGGTCTGTGTTGTCATAGTAATAAAAAAAAATAATTACCAAACAGTGAAATAGATTCTGACAGTACCGGCTCACTGGGCATTTACTCCTCTGCTTCCTTCCTTCATCTGCTAACGTGTCTGGGATCAGAAGCGCTGGGTATCTGTAGCTCTTTCCAGTGGTATGTATTCCACTACGAAAGCCAGCATAGGCATAAGTCCTACTTCCTCTATGGGTAAAAAAAATTATGCCGTTTTGATTTTTCTTACATATTTTATGAGAAACATAATGCATCAGCATCTTTTTTAAATCTGTCATTGTGGAGCTCAGATAAGCATCTTTCCTCTGGGTCGAGTTACACTTGGAGTAGCTTTTAACATTAGACTATTTATATGGATCATTGCAAATATTTGATAATAATGCAAAATATGTAAGATCCCAGAAGAGACCAAAGACCAGAGAACGTAAATAAAATTCACACAGATTCTGCAAACAACTTCATACTTGGGTTGACTGTGTGCTTACGAAACACATTTTCTCCTTGTCTATTGTTTGATCAAAAACTGCATTTGTGCTGCGTCAGTCCTTACAAGCATACAAAGATACATCTGTGTGAAAAACATCACACAAGTGCATCTTCACCTCAGCATGGCACCTTCCGACCGTCCACAAGTCTATTAAACATGCGTGCACCGAACATGAAATATCGCTTATGTAATACCTACAAGCCACACATGTGGAAAGAGTGACAGGATCGGTATTTATAGGTTTAAAAGAAAATCAGTACAAAGAACGGAGCACCAGAAAGTAAGGTTTTGTGCCTTTTTATTTATCTGAGAAGAGTGAGCAAGATACTGCTTGCCTAATTTAAAGCACGTAGTGTTAGAAGTCCCTCAAATGTCAGGAATTATAATAGAATTACACTATGACGGAGTGTTGAGAGGCAGGCTTCCCGGGGTTTGCACAGCACTTGGCACAGGGGAAGGAATGCAGAAGCTCCTTGACACAAAATGAAATTACTTCAGTGGCACCAGTGCTTTCTGCAGGCGGTGACGCATGAAGCCAGGGTGCCCCAAATCGGGCTTCCAGCACCAGCTACAAAGCTCATTTAAATCCTGCTGGCTCAGTTGTTAGAGACACAGGTCAAGGCGTGTAGTGGGACCAACTCGTGTTTCAGAGGAGTGCGATGCACGTGAGCAACCCAGCCGCAGGAAGGTCGCTGGGAGAAGCATGGTCCGGGCACGGGCAGCAAGGCAGGTGCTGCGGTGCAGGGGGGGGGCTGAAGCCACGGAGGGCGCTGGGCTGGCTTCCGAATGGTGCCTGCAGCCCCAGGCAGCTATTTCAGGGGTCAGGCTGAGATGCTGACACTTGCTTGGCCCTCTTCACAAGCCTTAAAGTTGCAAGAGGAATCATTTCATTGCAGTCACGTTCCTGCTGAGGGAGTCTTGGGAAACCTGTCTGAGTTTTTCAGACTTGATTTCAGTGGGGAGTTTGCCTCATTGATAATCATGTCAAAATTAACAGAATGAATTTGGGTAAGGTTGGGGTTTTTTTTCTTGGAAGGGTGGCCTGCTTTTATTTTAGTGGCTGTTTGGGGCTGGCCAAAGTGGTTCGATATGTTCTATGGGATATAACCTGCTGCTGCAGCTGGAAAAGGACCAAGAACCAAGAGTGTCCTGGCTCCAGAAAGGGACTATAAAGAAATACTCCCAGCGATTTGGACCTGCACCATTCAGTGTCAGTGCCACACAGTGTAATAGGAGGGATGAAAGTTCAGAACATAAAATCCAGAAAGCTAGGCAGGAAGCTCACCCACTTCAGGTGGTTTCTCTCTGGTTTTGAACATTTCTTTGACCTGTCGCTTCAGAGGGGCACATGGTGGGAAAAGGTCATCTTCCCCCTCTGCAGCTCGATTGCTGCCTGCCTGCAGAACCAGGGACAAAGCTGTCACAGGTGCAGGTGAAGCACAGGCAATGCATTACAGATGCAGAGAGTGCTGATGGCAAGTAAACCGTTCCCTTTCCTGAAATTTGGCGCATAAAGAGCAGTAAGAAAAGCTGCAAGAAGAACAAGCAAGGCAGTTATTATTCCAGCTGGTACAACCTACAAACATTATTGCCTTCTTTTCCAGCTCTTCCTTTTGGATCCTTGCACTGGCTCTGTCCTTCTGGCTGAGCTTTGTTTTCTTTGAAACTTTTGTTTGTGCAGCTTTCCAGTTTCATAGTTGATAATTTTCTTCAATAGTCATAAGATACAAATCTGCTACAAGGTTTTGGCTAAGCAGAGTGATCAGAAGGGGCTCAGAAAAGTTTTGTGATGTCCCTGCCCCTGAACATGGAGGGTAGCCATGGCCCACGCCACCTGCACGGGTTGACACTTAAAGCCACAGTATTTCTGGAGATGCTTTGCCCTCCTGTGAATGGGGCAGGGTCCCGCTAGAGCTGATCGTGCCCCCAAAACTGCCACTTTGACTTCAGTGGGAGTCAGACCCAGCTCTCCCTGGAGAAATGGTTTGGTTTAGCAGCAAAGAAAGCCAGCTAGCAATGCTTTTGATAATGTGCTCATCTTTCCCCCCTGCCCAGCTGCTTCGTACCCAGCAGCACAGCCGAAAGCGAGGGGCTGTTTGACCTTCCCTGCCACGGGAGCCGCTGCTGAGTGACACAGTTCACCTTCAGGGCTGGACTACGAACTGGCAGCACTGCCAGCCTGGGTAGCGAGATACCATGTTTAGGCATTGAACTAGGGCACTTGCATACCAGCACAGGCCGCTATTTTAGTGGGTATATGGAGTTGCTCCCTGCTCTCCACCCCTATGGGACAAGGGAGCTGCTGCGAGTGCGGGATATTCTCTGCCTGGTGGATAAAGCTATTAAAAATGGGCTGTGTTTTGTCAGTAATACTTAGTTCATCCAGCTGAATAACTGTAAAAGTACCAGCCCGGCTTAAGGTATACTGATACATGTTGTAAACGAAAGCAATACGCTCAGGGCTCGGTCTCTGGGGTCCTGTGCGTGGTGTGCTCATGTCTCCTCAGCAATGTGGGTGTAAAGCTCTTCTCCTCTGACTCAAATCAAAACTAGTTGCAGTGATTCTGTGGAGACCATCCAGGATGTAACTCAGCCATGCTAAGTACCATAAAATTGTGATATTATTCTTCATTGTTTGGAGCTTGGAAGCCTGTAGAGGCCTAGCTTGGAGCAGTCCATTTTATTAAGCTTCATCCAAACACAGTGAGATGGTTGTTCTTCCGAAGGATTCATATTCTCAAAGTGCAAGCCGCCTGGTTTGTGTTCTTGTATCCATGCAACCTTGTTGCTCTTACAACATTACACATTTGTCCTGTGAGATTCCTCCCTTACAATAAAAACTCATGAGAATGATACACACATTTTCAGCTCCGCACACACCAGAGACTGCAGGATCCAGCAGTACCCGAAGGACATAGGAGTTATGAAGGCTGCTGTAGTGGAATTGCTAATTCATTTTGAACTGCAGATGTTTGTCATGGCTGTGAAGTTTCCTAATTGAATTTCTGACCCTTTTTATCACAGAAGCCCAGTTAATATAGGGGAAGGAGAACAGCAAATAGGATTGGTTTGCCTTTTTTTTCCACCTTTTTTTTTTTTTTTAACAGAAATTCCAGTGTAGAGTTCTGTACATTTTTTCTCTTCATTTTCTTACATCTAGGAAGACAGCAGCCTCGTCCTCACATGATATCAGTAGTTGCACATCATTCAAAGGACCACTCACAAAGTCCCCAGTCCAGTGCAGTATCTCTCCAGAGGGCTTCATGGCACTCACACTAACGAAGTCCCACAGAGCTAATCCCAAAAGAGTGCTTCTGTCCTTTCAAGGTACACTGTTACACACAGACCCACTAATGATGGTGGCCAGACCAGAACTGGCAACCCATGTTGTGGCATCTGTTCCTCAGCAAAAATTCCCGGGGAATTCAGTGCTTTCCAGCTGCTTATTCTCAGTACTTTGTACTTATGCAATTCCTTACTAAAGGCCAATAAAGATCATCTATAACATCGGTACATCAGTAATCAGAAATGCAGAGAGGACGTAGTGGAAGCTACATAGCGAACCTGGCCAAGTTCCAGCTGGGAAGCTGGGAGCAACGTTTCCAAAGCCCTTTCCTCTCAGTCACCCACCACTTCAGGACAAGTTGTAGGATTGTCCTGCTGTGCTCCAAGTCCAACAGACCTCCTAGGAGCACACAGTCACCACATTTGGCTGTGCCACATGTAGACATCTGAGCTTGGTCTGTCACCTGCTAGCCACCATCATGTGTTCGCTAGGAGCATGTTCTTGCCCATGATATGCTGCTGGGCTGGAAAGGGAACACGTACACACATTTACACCAGAAGTTAATTTCTCGGTTCTTGCTAAAAAGTGCAGAACCATCTTCTCTATCTTACTGAGTGTAGCATTTGTTTTCAGCAGTGATTTGTGATGCTGTACCCATCAATCTGGATAGCGAACTCCTTCTTTCTCAGAAATCAGTGAGAAATACACAACATTAAACCAGAGCACAGGCAATGGCCCTTTAAGCATTGTCTGTTTAACTGTAGCATGATCTCTCCTGCACTCAAGTGCTTTCCATAAACAGCAAGTCATCCTGGAAGGGGAGGGAGAGGATGATAAATAATCCTGTTATTCATGCGACTGCGTTCTTTCATGAAACTGGGAAAAGGCAAAATAAAGTGGAGACTGCAAGACAACGAAATGCAAGGCAGTCAGTTGTGTTGCTGCAGTTATTTTGTGCTAGAAGAAAATCTGAAAAGAGAAAGGTGAGCAGGAAAGGTTTAAAATGCCAAGAAGAAAGCCAAGAGACAGGGCATAAAAAAACAGCTTTCTCTGCATCCCTGCTTTCTGTCTCAGATAACTGGTAGGGCTGGCTGTAGCTCTGGCTGCCCACCGCCTGCTCCCATGACGTGGCGACCTGTGCTGGGGGTTTTCTCCTGTGCATGCACCTTGCAGAGAGGTGGGAAGTGGGAAAAGCTGGAGCTCCAATAAGGACAGCAGGGCAAGGAGAGAGGCAAAAGTGGGTAAGCCCTAGGAAAGAAATCCCATGGAGCAATGGGGAAGCAAAGAAACCGCTTTGCTGAGGGTCCTAGCAAATGAGCTCTAGTTTTCCTGGGACAGCCTATGGTGTTCTCTCCATCATGCTTTTCCCCTGTGCCAGCGGTGCCTCCCAACTTGTGGCTGAGGCATTGGTGTCCACGCTGCAGCCACTCCAGTTCTCCATCTGCCTTCTCCATGCATCCCCCGGGCCCTGAGCTGGGACAGCTGGGGCCCAGGCATCCATCCCATTCAGTTGCTTCTGCTCACGGGCAGCCTTCTGCAGGGAGCCCGGACAGACAGCTGTGGGGTAACGTCTTAACCACTGCAGCTGTTTGCTCTCTGCATGTGAGTCAGAGCCCTCCATCCCTGGGATGCTCCTGGAGGCAGCCTGGTACTGCTGCCGAATTGACCCGTACCAGCCCAGTCTTTGGCTTGTAAGAGGATCTTATGCCGGGAGAGCGTGTCAGCCCCTCTGAGACTTCAGTAATGACACACATCCATTTCAGTGGCTTGGCATTGGGGATTAGGATAAGGCAGCCACATCCTTATAATCTTCCAGAAGTGCCTCTTCCCTCTGTAACTTCGTGGCATCAGTGCAATTCCTTCAGGCTTATAAAAGCTTAAGCTGTTGTAAACAAGGCAGCCTCGGACCCTAGGTATTATGAAGAGAGAATTCTTCTCCATGTCCTATATATTTCAGATGGAAAAAAAAAAAACCCCAACCAAAAAAGGGACATTTAAGATGTCAGCTTCTCTGCTAGTGTAAATGGGACCAGCTCCATCTAACTTCAGCCCAGTGTCTCTGTTACACCGTCATTGTGTGAAGTTCCCGTTAAGGCAAATGGGAATTACACATGGTGTGATGAGAAAGCAACAGATACCTTTGTAAATACTGCGCAATCACATGAGCCACATGTATCTTTCCTGAGACACCGTGCCAAACTAGCAGGTGTTTTTTACATCAGGCCTTACATTAACACACTCCTGCATATGTCTGGCTGCATCTGCTGCATTAACAATCATTCAGTGCATAATGGCTGGGTTAGTTTGGGAAGTTAAATACCACGGGCAACAGCCCAGCCACAATGCATACAAATGTTAAACTGCTTCTGTTTGTCTCACGGGGTTTATTACTGTTGTTCCTTCACTATGACTTTTTCTTTATTTCTTCCTCTTGCTGCATTTTTCCCTTGTTCCTGCCCATCCTTTCCCCAGTTTGAGCTTTCCACATCGCCTCCATCTCTTTATTTTCTCCATCTTTTGCCACAGCTTTCCTGTCTCATCTCAGGTTCTGTGGATGCCGGAGAAGATAAAAGCTGCAGCCAGACATCTCCAACTGCTCCAACACACCCCGACGGCCCTGGAGCGATGGGATGCTCCTGCAGCTGGTGCATGCCTGAAGTCCAGGGGTAGCGCTATGAGGGCTGCTGGTTGGGGGTGCCACCATTTCAACTCTGGATGCTCTTAGTGGCTGCTGCAGAAGTGAAAAAGGCCAGACCAGGGACTGATGCTGATTGAGTGCCTGCTCCACTTCTACTCTGAATGCAGACAGCAGATAACTGGTGGATCTGTGTCCAAGTCCAAAGCCACTGGGTACCATATGTGCCCTTAGCAACACCCCGTGTAAAATCCTGCTTTTACAGAAGTCAGTGGTAGAAGTCTTTGGGGATTAGGCCTCTCTTGTAATTATCAATGATTTAAAGAATACTCTGTGGCCAGGCGTGAAAGCCATTCAGAAACAAGGAAGGGCCAAATAAGAAGCCAACTGTCATAGACTTCTACCAAACCACTGCCACCACCACACACACACCCCCCACCCCGTCTGTGTAGGGCTGATACCGAAGTCAAGTAGAAATTCCCAAGGGCATCAAAGAGGTGTGCACGTTCAGCTCCCACGGAAATGGCAGCTGGGGGCATTACTTAATGAGAAGGATTTGAAAAATACTCTTCTATCCTCCTTTGTTTAAAGTTAAAATGCCAAATTCAAACATCCACGCTAGCATGGTGTCCGTTTCCATTGCTCAAGCTTTTAGTCTTGCAGTTGTTGTCATGGTCCTTCATGGAGGTCTCACCTTTGGTCCCAGGCTCTCTTGGCCTGAGATTTCGTGTTTTGCAGTACTTCCATGGTATATGCACATACACAAAGCACACCAGCTGGTGGGTCTTATTCACGGCTTAATCACTTCCCTCCGGAGGTGTGCGGTGTGATGTGTGGTCTTACTCAACCCTGGCTTTCTGAGGGATGGAGCGACAGGGTCAAACAGTGCCCAGATTTAACCCAGCACTTACAAGCATGACTAACCCTGAGCATGGAGTTTTCTTTTGACATCATTAGGATGGACCTGCTTCTTTTCCTGGTGTTAAGCAAGCATTTAGTCTTTTGGAGTCTGCCTTACCACGCCCTTCCCATCTCATGCTCATCCCAGCATGACATTGCCAGCTGCCCACTGGGTTTCCACACATCTCTGCTGACTTTCCCCAGGCCGTCCATCTGATCTCATAACCACATCTTCTCTGGTGGTTCACCATGTGGCCCTGGTCCCACCCTCACAGGGGTTTGCTGTATCACTGCTACTTTCCCATCCATCTGGAATTTCCCCTGAAGGCCCTGAGCCACCTACTCTCATAAATGTCATCAGAAACCTTTTGCTGGGAGGGACTTTCTGTGTTGTGTCTTGTGTTTCTTTGCTTCATGGTTGTGTAATCCAAATTGGCTGTCAACTGAATTCGAAATGCCATTACACCAGAACAGGGCCTCAACATTCGCAGCACTTGAGAAAGATAAAATAGCGATAGGGAGCCAGATGGCTCAAGAGACTGGGAGTCAGTGATGGAGTCTTTAAATTCTACATCACTGCTTCAAAATGCAGCTCTGATCCACAGTGACCTTTGTGGTCTCAGTCCAATTTCTAGTGTACGTATGATTATGCCGGAAAAAATTCCCCCATAAATCACCACCTGCTTTGGCTGGGAGGCCTGAAGAGGTACGTGGTGGTCTCCTCAAACCAGAGTGAAGTGTCACTGGCTGCTTGTCACAAGGGTGACAAGGTCACAGCGGCTCTAGCAGTACTAACGCATGGTCTGTGGGGAGGGAAATTGTAAATGCAACGCTGCCCACCAGGCCAGCTTCTGCAGGAAAGACATTTCCTTCTCTCCCAAACTACCTTTCAAGCCATTTTTAAAATATCCCTGATGCTAACTCTCATGAAGACTGTAACTTTGCAGTCCCAGAGGTCTGACATTGATCCCACGTGTACCTAATGAAAGACTCCTGAGAGGTGAGGGATGCTTTGCCAAAGTAGCAGTAGAAAGAGTAAAAAGCAAGTAAGAAATTTGTGTCTGGAATGTCCCTGGGATAAAACCAGTGTGAGAACAAAATCTGGCCACAGACACGGGAGCCAAAAGCCTACTAAACTGAGCTACAGTTTCTTGCAGCATAGTCTTCCTTCCTGATGATGGTTATTTTCTAACCCAGCTGTGCACGAATTAGAAAGAAGCAGGTGCCAGAGAAGAAGAGGTGACTAAGAAATGGCACTAAGGTCATTACACACATAGCTGGAGAAAAGCAATCCAGCCTTCCAGGTTTCATTTACTAAAGCCATAATAATCTGTTAGGGCATCAGATCCCTTACTGACAACGTCTTTAACTGTACATGAAGGTAGCAGAGCAAAATAACTGTTTTTCCTTGCAAGGCTCCTTGGCTTGAATGCTGTCCCTCCTCAGCCCGTGGGGCTGTCTCCCAGGTTCCCCTTACCCCTGCTGGAAAGCTGCCCAGAAACACCTTCCCCAGCTTACGGGCCAAGACCAGAACAGCCAAGTCAGGCTGGTTATTTAGGTCTCTGCCGTGCAAGTCCATCTTCAGCCTTCACCCTTGCTCTGGCTGCGCACGCTCCCTGCATCCCTGGGTGCTCCCGGCTGATGGATGCACACAGCCAGGCAGCCGCTGCTGCTCCGCGTGCCCCCCCCAGCCGGTCCCACGCCGTGTGTCTGCAGCCCCGCGGTGGCTCTGGGGATCCGCTTCATACCATCAGCAATTGTTTGGTTTATATTCGTGTATCGGACTATGACCCTGAACTGGCTTCTCCCTTTAAATTCCTTCCACTTGGCTCTGCCCACACTGTCCACAAAGCCACTCAAAGAAATGCAGCTTGGAAAAAAAAAATATCTAAGATGAAAAACCCCTTCACAACAAAATGTCCTTCTCTCTCTCCCAGCAGCTCTGCTTGGGTGCGGTTTTCTCAACACTCCCCCGCAACTGAGACGCAGAGTCTGTTCAGCGCCGCTCGCTCCGGCACTGCAGGCGACAGGGTCACCCCACGCCTGGGCACAAAGCACCCACAAACTGCCCATCCGCGGGGCTCGTCCCGGCTCACAGGGGGCCAGGCGCCTTCCCAGAGTGACCACATTGCTGCAGAAGTGCTTTTAGCCAGCTCTCATCCCAAGAGCCGTGTCACCCGTCCAGCATCTGCCGTCATGCAGCGCTGCATCTTGCGCTGAGCTCACGAGCGGGGCAGCGTGGCCCACAAGTCTTCTCCTCTGCGGTGAAGAGCCCGTGAAAACCCCTTTGCCACCTCATTCACTCCCTTATATATATATAGGATTGCCCCCATAAGGCAGCAGCTCCGTGCATGTGCTGGTGGGTGGATAGCTTTGCATTTGCCCTCATGATTTCATGCCAAAAACATTTGCAAGTTCAGCTCGTCGCTGGATTCCCCTCTCTCGCGTTCTCCCTTTTGCCGTTACTCACCAAGTCTAACGAAGGCGCCCGGTGGCTGCCCCCGGCCGCCCATCAGCTCTCCTGCCGGGGTTTCTGCTTCCATCCCCACAGCTTCAGCGTTCCCTTGTCCTGCCCTGGGGGGTTAAAGATTTTCTTAAAGACTTTCAGTAAGATCAAAATAAATCATGTCATGCGTGTTGCTGTTATCAAGTCTATCCTTTCGCCTCCGTTTTCAGCAGCTATTTTGGGGTGATTAATAATTTACAGCAAGGCTTGGCACAGCAATGGTTAAAGGGACAAAGCAGATCTGACACGGGAGCCTTCTGGACAGAAGCAGTTTTATAAAGTCTTATAAGTGCTATTTTTTTTTAGGAAAGGAGTGGATTTTATTTTTTTTTAAGTGTTGTGAGAACAGGAATGTTTCTTTTTTAGCCAATTCCACATACTTTTTGTTATAGGAGAAGATGTGGTCTGAGGGTTTTAGCAGAGGCTGAAACAGGGGAGAACTGGATCTATTTTGGTGGTGTATCAAGCAAATAGGAAATAATCAAAAGTGCTGCATTAAAAAATGAGTTTAGCAGCAGCTCCGGGCAAACCCTGTCCTGCAGACAGCCCTCCCCTTACCTGCGTGGCACCCGACAGACCGCGCCGCTGGGGGCAAACATGCAGGTTTGATCCATTCCCACCCTTTGGCCAAAATTCATTCCTTTCACCACGCTCTCCTGGGAACTGAGGTTTCACGTGTAATTGTTTTCCTTGTTGGTAAAACGAGGCGCGTTGGCTCCCAGGTGTTGTTGCAAGGCTGATTTCAGGAGTGTAGGTTGGATGGTGGGCAGACAGGTCCTGCCCGGCGCTCTGCTGAGATGCTCCCACACGTGTTGGTTAATGGGCAGCGGGTGGCTTTACTTGGGCTGAAGCACATCGAGTAAGCCTTGCTCCTCGGGGTGCCAGTGGTGGCAGCAGCCTTCTGCCTTGTATGGACTATTTCTCTTTCCTCACCTGTTGCTTGGGCTGGAATCAGACCTCAGATTCATCCATTCTCACCCCAGCACCCCATCTCCATCACACCCTGCTTGGTGGAGAGGTGACGGTGGGTTTTCAGGACCCCATGTGACAGACACGTCCCCTGCTAAGGCCACACACTGGTCCTACCACTTCAGACACACGCGCAGGTCTGCCGGCAGCCTCGCCTGTAAATAATGGGTGCAACGTGAAATGGATTAAAAAACAGAGGCCAGAATTTTTTTAGGTTAACCTGCTAGTGCCAAAGGATCACGTCTGGCAGCAACATAAGGAGAGTTCTCATCAGTTTATATTTCTGCTTTTCTTCCCTTTAACAATCTAAGTTTGTACGTTGCTGGGTGGAATCCAGACACAGATAATCCTCCTGCAGTTCGCAGCACCCTAGTCATGCCCTGTGGAAATCTGTGGGCTGCCTGCGGGAGCGGGAGAGATGCGGGTGCCGTGCTGCTCTCCAGACTATCCGGAGGGGTTCCAGAGGGTAACGGACAGCTCAGGGCCACAAGAAGGGCTGCTGGAGTCATGTGCAGGGCCTCTCATGAGCCATGGGCACTTTTGAAGAAAGTGACTTTTCATGTTTGCATCTCGCTTTGGTGCAGGGGACAGTTGGTAGCTCTTGGAAAATGAAATACTTTGATTGGTGCAGAGGAGAAACTCACAATTTTCCCTGAAAAGCTTTCACACCAAATGGAAAATCTCTGACAAACTAACCTGCCAGAATGACCTTTTGTACTGCAGAACAAACTGTGATGAACAGTTTTTCTACCGTGTTTTTCTTCTGACGTTATGAATCCTGATGGGGGATTAGCTAATATGGCTCGTTATCAGTGTATGCAGCATCAGAGAGGAAGATTTGAAGCTACAGGAGATCTTGAAAACAACCACCCAATAATACCAGTATGCAATTAGAGGTGCTGCTAGAACCAGAAAGCAGGAACTGTGGGCTGGAGTCAGTGCTGACATTGCTCCCAGCTATGGGTGAAGTTGCCCCGAGGCTGAATTTGCCTCAGAAGAGTCAAGCTGGGGAGCGAATTAACTTCTCAGAAACTCAGAGCGAATGAATTACAGGAATTAATTAGTATGGTCAGCAATGAAATCATGAGTCCATTGCAGAGGAAACAGGATGCATTTCTAAAGGGCTCAGGGGGCCCCTTTGCTAGATTTATGGGGCTAAGGTGATGAGAAGGAGGTCAGATAATAACCTTTCAAGCCACCAAGGCAGACCAAATATGCTTTGCCGTCGTCCGCTTGATTTCGATGGATGTGTGTCAAGTTTGGAAAACAAGGCTCCGTCTGTCCCTGCCGAAACAGAAGCAACAAAATAACGCTGCTTGTTAGGGAAATGCCAGAACAGAAAAAAGATAATTGAAACATTCAGACTGGCAGCAAAGGGGGATAAAGGCAATAAATCTTGAAAACACGCTGTGTTATCTCGGGCAGGAGCTGCTGGCGCTACTCTTTGGCCAGGGTTCCACCAGCCCGGGGAGGCTTCCTTCGGTGCCCGCTTATCTGGAGCGTCGGCCTTCAGCCAAGGCCACCAGCTTGCGATAGAAAAGGGATGCTGAATTGGGAAAGATACGTGCCCCTCCTGCTGCAGCTGTTTTCTCTCCCTGTCAGAGATGCTCTGTGTGGCCAAACGGCTGCAGGTGCAAATGAGGTTTATGAACTAACCCTGCAGGAGCACAGTCAGAAAAATGCTGCAAACCGGGAGGTGGAGAAGGGTGGCTTCGCTGGGGAAGGACAGCTGGTCCCCTACGGAGCCGCTCCAAGGCCACTGAGCACAGTCCTGGTGCTCCCGCACCGCCCAAAGGGCTCACTGGGCTGGGGGCTGCCGCGCCGGGACTGGCAGCCTCCTACACCATTTCAAGGGCTTTCTTGATACCTGCACAAGCCACTGTCCCCTAGCGATCCTGAACTTGAATAATCTTGGAGTAAGTGGTCAAGGAACCCCCATAACTCCGCTACAAACTCGCTACTGAAGAAGATGCAGACTTCCCTTCCAGATTTATGTGTCGCTGAAACACGGGCAATAGAGGGGGAAAACCTGCAGACAAAAATAGTATCCTCAAGTCTTCTGCTTATTACATGGCGACAAAGGTGTGTGATGCTGCAAAGCTCTTGGCTTGTGGCCTCGCCCGGCTCTCACACAAGTCCTGGAGAAGTTATGAAAGTCCGGTGGGAATGTGTGAGTTTTGATGAGGAGTATCCCTGCTTCCCAGCTTTTCTGCCGTTGTGAGAGGAGTCAGCACAGAGGCGTGCTGCAAGGCAACTGGGTGCTAGTGACCCCTCCACTGCCGCCCAGCAGCACGCCCCACGGCTTCGGCCACCCTATTTTCCGGGCTCAGGGCCCGCTCTCGCGTTGCGGTGCTAAGGTGTGTCTGTGAGCGGGTTCTCAGCTGGCAGGCTGTGCCGCGGCGAAGGCCAGCCTCAGCCAGGCACTAAGGGTCACCTGGTGGCACATGGGCTCCAAGGAGCACATCAGAGCTGGAGGACTGCAATCCTTCTCTGAAGAGCAGCTCCCCTCTGGGATTTTTCAGGGACCCACCCCTCTGCCCTTTTGCTTGCTTTGATGTTCTTCAGATGGAGACAAAATTTCAAAATGCTTGACTACAGGGAAAAAAATGTCGAGGAGAATGCTAATTGTCTTCCCATTTCCTTTCCCCATCTGCTCGAGGGCTTGATCCCGCAAGTACTACTGAGACAAAACTGCAGTCAGGGGGGGAAAAGATGTTTCCAAGACAGCTCCGAGGTGGGCAATAAGCAAAGAGCAATCAGCTCCTCCCTTTGCTTTACGCTCGTGAGGCAGCAGCCAGAGACCTGCTTTTTCTAAGGTGCCAGCATAGCTCCTTGCATGGAGCGTGTCAGCTTGAGGTCTCGAGGCATCACTGTAAGCCCCCAGCTTGCTATGGAAATGTTGATCTGGTAAGGATTACTTCTCTTCTGCAAAACACAGCCCTTTTTTTTTTTTTTCTGCCGTAGTAATTTTTCTGCAGTTATAACTTACCGCTGAACAGCTTGAACTGCAGCACTAACACAACGCAGGCACAGCCTCCCTCTACCTTGGGGTGGACAGTGTGTATCAGATGGCACCCGGATGGTTTCAGCATGAATCATTCGCTGCCTCTGTAACCAACATTCCCATAACTGAAATCTATCAAAAAGAACATAAACCACATCAGAAGCCAGTTCTCAGATACTTATTTGCTAAGACTTTGGAAATCTCTTATATTAAACAGATCATCTCTTTATAGGAGTACGAAGCTGCCCTAATTATACAAAGAGTGGGAAGGGACAAGCTTCCATCTGGGAAGGCTGTTTAACTTTTTCTTGACTTCCTAAAAAGCCATTGTCCTGTAAACTGATCATTCCATCACTACCCTGGTAGACACAACATTCCCAGTGTCCCAACCAAAGGCCTGTGCAAGGCTGGCTTTGCTCTCTGCGGAGCAGCGGTGCCCGTGCCGGCCAGCCTGGAGAGCCAGGGGATCAGGGGTTCGGGCAGGCGGGTGCTGGCTGCCCCCCAACACCCCCCCACCCACCCCCCCAAGCACCATGTGCTGCCAGACACGGTCCTGCGGTGCCTTTTGCGGGTGGTGTCCCCGCGGTGGCCTCTGGCCCCATGGTTTTTGGAAGGATGCACTTTGCTCCAGGCACCTATTGCACATCGACCCCCGTCTCCCTCCCCTCGCCGGGGGGGGGGGGGGGGGGGGGGGGGGGGGGGGGGGGGGGGGGGGGGGGGGGGGG
>JAVJGJ010000047.1:31749793-31855786 GCA_035590215.1 Microhierax caerulescens | reverse complement strand
CCCCCCCCCCCCCGGGGCCCCCCCCCCCCCCCCCCCCATGGGCTGCACACCCAGCGCCAGCTCCAGGCGATGTGCAGAGCAAGAGCCATTCCTCTGCAGCCTTTTGGTTCCCTCCTTTGCTGGGCTGTGTGATACCAGCAACGATTCCCACCCCCTCACCTCCCCAGCAACCTTTTAAATTTGGGAATCAAACCTCGGAGCTTTCACACTGCAGGTCACGGGGCTGGTGGGCATCTCGCTGGGGACAGCAGCAGCCTCTGAAGCCTCGATCTGCTGGCTTCAGAGATCGAGAGATCTTCATCAGGTCTTCGTCTTCTTCAGAGATCCACATGGCTGGGGGTATGACAAAACCCCAGCTCTTCAGGGAGATTAACTACTCCCTCTATATATAGTATATATATTTATATATATATATATGTATATACATCTATCTATAAAGGTGCCTTGTTTCTTACCGGGCACCCGGGCAGTAAGCAGGGCCAGGCCCACTCACACTGACCACCCAGGAGGGTGAACCCCAGGATACTAATCAGCACCTATCAAATGCCCTTTGCTTGCAAACCATGCACAGGTTTTTTTCTGCAGCTAAAGAACCCACTGTGGGTAGCAATGAGGTGTCAGCTACTAACACCAAGTCAGATCTTCTAGGGAAGATTTCACTTCCGTGCCGTGATAAGCCCAAGCATTTTTATTCTGCACGGGCAGCTTTTATTCTTAGTTTTCTTCATCTGTCAGAGATAATATATTCAGTTTCTGTTTGTGTACATGCTATTGTACAGCTGATGGGCCTTAAGTTCATGCTGTGTTGAAGGTGTATTTCTTTCAAAAGGTTTTACATTTCTAAAGTTAGCAACTCACGAAATAAAACTATTGTCGCAATTATAATGAAGTTAATCTTCATATAATCCACAGTAAATATTTATACACAATACAAAAGTGGCTGGATTTGTTTACAGTTTGAAATTGTTGGGAGAGAGGATTCCGCATAGATTAGCCAGCTAATCTGCTGTAATCTGCTTAAAAAGCAACCGAAATGGGTTTTCTTTCATGGAATCACGTTAGCCCCGTGTGCGCAGTGACTTCAGATACGGAACAGAGTCGAGCACAAAAGGGCATTTACCTTGTGGGCACTCAGAGCATTGCTTGCATTGCAGGAGAGCCATAAATTTCCCCTTCTGCCTTAAAGAACAGGACAGCTGCAGTGACTGAATTTAAGCCGGGATGGGTGTCGGGCTCTTCTGTCCCATTTCCTCGCTGCAGCGTTTGAACTCTATTGCCTGGGGATACACTCATCTTTGATGAGGCACCTGCAAGGTGTTTGCACAGAAGCCGTCCTTCCTGAATTTATTCTGTTTCATTTCACTCCCTCCTAAGGAGGATCTACACGAGGCGCCTCTGCCAGCATGCTCCCGAGTTAATAAGGACAGCATCCTGCTGGTGTTCTTGATGTTTCTGAGTTTTGGGAAAAACGGGCAATTATCCCATAATCTTTACTCACAACTCAACTTTGCTCACAAGGGAATTGCAGCTCGAGGTGGAAGAAGATTGTAGATACTCACCCGACTTCACGGAAGGTCTCTGGCTGAGCCGGGCTCCCACAGGACCAGCGTGTTTCCTCTGTGCGGGGGTGCCAGGTTTAGGCTTGGACCTTCAATAGCCCAAGTTGTTAAGAGCCACGGATGGGCAACACACTCGGAGATCCTCCTCCAACCAGGCACGGAGCGTGGCTGTGAGGTTCATTTCACAGACGGCTGAGACGGTGTGAACGGCGAGGAAATCTGCTTTTGTAGTTTTTCACAGTGCACCAGCATTCAGAGGTTGCAGAGGGATCCCCCCGAGCCCCTGTCCCCAGCATGGCGATGCTCACGCAGAGGTGACCTTGCTGAGACAACGCGCTGGCTGCAGCGTGTGTGAGTCCCGAGCCTGCTGCACCCTGTCCCGCCGGGATACGGGCAGGAGCCAGCAGGGAGCATCCCCACCGGGGGAGAAACGAGCCGAGTCAATCCTGCCTGTGGGTACCAGGCCACTTGATTTCCCATTTACCCACCACACCTGGGATCAACCAGGTGATCATCAGCAGAGCCCACTGATGTGGAGGATGGGGTTGCTCACATCTCCCTGCTCCTCACTGGTTTTAAATCCCCACGGCACCCCTGTACACCCTGCACCAGGCAGCTGAGATCCCCCTGCCCATAACCGGCTCCTCCGCCCGGCTCAGAGCAGTAGCCACAGCCAAGCTCTGTTCGTGGGGACCGAGACCCAGAACCTCCCAGGGGAACCCAGGGAAGGAAAAAACACACTGTGCCTCATCCTGCGACCAGCAGCACCCGCAGGGCTGCACATCCCAGCCTGGGAAGGCTCTGGCCCATCACCTGTGCTGCCCTCTGGCAGATGGATCAGCTTTTGGTGTCACGGATATTTTTTTTTTAGTTTTTTTTTTTTTTTTTTTTTCCCTACCACATATCCCCAGTGCTGGTAGATAGTTTCAGTGTGGGTCCCTCTGAATAATACATTCATCCGCAGTCCTTCCCCCACCCCGTCCTCAGCAAGGCCTTCATTAGTTGAATACAGTGGCTCGGCTCCAGCACACACAGCTGCCGTCACTGCTGCAATTCTTTTGCCTTGAGAAAAAGCATATACAATTTAATATGCTCCTGGCACAACAGCTTTTCTGTAGCAGAGGAGGCGGGTTTGTTTATGGCTATTTTGATAGGGCAGCTTTCATCCGGACACAGGTTCTGCTGCATCTCCCCGCTCATACAAGGGTGCCTTTGTTGCGCTGGTTCTCGTGTTCTTCGGGAACCTCTGGCCATTTCTGTACCTTTTCCTGCCCCCTGCAAATCCAAGTCTTATAAAGCCCTCCTTGGCTGACCCCGTATTTCACTAAAAGCTAAATCTCAGGCTGAGAGCCAGAAATGCAAGGCACTAGGCAAGGGTGTGATGCTTTACTGGGTACGTGTCGAGGATAGGACCCGTCCTGCCATCTCACGGGAATTTGGCCCATGGCAGCGCGTGCTGGACCCATCTGAGTGTCCACGTCAGTGGGAGCGGAGCTTGTGATGCTGCTGGTGGCCGTTAGCGGCGACTTACAGCCTTGCCAGGCTCAGGAGCAGCAATATTGCTTTCCCAGATACCTTTGGCCTCGCCAAGAGCTGCACAAACCGCGCGCGGGGGCACGAGTCCTTGCTCCCGGCTGCAGGAGCAGGACCAGGGCTTTCCCCTCTCTGCAGGAGCTGCTGCTACGAGGTGCAGGTTCTCCTCCGGCAGCGATTCCCGCAGTCATCGTTACGCAAGTTCAGCTGTGAAGAGTGACGCATCTCCCTGCTCGGCGCTTCTGCGGCACGTTCCGCTACCCGGGCAGGGTGGGGTGCGGAGGAGATGCACCTCC
This sequence comes from Microhierax caerulescens, assembly GCA_035590215.1. Lineage (NCBI taxonomy): Eukaryota > Metazoa > Chordata > Aves > Falconiformes > Falconidae > Microhierax > Microhierax caerulescens. Next base: position 31,852,398 of record JAVJGJ010000047.1, on the reverse strand, counting down.
AGGCTGGAAAGTCTCAATCAAATCACCCAGAGTCTGCAAAGGCAGCCAACTACTTCTATCTGGCAAATGGCTTGAGCTGCCCCTGGGTGAAAAGGAGAAATAATCTCTTGTATTTCTCAGCTGCTAAGTCTGTTCCCCCTCGCTGCCGTAGTGGAAATAAATGGTGGGAGGGTTTAGCCAGCACTAATTCATCGCCGCGTTCGATCTGAAGTGGCTGCGACTTTGTGCTTGGCCCACAAATGCAACTGAGCAAATGAAACCGGCTAGAAACACAACTGATCATCCCATCATCGTAAACACATGGTAACGAAACAGAGTCACTCTGTAGCGCGTATAAATTCCACACATGTGGAGGAATGCAAAGCAGCTATTGTACCCCCACTTTGCAGATCCATTTCACTATTTTTCCCAGTTTATCTGGAAAATACATACTGCATGGTACTGTACGTCGTATTTCACTGCTATGCACCATGATGTCTTCTAATGGAACAATCGCCATGCTTGTAGTCTAAGGGCAATACAAAAGTGCTTTCAAATAATAACAATACATTTTCTGTATAAAGAGGATAGGGAGTAGCCACTTCCCAGAAAGGCTTGATTTCCCTAGAGCCAGCAGTATGAACCTCCAGAGCGCCAGTAACAGCAGGCAGTGGTGAGAAAATCCCTACCTCATCATCAGTCTGTACGTTCCGTCTCCAACTGCCAGTTCTTGCAAAGAGCGGAGGCTGTTGGCACCCACCGGGGGTAAGGTGAACGCACCTGGCGAGTCCCGGCAGCGCAAGGCTCAATTTATCCCCTCAGGGCTTGGGTGAGGGGGACTTATTTTTTTGGCAAACCAACTCTTTCGGCTTCAAACCAGAGCTGTGAGTAGAGAGGAGCAGGGTTCTCACAGCCCAGCTACTAGAAATCGCGAAGCAGTGCAGCATCTGCCAATTCATTCAGCGCTGCTGGCCCATGCAGCAACATGGCACGCGGCTGTTCCATGTTTGGAGACAGTTTATACTGGAATAGGAGCAGTCTTCTTGGTTAAAATGATTATTTTTTTCCTCTATGAGAGCTCACAACTTTTTTTAAAGAGAACTCTGCACACTTAAAGTTGCCTAAGCACAAGAGGATGGGATGTGGGTTGCAGCTTGTCTGGGCAGTGGAGTCTCTCTGCGATACTTTTGCGGAGAGTGACTTGAAAACAAGGACTAAAACACAGCTGGGAAGGGCTGGAGCACTCGGAGGCGAGAAGTTACCCGTGCACTTGGGAGATAGGAGTCAGCCTATGCCCAAGGAGACACTCATGCTTTGCTTTCCTTTCCCAGGCAACGTGCGGCCTCTTTTCTAAAAGCCGAATCCAGATTTTTAGACATCAGAAGAATCACTCTGGTATTGGAGCCTGATCAAGCGCAAAAAAACATCCTCAGCCTTCGCAAAAATACCAGATGGCTGCAGATGCCAGCTCCTTTTGGCCAGGCAGCTTTTTCAGAGAAAAGGCCAGCTTGTTGTGCGAGTGCTGCATCCCAGATAAAACTCCGCTGAGCAGCAAAGACCCACGGAGGAACCCTCGGAGGAGGGGGAACGTCGAAGCCAATGCATTCCCGTAACATCAGCTTTTCAAGGCTACACATACGCTCGTATCCAAATATGTTCTCCTTCTCCAGAGGGAAGTGGGACCTACCAAAGTGACTCTGGCTGTGGAAACACTCTTGCGAGTTTCTGAGCAGTCGTGCGCAGTTGAAGAAGGCGAAAATGAGCTCCAGTTAGAGCTGCCAAATCATTAGAAACAAATTAAAAAAACATGCCTGGGAACGTAAGAGTAGATAACTCAGTCTCTAAATGGTGAGCTGGTCTTTGGAATACCAAGTGTGAGCTTTTAAACTGGTTAGCGCTCGTTGGGCCACCGGTGCGACACCACCGACTCTCGTCTTTCGGCTCCGCTCCCCGCCCCCCCCGCCCCCCGAGGTCTCTGGGGACGCTGCTGTGGGCGCCGTGACCACGTTGACAGGGCTGCGAGGCGCAGGCCGCAGCACCTCTGGCGCTCTGTGAGGAGATCCGCACGGCTTTGCCTCTGCACAGGATAATACCCCCCTCGCTTGGCTGCTACACAGCAATGTGAGCAAACCACCCACCACGATCTCTCCCGTCAACAGCCCCGTGAAAGAATTTACACACCATTTAAGGCCTAAAGCTGAATGCGGCGCACACACCTCGTGCAACCTGCGCAACGAGAAGCGTCACCCCTCGCGTGGCCGCGCTGAAGACGCCTCACCGTGCGCAAAACAAACCAGCAGCCAACAGCCACCCTGGCGTGTGCTGGGATCCCTCGGTTCTCTGCAATGGCTCTTGTTTTCCACCAACTCCTGACCAGGGACCACGGGGTCAGACCGTGCTCGCTTGAGGATCGAGGATTCGTGGGGTTCACGTGGCTCAGAAGCTTTAGGGCACCATCGCCACAAAGCCGCGGGCGGGCTGAGGGGGCTCACGGTAACGATACGCACCCGAACGCCTGGTCAGCCACGCCGGCTCTGTAGAAAACCTGGAGGTACAATTAGTTTCTATTCAAAAAAAGTCTTTTCTTTTGTCTTGGGAGTCCTGAAATGGCTGCCACACAAAACCGACCCAAAAAAGAATGACCATGAGGAGTGGTGAGATGCTCTTTTCTGGGGAGCGTGGGCTGGTAATGTCCTTCTGGAAGAACCTCAGAGAGAGCGGTCACTTCTGATTACTACATAATGTGAGTAATTCTCTGGAAAGACGAGTCCTTCCCGCCTGAATCATAGCTGAAGGGGGGAAAAATACCACACTCCAAAAACGGAAAGCTGGACGGCCCTTGGAGACCAGGAGCCGCCCAGGGCTCCTGCGCGGGGGCCACCGCAGAGGAGCTGCACAGGGTGAGCCCACAGCCCCGCGTGCTGCTCTGGGGCCACGGCTCCAGCACTGCACCAGCCTGGACCACGACACAGCCCCGGACGTGGCCACCAGAGCTCTGGTGGGTACGGCAGGTAGGGCGGCACTAACGCCCCTGCTCTCCGGTGCCTTGACCACCCACCCTGATGCACGAGCTACAGGCGGTGCCTTCGGAGGCTCTGCCTTCTCCAAGACGTGTGCCCTCAATGCAGGTCTTGGCCAGCCCGCTGCATGAGCACAAGCCACCAGTTCCACCTGGTGCAGCAGCCAGAAAGGGCTTCGTGCTTCAGTCCCAGGGCAGGCACCCGGCCAGCAGCTGAGGGCAGGCACGGCTGGGACGCTGGGTCTGTGGTACTGGGGGGAAGGTGCTCCACTGGTACTGGAGAAGGAGCGAGCCCGTTCTTCCCAAGTCTTCCCACCGGCTGTACCACAGACGCGGCAGCAGCCCCCTGGGTCTGAAGCCCTACAGAGGGTCCCTACGACCAGCCAGCCGGCTCGCACCCTTCGTGTCCCACCTGTGCCCAACGCCTGGCCAGACTCTCATCTAACCACCACCACGAAGGTCCAAGAGACACCTTGAAGCCCTGTTTCTTTACACAGACATATATGGTCACATTCTAGCAGAAGAAATTTTTTCTTCATGCTAGTCCTCTAGAAAACCAGTTTGGTTTCCATGACTATATATAGCACAGGGATTCTTGGTCTATTTTCTGTCCCCTTTGCATCTGATTATTTTCAGTAGAGTTCAAACTTTTTATGATATGCAGATTTTAACTAGCACATGACTTCTATTCATACACACTTCCATTATTAATAAACCCACAACGGCCACATATAATGTAGAAGAATTTTATTCATACCGGAACCCTGTCTCATCGTTCACTGCAAATATTACAATTGAGATTGCTTATAACAGAACCATAATTAAAATGTATTTTCCATGAGCTGTAAAGGTTTAAAGCAAAGAATTTGTGGGGGGGGTGTGTGCTAGAGTAACTTCTAAAGAGTGAGGCTAATACTTGGTGTTCAACAAGAAATGCACTTTGCATATTATGCGAAACACAGTTTTTTACCCATACAACAGAAATGCAATAGGTAAAAGAACATACATGAGTGACTGGTAACCTTCAAAAATATTTCTTTTAAAAATTGCATGAAAGAATACAAAAACAGTGAAGGAAATCAACAGTTTTGCAAATGCATATACATTTAGCTATACATATATAATGGGGGTCTGTCTATATAAATGTATGTGATAAAAACTGCGAGGCTGAAAAATGAGAATGGTCATATTTAATACCACATGCAAGAAGCATAACATAATCATAATAAATAGTAGCAACGAATATACACTGACAGGGCCACTGAAAATATGCTGAAATAAATAAAGCACCTTGAAGCGATGAGTCTGAAGTCAAGTAGCAGTTAGCTCTGTAAAAACCATGGTGGGTGGCTACTGGAATATTGGGCCCTCTCGGTGGGAGTCAATAGGAAAGTCCCAAGTTAATTTTTCTTAATTCCAAAAAAGAAAGCACATTGTATTACTCAGTAGGAGTAATTTTGGCCATGATCTTCACCAGCACCTCTGGTTTCAAAAGGGAGGTTGCTGCCTTATTTCATTGCATAACCTTTGGCATGTGAAAAGTACAGAAAGTTCCTATTTCCCCAGAAGAATGTTATCAAAAGGAGAAAGAGTTTTGCCGCAACCGAAAAGCAGGCGGTGCTACCTGGGGTAGCGGAGATGCAGACCTGTGCTGCTGGTAGCCGGGACAAGTTTTCCTTCGAAGGAAAAGCTTTGCAAAGAAGAATCTAAATGATCCCGGCCTCGAGGGCTGCACAGCAGGGAAAGGTCTGGAGCTGCAAAGAGCTCCATGCGAGAGGAGACCCGTGTCCAGGCAGAGCGGCAGCAACCGCCAGCGAGGCTGCACGCCCCTGCGGGGACCTGGCCTCCAGGAGCCTCCTGCAAGGTCCTGGCGCTTTCTCCCCTGTGAGACCCGGCTTCTGCAGGACAGGCAGCATTCTGAAGCACATATTTGGCTTTCATAAAATCCTATAAAATCCTAAAATTTAGTCATATACTAAAAGAAAGGCGTTTGAATTTGATTATTAAATTTATTAATTTAATTTATTTTATTTAATTTAATTTAATTAAACCTTATTAAAAACACAGTGCTGTTGTTGCCCCTGAAGTACACCCGGCAGCACCTCTTCAGCATTCATACGATATTCAGGGAAGTGGCCGAGGACACTGCTTCAGATAAATACATTTTGAAGCCTGCTTAATTCAGCAAAGAAGTTCCCATTGGACTTTGAAGGGATCTAACGCAAACCCTCATTTAAAAAAAGCTGAGGACAAATAACTTAGGTCCTAAAGGCTCCGTTTGAATTCTTACAAAACATTGTCCCTTGACCTCTTCACCCAGAAGACTGGAGCAGGCTGTTTGGCTTAGCATATCCTACGAAGCAGACCTGAAAGGTCTTGCAACACGGAGGAATATGGCCCCTCTATCTAAGCCACAAACAAAATGACTCAAAAGCTCGACTTTTCCTTGGCCTCCTGGAATGATCGAAACCTTCCTCCACCTTCCTGTTAAGCTGCGTGGCTGTCACTCACCCCGTGGGATTTCAGAGACCTCCAGCCCACAACCAGTGAAAAGCCTTTTAAAAGTAGCAGGCAGAGGAGCATCGCTTGGTCGAAGAAGTTTGACAAAAGGTGAGTAAGACCAGCTTTAAAGACAGTGAGGGAAGTAGAAATTTATGTGTATTTTAAATAGTTAAACCCACAGTTTTAAGCTATGTGATCCAACAATAGGTGAAAATCTTGCCTGCAAGCCAAGAGCCTAATCTTCCCTAAAGCTAGTCTTATCCAAACAGTTGTCTTCCTACTTACATGATACAGGAGATTTGAACTGACATCCACTACATGACATAAACAGAAAAAATACGCATAAAATGCACACTTTTTTTTTTTTTTTCTTCATAAAGCTATGGAGCTGCACAGAGCAAATTTAAGTGCACAAGGTCACACAAAGGCAGCTTTCCAGAAGGAATCATTTAGACGGTGAGCGAAATGAAACTGTTGTATCTCTGAATGTTTCTCTTGAGGATTTCGGAACAGGGACCGAGCACTCGTTCAAAGCGGGGCCGATCCAGCTTTACGCACTTCAGGGGTCCGCGTGCCACCACCGTGGCAGCCCGGGGCCGATTGAGCAGTAACGCTATCTCACCTGGAAGCAGGGATAAATACACCGTCACTCCCCCTCTGCCTCCTTTTTGGAGGGTGCATATTCTAGTTGCTTTGGTTGTAGAACATCTCCCTTTATATAGCTCTTGATAGACATTTTACATAATTCTGTTGACAGTACAAATGCATTACACATGCATAATGCATGCGTGCAAAATGCCTTTGAAAACAGATGCTTTCAGACTGTTTTGCCGATTCTGGATCTGTCTCCTGTCAGCTACAGTGGTGTAAACCAAGGAATGGTTTCAGCCTCACTGGAATCTCTCAGTATCGCTGAAAGCAGCGGCTGACCTGCGCATAACCCCTCTCATGTAAAAGAGTCGAACGCTAATTAAAACAATAACTACGACTCCGTGGGCCTGTCTTTCTGAATCATACTTAAGCTGAATTTTCTTACCAAAATAATCTGATGGACCAAGTCTTCCAACTTCGACGTACTCCTCGTTGTCAGACCGGCGCTGCAGAACAGAAGCTGTGCCCTGGGAAGAGAAGCGCAGAGGGTCAGGTGGCTTTGCTTAAACCTGTTACGCATGGAAAAGTATCGAGATCTTGGTGCCCCTTTTGCATGTCACACTCCTTTAGTTCTGCTGCGAGAGAGGTGACAATTTCAGTCAATTCCTCACCTATAAATGAAAGGAATTATAAGATTTTAAAAAATCCATCAGTATGGCAAAGGATTTATTTCTTATGAATTGTTTGGATGCAGACAGATTCAGCTCACACAGCAGAGAAGAGGAACAGGACAGAACTCAGGAACTTCTGTTTAACCAAAGCACATCATGCTGTTCAAATGTACACTTTAATGTAATTTAAAAATATGTTCCGGGTGGATGCAGAACCTTACACAAGACACAGAAAAGATTTACATTGAAAGGAATAAAAAGGCAATTTTCCCAGTCACAGTCTTGGAAGACGATTTTGTAAGACAGCAGCTAGAGTCTATTCCTTACTGGGTCTGTTGCTGAAACGGTTGGGAAAGGCAGTTTTTAATGCTTGTTGCAACAAAAGGTGATTTTTTTTTTTAGTGACTTTGCCCGCTTGTGGCCTGTAGTGATCTGGACACCTGCGAGTCAGTCGCTGGAGAGATGGAATGTGTCTTGTCTCCACTACCCTTAATAACTGCTGTACTTGACACGTGCTAATACATGTCAAAACTCAGTTACAGTCTATTTAAACCTTCAAAGAGGTTTTACATGCAGAAATATTCGAACCTGGAGGAAATCTTAAATTACTGTGGCATAAAGCTTTTGTAGAGGAATAGAGAAGGTATCTGCTTTTCTGGAAAAAAATTACAGTAACGTATGAAATTACCTTCTGAGTCCAAACCAAAAGCATAGGGAAAAGCAAAATGTTAACATACTTTGATTTTCACTGAAATTAAAAAGATTTTTAAAAGCCAAGGTTTTTAAATAGACTGGAGAGCCATTTTTTGACAGTGCAGTTGAACAGCACCGATGTTTAGACGTTGTTTTTTAAGATTTTCAGCTTGCAAAGTAATCCGCGAGGGCTGATCCTGCCCCAGCCAGGACAGGGGAGGGGAGGCAGCGCAGCGATGTGGATGGACTATGCTCACAAGATTGATGCCAGTTATTGGAAAATATCAGAGCCCTCACTCTGCAGTTGAACACCCAAGTCTTGCATCGCTTGGCTTGTCGGCACTGTCGGTGCCTGTGACCAGCTGCAGGACCCCCCACCCTGGCGCAGAAGCCTCCCTCCAGTGCGGAGTATTCAGTGCGGATTCACTGGCTGCAAACACCCTGCAGCTGCCTTCCACCAACAGAAACCTGTGTGCCTCCAGGTGTGGTGGGGGTGCTTGAGGAGCCACCGAGCACCCTGAAACACCTTGGCTTCCATGCAGTTAAAGGCACTCAGCACCCTGCAGAACCAGCCCTTCACCTTTGCACTGCGCTTAAATACACCCTATAGTATCACAAACATCGTCACTGAATTGCAAATTGGAACAGCAATGTAAGGCTGCTTCAGGTCTGGCTTTTGCTCTTCTAGGACCTGGGGGCCCAGGAACAACCAAGAGTGGTCGAATAGCCACTGCTCTGTAGCAAATGATCGTAATTTGCTTTCTTCTGAACAAGCACAACTAAGCTGCTGTAACACTGTTGCATTGCAACATGTCCTATTTCATAACGGGGTTATTTTTAAGCCCGTACACTTTACAAATTGCTGGGCCGCTCTCTAGGTTAACTTATGTGCTACATAAATGGAGGTAAATCATTTCTTCTGTCAAGTTTCCAGCAAAAATTCCTTATCCTTGATAGAACTAAATTGTCCCGCCAAAGCTGATGTTTTTCAGGATCTTCCAGTAAATCCACAAGGCCATGAACAGGCAAAGATAGCGTAATGACTTTTGTTATTCACACTTGCTGCAAGTTTTCAGACCAAACATACACTCATAAGCAGCATTCTCAGAAATACCCCACACAGGGAATAATGTGTGTATCAGCAGCCTCTCTCTTGCCAAACTTCAGATCAGGTGCAGCTCACTAAATTGATGCTGTTCTTATTGCCTGTGCAGCGTAGATAGATTCAGCTTCAGAAGCTCTTCCAGCCCCTGTCCTCCTGTCTGTCCCCATCTGGAGCCTGGCAAAAAACTAACCCCTTGACCCAAATAGCTGTCTGCAATCCATGTCTCCAGCCTCTTTCCCAAAACTATTTTTTTAAAAAAAAAACAAAAAACTTTTATTACAGATGTCTTATTACATAAAACAAAAAAAAAAAATCATCCCCAAAGTAATCATATTGACCGCTCAGGTCAGATAAGAAAGGACTCAATTCCCCACTGCCCACCTTGAGCGTGCTGCCATGAAGGTAATCACAACAACAAGCGATATTGCTTTCATCTCCCCAAGCGTCAGCTTTTATTGTGGCTAATATTTTTTTGACAGGGTCCACATGATACAGGACTCCAATAAGTCGGTCTTCTGAAGCAATTTCTTCCACTGTTCCACTACAGTCGGCCTTTTTAATCCAAGAAACACCATGATATCTGTTGGAGGAGGACAGATGTGTCTGGCCTCCACAATAAACACTTGGCTTGGCAGGATAAAGCAATGCATATTCCAGATACATATTTTTCCACTCTTGTTTTAACAGTCACATAGGCTCTTCCCGTGGCCCAGTGAGAACAGGTCTATCACGGAGCAAAAGAAGTTTCCTGAAACCCTGACAGCCAGCACCCAGATGTAAGATCTGATTACACCGTGTGGCCTCGCGTTGCACCAGCCACCAGCTCCAGAAGTACATCCTGGAGCATTGTCACAGTGACCTTCACGGGAAGACTGTCCACACCGTCAAACAAAGAAGGCGCATTTATAATTATCTGTCCGTATCACCTTCACTGCGTGTCTTATCTCTGGAATCAACGCTATTCTGGCTCTGTTAGAGTCCATTTGTAGATGAGCAGTGTAACCAGGGCAAAAACAATACAAAAATAAAATATCAGAGAATAAAATACTACAGAAACAATCCTTCATTACCCATATACTTAATTAAGTTGTCATACTAAATGAATTCCGTGCTGATCACTACCCTTGCTCCCATCACAGGTTTCATGGCTGTATTTTACTTTACCTATCAAATCTTTTCAACACGTTTTTTGAGCTTTCTATCCATCCTGCGCTTTAGCAAACCCTACCTCCTATAAATGATACAACTGAATAAATCTCCTGAGCCCTGTCCTGGGAGGGACATTATCTAGCAAGGACTCAAGGTACTTATCACTCTCACTCCCAAAAGCATTTGGTCTCGGTGGGACTGACTTCCCCTTAAACAGCACACAAACCTTGACAAGATCAGTCTCTCTGAAATAAATTGCACGATCCTAGATTTGCAGGGACAGGCTGTTCAGTGCTGCTCAGTTTTAAATACCGTCTTGTACACTGATAGCCATTTCAGCCTCCCACCCCACCAAGCAAACCCTGTAGAGCACAGGCTCAAAGGCTGTCGAGATGTTTGACACCATTTAATAAATCAGCACTTTTTGATGATATTAAACCGAAGGCAGACAGGCATGCCTTTCTGCTAGCAGACACTTGGGAGTGAAATTATGATCTTTGTGGTGGTTCCAGGAATATTCCCTTTCAGTAACTGGGGAGTGCCTGTATTCCCAAGAACCAATATCATTAACCTTCTCTCCTCTCCTCCAAGTAAATACGGGCATCTTATTGCAAAAACAACAAGAGTAGCGGTTCCAAAAGCACTGTGCCATCACCACCCCTCTGCCACCCTCACCCCACGCACCTGCTCACTCCCTCTGTCACTACTGCCATGGTGCCGAGAGTATTTATTTGACTCTTTCAAATGCATCAGCAGTTTGTTTTGTAAAAATTTATGGCTTAGATAGGGCACCATAATTTAAGATATAAAAAATAAATTAAGGTTTATAATCCATGAGCTCCCATCCTCTCCAAAGTAATGAGATTTTGATAGATGTTTCACTTTTAAACTATTGGACCATAAGGATGAGTGAGACATCCTACAGCATAAAGACAGTGACCCATCTGGATCGACACTGAGATTTCCCAGGCCTTATCCTGCATGTAGTTACAAGCACTAATTGCTTAAAGAGCCCTAATTTATACTAAGTATGAATCCTACAGCCAGCAGTTGGCCTAAGTATCCTGGCTACAGAAGGCAAGTGTTCATGATGCTAAAACCTGATGTCCTGCATTTACTCCTCTGTTGCAGCTCAGCAGATTGGATGGGATCATTCCTGGGCAGCACAAGGCAAAATGTGGAGGACAGTGATGCGTCTGTGTCACCCCTGCGTGGGACAGGCTGTGCAGTACGGTCCTTCACCAGAGGCAGTGGGTGGGAAGGGAAATTCAGCACTGTTTTAAAAACTTTTTGGCTTAAAAGTTGATCTGGTTTATATTTTGGTCTTGCTGGTCTAACCTCCCATTTTAAAGATATAGCAATCATTAAAAAAATACAGTGAGGCTCCACCTGCAATAAAGGACATATTTATCATTATTAGAATTGAAGAATATTTGTTCTACCATGTGTATGCAACATCAATGTCTATATCCTTCCAATACACTATGTATACAGAATAGATTTCTGCTTTTAAAAGAAAAGAATTTTAATTTTCATAAGCAGGAACTCACTATTTCTATTTCCATTCTTATTTCATGCTTCTTCCTGTTTTTTTAAAGAAAAGCATGGAAGACAGTTTTTCTCCCCATGCCCTCAAAACGTTACATTTTTATCCTAGTTTTGAGCTTTGAAAGTTTTCCTAGCCTACTTTTTCCTCTTCCCCATCCACTAGAAAAGAGCAGTGCAGCCGATAGAATTAGAGATGGAAAAGGTCAGGCTGATCCATCTGCTGTTGCTATTAACTCTATCAATTGCTATTATGAACATACCTTTGCGCTTTCTCACTTTGTTAATCGCACACACCATAATTCACACACCCAAAAGGTAAGCCTCCCCTCGCTCCAGTCATACAAGCCCTCATTATATGTCACGATTAAATCTTTGCGAAGTTACTACAGAAGATGAAGGAAGAGGCTGTGAAGTGGTATGAAATGCTCCTGTTCACACCGCGAAGCAGATGGGACTGGATGGAAGCTATAGCAGATCTGAAATGAATTTAAAAATCTTCCACACAGTATGGTTCTGGGAGTATTTTATTTAATTGCAGGCAAGACAATGTTTGTAGGAGTAATACCTTTTATTAGACCTACAGGCATAGCTAGAAAAGGGAGAAGAGCTTTCGGGCACACATGCCTTTCTTCAAGATGCTATTTCTCCAGAGATACCTAACAAAATACACCATTCACCTACCTACAAATACTGCCTGGGCAATGTTCTTACACTATGATAGCTACAACCGTAAGTTGCACCTTATTTATTCGTATCTGCCTGCTTACTGGTTCACACGTGATTAAATCATTCACCGAGCATCTCCAAATCATTACCTTAATTTAAGGAGAGCCAAAAGCTACAGCTCCTGATGCTCCAGAACTCCTGGAAATAGTGATTGCCTGCTGAATCTGCGAGACCTGCTATGATCTGTCAGCTAATGTTTCACTCTGCAATTCAAAAAATTATAATTTAAATTGGTTGTCTGATGTGAAACTACAAACATCTCTGGCCCGGTTTGGCAAACTTTACTTTTATGACTCTCATTTACGATGCACCTGTTGTAATGACTGTGGGGTGGGTTGCAGGGGGCTACAGGAACAGACCCCAGGTTTGCACTGACTGGAAAAGTGGTGGTTGTTTGGTTTGTTTATCTCTAGCAAGTTTATCTCTTTCCTGCATCCATTAGGGTTCACTACAGATTACAGTGCAAGACAATGCCCGAGCTAATGAGCTACTGAGAGCTTTCAAAAGCAAATGTACACCATTTTACACATTTTTAATTTGGTCGTGACTCTGGAAATCTTGAGTGCTGCTCATTTCAGTGGATTTTCAGAAAGCCAGCACCTTGGGAGTAGCATTAGGATTAATAATATAATGTCAAATGAGCTCAAAATGCAACATTAGTGTAACGACACGTGCACCATCACACCCATACAATCTCCTTGAGAGGGATCAATGCTGCAAAAAGGGCCTTTATACTGCAACAACTGCAGTCTCACTGTATATGATTATCATTACAACATTAACGTATCATATTCTTACTGGTCATAATCCTCAGCAACACTCATGCACACTGCAATCTAGCAAAGATGGGAAGCGAATGTCACTGCCCAGCTGGCACGGGTCCTGTACATTAGCTCTACAGCCACGTTTGATATCAAACAATCTGCAGTCGGCCGCCTGTACCGGCTGTATCACACCTGCATACGACCACCGTATGACTAAATTTTCACCACTTCTGCTTAGGCACACTTGTCTTAGGTTAGGAGTAACATCCAGAGGTGAGAGAGAGGAACAAAGCTGTCTAGAGCAGTCACCGAAATAGCCACAAACATAAAGGTACTTTTAGAAATGACAATCAATCATAAACCGAGTGTAGCTTAGAACAGCAGAAACAACTGAGCCACAGGGCATTTCCTAGGGATATACGAGAGGCCAGGGTTAAGGCCCAGACATGACTACACCCAGCCCATCATTAATCACCAGGAAACGCCTTTGTCTTGATCGTTCAGTATTTAAAATTGTAGATGTTTGACATGGGAAGACCTTTTCAATCGTTTTGTTCATCCTCCCATTGCAGTATCTCAGACAACCTTCCCCTTCAGTGTTCCTTTGATATAGTCTGCATTAAACCTGTGCTGTAGCTGTGTAACCCCCTTGAAGTAAAAGAAATGTTAAGTATTTTATTATTATTATTATTTATTTATTTCAATTTTCATTTTGTATTTTATCTATTAATTTATTATTAATTATAATAATTTACTATTAGATGGAAGAAGACAAGATTCAGGCAGAGAGAGACCAGTCAGCATAGCGAAAAGCCAAAAGAAGCAGAATATACTGCACTAACTGCCATTTGCTTCATGCATGGAGACTCCTGAAGTCCTTAGGTGAAATAAAGTGGGTTTTGCACAAAGAATAAAAGAATAAAAAATTGGGATTTTTTTTTTTTTTTAGCCTTTTCTGTTGAAAGGCTTTTCAGAATCAAATCATGAAGTTTTATAGTCTTTTGGCTTCAAAGTGCTGCCCTTGAGCCACAGCAGCACAGCTAACATCAGGCTAGATCGTGCAGGTGTCCAACAGAGGCTCATCCATGTGTTGAGGGACTCAAGACCTCACCGACAGTCACCACCATCCCTCACCATAGATGGAGGGACACCGCAGTGGCCTCTGTGCTCCCAGCCTTGGTGCCACAGTAGTCCCAAGCTTCTCTTCCATACCACCAGTTGCCCACTAGGACTGGGAAGCCCGGGAGCGAGGGGCTGGTGACAGAGGGATAAGGATACCAGCCCTGAGCCACAGGAGGAGCCCCTTGCCGGGGTGTGATCCTCCTTGGCTAGTTGTCCTGGCTCCATGCCTAGAAAGCTGGGAAGCAGTTGCACCACAGCCCAGCTTTTGGGGTCCCTCTGCATTTTTATCTTTACTCCACTCTAGGATTTTGGTTGTCCCTTTTATTACACCATCAGTCCACCTGTCGCAGGGGTGACGAAAAGCCGATCCACTCAGTAAAGGTGGGCTCAGACGCTGGGTTTTAATGAATCATCTCAGCGATCCTTGGCCTTGACTAATCAGTAGCTTCTGTGGGAAAACAACTGAATTAATATTCATCCCAGTGCCAGATTTTAAAGACCGTCTGTGCCAAACGCTGCGGATTATTGGCAACAAGGCACTGTTTTCCTCCCTCAGACATGTCAGCGTACAAAGCAATAAAAGTCACAAAGGAAAAAAAATGTTGCATTTTAGAGATTCTTTCTTTCTACAAAGCTAGCCATTATCTTGACTCTCTCTGAAGCCAGGAAACGTCCACTGAGTCAACATAAAAGTGACTCTGTAATGGGTTATTCATCAACTGTTCATATTTGTGACTGACCTGACAGGGCTCATCTCCTGGAAGCAGACAGTGCGGAGCGCTACCACCTACAGCCGGGGCAGGGTTGAATGTACGGGAGCGAAAACAAGAAAACAGTGCTGAACCTCCCTCACCCTGCCCGCAGAATCCTTTCTGGTGAAAATCGGTTTTAGCTGTTAATGTTGTTTTACGGCCCAATTACTCCTACCACCATCTGCTTCTTTGTGAAAACATTCTGTAGATGCTGAAGTAACCAGACCAAGCAAAAGGCTGAGACAGACATTGTCATTAAAGTCTCGTAACTAATGCTGTGACCAGGGCTGGGCGAGCAGCTGCGGCCAGCTAGGGCAACAGTGTCTGAGCAAAAAATAAAACTTGGAGCAAAGTGGGGGAAGAAGAGAAGAGAGTTTATCACGGAGATCAGGAAAATCCCCCATGGAAAGCTCCCCTTAAATCCTTTCAGTTGGTGAATCTTATGTATTCAAAGGACCAGATTCTGAAATTGAGAAGAAAAAATGTCATGAGCCCTAAGTTGGCCCTAGCTGGGGCACACTGTGGACAGCCTCGCATGCTCCCCAAAATCCACGCTACACAGCTGATGAATGAGCCCTAAGGAGTCTATTCTTCCCACAAATCTGCAGTCACCTCAGTAGTATCTGCAGAGGAGGGACAAAAGCCATCTCGGAAAGGGGCAGCTTTAACAAGGTCCAGAGAAAGTGGCAAACTCCAGTGGGGATTAGGAAATTCTCCATTCTTCTTCCACTAGATTAGACACTACTGTATTTCAGGTCTTGTTTATATTGCAGTATTGTTGCTTAAAGACAGAGAAGCACTCCTCATGACAGAGCTCCTAGCTCCTAAGACAGCAGATGCCTTTAATTTCAGTTTAGATTTAACGTGCCTCAGGCCATAAAGTTCTTGGTCACGTTGACTAAGTGCTTTGAATTCAGGGCTTGTGAGCTCAGTCTTCAATGCCAAAAGAGCTTATAAGGATCCTGAGAACCTGCTGAAAACCTTGCAAGGTAAACAGCCTGTGCTGCTCCCCTTACTCACAGAGAGGTGTTTCGTTACCTGGGAACCTCCGCTGCTTTTGGAGACTTCCCCAGTAGGAAGGCACTACTGGACAACACTAAAAAGAGAAGAGTCAAAGCATCAACCGTTCCTTAAAGCCAGTATTAGCTACGAAAAAAGTCACAGGCTGTTTTGAACACAGAGAAAATCTAGCACTGATTTTTATGAAAATTCAAATGGAGCACGTATATATTAAGAATGAAACTGCCAATTACTAACTTCGGGTTTTACTTCTCTGCGTGCCAAACGATCTCCCAGTTTTCCACGTATCCTATAGTGGTAAAAGGCCAGGGTGTGTCTGTATTTCCAGCATAAACTTCAATTTTATGGGTTTACAAATCAGATGTTTTAAATTACAGCTGAATGAGACTGAAGACTCCTACACAAGCTGTCATGTCAAAAGTGAACTGGGGAAACATTCATACACATTTTTTTTTGCGCTGGGTATAGCATATGCAAAAGAGAGGTTATGAAAACTACTTTTAAGCCTTTGAGAATAGTACGGCTACACTGCATCCTCCCGGTGGTTTTGCTTCAAGACCTAAGTTTACCAGCGTCCCAGTGACACAGAGTAACACGGCAGGTCCTGCATGTACCTCATGATACTGGCATAAGCGATGTTCTCGGTCCCAGTGACCTGGAAGACCACTAGATCGCTCCTCAGCTGCCATTTTCGCCCTCTGGGACTGCTGATAGCATCATTCCTGGGATGGATTTATTTTATTTTACAGCTAAAGATCAGCAGCACCAGAGCTACTTTCCAAGAGAAGACAAATCCTTTGAACTATGTAGCCAAAGACATTGCAAATGTTCCTTTAGCCAGTAAATAATCCTAGATTTTTATTATTTGCCAACCTTTGATTTATGGAAGACTTTTATAGAAAAACAAGGGAAGAAATAAGCCAATTTCTGTTAGCAATACAAAGTGCCAAGTAACGTTCACATAACCTGCAGTAGAAAATAACACCCATCATTTCTGGGTGGTAAAATTGAACATAAAGCAAGAAGGATGGTCAGTTGATGTGTTAGCCTGGGATGCTGGCCATAGGGTTAACACTGCTTCCCTGCCTTAGACCTTCTGGGAGCAAAATGGTGAAGGCCCAGACCTTCAAGGTGCCTAATTCCCATTAGTTGTTTTTCAGCAGGAATAAAGAATTACTCAATTCTTGTGCCTGTGCTTCAGACCATACCGCTGCACCACACAGGTGTAGTGATGATAAACCCCATGAAGTTCATGAGATGTTCATGTAAGACAGATAAGTAGCCAAGATAAAATAAGCTGGTTAAAAGCACATATATATTATATACCACAGTCACTATGACTCTTAAAATTATTTGGTCATACCACATGGATGTGCCAATCCAGGTGAGATTTTTTTTCCGTAACAAACTATTGGCTAGGCACATTGCTTTTACATTGTTTTCCTGTGCATCAAACTGTGTTGTTTTTTTTTTTTAAAAAAGCTTCATTTTCATACTACAAAAGCTAGCTGATCTTAATAGTCTTGGAGAAGGATGATGCAAGAGGACTTAATTCTGATTGTGGACTCAAGATTGAGTCATGACTGGGTTTGACAGTATTTTTTTAACCGTACATTTTTAAACTATTATACGTTATTCTCCAGTCTCTTGGTTCATAGCAACTCACAGAATTTACATACAGTTGTCCTGGTTTCTGCCACAAATGAGGAACAAAATCTGCAAAGTTCTAAAATAGACTAGAAATATTGACTAATCTTAAGAATTTCACAAAAATGTTAAGAAAATGCTCCATTCTACATCACTTCTGAGGTTTCAGATTTTGCAGAATTTACCATAGGTGACAGCGTTGCGGTGTTTATTAGTGGGGCTGGGGAAAGAATTGGAAGGAAGGGCCAAAAGCTGCAGTCACTGACAGGTCTTCCACGGCTGGTGGGAAGAAGGGGAGCAGCCAGTTGGTTCCTATGAAACATTGTCCCTTTCTGACAGAGGAGAGACAAGGATACGCTCAAGATTGCACGTATATAGATATTGCTTGTATATGCAGCCTGATCCAATGCCCACGGGAGTCAAAGTTAGGCTGAGTTTAACAAGAGCTGGACTAAGCGGATGTTTAATGCCCTTTGACTTAGCAAAATACTTCACCTCTATCCCCAGTCAGGATGGGACCCAATCACACACCTAACTGCCAGTCTTTGACGTCAGCTGGCCATTAAAAATGCTACCCTGAGCACAGATGAACAGAGGCAAGGCCAACGGAAATGCTATTGCTCCAGCACGACTAGGTGATTGCAAGAAAACTGAATGTACCTTTCCTGTAAGAGTTCCCTGAGCAATTATGTGTCTGCAGTTAAAAGCAAGCCCTTGGTGATCGCTGGCTCTGTTTATTCGGTATATTTTGTTTATTAGGTACATTAGGAGTCGCTGTAGACTGCCTTTGACAAACATTTTCGGTATCAACAAAACCCCAGTAACACTAAGCAGTTCGGATTATAGCCTTTGAAACTCCTTTTCTAGACAACATTCATCTTCCTAATTAATAATTAATCACACTGTGTTTTTAAAGAGATTATCAGGTGTGATAGCAGAGTGTGCCTAAGGCAGTGACTTCATTAACTATACGGAAGAGGTTTACTTTGTAGTTCTCCTGCCTGTCGCAGGGGTAGGTGCCAAAGGGGTCTTTCTTAGGTTAGAAAGTCAAAGAGCAACAATTCGGAGCAGGAAACAATCGGGCTATTATTTTTCTTTTTTCTTTTCCTTCTTAAGGAGCTTTTAAATCATAAATCTTCAGATGCTTGTTGTGCAATTTAAGACTCAAGTCGACTTTTCCTACAAAAAGGCCCAATTCTATGAAGAACGGAGCGCCCTTCCGAGTTACACCGAGGACCTTCCTCTGTTGGTGCACGTTGCCATGGCAGGAAGAGTTTACAAACACTGTTCCACCTAACAAGGCTTTGAACTGCATTTGTAGAGAGAGGTTCCATAGCGTGCCAAGAGTGTCAGCAGGGCTGGAAACACTGATTTCACCTACAGGACAGTATCTCAAGTACACTCTCAGCAAGAACTCGCAGCGGATCCTGCCCAGACCGGAGCCAGTTTGTGGCCCTGACTTGAAATGTCAACAGCAGCAAGAAAGCTAGCAGCCCCCTGAGGATTACAAGACTGTTTTCAACGTGATCAGCAAGAATAGTGCCGGACAAATAATCATTAGCAAGTCATTTGATTTATTTCTGTCAATGAGGCAGCTCTATGCATTAACTTTGGAAGGATTTCTGCATCATCAATGAATTTTCTTCTCTTTATTTGTCAGTTTTACTAGTCCTATTACCCGGTTTCAGTACTGGCAGATACTTCTGTCTATTCCCATTAAGCTTTTGCTCACTTTCATGGAGCGTCATTAGGATTATTCCCACTGATGGAAAAGCAGGGAGGGTAACATTCTGCCCACAGACTGGACTGATAATACACGTGTGACTGAAAATCAGATGTCCTGACTCTGCCTCCTCTCTAGCCAGCAGGATAACAACAGAGAACACAAATCCCCAGATTTTTTGTGCTTTATACAAAGGAGTTGCAGAGGAGGGTGCAACTATCCCCTTGTAACTTAGCACTAATCTGCGATTAAATATACTAATTTTTAAAGTTAAACCAAAAATCTAATGTAAAACTACTTGGCATAATGGATCCATTTCTCCTTGAATTTTCTCCTGTGAATTATCTTCTATTTTTAGGTCTTTTATTTTTAGGCTGCTGCATGCTATTGCTGGGCAGCTCGACCAACTATTAATTGGAAATGTTTTACTTCTTGTGCAGTTTTATTTCTCTGCTGTCTGCACCACTTAAACCAACCCGTCCTCCGAGGGGATGACAGGCTGCAGAGAGCACATTTAAAGGACAGTTACAAGCTGTGCTCTTTGGGTGCAGCGTGGCACTATTATAAACCTTTTGCTGTTCTCTCCTCCTACACCTGCATACGTTTGCGTCTATGCATGCATTTTTCTTAAGCCATGTCAAACTTTATGGAGTATTAGGGCCATATGGCAGCAGTTCAGCAAGCTCTCAGAATGCAACTGAGATTAAAACACTCCCTGAGCACAGTCAGCGGAGTCCCGTGACAATATTTGTGCGCCGTATACGGTGCTCGGTCATGGAAAGTAGATCCAAATGATCTGACATGGGGAGGGGTGGGAGCTGGAAAACCCAGCAGGGCACTTCATGGCTGCAGGTCCCTGCATTTTTGGCAGCTGCATTACAGGCTTCGAGGTACTGCGCCACCCAGCCAAGTTGGCAGCTGAACTTAAGAGAGTGGTACATGATCATAACCGCTATTTTTAATACTATTGTCACTACCTTTCTCAGTAACCTAGACAACAGCAAAACCTCATTTCTTTCCAGTTTCAGAGCACTACTACACAAGTTTGAACTACTGTTTGAGCTGAAGTCAGTGGCAAAGCACGAGTCGGGAATAAAGTCAGCCCCCATTCAACTTCAACTGACATTTCATTTAAAGGGTCTTCACATTTGCTGGGATATTTAACTCTGCAAAGCTCACATGCCTTTGCAAGCTACCACTTTAAAATGCTAGCTAAAAATATTCGTGTTATCTGCAGTCAGATGAATAAACCCTCCCTACTGCTGGGTGCACAGTGTGGCAGTGTACAGTACAACTGCAAATTTATTTGTTAGAAACTGTACATCTGTTATGATTCACGCTTGCCAAAATATAATTCTTTATGGCAACAATTGTTTCATGGTGCTTACAGTTTTTCACCTCTGTGCCAGGAATCTCATATGGGATAATTCCATGACCTTGGAATCCAGCAGATACATTCCACATCTGTCTGGTCTGGGAAAGCCCAAGTTTGTTGTGTGAAAACCATAGTGGGAAAATAAGACCTGGAAATATCTGAAAAGACAGAAACTGCAGGGCTGCTTCTTTTTTTCTTTTTTTCATCACCAGTTTCAAGTGCAGTAAATCAATCTCCCTGTAGTGGTTACTTTGCTTTTGTAAGCAGACATTCACTTCTAATCCTGTCTTCAAATTAAGGAATATGGTATCAACATTAAAATAATTCTATCTCTGGAAAAAATCACAGCCTTTAAATTAATGAATATTAAAACTAAATCTTGTTGAAGGCTGCTTAAGATTTAGATGAAAAAGCACCCAACCCACTGCAAGTAAACATCTTACAAGTGCCTGTGTAGATTTAAGATGGCAGAAAACCTGTAGTTGTCCTGGAATCTCAGGGTAATACTTTTCTCATTAGACTTTTTATACAAAAAATGAACCCTAAACAGCTTTGTGAGCAGTGAACTTAAAAAGAGCTGGTTTCCTGTGACTCTTCCCTGTGCACATTTTCTATTATTCTAATAATTTGGCTGAGCTCCTGCTGCAGCCTTGCTCTCCATGGGGCACTGTAGCATTTTCATGCACACAGCCTGCACCTCAAATAACCCGCACCCTTCTACGATTTCTGCAATGCTGGAGATGAGATGGTAGACAGAAAGCCACGAAAAAAAGGTTTCACTAAGAAAAACAGAAAAAAGGTGAATGTGCTTGCTTGACAGAAGGAGGAGACTAAATATTCTCATCCATACTGACCAGTTTAAAGCAAGAATCGCTGTTCTGATCATCACTGAAACTGGAAGTCTCCCTTTCAAAAGGGATTAATGGTTGCTCTTCAGTCTGTGAATTTTGAAGGTGCCAATTCCCTTACAACCTATGTCCTTCTGCAGGACCAATATACTTAAAAGATGGTATCCCAAAGGGATGTCACAGATGAAGGCAGCATTGCAGGCTAACCAGAAAAGAACAATTAATTTCTAAAGTTCATACAAAACTGTACTAGCAACTTAAAATCCACGTGTGAGTCCTGGGTGTCTTAGAGAAACTTTGATGATAGGAGTCACAAGATCCTACTTGGAACCAATCTGTGGTGCTGGTGCACCAGCTTTGTAAATTGGTAACTGATTGGTCTAAGGCATGCCATGGATGACAGCAGTTTAAAATAAATTAGTATCTTGCCCAAAAACTGTGTGGCAAAGTTTAGCTTTGTACTACTGGCATGCTGTGCTCCAAAGGAGACTGCATTCCGGTGATATATGAAATGATTTCTGCATATAAAGCAGCCAAACAAACTGGCTGCATTTCCAGTGTTTCGGATTGTAAGGGCACAAACATCTAAAAACATACGAAAGAAGCTAATGACTTTTCAACATACTGTGACAACAAACCAGCCAAAACTACTTTCAACCAGTTTGTAGAATAATGTGTTCCTGGCTGCTTGCATCGGCTCTCCTGCAGAAAAGTTTAATATCAAAGATGTAAACTCCTGAGAACTCAGGTTTAAAATACAAAGTTTAAACTATGTGTGAGCAGGCAGAAATACTGCTGCAGCACAAGAAACAGTTGATACTGGATGTTCATTCTTTAATGTAGAAAAATACAGACAATTTCTAAAGTATGAAACTATATTAGATTTACAGCAGAAGGGTGAGGCGAGCAGATAATTTATGATTATGCAGTATGTAGTGTTAATACTTTTCTACCCATTCAAGTCTTAACAGCTGTTCCATCAAGAGGGGGAAAAGAAAGGCCCTTGGTAATTCTTAAGCAAGCTGCCAATTTTCCACATGGGATTCGATGGCTAAAAAAATTAAGTTTTCCTAGTCTCACACTGCTGCAAGGAAGAACAGCACACCTAATAACACTAGTAGAAATAAAATCCCATATTTCCTAATTTTTTCTTATATACTAAATATCTTGTTGACAAAAAAAGAATCCTATCTAATATCTAGTCCCTTTTTTTCTGACACGGTGTTTTGAAGGGGCACTGCTCATCACATATTTAGAGTTCCTTATCTGTCTAACTGTGTGATGTACAGGTGCAGTTATTTGCACTGACAATTTTGTGAGCATCAGAAGAGGAACTATGTTCATAAATCAAATATGTATTTCCAAGCCACAAGAGGAAAGAATGATGGAATTTTAAGAATCAGATACTGATTATGAACCAAATTCTGGCTGCCTTGAAGAGGCACCTGTCAAAAAATCTACAGATAAGGACCAAGCAAAGAAAAACCTGTTGGCCTCTAAACCATCCAGAATGGGAGCTGTACAAGCTCTTTGTCACCTGAGTGGGGCAGGGTCTCTTTCCTCCTAAGCCACATGACAACACAGCAGCCTGATGGAGCCAAAGATGTATTCTGTGTACATACAACTGGATCCCAAGGCAAGACAATGATACCAGCTTCCTTGCACCATCTGACTCACCCTCTTCTCACAGGGAGGGATTCAGATTACCTCCTAGCTCCTGTGCCACCACTGCCTCATTGCTGGTCATGTAATACCTGGCCTGGCATATGCTCCTGAACTGTCACCACAGAGCCAGATTTTGGTCATTCCTGGTCTATATATTTGTGTATGACCACTCACAGCTGGTACTGAAAAGCTCCTACTTCAATACAAATACAATCATTTCCTAATGCTGTCTCATTATTCATAGTCTGAGTCTCTCCAATACCTTTTTATAACTTGTTATATCACAGCAGCTAGGTATTTGTATGAGACACCAAGGATCTAAATATTTATTTATTTAGAGAGAGGAGGGAACAAACCCTGTCAGCATCTGTTTGCAGAAGTGGGATGGTGGAACTGAAGTGTCAGATAATCTCCCAAAAAGATGTCAGCATTTTCAGCTGCCTGACAGATCTGTCTGCCTGTGTGACAGTAAACAAGAAAATGGCTCAGCCATTTGGACTGAGTTTAAGGCAAAACAAAGAACAAATCATCCATTTTCAGATCAAGTCTCCTGCTCCAGTTTACAGATTTTCGTTTCTGATCTCCCAAGTAAGTCCCTTTGGGAACAATGATCAATGCACTGTGTGGCTGGCCAGCCTGGCTGAAGTACTGGCAATTTGGAACAAGAAAAATCTCATGTAGAAAACAAACTTTCGAACAGTAAAGGCACTAGACACACCTCAAAATTCCTCTGACTCTTCAATTTACTGGAAATCAGGGATCATCCCACTTAAGACATTTCCATGGAACTGCTGTCTGAGTTCATTTGAATTGTGAGTAATTCTCTTGATTTCAGCGGACTTAGTTCAGATTTATGCTAAAGTAAGAGATTTAACTGAACCCAATTTCCTTTAATACAAAGCCTTGATCTTTACCAGGAAATGACAGCTTATCAAGATGCCAATCTTACCTCTGTAATAATGAAGAAGTCATCACCAGGCTCTCCCTGCACAACAATTTTTTCTCCATCTTCAAACTGGACAGGTTCCAGTGCATCAGCCACTGTCAGCCGCTCCCATTTGTCCAAGGACTCTAAAATATTGAAGATCATAAAGCTTTATTATAAAAATACTCTTAACTTTGGCTGAAGATTCGTATCTAAACTGACAGCTCTGCTATGCCTGGTTCTGTTATACAAGAAACATTTCTTTCATCCAGGCATTTTGCATGAACCTCCAGTTGGGAAACATGAATGTATTTATTCATTGTGTCTTACACACTTTAGCAATCACCCAGATACTAATCTTAAAAGTTGGGCACAAAAAAAGTTGGCTCTGGTTCCCTATGCCTGCGATCTGATCTGTGCTGCCCTGATGCTGCAGCAGATTGGAGCAGCCTAGGAGCTGTTTGGAGACACCAGTGATACGGGAGCACAGAGATTCTCTACCACATCCCACACCAGCTGTCAGAACAAGTCCTACTGTCTTTTCATCAGCTGCTCTCAGCCAGTTCCTGATGGGCTGCTAGAGATGCGATGCAAAAATGCCAATCTAGAAGATGACTCTTCCCCTGCGGGTGAGACCACGCACCACTGAAGCCAACGGCAAGACCCAGGTAGCGTGGGTGGCAGTGAGAGCAGAGGCTCGCTACGGCGGTTTGAAGTGGCACCCCCGTTTCATTTGCCAGCGGGATGGTTTACAGAGTGTTCTTCTTTTCATTCCCCCACTTAGAGAGAGAAATTAGAAAACTTCCACATAAATGACAATAAGAAAAAAATTACCAGTCTAATTTATGAGTAATAGAGCTAATACAGCCTGATTCCTGTGGCTGGGTGTCCTTACCACCCACCTCAGCTGCCACAAATCCCCTGTGACACCGACAAGGCAAAGGACAGCCTGCACAGTGGCTTAGCCAGGGCTGCTGGCTGTCCCACTGCCTCGCTCCTCCTGCATTCACGAAGGGATGAATTTTACCTGTCCTGCCCTCGGGGAGAGGAGGGGTGCCAACCTGTGTCTCTCTCCTCTGTCCATTTACATGAGAATTCAGGACAATGAATTGTGCTTGGACTTCTCTACTTTTATCAGGTTTGACTGAAAGAAGTGACAGGTTTAAAAGTTATTAAAAGAAACAGATAATACAATGATATAACCTTCACTGCCTTAAAAAGCTGGGCTAAAATCCATGTACTAGAGCTCTGCTGATTCTTACTTATTATGAATTATTGAACTAATAGAAGTCAAGACATGGCTTCTGACACCAGGATTAGATCTGGGCTGTTCTCCAGACTCTGGTTTCCTATTTTGCTCAAAATATTGCTTAGAAGTATTGTGTGAGGTTGAGAGTTGTTCTTTATAAGTTAAAAAGCCTTCTGGCTGAGCTCAGAAGTGCACAAGGAGTCTGGTAACAAAACCAGATCAAAGTCATCAATGCACCAAGGGTAAGTTTTGAGTTGCCTGCCACACCTATGTCTTCACGTTTTTACACCACTTTCTGTTGCAGTTTGGGAAATAATTATTTCTAATATTTTCCCCACTTAGGCACTTTCCTGGTGTATCTGGTGTATTTGTGACCTTTATTGCAGAAGCATTAATATTAAAGACCAAGCCCATATTGTCAATGCAACATTCAAAAAGTGCTCCGTTTGACTAAATATAAGCATAAAACTCTTTCATACAGACTACAGCAGGTTTTATCTTTTTTTTTAAAAAAAAAAAACAACTCAGTAATTAACAATGAAAAGAGTCTCTTGAAACTTCCTTCAGCAGCTTTATGAAAAATTAAAAGCTAATTCTATCTCTAGTCACGAAGTATCTCTCTTTTGTCTAAGGGAATCGCACCACCACATTTGGTTAATGATTCTTGCAAACAGAGCAGTATATAGAATATTGTACACAATAAAACTCCTAAAGTTTTAGTTGCAGAGTTAAAGTATCAAATAAAACAGACCATATGCAATTTTTTTGTAATTTATAAATTGTACATATCAATTCATGGCTTTACATTTACTTAAACTCCAGAAGAAAGATTTAAAACAGTTTTATTGTATCTTGTTCAATACACTATAAGCAGCTACTGATAATCTAAAATATCCTTAGATTTTATTTTTTTTTTTTTTTAATATGACCCTTACAATTATATGGCTAGTTACAGACACTGGATGGGCCTTGAAAAAAAAATCTAAGAAGCAGGTAGAGGTTTTTCCACCAAGAAATCACCAAGTTTTGGCCACATTAAAGCCTGAAGTGAAGATGACTTCTCAGTGCTGTGTTGTGACCTCTAAAATATCTCCCTGTTTGTCAGGTGCCATCTACTTTTTAGACATGTGAAACAGATCCTTACACACTTCACCTAAATCCTCTATGTTCCTGAAATGATGCATTACTTTGTCGACTGCTTTTCCGTGCTTAAAAAAGGTTCAAATCTTTAAATCCTTCCTCTTTTTTTTTTTTTTTACTGAAATCCAAAAGCCGTACTACAAACTAGGATATAATTACATTGCAAACTGCATGTTTAAGGAAGCACATCTTTGAATAACCTTTCTACTCTGGAATTGTTTTGAGATGTCTCATTGTTGTAATTGCCCCTCATTAGTGCAGGTGCAGAGATCCTTTTTTCTTTAAATACTCATTGTAATTTGGTATAATTTGTGCTCTTAATTTAGGAAGATTTAAATTAAGCATAAAAGAAAGCATTTAAATGATAAAACTTCATTAGTAAGTGAGCAACACACTTGGCCTTACTTAAGGCATACAAATATAATTGAAAATTTCATGGGTAGCACCTCTCAGAAGTTCAAGTGTATTTTCACTAAGAGACTCATATTTCAGGTACCTAAGCTCAAATGGTAGTTGAATACCATAAACAAAAACCGAAAATTGCTTAAGTAGAAATATAAATACTTTAATTATCTAGCAAATTAAATCTGAACTGTTTTTTTCAAAATAGCCCCAGCAGAAACATGATGTTTCTCCTACAGAATCAACATTTCATTGTACTGTCTAACACTGTCCTCCTCATTAGAAGCTTTTGTTCTCCTAATGGTGATTGATTGGTCAGGCATTATGGGTTTGTTGTTTTTCCTACTGAAGGCCATCAAGAACATGTCCAAATTTCGTGGCTATCACATTAATCAAAGGGAAACAAAATCCAAGGACAAGAAGCTAAACAGATGTTTTAAGAATGTGAGACATGGGCTATAAAATACACAGAAGAAAAAAAATCAGCCCATTTTGATTTCTAAGGTTAGTTTGTTTATGCATAAAAATACAGTATTATTCCAGGAAAAAGCTTCTCACCTGTCACCTGGAGGGATGTAACTAGACTTTACGACAAATTCGTATCTGTGCACTGCTTTCTCCTCTATCCATATAATCTGTACTGCAACAGCAGCTACCGAAAGGTTACTGGTGCATGGCTGCTCCCATATTTAAGGAAAGATTTCTCCTTCAAACACATGTTCAGTGCATATTAAAAGAATGAGAAAAACAAGTCCTAAAAAGGGCCTTTTATGCTTTCATTCCTTTGGAAAGGACACAACCGTGAGACCTTCTGTTTGACCACCATTGCTTTCATTGTGCCATCAAAGACCAAAATTCATTCTGCCAACATGTGTAACAGAGGAACTAACAGGCAAGTCCAAAGGGCAACTGACCCAAAATGGAGACCTTGCTCAGGAATTCTTCATACATCTTCCGCTTTCTCAGCGTGCTGCCCTATTATTAAAGAAGAGAGAAAAAAGGAGGTAGAGCATTACACAAGGTATTTTTGTGATTTCTCCCTACAGCTGCTCTGTTTTTTTCCCCTGCCCTTCCAAATCTTAAGCATAGCCAGTATAAACAGCCTAAGGCAAATGTTTCCCCATAAAATGGGCAAGTTGTACTGGTGATAGGCAAAGAAGGAATCAAATTCAATCCTGGTGTAATTTCACTGACTTCACTGGTGTTACTGGACACCATGGATTAATTGTATCCATTATTTACAGGCACACATTTTAAAGCCAGAGCTTCATCAATTAACTGTTTAGTTAATTCAATATATATCTTGTTACCAATGAGGCCCCACTAGAAGGGAATTTACGATTACAAAATAGGGTAAAACTTTAAATGTCCCCCTCATGGATCCCATCCTTTTAGATTAAAGCCTCTTCAATGCCAAAAGCATTTAACTTTAAGCTTAGTTTATATTCTGTATACTGTTGTATGTATCATTACTGCTGAGCAACCTATTAATATTATTATTTTAACAAGATTTAAGCATTTTTGGGCAGACAATCCATCAATGTATGCACAGCCACCAGCACAGTCATTCCCACTCTACTAAGATTTTATCGTGTGATAAATTACTGATACACCTTCTGCTTACGTAGTGTTTGACCAACATAGAAACCATAAGTAGCCATTCCAGCATCCATTATTGAAGGACGTTCAGGTATAAATAAATATGATGCAGTCTTACCAAAAATAATTAATTTATCCTTAACTCCTTCTGCAGCGACACAAATGACTTGAAAAGAAAACCTTCCCAGGTACCAAAGAGGAACTCCAGGGTCTTCCTTGGTACCGTGCAGTTTGCTCCACACCATTTTGTGCCAGCCTGCATTGTTTCTGCCTGGGTAGATTCCCTGTGGATGCTGAAGGCTGCCTGGTGCCTGCCAGTCAACTCTACAAAGCAGGAGTACAGCACAGAGATGACATATTCATCTTCTGAAGCAAGGAGAAATAAAGATGGCTTTTATTTACAGGCTGGGCAGAGAAGACAGAAGCAAATGTCAGTGTCTGCCATAGAAAAAGCTACTCCTCTATTCCTCCTCCAAGTGAGCACTGTAAGTGCTGGAAGCAGAGGCAGAAAGTGAGGACAGAGAAAGGAAAAGAAGAAACATCTCACCCTCCACTGTGAAAGCGTTCAGAAGTGCTCTGCCTGTGCAAAGGGGAAAGGCTAATGTACTCAAGTGCAATGATATAACTAAGAATTAAACACTGTCCCTCTCTCTACATGTGCTGTATATATAAGGCTTGATTTAATGACCACCAAAGCAACATGAATCTTTCCATCAGCATCAACAGCTTCTGGATGTGGCGCCTGCAGAAGGTGCCGGGTGCTCTCCTCTGGGGACAGGTCCCATTTGTGCCCCTCTCCTGGGCCATCCCTGCTCCAAACCAGCCGCAGCTTCAGCAGGAGCTGCCACTCTTCCCAGGTATCTCCGGATCAGCAGCAGCACCAGCTACCGAGGTCTCCCCCTCCACACCCCGTTCATAATTTCCGAGTCTGGTGATGACAGTTTGCCTCTGAGCGATAGCATCGGTAACCCTTGTCTGACCTCTCTGTCTGACAAACCTGGTTCTCAACCTCAGGGCCCCCCGAGAGCATTTGAAGTGCCAGAAAGAAAAAAATAAAAGAACTTCAAACGGAGGAGGCTCTGCAAACCATGCCAGATCCTGACAGCTTGCTGCGAGACAAAGAATGGAAAACTGGACACTGCGCAGTTGTTGCTTTCCTCCCTGCAATCGAGTGGAAACGAGACTAGCAAAATTGACAGCTGTGGAAAACCAGATTGGTGGTTTAGTCTGATGGGCTGGGGCACCCAGGGCCAGATGTGGAAAATGCTTTTTAAATGACTTGCGGACACAGATGAATTTTAAGAAGCAGTAATCAGTAGCCATAAGTGACGCCTGACCACAGCTTCAAGTATTTAGAGATGCAGAGGAGACCCAGGAAGGTAAGAATTGCAGGCATCCCACCTGGCCTGGGGAGCAAAAGCCCATCACTTCCTACAGGAAAACAGGTGGGTTATGTCTTGGCTAAACTAAGCCAGGGCAGCAGCACAGAACCCACAGTGTAGACAAGTGCAAAACCAAAACTGAAGTGGAAAGAATTAATTAAATGTGCTGTTACCATTTTTTGTATTGTAGTTGTTTCTAGAACCTCAGTGGGACTCCACTTAATGCACAGCTGCACTGTCTTAAATACCCCATGTCTCAGAACGATATTACAAAGGTAAAGGAGAACAAGAGCCCAGCGAAGAACTAGTGGTTGAGGCTTAGAAGTCCCATTTCCCAGCACACACACTGAAACTCAAGGTGACCCAACTGCCAGCCCATCACTCAACCTGCTGGATGGCTCCATCCAACCCTCCATCTCTCCCGGGGGAGAAAACAACAACCTCCAGGGTGCCATGAGCCACCTGACATCAGAGCTTCACCTAAGGGTGCCCAGGCTGGCACAGAAGCTTTCTCTGCATTTTCAGAGCGCATGAAGCTGGATCCCAATTGGCACAACCAGATCCCAATTTCTTTTCCAGAAAGGAGAAGCCTGGCTCACCCTCACACACATTGTTTTCACTTGAGTGTCTTTTCCTGCTCGAGATTTCACAAGCAGAGCAAGGGGAAGAGATTTTGAGAGAATACTACTCTAACATAAGCTAAAAACAAACCAGCAGCAGAAATCTTACAACCAACCAAAGCGTGCACGTATTTTCATTAGTATTATTTATCTTTTTCTCCCTATGAAAGACAGAGAACATGTCTACTTCCCACCTTCCTTGATCAGCCTAATATTCCCCTCTAATCCCCTCCCACAGGCATAATGTCACCTCTGACTCCCGATGTCCATTTTATACTTGTATAAATGTACATATCACCATCATAACTACTGCTCCTACCCTTCAAGTCATTTCTGCAGAACTGTCAATCGACACATTCCCTGGGACATGTGCTAATTCTTATGCAATATTTTCATGGATCTTCTAAAAGGAGCAACAAATCAGACAGTAATTGTATCTGCAGACTAAGAGATACTGTGGAAGCTTGCCAGAGCAGGAAAATAACAAGAAAGGACCTGGAGACATCAGCAATGGGAGTAGAAAATAATAGAATGAGCTTCCATTTGGAAAAGACAGCTAAGAAATGCAAAGAAAAAGATATCTAAAGCACAGATGTTTGATGAACAGAAGAAAATGGAAAGTTGTAAAGCTGAAAGAGATTTACAGTCAGTAGGTGAGACCAGGTATGCAACATCAGACTGCAACAAGAATACAGCCAAGGCTATTCTGGTCTGTATACTCAAAGACATTATCCAGGAATGAAGTTTAGAGGTTCCATCTCCATGGCTCAGATGTGACGGCACCTGGCATGCTACACTCTGTTTTGGTACTCTCTCCTCCAAAACAGTGTTCCCAAACCACACAGAGCCTGAAAAAATGCTAAAACACTTGGGGGGAGATGATAAGAAAGGAGCAAAACAAATTCATCCTGTATATGTTAGCTCAACACTGGGATCACAGGTATGTCATCCTCACAGCTAGCATGCATTGTTGCAAGGGTTTTAAGTAGACAGTAATAATTATCTACAGATATATGACAGAAAGAGAGGGCAATTAAGTACAGCATAACTTGACATAACTCAAAGTAATAGGGCAAAATTAAGAAAATCTAATTTAAGATCAATATCAAAAGAGTTTTCCCAACGTAGGAATTATTCTCTTGCAGAAAAGTCTCCCAAGGGAAGCAGTAGAAATCTTACCACTTGAGCCAGATAAAAACAATAGTAAATGTACATGAATAATTCTGCACTGGCAGGGTTCTTGATGACATGTTTTAAAAAGTCTTTATTAATTCTGCTTTTTCTAACCTATTAATATCTTATTTCAATAGTCACTGCTTCTCCTTCTCCCTCCTTTCCTTTGTTCAGTTTCTCCCCAGTTCTGAGCTGTCATGCACAAGCTCATCTTCTGAAAAACAGTGGTTCCCACTAACTACGAAGACTCGTTAATATTCTAAGCTGCAGTGCTCCCCCCTGAAACAGTCCCAAGGACAAACGAGACCATTTGCATTTGCCAATCCACCCAGAAAAGAGCTCAAAGCCAGTTTTAGGACCACTACAAATTGCAGCAAGCCCTAAGCTTAGCTTAAACAATACACAGGCTAGGAAAAATGTCCCAGAGATTATAACAGGTCTTGTTGAATAGGACTGTTGGATCTCTTTTCCAATTGCCCGTACTTCACTCTCCCTGTTTTCTTCCATTTTTTCTTCCCACTCTTCCAGCCTGGTCTCTGTCTTCCCCTCTGCCCACCTCTTTGATTTGCCCCTCCAGCACTCTTCATGTCTTCTTTCTTGCTTCATTTTTTTCAGGTGGAGTTGATCAGGTTCTTCCTAGAAATCCCCGTCTTCAGTATGACACCTAACAAATGGCTACTGAAAGGCAAAGCGTGGCTCAAGTTTCAAACAAAAAGAGTTATCCTGGCAGGAGGTGCCGGAATGGCCTTCTGGACTGCTTCAGCCCTGTTTAATCCCTCCATAAACCTGATACTGAATGATGATTTGGGTGTGCATTCTTACAGGAGCATGAAAGAAAGAGTCACTGTGCATACTGGCCATGAAAACAAAATAGCCCACAAGATCCCAGTGCTATATTGCACAGATGTCAGAAGAATTGCAGGCTTCAGATTTGCGTTATGTTTTGGCTAGCATGCAGCCCACATTTTATGGCAACACAATGTCTTCTTACTATTTTATATAAGTAGGAAAAGGCACTAGTTGAAAAACTTGTTCTTAGGTTCAAAGCTGTGAAAAGGTGATAAAACAAAGCCAAAATAGCATAAATAGCATAAATAAAGTGAGGCATAACATTAGGAGCTGACTAACCTTGATTTGTCATGACTTACATCCCACTATTACAACTCCCTTTCTGCAAGAAATTTGCCAAAAAGGCAAAAAGTATTGTATCTCATGCAACTTTGCTCTCAGAACCAGGTATCTTGGACCATGGGAACTAGAGGATAGTTAAATTATCCTGAAACAAGCCTTCTTAAAGCAGAAATTACAAGAAATTAATACTTCAGATTTCCTTAGTCTGGGAACTGAATTGTCTGGGGGATCAATCTGATGTTGGGATACAGACATTTGCTTCTCTGGTATTTGTGGTATTTGCTATATTTAGAATACAAATATTGTGCTACCCTGGGATGTTCCCCACTCTGTGATGCTCTTGAATCCCAAATGATAAAAGAGAGCAGCAACATTTCAGCAACTGAATTACATGAGACTCCTATGACAAAAAAATACTTTGCATCTCTCCCAGAAGAATGTAAGCAAATAAATATAGAATTTATACACAAATGTGTGAGTGTGTGTGCTTGTGTGTGCACACCAGAGAACATACACATAAAAAAATTTGCAATAGAGTGAAAAGTATGCAACTCAACACAGATAATTTTAGGAAATAAATGGAACACCCAGATGGACAGATAATTCGTGAGTGTACTGAGGGGGGAACATGCTGAAGTGTTTTTTTGTAATCCATTTAGCACAATGAATTTCATGGTGTAATACATTGTCAAGAACTGCAGTGAAAGCCAAGCAATTTCACTGCAAATCCTGAAAAGCAAGAACTATCACAACATTTACAATCACCACAGCTGCTAAAACAAACTTGAATGTGACCTTCAAGTCATCAGGGTACCTAAACTGAGACAACGAAATATAAAGAAATATATCTGTTTTAACAAACTTCCTTTTGGACAGGATTAATAATAAATGGATGACAAGTGTAACTAAAAGCCAGCAGGAAATTTTTGCATCAGGCTTTGTCCATCCAAAAAAAGGAAACCCCAAACTCCCAAACCTCCTGAGATGCATTTTATTCATGCCATAAACCAGTCAGGATCAATGAGACACGTAAGTGCAGAAAATAGCATTAAGCAGAAATAAAAACTAGAAATTACTAAATGCAAAGCAAAGAACCAAAATAGAGCTGCAAGGAGAAATGAGGTAAAGGCAAGTGTCTCATGACAGGATAAAATCTTTTGGGCAAGTGTGGAACTGAAGGCATAACTTGGAAATAAATATTTACAACCTGAATAAAATTTCAACACTAGACTGAGAAAACATGTGGCTGGTCATGGCTGGGAAGGAATGCAGATGAAAGAAAAAATATCTTGGGTTATGGAGGGGCTTTATCTGACTACAGAAAAAAATGTATCTTTGGGAGAAAAAGGTCATTGATCTCTTGGACAAAAGTATTTGCAAGCAGAAAATAAAAAACTGCTCGCTCTCAAGTTTTAAAACCCTCTTAAATGATATATTACAAAAGATATCTTAAATATTATTTCCCCTTATTTAAAGGCAGAAGCATTTCTACATCCAAATATCCAGGAACTTTCGAGAAACATAAGGTTAGAGGCTAAATGGCAGAAACCCATGTTTCTGGAATTTAAAGTCAGCTACTACTACATCTTGAAACTGAGTACAGACAAACCAGCCACATAATGGTGGACTTAGCTTCAAGTATGAAATGCAGCCACTGAAACATGATGTAATTAATTCTTAGGCTTGAGGAAATGTGCAGAGACACTATAACCTGCCCTCACACGAATGTGCAAAGACAGATGTCTCATTTCACCTACAGCAATTATCCATGCTGCACCTACAAATAAATGAAAAGATGACAGAATTCATGTAGTCTGGATGGGTAAATTGCATTCACTGTGGACAGCACTTGAAATTGGTAATTTTCTATACCTGCAGCAATTAATTCACTATGCTACCTGAACTATTTCCTATCTAACTATTAGGAATATTACAATTATACTGTCTCGGTATCTAATGTAATGCAACAGATTACCCATTTTTAATGGCCCAAATAATTAAAAAACACAAGAAGAGAGAGAGGGAGAGAAAACACCTCCATGTTAAGTTGAAGGTCTCATCAGGTAGCACAGACTGAGCTTGCTAGGTAAGGTAGAGTGGTCACTGGTTCAGATAATATGTAACTTAATTTGAAAACCACCTAGCAGTACACTAGAATCAAATAGTAGTATAACTGTAATATTCCAAGTTGTACGTATGGCTAAAGCTAGCATTAAAAACACAGTCTTTTCCACTTGGGACTTGTGCTGGGTTTGGCTGGGATAGAGTTTTAAACCCTTTTAGTAAAATCCTGTCTCTGCATCAAATATTCATCTTCTGAAGGCTGCTATCAGATGGTAATGGACATATGACCAAACTGGAAAGCTCACAGGGTTGGATGATGTTAGGTACCACTATTTTCATCAAGCTAAAACTGAAATTACCTCTAGGCTCGGAGAGAGTCTGTGAATCTGTCCTTCAGTTCTTCAGTAGCAAGGGTACAGGCAGCTGTAAAAATCTGTGCTTAAAAAGCCAAGAAGTATGTGGCTTGGCCTGACATTTATTTCCCTCCTACATTCCTTCTCTTTTATACGTTGGATTCTTCCTTGCAGCATGCAGCTTCATCACACCAGTTATCCCAGACATTCCTTCATTGCATCCATGTAGGATAAGAGACAAATAAGTTGAATGTGCCTCCTACATGTTAGAAAATTCTCCTGCTTTGTGTTTTAGAAGCACCTTGCAGAAAGGTCTCAGTTACTACTGCCTGCTTCCCCGCACTGGGAAGCATTCACAACTATTCATCCTGCTTATCACAAGAGAGAAGACAGTATGCTTCTCATCATTACCCTTCTATTTTGTCTTGGAGTGATCAGGCTGAATATTTTGGAATAGAGTAAATTTCCATCAGATATACTCTCCTAGATGTCAGTGCGATGTTCATTTATGTGATACAGAATTCAGCCCATGAAATACAGACTGAAAACCAGCAAGGCTTCATGCAGACATCCAACAGTCATCACACGATAAATAAAGATCACTTTTAACACTCTGTTGTTTAAGAACAAATCATTTAAGTATAAAATCTACTCAATTTTTTTGCTAATTTTTCTGTTATCCATGACATCTACTGGAAATAGAGATGATCTCAAAATGCACACTCCTTTATTATTCTGAGAGCATAATGTAATTTCCTTCAGATCAGAATGAAACAATGCAGCTTTTAGAGACAAGTCCTATTAGGAAAGAAGCTTTAAATAGAGAGATGTCTGCTAATTATCAAAAAGAAAGGAATATTTTATAGAGAAGCAAGATATGCAAATGGACATCGGAAACAAACTAAAAAAAAATATGTTCCGATATCGCTAAAGTTAATTATCTGTCAAAGTTTCCATTACAAACTCACCACTCAAGAACCAACAGCAAATCCATAAGCTAGCACACATCCCAGGTGCCCAGAAGGCCTGTTGAGCTCTGCTGCAGAGATGAGGGAGTTTGAAAGGAGCAGAGCAATGAATCATTAGAAGGGACGCTGCAGCTACCATCCTGTGATACGTGTGGCTGTGTGCTGGCTAACAAAGAAGAGGGCACAGTCCAACCAAGTTTGGTTGGTTTTTTTTAGTGGAGTTGGATTTACCTTGTATTTCCTACCTTGAAGTGTATAATACAAGTCCAGACAAAGCCTTCATAGGCAAGGGGCAGTGCTGAAAGACATTTTGAGGTTCATGATAAGGGAAGGATTTGCATGGCTTCGGTGCGTAACAGGGGCCTGGGGTTTCCATTCATGTCTAATAGGTATGCATAACTTTACACAGTTGCATTTCTGACTCAGCATCTTGTCCCCTTTTCGTTCAGTTCAGTTAATTTAGTTAGTCAATGTTATTGTCACGTCTTCTCTCTTATGTAGAAACACAGACTGCACAGCCTTCTATCATCAGCGTACTCTGAACACAGAACAGAAGCGCTGGCACTACGAAAGCAAATAAAAAACATCAACTCCATAAACAAGCCCTTCTCCATAAACTTACCATTAAAATGCGTCTGTAGCTGTCTCTGTCGATGCCCCAGAGCTTGAGATCTGTCTTGGCTTTGACGGTGGCGGCCCGGGGTGTTCCATAGATCAATGCCAGTTCCCCGAAGCTGCCTCCTTCTCCGATGCTGGTGACCCACTCCCCGTTGACATAAACCTACCACAGCACAAGACAAAACAAGAAGCAAAACCAGTTTGGGGACTTAGTTGCAGTTTTCCTCCTACTGCCAGTTAGCTAAAAAGCTATTAGCAATTTCCTTTCTGATCATCAATGCTGGGGACACACAAGGAAAACAAGAGTATAACAGTTTCTGCAGTTGGTCCCCAAAGAGGGCAACAACCTGCTTTGCAGACAGAATTTCAAATCATCTTGCTTCAATACAATGACTGTATTTACTCTCTGAGTTTTCAGCTCCCATGGTTAACTGGCATCATGTTTTCCCTCTTGTGTTCAAGGCTCAGACAGCCAACAAGCAGAACTGTCACAACTTTGGCTTTTTATTAAGACTGTCAAACTTGAAAGGAAGGAGATTTGTTGATACGTGTAATGAGGTTCGCTGAAAAGCACCACGGCCATGAAATGAAAAACAGTCAAAACAGGGAAGCAGCTTTTGAAAAGGAATATTTTTTCTTCCCTAAGCCTAGTGCATCCAAAACCTATTTAAATATAAACACTGAGATCTCTTTCTCCCTTAGTGAAGACTACTAAGTGCTTTGGACTTCAGAAGCTACATGCAGAATTACCCTTTGTCTTTAACATCAGCTCTATAGAACTTATGAAACAGTATTTGACTCATAAACTATTTAGGTAACATAAGTTCTCAAAACACGGCATGGATCGATACCGCTGTCACAGTATTTTTCCTGGATGATGTCTAATTTGAGAAGGATTCCTACACTTGAGTGCAGTGTAAAACCTTCACTGGAGAAAGGTGGACTCATGCAGGTGCTCTGCTGGGCTGTATTTTCCCCTCTGTTCATGGACAATACAGCTCATGAGACATAACAGTGTATTCAAAGACTGGTATGGACTGTGTATTCCCCCAGCATGCTTGGAGGCTGGCTGCTGTAAACCTACACAACAATCCCAATCCCTTCTGTAGGAAAGGCTGTGTGCATTTACCCAGTGCAGAATATATCCCAGTGTGTTACAGAACAACAACAGCAGAAATCAACCAGAATGAATTTGATTTGCTTGGAAGCTCTGTGAAGAAAAATAATATGAAGAAAATATGCAGGTATTCTCATCTCAAATAGAAAATTATGGAAAAGGAAAAGGCCATAACCCATTACCAATTACTGAGTAACTGACTAACAGTTTTTAAAAAATATATGAATTTACAGCTGTGTTCAAGCTGGGCATGAGAAAAGGCAGTGATAAAAATAAATGAACTGGGGTCAAAATTCAACAAACTCTCAGCATTAATTTTATTTCTATCTTCATCTTATGATGAAAAGACATATTACAAACTACAGGTGGAATCAATCTCAATTTATCTTCCCAATATTCAGTTAAGATCTGACCCAGCTCCTACTGAGGCCAGTGAAATGCTGGTTCAGTAGAAGACAAATGAGGCCACGGAGCAGTTCAGCTGATCAAGAGACCTCTTAGGTATCAGCTGAAAAGGAGCAGTATTAGCATCACTGCTGAACTCCAGGCAATATTGTGGCTCTTGGTGTTCCTGGAGCATCTAAGGATTGAGGAGCTGAAGTAAAGGATAAAAATAATTCCAAACAGGCAGGTGGTAGCAGACTGCCGAGAAAGAGCTCAAGCGGCAAAAACTATAGCTTCATTTCTTTGCCACAACAGAATGAATGTCACGTAGGAGAATATCACACAAGAGAGTAACAGTGGCATTTCCTTTCAAACTATTACACTCACCGCAGAAAGAAAATCTCACAGAACCCTGAATCTACTTCTGATTCTCCTCATGATGAAAAAAATAAAAGCACAAAAAGAAGTTTTAGAAAAGCCAGGCAAAGCCAAGCACTTCCCTGGTGGAACAAGCAAGCAATACTGTGGCTCCTGGATCTTTTTTTGTAAGACAAGCAGGAGAAATGGATGAATAAAATTAGGGTTCTGAAAGACATGTAATTGGAATGTACAAAAATTATTAAACTCAATTAATCCATTGCAAAATTGTCCAGAGGCATATTTGAATGTAGCACTCCTCCACTTCTGTGGGGATTTCACCAGACGGACCCAGGGTTTGCTACAGTACAGTAATTCATGTCCTCAGTAAAGTCTCAGGGAAGAGACTGATAATTCCAATGAGTTTTGGACCACATCCTGAATGTCAACGGACATTGCATCCTTGACTTTTTCAGCACACCAAAACCACACATTTCCATACCCTCTTCTGTTAAAAAGTGCAGGTTTTGTTATTGCAGACGGGTGTGAATTAAAAGTCGGAAACAAACCCATTCTGATGTGTATTTTTTTAAGAAATATGGTGAGATTTCTTATTAAAGCAATATGCATGATAACATGCAGCCCAGAGAGGGGAATTACCTTGGTGAAACTCAAGGTAGAGCAAGTGCAGGATGGACAGTTACTGTTGCACAGTTGTTATAAAGAGAGGCTACTACTGAACTGCTCTAAGACTTCTTTAATTTTGCTGTCTTACTTGACAAGACTCCCCAAAATGTGTTTGACATCTCACCTGTAAACAATTTATGCAAATGGCTACTCCTCCACCCTAAGGGTGTCAGGTTTAAAGTACTCTGAGGTGAAACCAAATCACTGATCTGACAGTCTTTGGGCCCAACAGTCAATCCCCCAATAAAAATGCCATTTCCAATATCAATCTCCAAAAGAGAAAACCAGGTTGAGAATAATCGTTTTCTAGGAGGAAAACCATAGCACTTCATTTTCTGCAAAGGCCTAAGTCAACAAACAAATTTTGTCTTCATGGTGAAGTTAAAGTGCATTGATAGGGCATTACAAAGCCATTCTGCCCTTTAACAGAGAGATCAGCTTCACTACCAATCCCTTTAAAATAGATTTTTTTAAAAAAGTAGAAAGGAAAGTAGCTCTGTTTGTAAGGTGTGGGAAGCAAAGCTATTTTAGGCTCAGAACAGCTTATGAAAACCAATGTTATATGGCAGCAGCTCAGATGATCTTCTTTATCCTAAAAAATGCTGGGCTGAGGTTTTGGCTCAGGCAGTTTTAGGCATTTGTGAACTCTCACTTAAGTGGTGAGTACATAAATGAATTATTCCTAATTGTTACTTGACCTGCCAGTCACAGATCCATAATAGCAGGAACCTTCTTTTGTGCAGCTGAAGAGCAAAGCAGAACTGCAGATGCCTAAATATGACCAAGCCATCAGGACCACCGACCTTCCACAGATCAAAATTACTATTCTATTGTTTTCCACCATGTAGTATGGGCACTGCAGGTTTTGCAGGCTTGAAAATCACACAACTTGGTTCATGTCATTGTTTTTTTAGGAGGCAAATGGGAAAAATCTCCTGTGAAGATCAGCAGTTCCTTTCTTCATGGAATGTGATATACATAGGCGCTAACTGCGAGAGAAAATGCAATGAGTCACACAATGCTCAATGCAACAGGAATGCATCTTGGCCTCGCCCA
The DNA here is from genome assembly GCA_035590215.1 of Microhierax caerulescens. Classification (NCBI taxonomy): domain Eukaryota; kingdom Metazoa; phylum Chordata; class Aves; order Falconiformes; family Falconidae; genus Microhierax; species Microhierax caerulescens. The sequence continues at coordinate 31,812,274 of JAVJGJ010000047.1, read as the reverse complement.
TCTTCATGTTGTCTACAGAAGCAGAAAGAAACCTTACCACGACCAGAAATATTGCCATTTTACTCTGAAGGCAATATATGAACATCTATCTCTCAGCTTCATTGGAGTGAATTTACCTTTACTTTGATTTTGTATTGTTGATTTCAAGTTAACTTTTAGCTTTTTTTTTTTTTTTTTGCTGCCACTTTGTGATCTATGTGGACAATCTAATTTGTTCCAGGCATTGCAACTTTTAGATCTTACATCTCCTCCCTCGGATCTGTTTGTAATAATTTGCGCTTTGTGTCTCATCAAGCCTTAATATTTGTTATCCAAAAATGAAGATGAGGTTTATTTATTCTTGGAAAAATAAGCAAGCCTTAGACATGAAGCATATTTATATGTGGGTAGTTTTCTCAAATAAAGCCAGTGCTTTATTTATAGTATGAATTTGCTTTTCTTAAATATAAATGTATGAACTTGGAGACTGCCTTGAGAATCCTTAAAAATTCAAGCTGAAAACCTCCAAACTTTAAAATGTTCTGTTTCAAATTTCGAAAGGCATCCTTCTGTAATTGGAAAGATCATTAATGTTGGAAAAATTAAAGCAAAAAGCAATCAATGGAATGTAACCATAAAATATAACTGGTTTTAAAATCCAACAGTATTCTTACATAAACCACCATGTAATTTTCATCTTTGTATATACAAATTAGACAGTTTGTATATATATGAATAAGGGTGTCAAGAAGATTTGACCTACAATCAAAAGATTATCTTATCTATTATACGCAATATTCATGTATAGCTCCACATACAGATTTATACAGTAAATACAGAACCTATTTAAGAAAAAATACTGAAAAGTTTTCATGTTGATTTTCACCGTACTGTAGTTTGGCTGCTGTTGTTTTACAAGAGGAAAACCTGAGAATGACTGTAGAGAAAGTTGCTGTAACATTAAATAGAATAGGAAGTTGTTGAGTCTAAAAAAAATACATCTGTTTTAAAAGTAGTTGATGGTGCTTTTTAAAGTAAAAAATGTGAGGTTATAAGATTAAAATAATAAACAGGAAATCACTTTTATATTTAGAAATACAGATTAGAGATTTCTGCAAGACACATACTTTAGCAGGTACTTTCAACATCTTTACTGGAAACTATAATTTAAGCTCTGCCAGCTACTTTTTGGCTTACGTTCACATTGTCTGAGCAGAAAAGTTTCCGGCAGACAACTGACCTCTAAGACTTCAAACCTCATACCATCATCTACCTAGTATAAACGTTACCCATCTGCAGGGATGGGTCATGAGTTAACAGTTCCCCTCAACCCTGAAGTGCTAAGGAGGCAGATGCAACTGATCATGCTCTCATGTCCTTTCCCATCCAATGCCAGCTTTTGTCAAAATACACCCGGTTTGTAGTATACAGCCTATGAAAAGAGACCCTCAGGTTCTCCAAGACCTACCTCTTCCTGATTTCTAAAACCTTTCTTTTACCTGTGAAAGTTTGTGCCCTTCTCCGTTGGCCCACAGTCCATGTTGAGTCTGTTTGCCAACAACAGGGTATCGAGTCTTCTTTGTCTGTCCATATTGATACCAAGAAGGAAATGTATATTCATGTATAAATGAATATTTTATTCTATGCTAATGAAGCTTGTTTATATCCAAAGAAAGTGTAAGAGTTGAGGATCAAGTGTTATTATATTTTAAGATATTTTATTGTACTTCTAATTTGACTCAGATAATTTTAAAGGGGAAATATTAGAATGTTCTTACTTACTCTTTGGGGTGCCTATGCCAAAACTCGAACAGTAGATTACTTTTAAATGTTGCATTTTTTTAAACTTAAACCACCACACCCCAATTTCATTATTCTGGCTTTGTTAGCCGTTTCTGTTTGGGTTTGGTTGCTTTGTTAATAAATTATTATTTTTCTTTTCAGTTTCGCCATGATTTTCTTCCAAGAGATGGGAATTTTACAACAGCAATTGCAACCTCCTTTATGTGTATCTTAGCACGTGTATGGAAAATCCAGGTGCTTAGGAGTAAATTGCTCCTTGAATCCACCAGTCCTGGTATATCTGCCACTTCTGAGCAGATCACGGAAATGACGAAGGCACATAGCCTGGCCAGGGGTTAAAAGCCTCCATGCATATGCCAACACCAGCTGAACTAGGCAGAAAATGGCTTGAGGCTTTAAGTCTCGGGGTCAATTGTCTGCACTCCAAGTCGCTTTTTTTCTTGGAGAAGGGTGGAAGCATGCCAAAAAAGTCTCTGGCAAGGCTTAAATGAACTGCAGCTCGCTTACTAGCGGTCTGGATTTTCCTTCAGACAATAAGGATTTTAGCACTGCTGCCCAGAAAGTGGAACAACTCTTTCCTGGGGAGTACTATATATGCTGCAACGGTGCATACCCCTGGGGTCTGGGAGGTGCTGCCTTACACTGGAGCAAGTTACTCTGCACTGACTGCCCTGGTACAGACGTGATGCTGTTGGGGGAAAATGGGCTCACCCCCCTGCAGCTTCCCAGCAAAGGTAGTTAATGTAGGTAACGTCTGCATCTGTCAGGGTGTAGTTGCAACTTGCTCCTGAATGAGCAAATGTTTCTTGCACCTTCCACAGTTATCTTGAAAAGGATTTCAGCATGTGTTTTGGCTGAAGACATAAGAAAAGCTTAGGAAGGAGTGAGTGCTTAGCTGAGGAAATGGGGAGAGCAGTGGTAAGGTGCAGCAGGATGAAGGAAGGGGGATGCTGAAGGGGAACAGCATGAGAACTGGTCACAGAAGAGTTTTGCAAAACTTAAGAGGGTCAAGAGCTTTGGTTGTCCCTGGATTAAGCTCAGTCTAAAGGACATCTCATAAGTCTTGTTAGGATGTATTTGTCCCACAGGTCATGTCAGAACTATACTCTGATTTTGGCAATGAGGGGAATTAAGAATGCTCGTGAAATTGAAATCTACTCAAAGAAACCCAGTTATTTCACTCATCCCCTAGTAAATCTGCTGTTGGAAGTCTCAAAGACAAGGCAGGAAAAACGTTATATCCTATATCATACATAACTGACCGGAGGACTGCAAACCACTCAGAATATGAAGAAAATTTCTGCCTTGTCAAATCAGGGATCTGGGATAAAAATTCTCAAGAACATCAACACAGTTTAAGAGCCTACGTGTAACTGCAGTGCAGTGGCACTGAGGCCATTTAGTCACTGTGGCATTTTTTCAAATCCTATCTCAGAAGCCTCAGGAGTCTCTGAATTGTTCTGGGAAATATAAGATTATGCTGCAAAAGGCTTTCATGAACTCAAGAAACCATCAATGAAAAAAGATCTGGACACATTCTCTTCTTGGGCCATTTGTGGTCAAGATTTTTTATGAAAAGATTTCAACTTTCCATAAGAAAACTGAGGACAACTGGTACACAGCTAACATGATGTAGTAAAAGGTATTTCTGAGTATATGCCAGGATATATCTGGGAAGGGAACCACGATGCCATCTCACCCAACAGTGGATACAGCAACTGGTGCTCTAAACAAGTTCTTCTCAACATTTGCAGAGCCACGGCCACCTCAGCCATTAGTGGCAACCACCAGTTACAGAAAACGCACAAACCACCTCATGCAACAGCTTCACAAGCAGACACAAAACTGGCTAGGCCCTGTACATTTATTTTGCCCATTTTGTCCCTGTTCTGTAAGAGCAATACGTCCATATGGAAGATTGTGATTGACTTTTTGCAATTAACTGCAAAGGTTTCTGATATCACTCAGTCTCCCACTGTCCCTGAGCCAAATGCTGAAGAAAGCTTTCCTAAAGGTTTTGACTGAGGACAAATTATTTTTAAAGCGGATTAATCTATAACTTCAACATGTGCCTTTGCGTGTATTCATGGGTCTGATTCAGAGCCAGTGAACTCATTAAGTTCAGTATCAGGCCCTAGCCAATTATTTTAAAATTAAATTTTAGCGCTGTTCTATAAATACTGCTCTTTTATTTTCCGGCCCTGTAGATGTGGCAATGTTTGCTAGTGAGAGGTATGCCTGATAGGAACAGTGAGTCAGACGGATTTCCTGAGGAGCAACTTCCACGGGCAGCGGCAGCATGTGAGGTTTCTCAGTTCCCAACAATACTAATTAGATGGTCTCCTGACACAAACAGACTGCTGAAGAAAATAACTTTCACTAAAATAACTGTATGCCTCCTGCCCGGATTTAAAATACATCACTTTCTTCTTTAAATATGCCAAACAAAACTCATCTGGGCATCTGAAAAGCAACATTGCTAATGAGCAAAAATGTTAAGAGGTAAATAGATTATGATTTGGAAAGCAGGTTCAGAAAGAAGCTTCTTTCCAAAGACTTGCTGATTAAACCACTGCATACTCCTCTAAATATTTTGTGGTCTAACAGATCACTTTACACTTATAATAATCCTTGCTTTATTAATATGCTGCATTGTTCATATATTTGGACGTAATTTTAAAAGCAAATTAAGGTTTCCAAGATGAAACTTGCTGCCTGAGGCTGTATCTCAATTTGGGAAAAAAACAAACAACACATGAGCTAAGCTAACTGATTAAAGAAAATATTTTCCTAATGGTTGATCTGAACCCTCAGGTGCATTCCAGCATGGTGGCCTGCTCTGCCAAAGACTGCACACCTCCAGGTGTGGTTAGGGTTCTGAAGATAATGTCATTTGCTTAGTTTTGATACTATATTTTCCTGCTTGGAATGGACAAATAAGCTAGGATGTAAAACATGCCAATTATAAAATTATGCACAAATGACTTAACACAACAAAAGCAAAGTAACGAAACCAATCCTGGGAAATCTATTTCAAGGAGACAGAACCACAGCACATGGTTGGATCAAGCTGTGTGCCAGAGCATACCATTTTATGATGCAGCTTCAAAGTAAATATTATACTGTAAGAGTGTACTTACATCCACCTCGCCTTGGTCAATCACATAGAAGTTGTCTCCTTCATCACCTGGAAGCAAAATACAAAAGGTGATTGTTCCCTGAAGGTCTGCTAAACTACTCAGTAATTTCCTGCCTCCATATTTAATCCTGTACATATTTACACAGGTTTGTACACCAGATTACTTACAGAAAGATTCATTTTCTGAAACATCCTTGCCTATTTGCCTTCATAAATCAAATTATCACTATGATTTATTCCTATTAATAACTTTTAATTGCATTAATGTCTCTCAATTGATTCAACACTTCATTCAGTGTAAACACACAAGAGGCTTTAATATAGCCTGAGGGTAACAAAGTACTCCACAACATGTGGCAGGCATGCAGGTAAGTTGCCAAGTGTGAGAACTATGATAGAGCACAATGAGGTGTTGAATATTCCCAACAACCATAAAAATATTTTCCATCTCTAATTACTCTCAGCTAGCCTGTGCCACCCTTATGCATTCTGAGCTGTGGTTTAGTTCCCATCTTTCACTGAGGAATGAACACCTTAATTTGAAGTGCTATTTATCTACATTTAACTGTAGCACTTTGAAACCCTGGAGATCTACCAGTGTGGCTTTATAGGAGACCTCTGCACATGTAGCAAAAGACCTGCATCCATGAACTTCTGACAGAGCTGCACACTTAGATGCTTTCAGACTGTGGTTATTCTTCCCGTTGAGCAAATAGGGTGAAATCTCAAATGGAGAGATGTGAATTGTACAGCCTTAGCAAATATACAAGGGAAAAAATGAGAGGAAGAATTACCCTGTTGTATGACTGTTTCTCCTGCAATGTGTGTGACGGGGAACATGGCATCAAATATGTCACTGGAAAAAAAAAAGAAACATTTACTAATAAATCAGACCTATTTCTTATCTAGTCAGTAGACCTACCTTCATGGTTTCATTTAGCCTTCATTAACAGATTTTGCAGAAAAAGAAAAGGAAAATGTTAGTTGCAACTGGAAAATGAGCTGCTGCTTGGCAAGAAATCAAAACAACTAGTTAGGCACAAGCTGCCGTTTAAAACTACGTGAGACCATGATTCAGTGCATGCTATTTTGAAAGAATTCCTGAATTATATGCATATAGGCCACTTCTTATAGCACTGCACAAACTAGCCAGCCCAAGTATTTTATTGTCTAAGCAGACAGCTTTCAGATTTTCAGCTGTGATCAGTATGTGTCACAGCAGTAATTGCTAGATGCCTAAACGGGAGCTCTCCTCTTCTGAACATCTGGCCTCACATTTACAAGCAAAACCTGTTCCACAGTACAGAGCACATTTGGAAAGGTAGTTGGCTCTAAATTAATGTAGCACAAGAGCTGGCAGGAGGTTGCACTTATAGTGCACAAGAGGCAAAACTCTGAAAATCTTAGTGAGTTACTCGTGAGAAGGGAATTTGACCAATGCTACAGAAGAGCCTTGTGCTCATTAATCATCGCTGAATTACACACCTTACTGTGGTCTCCAGCATACTGTCACATATCCTTAAAAGGCCAGGCAGAGCAGTAAGGACGGGAACGCACCCTGCACCAACACTGTGGGCAACTTGCCCAAATCCAGTCCTTTGTTTATTGAGGGAGACAGCAGGCTCTGTGGAGCCAGGGCTTCCTTTCCCCACATCAGATTTTGGGGAACTTATTTTCAGAAGCATGAACTGCACTGAGACGGGCGCTCCCTACCTCTCTTCCCCTTCCTATGCATCAGTCTCAAGGGCTAAAGGAAATAGCTCCCCGACACAAACAAAAGACGCTAAGGAGGAATTGTTAACTAGTCTCTTCCTTGGTCTGGTCTAGGAATGGTCCGTCCAGGGACCACTGATGACAGCGACAAGACGAAAAGCTTCAGCGTCCTCACGATAGTCATGGAGCACCAACAGCGAGCAAACCTAACATTTTCATCAAAATAGCCAGAAGATCAGCAAACAAACCCATGCTACATTTCAATGCCTTATATGGGAAATGCATATTGTAAAATCCCATTATTAGCCTATTTCCTGTTCAACCGTTCCAGAATTTATTCAGGCTCAGTTCTAGGAAATGTTTCACTCCTAAGTTCAAATTGGTCATGTCTTCCTCTTCAGCAGCCAGAACGTTTTTGCGCAGTATCGCAGCTCCGTGTCAGCACCACTGGTAGGAGAACTGGGAGATTTCAAACCAGGGACCTCCCACCACTCTGCAGTACCTGCAAGGGATGCTTAGCCCATGACCTATAATAAAATGTTCTATTTTCCCCCTGTTGTTTCATCAAGCCTACCCTGTGCTGTTCCTACTCACACTCAGGAAATACCTCCACCACAGATAAAAAGCCTGCTCAGAGGCTCTAAGGAGAAACCTCTTTCTCACCTCATTCTGAGCACCAATGCAAAGACCTATAATAAATTACTCTGAAAAGCATGTGGATTGTATTCTTAAATCCACTAAACTTATTTTTAATGATCTTAAATGGGTTCCACATTTTTCCAGTTCAAGGGACTTGTCTGTTGGCAGAAGGCATCTGTCTGGTGCAGGCTGTGGAGCTGGTCCTGGGCCAACCCTTGGTGCCCTCCACCTAAAAGATACGGGTGAGCTTCAGATGAGATGGGGGAAACTACCACCGAACTGGAACAGCCACCAAGGGACCTTATGTTGATGAGGCAAGTTAAGCTGTTCTTCAGTAGCTCTGGGACCTGGAAATTCAGGCTCGTTTGCCTCCCTGTGGTTTCCCCTTGGCTGTGGCTGGGCACCTCACAGAGCTTTGAGAACAGTCCTGCAGCCTGCAGAAGATTTACTGGAGAAAAAAGGCACACTGCATGGCAGAGAAGAAAGTCTTCAATGCAATACATCCCAAAATAGGCACAACATTGTGAATATCAATAACCAGACCAAAATGTGACTGAACAAACTTGGATATTTTTTTTAATAGAAATACAGAGGAAATAACTACCCACAATTTTGCTCTTTCACCTTTGTTTTAAGGCTGTATTTTATTTATAACTAAACAATTGACTGTACAAACAGTGCCAAATAATTTATGTATAGCACTGCACCCGTCTCCAAAATGTTCCACATTTCATTTCTACAATACCTTTTAGTTTTATCCAAAAAACCCTCTTTAAAACTCGCAGACTAAAACTTTCAGCCGACAGTGCAATGAACCCAAAGTCTATTAGCAGCAACAGCAGTTTTATACTAATATTCTGCTGTGTAGCTGTGTAGCGGAATGTTAGTGTAAATGTTCTAGCACCCCATATATGATGTTTTTCAGCGAAGACTTAATCTTATTAGACCAAGACTCAGATTTTTAAAGAACATGTCATCAAACAGTAGTCTGAATACATCATTTTAAAGACATGAAGAACATGTCATCAAACAGTAGTCTGAAATACATATGAACACACAGACCCAAGGTAATGAAAGTTATGGTGCTGTTGATTTACATCTCCAAAGTGAAACAAGGGAACATCTTTATAAATAAATACAAGTGATTAATAATATGACTGTCACTGGAAATATATTGCCATGTTTCTTTTCTACTAGGGAGCTATTGTTCTTAATTGATATGGTTAGGCCAAGATCTCTCACAGTGATTAATGAGTTGGACTGTTTCTACTTTTAGATGCTCAATTTGAGATTCATTAAATAGATCTCCAATGATACGGATCAGCAGGCAGCCTCAAAGTTTCTCAACCTACAGGTCTGGCAGCCAAGAACTGGGACATTCAGAATAAGACCAAAGAAACCCACCCTTCTGGAAATTATCATTTCCTAAAGTACCAATTGTCTAAGGTCCCTGTATGAAATCTGGCTTTTGATTTAATTCAGACTAAGTGTAGAATCTGTCTGGAAATTTTTCTTACTGCCTTTATCCTGTGTCTGAAATAAACAAAAATGTCAGAAGGATCAATATACCAAAATACTTGGAAAAATTGAAAACTTTGTTCCTGACCAAAGCCAAAATCTGAAACTACAATAAACAGATATTTTCCATCTCCCCAATATATCCGATGACCCATATTCAGTTTCAGCCATGTGTCCTGTGTCTGTACTATACAGAAAAAAACAAACAAATACGGAGTAAGTTAAGTGGCATTTGCTAAAGGCATGAACAACATGGCCAAGACCAAAAATATGGCCTCTTGTTTTTTCCTTTACCACGCACCTGTCTGTAAGTCATTCAAAATCACTCTCTGACCATTACAGTAAAAAAAAAAAAGCCCTTAGAAATACAGTGCTACAACCATCTTGCCACCAAGCAGATTGTAGCTATGTACTCCTACAGCTTTGCAAAAATAGGTAGCTGTATTTTCTCAGTTTGAAGGTTTTGTTAAATAATTAGTGTGAAGCACATGCATACACATTCCTAACAACCAGGGGTTTTTTAAGCACAAGTAGGTTTTTTATTCCAGCGTAAACAGAAAGCCAGAAAATCAGTAGTTAAGTCTTTACCAAATGTTGAACTACCGTAATTTCATCTTCTGTCTGAGCTGCAGCACCAAGAACACAGCAGCCTCTGCCTTCTGCCCCTGCACTAGCTCTTTAACTGTTGACACCAACCACGCTAGCAATGCTGTGCACTAAATTGATATGGGAACAGTTTGATTTTTTGCCAAGATTATGATGATTGTGCTGCAAATGAGAACTGCTCAGAGGGATTTCCTTATTTTGTGGAAATGTATCACTTGCCCTGCTTCCAAATGACTTAGATGATGGAAGAAGAAAAGAGGGCACCTGGTATTTCAGCTGTTGTTCCATGAGACCACAGCCAAGAGAGATGCACTGCACCCGGCGTGTCCCGGGCTCAGCATCAATATTGGGAGGGCTCCTCCTCACCATCTCCAGAGCCAAAGCTTTTGAGAAGCTTGCAATTTTCTCACAGCTTCCCTACCTACTTCCAGAGGCTCTCTATCTGCTTAGTCATGGCACTGGGAGTCAACCATTTGTTCCCATCAGAAGGTATCAAGGGCAATTTTTGGCTTGGAAGTGTAGTTGCAGGCGGGACTGTATGCCTGAATATGCACACTTGGATCCAAAGGGAGATGCTAGCAGGACGTTACTAATGTTTCCCAGGGGGATTTCTGCACGTTAAATTATTTGTTAAGTTTTTTGATACTATCATTCAAAAACAAATTACAAGAAAAGATTGTGAGCAGCGTAGAACATACAGAGAACAGTTAACTAGTCCAACAAAACGAAACCAAGAAATGAGTTTAGACACGAAATCCCTATCTATTCAATCAAAAAATACCACCTGTCTTCTTCGGGAATATCGAAATTTAAAAGACTTTTTTAAAAAGGTCAAAGATATCAAAGGCTTGCAACAAGTTTTAACACATAAAGTGTCTTCCATGAGTGTACAGGAGAACTGCAAACAACTGTGATCAGACCTGAAATCACAAGGGCTGATCCGCTGCTGTCTGTCATCTGCAATGACTTCTGGCCACCTGTCCCGGTTGAGCCAATTCCTTTCTCATACAAAGAAGGAAAATTCCACTCAAATCAATGACACTGCAGCTATTTAGACCAGAAAAGAGTCTATCACAGTGATTGCAAAATAAATATGATGAAACACTTTGCTGCTTTAATTCAGTAGCATTTCATAGACCACATTTGCCAAGACACAAATGACTGTGCTAAGAGGAAGCCAGTAGAGAGGGCAGAGCCAAGGGGTTCTCTTTCTCATGAGAAAAAGTGAATTATAAAAATAAATCGTCTCATCTGCTTTTACACCAAGGCTGCTTGGAGTCAATGTAGTATATGGGATAGAAAAAAAAAAAAAGTGCACTGTAGGTAATATAGCACTGGCAATGGGCAACCAAGAAGGAGCTTGTTAAAACAAAGAGAGAAGGAGGATTCCAAGCACTTTCAGAACCAGACCATGGCAATGGCCAAAATAGGGAAACTATGTAAGACAATTTATCAGTTTCACAATCAGATTTCCTTCCAGCCCTTGCTGTGCTGAATGCATTGCAGGAAAGGAAAACTGGAAGAGACAGAATGTATACGTGTTAGGCAAAAATGGAAAATCCTCGTTCTACCTGCAGGTTACAATTTGTCAAGAGTTCAATCAGAACAATTGCATTGTGCAGGCAGACTCAGAAAGCCTTCAGTGTGTGCACTATACAGAGTTTTTTCTTTTGCTGTCTCTCTAGCAAAACAAAGCAAGCCCGGTATTGTTGAGGATAGCTTTAAAAGATATGTAGCTGCTCTGGCATAATTCAACAAAAGACACACAATATTTTCTCAAGGTGAGGCTGCCCTAGCAGGAGGATTCCAGCATTTTAAACCTTTCCTACTTACATATCTTTAAAGTTTAGTAAACAGAGTTGATAGTAACTCCACCTTTCTTTAGCCTTAGCTCTCATACCGAGGTACTTACTATTTTAAGATTTCTAAAGTTTGGGGTGGGGGGTGGGGATTCTTCTCATGTATGTCTAAGATTTTCTTATGATCTGTTTCCAGGAAAGATAACAACTTTCTAGCAATTGTTCTAACAACTGCTTCTTCTACTCTGTAAGGACAAAGAGCGCAGAACTTAAACCAAACTGGCTTCAATTAACATCTTCATGGTGAAGGAATAAATGCAGCGCTTTACCACTGAATAAAATGCAAGGGCCTAAATATAAGGCTTTGATCCATACTGCTTGTTCCTAGGAATGCTGCAAGTCCTTGCTGATGTACAATACTGAAACCACCGAGAAACTATTACTACTATTTACTGACTACTGAGAATAAAAGCAATGCACCGAGGTAGAATAAAAGACTCCTTTTTTAGAAGTATTTAAAATTAACAGCTCCAAGCTTACAATTCCTATAATCAAATATGGGGTGTTGCAGCCATGTACCTAAGAGAGTCAGTACTGAAGCCTTAACAAAAACATAACCCATCTACATCTGTTAATTTCTTTTCCTCTTAGGACAGCAACAAATTTAGTATAGCAGCATACAAAACTATTAACAATTGAGACCATTTAATTACTTCATCATAATGGCCAATGTTTAGTTATTATTACAATTAAGACATGCATTAATTTTACTATAATGACCATACAAGTCTTTGAAATAGGACATAAGAAGACATTCTGAATGGCAGGTTAACGTTAGGATCCATGTCTAATTCCACAACATTTATTAAGTCACAAGTCCATATAACTAACTGACATAAGAAACAGAAAGAAGTAAAAAATTGTTGTCTTCCATTTCTGTGAAGTATTTCCATTTTTTACTGCTTTATGAAGTCCTTTTATAGGTTCATTAATTATTACACCAAATGAACTGAATCTGACTTCATGAGCAAAGCATCAATTCATTTTATGGACTCTTGACATCCGTGTGTCAATGGTTCACATCACCTTCCACACGTTAACAATCATTTTGAAAGAGAAAGAGCTTCTGCATGGCCTGCAAAATGAGATAAAAAAAGGGGCCAAGCCTTGAGGCTCAAGAGTGACAAGGTCCAGTCCCACACCCTACCCCACCACTTTTGTCTTGGCCTCTTTTCCTCCCATCCACCCCTCAGAAGCATCATTTCATTCAAAGTCATGTTGCCACGGCCTTGGGTGTACCACACTTGTCCAAGAGGCAGGGCTGGGTGGAAATGTAACTCAGGTCCACCTCTCACCATCACCTCTACCGAACCTTTCACAAGGCTGAGGGAAGGCCCACACTTCCTTCGGCTAGATCCAGTTCCAGACCCACCAGTCTGTTTGCAATAGAATCCCTGCGGTGAGGCACGATGGATGCTGGGAGGCAGAGGAGGACACTACCCAACATCCATGTTAAACCATGTATCACACCGTGTCCAATGCCAGGCTGCAGCCACACAGCATCCCTCTAGCAGACCCAGCCTAACACAGGGCAGCACTCCAGTCTTTCGAGGCAGACTAGTTTCATAGGTTTTTAAACTTTGTAGCTCAAGAACAACTACAGACTGGGCCATATCAACAGCAGTGTAGCCAGCAGGTTGATTATTTCCCTCTGTTCAGCCCCTGTAAGACTGCTCAGAGTACCATGTCCAGGTTTGGGCTCCCCCATACAACAGAGAGATTAACAAACTGGAGCGAGTCCACAGGAGCCACCAAAATGGTCCAGGGCCTGGAGCATACAACAAATGAAGAGAAGGTGGGAGAACCGTGTTTATTCTCTTATGAAAAGACAATCAGGGAGATCTTATTGCTATCTACAAGTGCTTAAAGGGAAGGTGTAGAGAAGACAGAGCCAGGCTTTTCTTAGACGTGGACAGCATAAGGATGTTAAGGCAATAGACACAAATGTGAACGTAGGGAACTACCACCTGATATAAAGAAGAAAAAAAAAATACTATGAGGGTGGCAAAACACTGGAAAAGGGGCCCATGGAAGGGGACTGTCTCCAAACTCAGCTGGGCAATGCTACAGCAGCAGTTCTGACTGGACCTGCTTTGAGCAAGAGGTCGGAGCAGGGATGCCTGGAAGCCCCTTCCACCTGCTGGGAGCCCACGGTTTGGCAGCGAGCTTCTCCCAGTGGGAGAGACAAGGTGGTCCTGTGCTCTGCCGCAGACACGGGGGAGGCGGGGGAGCGTGAGTCAGGAGGCCAGCTGGAGGAAATCCCATGCATAATGCATGGAAAATATGCTCTCGGTGTACCGATGTAGGAATATCTGCGTGCTTCTGCATGAATAATTGCAACGAGACTGTAACTCAAATTCACATCACTAATCCACCAAGTCTGGGCATATCAGGAGGCCTTGATTAGAAATCGGTTAACATGGGTTTTTTGGGAAAAAAAACAGTTTGCTGAAATTGAATATTCCTGTGGAAAATGGCTGATGTAATTTCCCATTTAAAATGCTTTAAAAGTTTCAAAAATGTCTAAATGTCCTACTTTGACATCTTCAGAGGTTCTACTTTTCTCTATGAAATGACTTCAACATTAAGTTCCTTAGTAAAAGCTTAAAATCAAAATAAGGCCTCGTTGAAAGTGGTATGTCACTTGAGCTTAACCATATTTCTTTGCTTGTTTCCCATGTGTGAGTATTCACAAGGTTTTAATCTTGGAATTAAGATTCAAGATGGGAAAAAATAAATTCCAAAACAAAAACATACAAGCCAAAAAAAAAAAAAAGAGAGAAAAATGCAATTCCTACTTGGTTACAATGTACTAATTTATAAATACACAGAGGGAGAGAGAAACACACATACTAAGCTTTTTTCTGGTTTAGTAGGTACAATACATTGATTAGGAACTGTTCCCTCACCCAGGAGGTACTGGACCCTAATGCAAAGATAGAGACCTTTCTGGAGGTTAAGTACTATAAGAATACAGCATTGCTGCAAGCACATTCTACCGAAGCTTCTACTTTGAGAAAGCTCCAAATACATTATTATTAGAAGCACAGAAGGGCACTATAACAAAGTCAAAGGAGTTATTTGTATGCATTGTCATTGCAGAAGTGACCCTGGGAAATGCTTACACAACGACAAACCACGTACTTCAGACAAAGTGGGCCAAATTCATCCCTGGTGTCACCAGAACAAGGCTGGTGTATTTGAGCTGACTAAAGGGAAGGATGGCCCTTCAAGTCAGAGATTAGTATATATGATTTACATTTTCCGCACAACTGATTACTTACCCTTTTCTCAAACATTCTGGAAAAGCAATGGCAGATACCATGCTGAAAAAATAAGCGCTTTTAAGTTAATAGCTGAAAGAAAATTGCTTCTGGTGGGACAGAAAAACAACGTCACAAGAATAATTATCATCCCCAAAACAAGTCTCTGTTGTTATTAATATGAAATAATTTCACCAGTGAGAAAGGTTAATCATAACAAAGTTCCCATATTTGAACAATTATTCCTTATGGCACTTCTAAATCTCTTCACTCTTTAATTTCAAGCTCCCTCTTCTGGACTATCCCCATGAAGCTGGGGAGTCACTACGCACTCACCCTTACTTTAGTAATCAGGTAAAACTGCTAAAGAAGCCGTTGATAAATGGCACTGATACAGATCGCTAATCACTGTGTCCCAATTTCATGGTTACTACAGCTGAAGCTCTTTGAAAATATAAGTGTATGCTGAGAGTTAAACAGCTCCCAGAGGTCTGCAGTTATAAATGCACTATTATGCAAGCTCTTGGAGTAGATGATGGAGGAGATGTCCCTCACATAGGGACACAGGACAGATATCCCTAGGGATATCCTTATATAGGGATAGAGGACATTTGAAATAATGGACTATGATAAATTGTGTTTCACATATACATAAGTAAATACAAATAAAACCATACTAGGTACATTACCTTACTGCTCACATTATGCAGTGAAGAGAAATACCTTCCCCACAATAGTAACAGCATTTTGTTTTGTCTTTGAGACAGATGGAAGACATTCTTTCATGAAAATGAAATTATATATATTTACGTTTTCTTGCACCACTATGATTAGCAAACTGTTGACATAGAAAGTTTTATTTTAATAATTCACCCAATCATCCTATTCAGAGCATGTCTAGAAACAAACTGTTGTGGTTGTGAAACATGGACATGACCATAGTATTAATCTGTTGACATTTTCTTTTTTTTTTTTTTCACTCTGTGCAAGAATCACTTCTAACAGGTTTCTGTAAATATGGGAAAATTAAATTGCATTTGGTAAGTATGGTTGTTCCCTTGAATCATATACTTACTGCTCCTACACACTATTTTTATGACTACAGCTCCTGCATCTGGAAGAATGGCTTGAGTGCCACAAGACAGAACCTGTGCCTGGCAACTCTATCAGCACGAAAACAGATAAGGATTATCAGGTATTAAGTTAAAATATTTTCCCTTCCATGCCAGTGGCTCTCACTATTAACATAAAAATCAGGATACTGCAAGAATGCTAAAGATAATGATGTCAAAGAATGGCACAATGCTGAAGAATGACAAGATGCTCAATACAAATGCAGTTAGAGGGTTGGTTTTTTTTATTGTGTTCATGTAAAATAGTTTTGCACATCAGGAAACTGCCAGGGTAATTCTAGTAATATATGTATCAATACACAGTGCCGCTGGAAAAACTCAGCAGTGATTAGAGACTGAAGCCAAGGCTCTGCGGAGTTGTAGTTCCCAAGCCACTCAGCATCATGCCTGCTGCAAGTCAAGAGAAACGCACGCTGCAACTAATCAAGCAGTGTTTGACATGCATCTCCTCTGGCTGACAAGCACATAACATACGGCTGCAACCATCTCCCACATGTTGCTTAATTAATTTCCATCCTTGTTGTGTGCTCCCACACCTGGAGATATCAAACAGCTGCATATAATAAAAACATTTTAACCTGTGTTAGTGGATAGGATCCAGTTTATAATTGGATTGGTAAATGAAATCATTATAAAATAGCTGATAAAGGTTCTCTAGAATGAGTCAGAATGATTTTTTAAGTGTGTAAATCTAATGTTAAAGAGCTGATGAATAAAATTCAGAGCTGACACAAAACCACATGTCCACAAGCACTTGTTTTTCTATTTGCATATCTATTATACCTTACAGACGTGTGCAAACTCATACACCCACACGTTTTTATGTTTTCCTTAAGTTTATCATTAGTCCCCTTCATCTCTGATTCACAGCATTTCTGAGATAGAATCTTTTACAATAAAATGAACTAGAGATAAAATTTCCCTAGACAATAAATACTTCTTCTGTAGGAGCTTTTAGAGAACTATCGCAATTAAGCAGATTCATTTTTTACAGCTCCACTCATTCAAAGGAGAAAACCAAGATCGATTAGATCAGACGATACATGCATTTTTTCTTAACTGCTCTGTATTTGCAGGGGTCTGAAGGAAAGGCAGCTTTTAAAGCATGAACTGCTGTTTAAATCTATAAATGCACAAACACAGACCTAAGGGCGTGCTTTCTTCGTACCTATGTAAATAAATTCAGAGGCAGTTACATTATTTTGTTCCATCTTTCTTAATAATTTTCTTTCCAAGTCTTCACTAACCTCCAAAACATACATCAAAGACATCCTGAAGGCACCCAGCAATATCACTGGCAGCAACACCTGCTACTTCGAACCTCACAGCATTAACTCCCCAGCAGTTTGCTGTGTTTTAAAAACCTGCCTAGCAAACATGGCACTGATCTCTTTCTTCTACATTTTGCTACAAACATTAAAAAAATCAAGAGTGCCCTATATTAAATCCTGCAATGTAATATGCATGGGTCTTCTATCTTTTCATGACGATAGCAAATCTGGAAATCTCAGCTATGCTAGGCTTGCATTAGCATTGCTGGGATGGGAGGGAAAAAGCAGTGTTGTATATGCCTTCCTGCATATCTGCAGTACATTTTTTAAATGCCTGGTTGAAAGGGAACATGAAGAATTCGTCGGGCAGACTGGTGGATCGGTGTTAATGCAGACGTTTGTGGTCACTCTTAGTCCAAACCTTCAAACACCTTTTGCTTGGTTCTGCTAACTCTGTGTTTGCTTTCACACCAGTATCATTTTTAAGCAATTTCTGAGCAGGAAGAGTTACATTTTATGGCATTAAATAAACCAGAACAAACTCAGCCCCAAAACAAATTGCAAAAAAACCTTGCAGGAGTATATTATCACACGACTCATGTTGCTTCCTCCCAACTAAATAACCCTCCCAGTTTACAGATTACTGTTTAATTTGGCCTCTGGCATGACAGAAAGGAATTTTTTGCCCATTTACACAACTCTATGAATCAAACGTTGACAACAGTAAGCTGCTCTTCAATCTGACTTAAAGGCATGCACCAAAAAACAGCCAAGTGCTGTACTTGCTCTATCAGGTCTCTCACACAAACCAGCTATGATATGGCTTGCGGCATACAAATCCCTCTGAAAAAATAAAATGCTTCACAGTTCCTTCTTTGTAGGGCTTGAAGTACCAGCAGGTATAATTGCTCCAAATCTTGAATCCTGGCTGGGTATGCTGCTGTGAACTGCTCCAACACTGGCCCCTTAAAATACTCTGCCTGTAAGCTGAGAACTGATTTAGGTTAGGGTTAAGAAATAGTTTAAAAAATTAGATTTTGCTGTTTAAGAAACATACCTCCACTGGTTTAAATATATTTTTCATGTAGGTCAAGCAGGCTTTATCTGTGTTGATATGAAATTCCAAAATACAATAAAGAAATTAAGCAGAAATGTCTATACTAAAGCCCACTTAAAAATAAATCCAATTAAAGGGAATAAAAAGGACAAGAGAACAACTAATTCCTTGTCTTTGCTTCTCTTCAAGGAATATTCATATAAATCCCCGGTCTGACATTTATGCTGTTTCATGTGACAGGGATCAGAATTCTCCATAGCACAACCATTTACCCCAACAGCACCATTATAACGCATAATAGAAACCTCTCCACATTCACAGAACATTTTCTATAGACTCACAAAGGGGTTAACCCTGCAAGCTTTTATCCATGTGAATAGTCAGCGCTCATACTTGAAATAAAAAGAGTAATTTAATGAAAAGGGGGTGGTAGAATCAGGGATTTGGAGTGAGAATGTTCGGGGATGAAGAACATCTCTTATCTGTGCTGGTGAAGTGGCTTGTAATCTCGAGTATTATATATGTGCTTTGTAATGCAATAATAATAATAAGAAAGAAAATTTTGAGCTCAGTGCCTGAAATAAGTAACCGTCCTGGATCCTTCAGGCTGCTTTATTTTAAAGAGAGGGATTCACAACCTGTGCGCTCACATCATATGCTTCCTTTACATTTTCCCACAGTCAGAGGAAGCAGAAGGTCACAGGTGTTTAAATCCCACTTTGCGTCTCACTCTTTAGGGGGGGGACATCAGGAGAGACCCCACTCATGACTGAACGGCTGGAGATAACATTTAGATGCAATGCTCATGTCTAAATATACAGGCAAGAAAGGGCAATGTCTGTGCGTGTTTAGGGGTGACAGCCCGGAGAGACTCACAGACTTGGCGACGCTTCTGTTTGAATCTAGATTAAGATGTTAACACACCAAATCAAATGCAATTTAAAAAGAAAATTTTAATAAGAACACTGCAGAGAAATTTCATCTTGGTGACGGTCAAAAGAGAGGGGAGAAGGCAGGCGATGAAAAGTGTTTCTTAAATGGAAGAGATAAAGATGGCAGGAGATAAAAAGGTCAGGCTAGGTGGTCTAAAGATCCCTGCTAACCCTAAACTCAGTGACAGATACAGAAGAGCAAACACTTGATCTTGGGAACATTTCTTATACAAAGAAAGTCTTGAAAAAAGACCAGAAAAGAGCCAGCTATCAAAGCAATGCTTATACCCAGGTAGTAAGTAAATACATGATGAACCGCACAAATACACAGTGGTACTAGAGGCCACCTCCTTCTCCATTTGAAATAGCAACTTGCACTCACATTTCTGAGATTCCCCTCAAAAACTGTACTGCACACTTTCTGCAATGCCTCAACAGTAATATCAGAGGTTATTAAAAAGAAAATCTTAAATGAATAAACAGATCTGAAAAATAAACTACCAATATGCCACAGGATTTGTAACAATAAGTTGACTTTAAAAAATAGAGTAATATATGCAAAGGTCACTAAAATATTTATATTAATGATGGAGCTGAACACTAAGCAGATATTGACTTCTGTTGAGGTGAACCTCAAGATTTATTGGCCTAAGAGGTAAACACTGACTGAGATAAATCCAAGGTCAGTATTTACTACCAAGGACAATAAATCTTGGTGGCCTATGAAACATGAAATAAATAAACATGTATATTAATAGACACAAATATATCTACAGATATTTACATAAACTATTTGCAAAAATGATCACCAGCATCTTTTCTTAATCATGCTAGAAAGAACGAATGAGCAACTGTGAACCAGTGTGAGATACATCTATTTAAATATGTCGGCACTGATGATATCGAAGGGTGACATTCCTGCTTTCCCAAGGGACTCCCTTTTCCTACTGAGCTGGGTGAAAGGTTTCTAAGACACAAAGGGAAGTCAGGACCTCAAGTGCAAACTAGCTGCCGTATTTCCATCTTCGCCTGAGAAGCCATGCCTGTAACTTAACAAGCAGAGTTACACACAGCAAAGTAGTCTGAGTAATTATCAAGCTCCGGACTTGTCAGCCAGAAAGATTTCTGATGGACCATTCTGAATTCACTGCACCTTCATCTGAGGTCAAGTTTCTTCCCATGCAAGGCAGCCGCAGGAGGGGAACATGTGGATATTCTGGAAGTGTTTTAACAAGAGGCACTTTTACTGTAATTGTGGTCAATTTTGTATGAGCTCAGAACAAAGATGTATCAATCAAACTGAGCAAAATAAATAAAGAAGAGCATTGGATGACTTTTAGAGTTATAGGCTTTTTCCTTGAACTAGAAAAGCAAATAAATTTAACAGGAGTGCTGACAAAAGTAGACCTTCTTCCTCCAAACAGTACACAAGATCTAAGCCAAAAGGAAACAGATGACTTCGTGTGTTTGTAGGAAGTGATTAGAGAAGATAGAACTTAATTTATTAAGATGGGAGATGGTGATTCTTTTGTTGACTTTTCAGGTCAAGTGTTAAAACCTTCTGCAAATACGGCAGTAGATACACTACAACTCAGCCTTAATGGCTCAGGAGACGGCTTTTTTGATACTCTAGGTTTTTCTGGTTCTTTGAACAACCGTTTTGGAAAGCCAAGCCAGAGAAATCTGCAGTCCTTACCTATGCCTCCTGGTGGCCTCCCCTTTGCAAACTGCATCAGCTTGGGCAGTTGGAGGCTGGTTTGGACAAACATACACTTACTGTCCCAATGTAGAACACTGCCTAAAACCAACAAAGACAGCTTCCACATGACTTCTGAATTTTTTCTTATGCACCCAAGTGATGACAGAACACACAAAAAAGGAAAAGGAAGGAAGAAAAGGAGAAAAGAATAAAAAAAATGGAAGAAAAGAGAGAACAAAGTGCTCTAAAAAAATATATTTCATTTATCTACCAGTCTGACAAGTCTCAGGGAGGAATGCGGTGCTGTGCAGGCAGTGCTGGCCACTGGATTTGTAGGAAGGAAGAGCAATTAGAAGTGTTGGCCAGGAAAAGGCCTGTTAGCACTGTTACCTTTAACTTAATCTTTAATCTCCTCCTATGCCTCCAACTTGTCACCACAGGCATTAATCACCTTGCAGGTCTTATAGCCATCTTGGGCTCATTTATATTATTTGTTTTAATGGCCTCTCTCGTGACATTGGTGTTCAGTGGTGTATAGCTCTGCCCTTATTTCCTGCTGGCTGTTCTGATATATCAAAGAGATGTGGTTTATTTTTACACAGGTTTCCTAAGGCTACAGTATAGCCACAGGTTTCAGTGATCATATCACAGTTGACCTCTACAGAGAGTACTCCAAAACAATCCATGAAATTGTATTGCGCCAAATGTTTTAGATGCCTCTGAAGTCTCATTAATATGAACACTTTGTATTTCATTAAACTTTATCAACATTCTCAGTAATTCAAGGAATGGCAGAATGGCTGCACTTCTAAGCAGGAGTTATTTCTTAGCTTGCAAAGAAAGAAAAAGTGATTTTCAACTATACAAAAATTGGAACATGGAAGGAAGATAATAAATTGACAAGCAAAACACAAAATGATTTTGTACTCTTCTAAATCCAGATGAGATCTCAAGCTAAGTGTTCTCTCAACAGACAGAATCACTATATAAAACTTATAGCCAAGATTTTCAAAGTTAGAAGCCAAACATCCACATTTATGGGTTTTCAGAAGAACTGATAATTTCAGGACAGTCCTGTTCAGGAAAATATAATGCCAAAATAGACTCAATTAGTAAGCACAAACTTTGAAATGCTCAGCAAAAAGGACTGCTGCCTCGTTTGAGTAGAAGCTGTGTCCAGAACAGGCAGATCTTGTTTCTTGCAAACTATTTGCCCCTGTGAGGATGCTCATAAAAGGGACTATCAGAGAACAGCGATAGCTATTACAATATTCAGAATATTTACCTTTGATGTCTCTTTCACTTTGAAATGAAATAGCGCCAAAAATTTTCCTTTAAAACTGAAGTTCTTTTGGCTACTGTGAAGAGCCCGCTACAGATTCTTAATGCAATACAATATATATTTTATATGGTGAAACATTTCATATGGTAATTATTTCACAGCATGCAAAATGATGAGGAAATAATGAGGAAAGTTTTGGATGAAATTTTAAGAAAAGTAGTGACTCAGTGACCTGCTGGGAGAAAAAATGGAGATGCATAAACCTGTTTCAGTTTGATTCTTTTAATTAGAAATGAAAATTTCTAAAAATAGTGTCTACTTCACTAGCATTTTGAGGGGGAGACAGCCTAGTAGTTTGTTTTCATACAGCTGAAAGTGAAATCTGTTAGACAACCCACAGTCTGAAATACTTATTCTGAAAGGCTCACGAAGATACATTTTTCCTGATGTGAAATCAGGATTGTGGCATCAGTGTCTGACCTTTTACTAACCAACTCAGAAAAGAATGAACTAAAAGGCATTATGTTCATCATCTTTGATGGCTATAGATATACGTCATCCCAAGATAACCTGTGCAGCTATAGGTTCGCCTTTAGTCCAACCTCAGTAATGCAAGGCTTAAAAACAAATTTTGAAGGCAAGAATAATGAAAGTCATAGAGGTAATTGGAAAATGAGAGACACTGCAATATTTGCTTTGTCTCTTTATTTGATAACTGATATTCTAGACAAAATAAATCAATCCATTCTTCAAGGCATGTTCAGTGCTATGAGGTAAACTGCTGGTTAAAATGGGAAAGTTGATTAGGAAGAACCACCATAATGTGTTTAAGGCGATAATTTAAAGTAGATTAACAACCATTGACATTGAAAGTGGAAGAACAAGCCCAGAGGTAATTTTATTAAGAATATTTCAAGGCTCAGTCTTAAGAAGAGGAGGTGCTGTGTCTGAAGGTATTGTACAGAGTATCACAGGGAAAAAGAGGATGCTTTTGATGACTGAAGTAATAAAGTTGGAATGAAATTCAGTAATCTAACATGAAAGGCCATACATGTTGAAGTTACAGCAACATTTTCTACTTTGAATTTATTAAATCACTGGATAACTGTAAGCTACCCTTTTTACCCTTGGCTAGGAAAAAAAGTGAAACACCCTGTATCAGTATAAACTGGTTGGTTCCAAGTGAGCAAGTGTTAATGCCACTGTAAAAAGCACTTCAATATTGTGCACAATTATAATCAACCATGTGCAAATGAAACAAAGATAGAAGGTGCATTTGATTCAAAAAGATGTAGAAAAAGCCATTCTGGGGTGATAAGTGTAATGGAGAGCCTATCTTTTATAAAAGAAGAAAAGAATCATTTACAGCAGCAAAAGGGGTAAAGAACAGATATCATTTTAATTTATAAATACAGAGAGATGAGAGGCAAGGGTAAGTAAGGGTGAACATCAGAGTTGAAAAAGAGTTATTTTAACTAATGGATAATGAGGGCATGAAAAATCAACACATATAAACATTTAGTCTGGAAATTAGATACTTGCTTGCCATGGGAACAGTAGTGTTATGAAGCAGCTTTCCAACAACTGTAGCCCAATAAACTGCAGAAAATAAAAATATCTTCATTTAGGTTATCTGAGGGATCATGCAACTTGGTTGTCTACAATATCAGATGCTGAACTCAATGATTCAAGGGAACCTTTCAGACTATTCCCAAGGACAAGCAAAAAGATATTTCCTAGCAGGGCAACGAAGAGTAAAACAAGTGCAGGATCACTGTCAAAGAAGACACACTGACTTCTGACAGCCTACTCTTGTAACCGAGATGAAATAGCTGGAAACCTCATCAGATTTGTTCCTCTCAACTTTTTAAAAGATGAGAGGCAGTGCCAAACACTCAAAACAATAACGTCTTGCCTTTATAAACAACCTTTAGTATCACTGGATATAAACCAGAGACTTGGACATCTGCTGAGCATGCCTATTGGATTGGCATCAGTGCTCTCCCCCTGGCTCGCACGGAAGGTGACGGGGTCAGGAATGAGACATCTTGTTCTTCAAAAACAATCTTCCATTTTGCCACTGGTAGCTTTCAGAATCCACTTCCTATATAGCTGAAGCCTGGTTAATTTTGCTTGCTTTAGGAGGTTTTTGAGCATCCGCTAGATTTCAGTTAGAGCCAGAGAAACCATCTAGCTGCACGTGTTGTGCTGACTTACTATCAGGAGCTGTGTGGACTTCCATCTCTTGGCACAGCCACGGGTATGTCCTGGTACATACTGGGAACAGATTGTCTGAGACTGCTGTAAGAATTCCATGATTACAGCTGTAGCTTGGGCCTGCCTTTCTTGCTGTTCCACCAAACACCCTTCTCTAGCCCTTAATCTATCTGCTAATAGATGTTATTTTTAAACTGGCCTAGCACTCCGTATTTTGCTTATTTCCACCAGAGATGCAGACAGCCTTTATCCAGACAAACACCCCAGACAGACAAGGAATGACAGTAACTGGGAAAGGTCAGTACCAGTGGGACAGCAAGAAAAAAGGTGTAAGCCCCAAATAATGTTATCATCCCCATATCTTCTGAATTTTCCTCCTAATTCTTCCACCTTTGCCAAGAGACAACCCTACTTGGCATAACCCAGCATCATGCTCAAGCAGATGCAGAACAAACCAGTGCTGCATGCCACGGGGTTTTTCTCCAGCTAAAATTTCAGCACCAAAATAGAGTTGTGGATGAATACAGTAACTGGTAAAGCACTGGGTGATTTAACCAGGTCAAGGGGGAAGGCAGGCATTGGAGTACTGGAATAAGCAGTGTGAGATCATTAACACCCAGCTGATGGATTAAAAGAAAGGCAAAGGAAATCTCTGAGGTCTCCCTGTTTCTTCTTTTCACCAGTCTGAAGACCAGACAGAAATATGGGCATGTGTAGGGGAGTGTGAGCTATTTTAACCAAAACATTTCATCCATCCCTAAATATGGTCACAAGATTTTAGATACTTGGCTTACTCTTAAACAGTAAGATTCTGAATTATCTCCAACTGTGTAGGCTGTAAAAGAAAATGCATAAACCAGCAATCCTGCAAACTCCCTAGAAACATATTCATTGCCAGTTTTTTTCTCTGTAGCTGTTATATTAATCAGTGTCTTCAGAAATTAGAATATCCTGTGATTGTATCTCTTTCAAACCTAATAAGCAATGTTTTGCAATTAACTTCAACTCGCTCTCCTTAATATCATTATCTATCATCTAGAGCTTTGAGACATGGCAGAAGAAAACGCCAGAATTACGGCACAATGTATATAGGTTGCAATTTCCTTTCAATGAGCAGCAAACAGCAGTCTTTCAGTGGCATCTTGGTTACTCTCTTAAGATTTCTAACCCAAATGGAAAAAATGTGAAAAGATCAGCTGTTCTCAAAAATATTGCCAGAAAAACATATTCAAGGGATTTTGCCTGAATCGGAACTCAAATAATTTTCCAGATTCTGGCCTTGAACCAGAACTCAAGAGATCAGCCCAGATTTCAGGCTTCAGTTTTAAATCTTATCAGATATTCATATCCAAGCTCATCTCTCAAAGCAACATATGCACATGTGTATAAGTGTGAGCATACACAAAGTGAGTGTGACACTGGGGTGTAGTCAATGGATGTTATTTCTGTACTTGTAAATGTATATAGTCCCGCAGAAACATCTCTCCTCATCTGCCATATTAAAGTGTTATATATATGGAATGAATAGTATAAGGTATTATCAACATAAATTTGGAATAGTCAAGTTATTTATAAACAAGCTTGGTAATAGCAGATTTTAATTGACAAATGTTGATAAAAATGGAATTTATATTGCCTTTCAAGACCATGGGCTACAATATTTTTTTTTCTGAAACTGAACAGATGCCAGAAATAAATCAGAAATTGCAAAGTGGAAGAGAGATGTAAGGCAGCGCACCGAGGGCCAGGAGGAGAAGAAAAGTGGAAAATTACCAGAATGTAAAACTGATGGATTTAAGAGAGAAAGGCAGAGTGGCATTGCTGTGAATACTGGGGAACAGACATAGAAAAAGAATCCAAGTTGACCAGAAATTATAATGAATAATGCAAGTCAGGAACTAAAAACGTCCTGTGAGTTAAACCCTGAGTTTTCAATAAAAGTAACTGCGATATCCTACCAATCACCAAATCTCCAAGTGCAATAGATGGATTTTGCCAAGCAATATACATAGCAAACATGGGTGAGTTTTCTCTCCTACCTCATCTGCATTTTAGAAAAGCAAACTGTTATAAATTTCCTTTAATATACATGACCTTTAATTATGCTGATTTTTTATGACTCTGACTGGAAAGCTGGGTCATCCTATTACCAAGAGGCTGAATCAGGGAGAAAAGCACTAAAAAACACCAAGCAAATTAGGAGGTAAATCAGAAACTTTCAAAAATGACAGTTAGGAAAATATACTGGTTTCAAAGTCATATAATTGCAGATATGTGGTGCAGATACAGTCTTATACTCCTGCATATTAAATCAACAAAAATAAGGAAAGGAAAAAGCATACTCCAATAACAAGAAAACATTACTTCAATCACATTAGAAATACACTCTATTTTATGTAAGACTTCCAGTAACTATGAAAGGCAGCCAAGTTTAAACCACTCCCAGAATGTGTAAAAACGAATTAGTGACTTTGACTTTCTGATTGAGTTAATTTTACAAAAAGGCTACCTAAGAGCACAATTTAATTCTCTCCTACCAATGTTTTCTGTTGTTTTGCTCCCAGTCCACAGCTCCTTCACTTTGGCCGTCAATTTAGTATCGATTAATCTTCCTGCTCATAGTAGCTCCCATTGACATCCACTGAGCATCTCGATTGTAAGAGCTTTGTTTCATAGATCCACTTTCAGGATCAGATACTCACTTTGCAATTTTATTCATCAACCACAATAGCAAAGGATATCCAAAAAGTGTTCAACAGAGATAATGGTTACTTACCCTTGTTAATAAAAAGCCCAAAGCATAACAGGCAAAGAGCACCTTTCAAGAGTCGACTATTATTAATATACACTTCACAAAGCTTTCCATCGTTCACTTTTCACTGTCGTTCATCCTTTCTACTGGTCTCCTGCACAGACTTTCTGTCAAGCTACAGATCAGATCCTACAGCTAAATTCTCCTTTCTCCTGAGAATTAACACAGTTAGATGTCATTAATAAGTATTGATTTACATTCATAAGGATCTTCTATGTCGGCCTTAATCTTTTATCTGATCCATTAGCAGCAGTTAACTGAGGAGGACTGCTCAAGTTCAACAGTGCTTAAAACAACTTAGGCCACAGAGAAGGAAAAAGTGCAGTTAGCAACTCCAAGCCGAGTCAGCAATTTATCTTGAATATAATCAACTGGTAACAAAACCCATCCTGCTGCATACTACTGGACTCATGCTGCTTTGCTGTGCCAGCAGGACCAATCCTTCCAGTCCCTGCAGCCACAAGTGGTACCACCACCTCCCTTTTGCCCTGCTCTTGTGGTGAGACGATGAGACTGGTGTCTCAGCACTGAACTTCATGTTTTCTCACCCAAAGGGTTGCAATTCTCTCTCTTACTTCGCATTCCACACATTTTCACATGTGGAAAGGGAAAGCAGCTGTGCCATATTTTTAGCTTAACTAGTTGAAAGGAAAAGCAAAGGAAGCTAAAATCAGAAGCACTGTTTTGTGCTATGCAGCACATTAATGATGCCTTTCCAAGCTCATCAACACTCCCATCACAACTAACATGTTAATTTATATTCTTCATATAGTACTAATTATGTGTACAGCAGCATGATACCCTGTATGAGGAGCTATCTCGCTATAAGAGATAAAAACATAATGTTCTGATCCTGACCTCATGACAATATAAGTAATGAATTACCCCAAAGAATACTGATTATCATAGGGCTAAAATATGGTCCTTAGAGATGCTTTAAAGATCATGTAATTAATAAAGATGCTAAATAACTGTATTTAGAGGTGGTGCAAGTGATGCGAAGTACATCTGAAAAGGCACAGGAGTAAGGCAATTCTGACTATACAGCCCTTCAGTATTGCAAAGAGTGGATGATATCCATTCACAAAGAGCTATAGGGGGAACACTACAATGTACATTACTGTTTTCACCATCCTATTCTCCTTCAGCTACACCTGTAACTGAAGTACTTATCTAATCAAATGCACAGATACATCAACAAAAGTATTAAGCAAATTTCACACATAAATTCTAATTAGTGATTGAAAAAAGGATAAAAATATTGATTTACTAATTCTTCACGCTGCAGAATAGCCTGAATTCCATGCAAGTCTTGTGTAGCCCCATTATCTAGAACTTTCAGCATTATTTAACTGAGAAACAAAAGACACACTCCATAGATGAACATTACCTTCTTCAGCTCTAAGGGAGGCCACCCAGTGGCTAGGTACAGCAGTAAAAATACATTCTCTGGGTACCTGCAGGTCTTTATAAAAGGATTTGTGAACACAAGACAGTGGGAAAAGGGTTTCTGTGCCTTACCGCTTTAGCCTTGACTTTCTCTTTCAGACTACTAGGCAGCAATTTTGCAGCTGCTGTTAGACACAGCTCTCAAAGAGCACTGGGGATGTCCAGCTTCCGAGCAGCACACACAATGCTGATGCTGCTCTGACAATAAATAGGTTTTGAAGTAGCCTTTGCATCATCTGGAGCTGCTCATTTCCCAGCACACAACCAGCCTTTTCTCTCATGATGCAGCACCTCCACAGAAAGATTTACAGCCACACAGCATTCTGAGGAGTTTTAACATAAATACATATTTTGACAACTTTAAGCCTAGCCAGCTTGAAAATTCAGCTAAAGTGCTTTTAAGAAGTACTGCCAGTACATAATATATCATGCGGGGTTAGCTGAGACAAAGGTTTAAATAATAGCGCACTTAAGAAATTCTGTAAGATGGGTGCAGTTTCAAAATATGTATTAGATTCACCTATAATCTCACATGTGTAAATAATATGAAAAGCCACTGAGCTATGTGCAGTAATTCCAGTGTAAAACAAGATCAGTGTCAAGACCACCGAAGACTTCTTAACCACAAAATTGCACTGCTACAAAGATATTTAAAGTCAGTTGTAATACACTGAATGAACCAACAGGAAGAAGAGCCAAGACAAAATGCAGTAAGAAAAGAGAGAAAATGCTTTTCTTGTGGTAGTTCATCTCTTGGTTTATACAAATTGCTGACCTGTTAAAGTAGAATTCTGTTTACACACTGAAATACAGGGCTTCGTTTCTTCACACACAATAAAAATTTCAAGTAATTTGTATACTTATGGCAATCTCGAATTTAGCCTCTAGGGGTTAGGGTACCTTTTTTACTGCTTGTATTTTCTTTGTTATTTTATACTTCCCCTTTTTAATAACCTTGAACACAGTGACCCCAGGTGGCAGATACAACAATGGCTTCCTTCAGAAGCTGAGCCAGACCTTTCATGTTTCATCATGAGACAGAGAAATCTCTGTGTCCTAACTCAGTCCCCAGCATCAGTCCAGGACAGCTCGGTCCTTGCTATGGGGCTGGGGACAGGACACTCCAAGCAGGTCAACAGAAGTCCTTACGGGACAGGTTTTCACCTCAGAACCTCAGTTCCCCATTTCTGCAATGAGGTTTCTCTAACAACACAGCCTTCAGCTTTGCTTGAGCACTGGAAGGAGCTGCACAGCACAAACCTCTATATCTGGGCTAATTTGGGCTGCTGAGAAGCCAGGTGGGTACCTGGCATGGATCCTCGTGCTGCTGCAGCCAGGCAGTTGCTTTGCCCTAACCTGACTGTTTAGGTAGTTCTCCTGTAGACGTGCACAAAGTTGTGTATCAAAATGAGACACAGACCTAGATCCAACAAAAGACTATACATACTCTTCAAAACCTTAATTTGAATAGGACTTAGGCATCTTAATGACTTTCTCCAAGCCTCAGCCGCCCCACTTTGCTGTTCCAACTACCTCAACAGCTTACCAGTTTTTCTCATTATACTGCCTGGAAAAAATTTCAGCTGCAAGAAGTCTGCATTTTGTGACCCATAGTATAAAAGCACAAATAAAAGCATTACTAATGCAAAATACATTAACAGTAGGCAGAGAGCTCACAGTAGCTTTTCCATCTTTAAAAACCTGTGTTATTTCACAGGTAGAACAGATCAGTGAGTCACCTCTGTTCTGGTGTGAGCCGCACAGCAGCCAGAGCATCTGTAAGGCTTTGCTCAGAGGCTGCACTCCAAAGGAGAAATGTGTGCTTTAGAGTTGATGTAAACAAAGTAATTTAAGTGCAAAGGCAGACTTTTCAAGCTGTTCACCAAAAGAAAAGCTGCCCAACACTATTTATACTTTGAATTGTATCCATTAGCCATTGCATTTATGTACAACATTAATAAAGTTCACGTGTGCGATTTTTAGTCTTCAGCCAAACTAGCTCCGAGAGGGAAGGAAGCACAGGGTACCCCAATGTCTTTCCAGTGAGATTACTCAGGGACTGCTGAAGAGCTCCCTAATGGCAATGAAACTATCCTGCCATTGCCAGAGGGTGTCACTACGGCACTAGAACAAAGCAACAAAACAAAACAGATAAACAAGAAATGCGAAGAAATTTAGCAGAAATAAGCTCTATGTAACCTTTGCGTGAATTGTTCATCATTTCACCCATGGACTTGAAGAACATGATTCTGGAATCTAAGAACAATATAATCCTGTATTTTCTTTTCCTCCCAGTACCTCTTGTGCTCTAATCTGATTTCTAACACTAAGTTTTGGAAGGAAGAAAGGAACTACCTGTTAGAGCTGTCTGCAGAATCTCCGTTGTTCCCACACAATTTGACTGTGTTTTCCATGAAAGCATCCTTTGAAAATGAAACAATTCTAAATGCACATCGTTCACAATCACAATAACTGTATTCGTCAGCCAATTGTTTTAATAGGAAGTTGCTGCAAAAGAAATCTAAATTTTCTGACATAATGATATATAGCCCAGGTAATTAAAGAGCCTACAGTAAGCATATTAAAGTGAAGATCAGATCTCAAGCGCTGAATTTGGCTAAAATCCCAAACCAGAAGAGGAAGGAAGTCCCAAAGCCCAACAGCACAGTAATGAACACATTCAGAAGGCAGTGAAAAAAAAACCCTGCAACATAAGGAAGATCCCAAGGTGCATCAAATTCATAGGTTTATTGTCTTTCTAGTCTAAATGCAATTTACTTACTACTAAAAAATGCCCGGAGCCAGATGACCACGAGCCTTTATTAATACGGCATATAACAGCCAAGAAAACTTGATAGATGTTGTAATCTATGAAGAACTCAGTTGGGACATGTATGTAAGGGATCAGGTATTAAAAAGGCATGCGTTGCTAGCTCCTGCTCTGAAGGTGACTGTCAGTATCAGAGGGTGGGATGAGTATGAAAAGGAAAGCATTAAGTATGCTGCACATACTGCCCAAGCAACTGAGCAGCTTTATTTCAGCTGTATTTCAGTACCAGGGTAAACTGACATCGCTGAGAACAGTTTTGATTAGGAAGGGCTGCTCCCACAAAGTGCTGCAAAGCTCTTGTCAACCTGTCAAGGAATCAAACCCTGTGCTCTATCAATAGAACAATAATTTCATATTCTTGGAAATAAGTTCTAGTCAAAACACAAGATTTAATAAATAAGAGAGGAGACATGACATACCATTAAAGAACAGCAATTAAACTTGGACAAAACACAACTTATCATTATTTTAAACCAAGTTTCTAAAAGCAAAGGAAAATCTGCATGGATGTTGTAACCATGTTGCAGAAAGCATCTGTACAAAGAACATGGGTCAACTGTGGTGATGAAACTGTCAGGACTTGAAATCAGGGCACCACTACAATATTTTGACATAGCAAATCCAGTCTATTGTGGTGAAGGTTCAGTTGGCTGTTCTGGGAATTATTAGGATGTCAAAAGGCCAAAGTCTGTTTCTGGATACTGAAAAGTAATTCCCATTCACCTCATAAGCCAGTGAAGTGCCTCTGTTAGGGAAAAGAAGAGCAAACATTTCAAAGGTAGCGGCAAAGTCTTCTCACAAATCTTTTCAACAAAGAATAAAAAAAGACAAAATTAAATTCAGGAGATATGTAAATCTGTTGGTTTGTTTCTCTTGTTTCCCCCTGACTTTGCATGACAAATACGGATCTCACAGACTATCAGACAGATGAAAAATTTGTGGAAACCTGAACTGGAATTCGGTTTGATGACAGCAAACTTGGTCTTTCATCGAAAATGGAAAGAGGGATGTCAGGAGGTCCAGCCTTTATGTGGACCTTGTAGTAACTCTAAGTATAAACCAGACTATCAGGACACTGAAGTGCCTTCCTATTAATGAGGACTGAAGCTCTAGATTGTGCAGTTTATTCTGCCTACCTCAACTATCACATCTGGAAAATCATTCAATTTGTGTCAGCCTTTACTCTAGGACATTCATTCACGTGAGCAACGAACTTTCAGATCCTCTGGGGTCATGATATAAATCTACTTTTCTCATGTGGTCACACCCACAGGCAGAAGAATAAACTAAATTTGATTCTGCAAACAGTGATGATAATTGCCAATCTTTTAGTTACTCAGCGCAGAATCAAGGTCTAGGAGTACACGGCACAAGAAAGCAAACGATATGTGACCAGTAAAAGTGCTTTTATAAGAAGCCAGCACTATGCACTGCTCGGAAGTACTCAAGTAAATCTCCCAGTTGCAAGCTTGAGCCAGCATGGCTCTCTGGGCAAGAAAACTGAGTGTTCAGTGCTGAGACACCAGTCTCATCATCTGAGCAGCAGCACTCTTCGCGAAGCAAAGCAGAGGGCTCCGGGTACCACTTGCTGGGTGCCTTACCTTCTCCACCAGCGGCAAGATCAGCCATGCTGTGCAACATTGACAGTTAACTGAAGAATAGATGCTAAGGCAACTACAGCTTTCCTGATACCATCTCACACAGACTACAAAATCTCAGAAGCTCCTGAACAACATCCCATTCTTTGTAATTGAACTAAAACAATAGTATAGCAGGAGTCCCAATATGTGCCTATTTCAGGCATCCAAAAATCAGTCAGGCTCCAAGCTGTAACAGCTTGGCTTTCAGGCATACCAAAGTCATACGAGCATTTTGTTCACAAGAGATGGTTGCTGACTCTTCATTAAATGCAATAAATTTTCATTTCATCACATTTTGCCATCTTTGAAAAAAAACCCACAATATTCTGGAGCACTTCAGAAAGTGCTGCAAGAACTAGCAACAGCGCAGAGTCAAGCTTGATCCGAAGACTTCAAGCAGTGGAAAATCTGCCACATCCCAAGCTATTTAAATTATGGATCAGTTCCCTGATTACTCTAAAAAGAAAAAACTAAACTTTTCCAGTCTGAATGTGCCCAACTTCAGCCACCAGCTTTTGGATGTCGTGTGCCTCTGTCTGTTAAAGAGACCATTGCTATCACTTACCTTTCCCTTCTAGATACAATAAATTCACCTTCATGCTGTTTTGTTAAACTAAATACACTCACCACATACAAAACTGGGAAGATACTGAGTGCCCTAAAATAGCATCTGATGCTGTTTTCTGGATTATACTTTTTATGTAATGCACCACACAGAGGAGTGTGTTGTTTTATTTTTCTAATGCAAATTTCATCTGCCACAAGCATGTCTTCATATTGCTTATAAATCATAGGTTGAATAAATATAAAAAAATTAAATCACTACAAAGAAAGTGATAGCTTTGTGGGGGTTTTTTGAATTTCTGAAAGCAAAAGGCAAACTGAAAACCAATTTATTTTTCTGACTTTTAAAAAAAAGAAAAACAGAGAGAAAAGGGATCTGATTATGCCAAAGGGTTAAAGTATCCCGTTTCGGGCAGTCTGAAAATCTGAATTTAGCAGCTGACAGTGCATGGTGTGTCAGTCTCTTACAGCTGTTCCAGTGGACTCAAAGACCATCTTTGTTTCTTGAAATCTTAGCAACTGTTACTTTTTCCTGAAGACAATGATAGACCAGCTGTTACCTCACAAGTCGCGAAGTACTTCAGGTCAAAGTCTTTAGTAAGGAACTTGTAAAACAAGAACTAAATCATTGTTTGGGTTTGTCAGATTATTTTCATTAAAACAGAGTTAGCAGTCTAACAGACAAATAACTTACACTTGGTATTTCCATTAAGTGCACTAGAATGACAGAGAAATTTCATCTGGTTGCTGAGCAGAATCCTCTCTTTCTATAGGGAAAAAAACCCATGATGAAACCTCGTAGTATGAGAGATTATTTTTTGTTTGAATGTCGGTTTCCTTCCGTCTTGCCAAAGACGGTGCTACTAAACAGATGTCATCTCATAAAGCAAATGAACAGGTCTAACCACTCAGAACATAAGATGGGGATTTTCAAGAGAAACTTGCAGGAGTTAAATGTTCACTTCCCACTATATATCAATCAACGTGAATATCTAGTTCTTTTAAGCTCTTTGAACATCCTCTTCTAAATGCAAAACTAAGCAACTTAATCATACAGTTGATCCTCCAGTACTGGTACTGGTAATATTCTCACTTGAAGACACGTAGGCTTTCAAAGCCGTGCAAGGTTGCAGAATCAATCACCTAATGAAGACTTATTAGAATAGCAGTAACTGTTGACAAGTTACCTACAACCCTTCTGGGGGAAAAAAAATAAAAGAAAGCATCATTTTAAAGAGCTTTAGTTGAAATAAACCCTTGTTCATCCTTGCACAAAGACAAATTACTGCCTCCAGCTGCTCTGATGCATAAGACAAAGACTTGCTGAGAGGAGTGGATGTTCTTTTATTCAACCTTTGTGTTTAATTCTGGAAAGCCTTAGCATTGAGTAATGCATTTTCAGAACCACTGCCAGCTAACTGTTGTGTAAAGAAGCACACAATGGCACGGTCATATATACTGCAGTGGTAGAAAAATTTTACAAGGCCTGTTAAACTCGGCAGTAGTCTAAATTTTTCTATTTTATAGACAGAGAGAGAGATAAGTTTAGACTCAAGATTTTTTCATGAGCATGCATGAATAGTATTTGTCTCAGGCTATTTTTTCTAGATCTAAGGATTTATGTAAATTACTTCTCTGTTTTAACTCTCTTTTTCAGAATGGGTGACATACTGCCCATATGTAAACCGCTACTTTATGCAGAATTAAAAATAACTACCATTAGGAATGGCGCCGCTAGTATTTGTGATGAAGAATATAAACTGTCTAACAAAACACTGAGGGTGAATCACAACCTCTAAAAAGCTATGAACTGACAGGATTTGTTTCTCAAGATAAAAATATCCATAAATACCAAATGTGTGTGCTTTCAGTTATGTTTAAGAGAATAACCTATCTACCAGGCCAAATACTGACATCACAAAGTATTTCCCTAGTACAAAGTCTGTACTATGTTAGGCTGTTGTGAAGGGATTGATACTAAAGTAGATACAATCTCCTGATGACTGCTGAGAGCAGAACTTTGCATAACTAATTTAAAGACTGCTGCCTGCAGGCACTACAATGGTAATTAAAGACAGTAATTCTTGGATAAATGAGATGGATGTACTGGAAAATAAAGTCAGTGTTAAATTCATGGCTAATCCTTGAATGGAGAATTGGATCATTTATTTTCCAAACGGCTGGGCAATTCTACCTGGTTTCATTTCCATCTCTGCTGCCAGATTACTGTTGTCTCCAAAATCCATAACTTTTTCTAGTTTAAGTAGTATTCCTCATTGGCAAGCTCCAATTCAGCAGGACTGAATGTGCTTCCATTTAAACACATGAATAGTTCCTTTGACATCCATAGCAAGTCAATGGAACAACTCACAGTTAAACACGAACTTTTAAATACCATGCTGAATCAAGGCCATAAACAAGGGATAAAAGACACAAAGAAAAGCTGGATTGCCAGGCAGTTTACCTGGAAAATAACCTTAGTGTTATCCAAAGAAGGAAAGATTTGTTTAGCATGCCTTGGTTGCTTTGAGAGATGAGTTTCCTCTTCTTGGTTGCTTACAAGTAGAATTCAAAGGACAGGCTAATCATCTAATACAACTGACGATCAGAAAAAATTCTTCCACACAAAGCACAGAGAGGTTTTGCACCAGCTTCTTCGGTACTAAATCTGTTACACGTACATATAACTCGTACATACATATTTCCTCTACCCCTACATTACCATGGTCTGCTGACCATCTCCTGGAGTTCCAGCACAGGTGGGATATTCATACTTCTACAAATGATTCAGACGATGCAGCCCTCCCTGCTGTGCACCCTGCACAAAGTACAAAATGGGATGATGCTGCCATCCTCCACTCTCTGTTGCTACTCCCAAAAAGGATGGAGAAGAAACCTGTCAAACTCTTTGGTCACAAAAAAATCCTAATATAACCCCAAAAAGCCTGTTACTGACTCAACAAAGCCCTCCGACCCCCCTCTGACATGCCTCACTGTGCAATTTCTCTCTCATCTCTTACTCTTTATCTTCATCTCTCATCTTCTGAGTGGCTTAACTCTACATTTTGAGCATTCATGGCAAGGAACAATAGCTCATTATAGAGATATTCACACCATCTATTTCCATCCTCTGAGGGAAATTAAGGTGCAGTTTTGCCATGACTTAATTTGATTTTGGTCCCTGCTTCTGCCAAGAGGGGAGCTGCTACCCTGCCCTCTCCTCCCTTCAGCTAACCAAAGTCTTTCTGCAGCCAGGTACAGGGTGGGAGGAAGGGCCTGATCTGACTGAAAATTAACCCTCCAGGGGAGGATCACTTTTCAGAGAGCTAATCTGGCTAACCACAGCCATGAGAGCAACAGGAATATGCAGCCAAGGTTTGGAACTCATGGTGTCACCTCCTCCTTTGGTACCAGCTCAGAATTTGGCTTAAATCAATGCTGAAACTATACTCTCAGGCTCCTGAGGTGTTTTGAGCACCAGCTAACTTAGACGGCTACAGCAGGCAGAGTAAATACCCCCCCCCTTAACACCCATGTGGTTTTAGCACAATGTGGACTCTTGCAGATGCAGAAATACTAATGCAGTATCACGGGAAGGGAATTTTTCTTGCACTGTTCTGCACACTTAGGCACAGATGAAGCACAGGCAGAAGCTAGATGTATGTTTGTTTTTTAACTAAAGAGTTAAGTTACAAATGCAAGGAATATACAGGATGTCTACTGAATATGTCATAGCTGCGGCATCCTGTTTCTAAAATATCTTGCTCCTGAATAGTGCCATCTTAGGTTTCTTCCACATATATGAGGCTTTCCAGCTGGCTGGCAGCCAGTGCTTTAATAAAACATGGTATTATGCAGAAATGAATAAAACTTACAGCAATAATAATGTCCTTGAAATTCACTAATCACCAGAAGTTCCAAGAATATTTTAATATGACATCAACAGGACAACAACTAAAAATCATCTGTTACCTAAGGAAAACCACTTTTCTAACATTGAATTATGTATGTACTGAAAAAAAGTATCCAAGTCATTACCGAGCTGGATAAAGCCTGTGTTTTCTGAATTTGAAGACAATACCTGGCTGTAAAGGAGCTACAAGCACTTCAAAAAAATTAGGATGTAAAATGATTACAACTTGAAGAAATGGTCTGAGAAAATAGATATACTTTCAACAAAGACACAGCAGCTAAGTGTATTGGGTAGGAGTAACCAACAGCATAAATACATGCTGAAGATTCACTGCCAAGGCAGCAATTCTGCTGGAAAGGATCCAGTGATTCCAGTGATGACATCCTAAATAGGAGTCAACAATATCCTGTTGCTGTGGAAAATATAAAGAAACCAGAAATAAGTGGATCAACTGGAGAAGACTGAGGAAAACAAAAAGGTCAGCTGTCTGAGGAACCTGGTCTGCAAAGGAAGATGGGGAGAAAGAGGTTCATTGAGCTGCTGAAACAGAAGATGTGTGAAATAACAATAACCCTTCAAGCAGCTTAAAAAAAGAGAAAATAAAAATGTATAAAGAATACACTAGTTTCCCACTATTGAGGATCCAGTAATTGTAAAAATAGCTAAGAGACTTCAGCCATTCAGAGGACAAACTAAATTATATTCAAGATTTGCCTAACCTGTTTGTAACAATTATAGATTCTACAATATACTCAAGTATCCTTTCCTCTAGAAATGACTACCACATGTCTAGTTTACATCCATCTTGTTCAATTTAAGTCTGATTCTGATGTTTTGTCTTCAGGGGACACAGACACATCATTACTCATTTGGCCTCTGTGGCAACCCTTAATACATTTTAAGAACATTATTGTGTCTCCATGCTGAGGAAGTCTGAATTTGGACATTAATGTCCTTCAAACAGCATGTGTTTATGCCCAGTAAGTCGCTATAGGACCCCACTCTGCCACCAATCATGGCTTACAAAGCTGCCTGAATTGCAGAACACAGGTTACTTAAAACACACCTGTGAGAAGGTAGTAGAACAATTTTCTGAAATGAAAACAGTAAGATGATGATATCTACAACAACATGACTCCATGTTTATCTACAGTATCACAGTAGCATGTGCCCTCCACACCATTTGGAAAAAGGTAAGAATTTTTGTTTTAAGAAAATTCTTGCTTGGCTTGCATGCCCAGAACAAGTGCCAATTTTCATCTTTACATGTTGGCCCCAACAAGCATATAAAATAAAAAATACCCTTTATTCTCATACCTTTGCCATGCAGGCAACACACAAGAGTAAATGCAACATTGTGTGTTGCTGTAATAAATACAGCAGTTTTGCCTACTATTTATTTTGCACCTTTGTAAGAGTTCAATATTTTAGTAAAAGCATTAAATACAATTTCCTGACCCTTGTTTCCAAAGAAGCTCCACACCAGTATACTGTTCAAACAAACAAATTTATTGTTAATCCAAGTAATAAAATACATGTAAGTATTCTGAAAGCTGCTGCAGGCATTACAGCTGCCTATATATTAATAATAAAGAATAAATCCTTGTAAAAATTATGGTATTAGCTAAAATGCTGAAAGTGGAGGCTCTCAGTGCATGTTAAATATTTATGTACTCTCTTTACTCCTTGATGAATAAGTTTTACATAGCATTTACATACACAATTTTATATAGCATTTACATACAGATATGGCGAATGTTCACCTGTTCCACTTCTTATGTGGTCAGGAGGTCACTGAGCTTCTGCATAGGGACTGACAGATGTGGCTCATGACTCACAGCAGAGCAGACAGGCGCTGGTGACATCCTGGAACCAGGACTGACTCCTGCTGCTCTCAGTCCTGCTCTCTCACCCACTGGTTATGCTTCAGTTCTATTTCCTTCTCCCCGACAATCATCAGCATCGGGTCCAACTTCCACTCCCACAGCAGATCACCTTTGAACCTTCTCAATGCCCCCCTTCTCGGTGGCTGCCCCATCCACTAAAGACAGAACATCCTGTCAATGAAATGATGAATAAATATCTTTTATTTTTTCCACAGAAGGAAAACAAACAATTTCTTCCTTTTTTTCCCCCTTTATTATTCAGTATCTTGAATAGTAGCAAAGCCAAGTAGGTGTACTTGTATTCCAGCATTACATGTTGAACTAATAAAACTTCTTACTAGCTACACTGCCAGGTTAGAAGAGATTAGGACAATTAGACTAGCCCCTTGTCACCAATTTTGACTTTATACACCATTTCACAACTAGGAAGCCTTACAGGAT
The DNA here is from genome assembly GCA_035590215.1 of Microhierax caerulescens. Taxonomy (NCBI): domain Eukaryota; kingdom Metazoa; phylum Chordata; class Aves; order Falconiformes; family Falconidae; genus Microhierax; species Microhierax caerulescens. The sequence continues at coordinate 31,772,629 of JAVJGJ010000047.1, read as the reverse complement.
GTTAATCTGCTGGATATCCAAGAATGGGAGAGGAAATAAAATGCTGCCAAGTTATGGGTGTAATTCTATCTTTGCATAGATAGAAATCATTCACTGCCTGCTGACTGAACAAAACCAAAGCAGAAGAGAGGGCATCAGTACAATGCACCCTGCCTTGCTCATTTCTCCCACATGCAAAATTCTCAAATGTCACAGACCAAAAGAAGGGGGAAGCTTATGCAAAGTCTTAATGGCCTTCAGAATGGACCTGAACCATGAGATCATGTCGGAACCTGGAGGGATAAGATCAGCAAGGAACTTCTTCCCCTTATTCAGCCATTAGAATCTGTAATGCAGGCCACCTAAGACAACTCTTGAATGTTAAGTGTAAATTCCCACCAGCATTCTGGAGGGACATCACAAAGATAGATGAACTTGCTGAAATATGAACTTCTGCAAAGTCTGTAATTTCATCTTTCGGTTCTTTTTATTAGGTATAAATGCCATAATCAAGGATTTTAGTTTGTTTTTTTTTTTACTGGAACTTCTTGGATCACAGTTGCAATGAAGAGCAGAGAAATAAGACTGCTTCTGCCCTCAACTGATGTTAAAGACAAACTGTTGCAAAGAACATAATCAATAAAAAATAAATTTATGTTTATAACGCAAAAATCCCTCACAGTTAATGTTGCCATTTCACTTTTCCCCAGTATAATGAGAGGGTGAATGCCTCTTACCTGGCTGTAGGTCCAGCTCCACCAACGTTTTCTCTGAGGGCTGTTCATCCTTGAACAGACTGCAGAGCAATTCCTTGTTCTTCTGGGCGCACAGTGCTGCCTTCTGTATCAGATGTTGTTCTATGCTGCAGGGAGCTCCTTCAGAGCTGTCACACGAGAAGCTGTTTTGCAGGACTGTGCATATATACGTAAGGCTTTGGTGAGTACCAAGTCAGGACCAGAGCTGCTGATCTTGCAGTGATCATAACTACCAGGTCTTCAGAGTGCTCTCTGTCTGGGAAAACTGTCCTCTTGGTGGCCACCTCCACAGCTTCTGCATGATATTTGCACACCAGCATGAACTATGCTCTTCCAGAAAATCTTGCTGCCGTCACAGCTGAGCTTAACTAACATGCTTCACTGCCCACCTAGCAAGACAATTCAAGCAGTCTCTTCTAAGAGGTTTTGAGTGGAGTCACGAAGGAAGTGGAGTACGGAAGAAACACAGAGCGAAGGGAAAAACCCCCCTGTGAACATAAGCCTGCCAACATGTCATCATACAGGGTGGGGGAAAGGAGGAGAGAGAAATTAGAGCACACATGCCTAGGGACCTGTAGGATACAACAGCACTATCAAAATCCAAGCTTAACTACCCAGGCATTAAATACATCCTAACTGCAGAATAAATATGTCAAAGCCTGAGACAAAGTGAAAGGGCTTTGCCACACATGCCAACCAGGGCAGCAAAGCCCACCAGGGCACACATTATATAGGGCTGTTCTGAGAAGACTGCAACTGTTTGGGCTGATAATGACAAGAAACAAGGATGAGCCTAAAGGCAGGCACACTGATACACATCTGTGTACTCTCTGCAACTCTTCCAGCTGTTCAGTTTACAATTAAGCCCATCACCCCCTTAATATCCCTCCTTTCCCCACAGCTCATAAATATCCCTGTATCTCACAGAAATTTTTAATATAGTCCAGCATTTGTTAGCTGTGCAATATCTTAATAAACAATCAAAATCAAACTATGCCTATTAAAACACAATAAGAAATTAATTTGTAAAGCCCTGATGTTGTTTTAACTTTTTACAGCTGTTTTTTTCATAAATTCCAAAAAAATTAAGGTAATGAGTCATATGTCTATGTAAATCTGAGGTTTTGTTGTCAGCGAGCATATAACAGACCAGTTCTAGGCAAAGGAGGATGCACATAAAATATGTATCAGGTGCACATGTGTGGAAGCACAGTTAAAAAGCCACACATTCCTGGTTTTACAAATGAGAACAACAGCTCCCTTACAATTAAAAGCACATTTCCAGTTCAGATAATGGACATTTTGCTGCTGTCTTTGAGAGAACCAGAACCCTACTCCAGAGTTTAATCAAGATCTTACTGATGTCAGTGGAAAATTCTCATGAGAAAACAGTGGATCACCACATCACTTTGCAGCGCTGCACTGTTCTTTATAGTATTAGCAACTCCTGAAATAAACATTTTGGCAAAAGTTGCAGCTCTGCTGCTTTTAATACTCACGCAGTTACAGTTTCCCTTTTATTGCACTCGTCAGTATAATTTTACACCAGAGACTGTGTGTATGTGCGTGCATGCATGAGATAGATGGCAAACCTTTTTTAAGTATGGCACATGAAAAGATGCTATCTAAAGTAAGACTTGAACAAAATTATTTCAGACACTAGTGCAAAAAGATACTTGTTTATCTTAACTTCAGCATGAATTCTGATGCAATTAATCATTGATAAGGAATATCTGACACAGAAATAATGTGCTACACACTGCCTTTATAAATAAATGTTTATGTCAGACCTAAGGACCTTCACAGCTGCCAAGCAGCAAGTGCAACACAAGTCATGTGGACAGCACAGCCATAAAGTAGATTAATATAAATATCTTTTCAGAGAAGGAAAAATTTAAGAGTCATCTGTTGTAAATGAGGAATCAAGCCCTGCTAGTCCATCCCTCCTCCACCTGAACATCTCCTGCATCTTGGCAAATGGTCAACCATGAAATTAAATGAAACGATGATGCCGTCTTCAGTGTAGAAAGCACTAAGGAAAATAAACACCACCACTGCAGCACACTAAATTAAATATCCTCACCTAGCTTTCCACCATTCCAAGAGGACAGAACACAAATCAAGTTATATCTCACTTATGTTACTGAACTAAGCATCTGCATCAACAAGATGCAAACTGGAAGTGATGGCAATGCTATGCTCCAACTTGCTGACTTCTCCACACTTGACAAATGAAACCAGACAAGGGCAATAGCATGATGTCAAGAGTGAGCTTAGTAAAATGCAGAGAGAACAATGTATTCATTCATTGCAATCTTGCCTGCAAAAGCAGAATGCATGCATCCTTTTGAGTCCCTTTCCCTCACCCCAATGTCAGCAACAGCTTGCTGTGCTCGTCATGAGGCTTGAATGGAGCACCTAGACACATCCCTGAGCAAGGGAGATGGTATATAGCTGAATATGCTCCAGTGCACAACCCAGAAACCAAGAAGCTTCTAAATCTTTTGACAGTAGAGGCAGCACACACCTGATCAAACCATAGTTTGAGGACTGCAAAAGCAGACAGTCTACAACCCATCTGCAGCATAGACATGGGAATCTGTGCTCATCTCTTAATTCCTAACATATCCATAACAGGACAGCCTGGCTGATAGTGGTAAATGGGACATGGAAAACAGATAGAAGAGAACATAACCATGATGTACAATCAGCACAGTGCAAAAAAGAAAGCACTTCTCCTTCAGTTTTTCTCTCGCAGCCTACTTTGATAACATATTAAATGTCCCTTTTCCAGCCCTAAAACCTGTACTTTCAGTGTCTGTCACGTCAGCATGCCAATAGTATAATTAGGATTTATAGCAGTTCTGTACAAGAATTCTCTGCTGTGGGTGAAAAGATAGAAGAAATGTGCAAAGTTAATCCTCTTCTAATGACTCCAACAATCTGCATGCTAATGTGATATCCTAATAATTAGAATTGGAAAGTAATTAAACTGTGTAAATGCCTGCAAGAGGGACAAAAATCTGCACACCTGGAACATGCTTTGACTGAATGCATTCGAGTAGCCCCACCAAATGACTGTACTGCTGATGTTCCTTCCATCAGTACTAAAAACATCAGTGTAGACAAAGTCTTTGTCCTTTCTAACCACAGGAGCACAGAACAGTAGGGTTGGCGAGGACCTCATGACATCACTTAGCCTATCCGCTGCAAAACAGGACCGACACTACTTATGAAGTTCCTGACAGACCGTAGTCTAATCTGTTCTTAATGGCTCAAGTGGTCAAGACTCCATAACTTACCTAAGTAGCCGAAGACCTCATCCTAGTATCTGACTTGACTCTTTCCTATGGCACTTCAAATCCGTTATTATTTACCCTTTGCATACACAGCAGTTTATTCCTCATATGCCATTATTCATACACAATTATAAGCTGTTACTGTGTCCCTCTACCCCTGACTTTTTTCCTGCAGGCCAACCAATCCCATTCTTTCATCAGATGTGATGTTACCTAGATCTGTGATCGTTTCCCACCGCTTTTCCCTGAACTTCCTCCAACTGTTTATTCTTGAAGTGCAGTGCCCAAACTGGACACTGTGTTTCAGCTGAAATCTTTCCAACATCAGGACATGTCTTGCATGTTCTCCCGTTTAGTTAGCCCAGTAAAACATTAGTATTTTCTAAACTAATGTTCAGGTCACAATTCATAATAATCCACATTTTTTTTCAAGGAACTATCAAAACTGCAAAACCATGTTATAGTTAAAAAGGTGTTCTTTCTGCCTAAATGTACTTCTCTATTCTTGGCTCAGTGACAATCCATCCCACTTTTTCTAGAACATTTCTTCAACCTGTCAGCATCATTCTGAATCCTAGCCTTGTCTCCCAATGTTTTAGCAGTCCTTCCAATCTTTGTGTCGTCTAAAAATTCAACACTCCACCAGTTTAAGTTTAGGTTCCTTAAGTAACCTAGAATAAAGTTCATCAGACACAGCTGATTTGAAAATATAAATATGTCTGAATACTTTCTAACCTGTTCTTGCCTTTTTTTAGCTTGTGATTTTACCCTCTGTTGTAATACCGTGTGTATGAGAGTGCACCTAGTATGACTCAAATGCATCAGCAACAGCAGTTCTGATCCAAGAGTTAAAATCTGATATAATTTCTTGTCCTTGATCAAGCTATAGATTCCTTTAAATCATAATGCACCTCATACCTTCGTTCATTGTCATCAAGATGAGCAAAGAGCACGTTCTTGGAGATGGCTTTTGCCAGAGCCGTCATAGTTTTATAGTCCTTTGGAATAACCTGTAGAGAAAAGAGTAAAGGGTAATTACATGCCTGGTTGCATTTTTTCATAGTTCTTGAAATCTATAGAAAATTCCACCATTCAAGATAATGGATACAATTTGACTTCAAACACTAAGACAGTCTCAGGTTATAATATAAAGCCACTGAGAAAGTAATAAATTACTGTTTTGATAATGTGAGGATAAGAATTTATGTTCTCAATATGACAACCAGAAAAAAAAAAAGAAGATCCAGGATGAGTGGGGAGAAGGATACCCATAAAATACTATATTTAGTAGGTACTGGCAGCTGTGTAGTCTCCTTTCAAATCTGTTGGACTGAGGAAAACATATTTCATAGTCTTCTTCCCCCACAAACAATATCAGAAGCAACCTTTTAAAACTAGAGAATGAGCACAATTTCTTTAGGTAAAAGGTAAAAATGTGTCGATTGCACCACACTTTTCAGTACTGACAGTAGTATAAGGAACCAAGCTCCTTACAGGCCCACCTGGGTCAAAGTCCTGTGCCTCTGTTTCATGGCAACAAAAAGGACTTGCATTTGAGGATGGAGTGGCATTTTTATTTGTTAATTGGAGAGATGGCAAAAGTTCTGTTGTACATTAATTTGCTCAAAATACATGCTGAAATTCAAAAGTATTTTTCATACTGGGTGAAGGTTTTTTTATAAGACTTTTGCAAATTAGGCTTCCATTTTGGTAAGATATAAGTAAACACTCTATCTCTGTATTTACCAAGCATCACCTTCTTCCAGTCAGAGACTGGGATTATGAGACATAAGAAATTTGTAACAAGGTTATGACTTGTAAAAAACGCTCTTTGACTTTAGTAATGTGATTTTCCTTAATAATTTCATTATAACAGGACACAATCAAGTCTAGCAGAAGTTTTAAGTGTTGAATAAACCATACGCCAATCTGAAAATCAACATCTGTTTGCCTGTTTTAATTACTGTACAAAAAAGGTCTGATAACTGGCATTTATCTTTCACATTTTCTTACAACAGAAATAGTACCTCTATCTTATTTAAATTACTGTGTATGCTGATGTGTAGGTAGTTTCCTTTCCTCATCCTGGAAAGGCAAGCTACTACCCATCCAACCAGAAGTAGGATGACTCAAATGGGAAAACTGATGTAGAACCAGTTCTCACAAAGAACCAATCAGATTTATATCAAGGGAAAATACTGCACTATGAAGATCTAAAGCTAAACTCTGGCTTCAGACTTAACTTATATTGACTGCTGTAGACATTAAACTACTCAAGTCTAGAGAAGCTTATATGTAGAAACTGAGTATTTGTATCAGAGTGAAACATAATCTATCTAAAAGCTTAAATTCCTCAATGTTAAATAAAATGAGCATTTGGACAGTATCTTATTCTTGATTTTTACCTTATCAGACAAACCCTGGATTGAACTGCAGTCTTGAATCCTTGCTCTACTGAGAATATCCTAGCTGTTCAGCCAAAAGGGTAGATAATCAAATCACTAATACATTGAACTCCAACCTTTCTGGCTGATTATGGAATAGTGTAGACTAGCCTTTCACAGTCTAAATCTGCAGCAATGAAAGTCACAAGGCAGAGACCAAAGTGGGACTGTTGGGGCTGGAACAAAGAAAACACAGAAGAGATTCTTCAGGTGTCACAGTAACCAGGCATCTGACCAAAATCAAATGTTGGGAAGAATGACTTGGCCATTTCTTACAACACTCTTCCAAGTATTCACTGAATGTTTTCTTCAAGCCAATGACCCTCTTTAGAGCAAGATTCCTATTCTGTTAGTTCTTAACTACATGTCAGATGTATTGACAAATATAGCTTTCTCTAGTTTCAGAAATGAAGCAATGAAATAACCCTCTGCAGAGATCTTCCTTTGTGCTCCTCAGAATGGAGCTATGCCATGTGCTTGCTCAAATCCAAAGCTAAATCTCCTTTGATTTTCTCTCTACTGACATAACTCATTGCACTACCTTTACTACTACTCATCCTATAGCTCATCCCTTCAAGGGATCCTTTAAATTGGCTTATGACCCAGATGTATTTCTATCCAACACCTGAATTCAAGCCAGCGGTTCTTCCTGGCTACTATCTAAAGTTCCATCTGTTTGCAATAGTCTAACACAACCCTTGCCTTGCTTTTTACACTTTTAAATTAGTTTCATAATTTGCCCTTGCAGTGTCTCCCTTTATTTCTGTATTCTAGAAATCTCTGTTACAAACACACATCCATGGGATTCATCTGCTAATGGTAGAAGACAATGCACTGACACAAACCCTCCCAGTGCTAGTTCAATATTCCTTGCAGCATCTGCAAGACAAGAAACCATCCCCTAAATTATAATTATTGAAGCTTAGTCAGTTCATAGGAAATTAAAATCATAACAGCCCTAGTCACAGAACACACAAAATATAATCTGCATTGCTTCTTCTGGTTCATGCCTACCCATGCTACTGTCAGGGCTTATTGACATCACTGTTGAAAAAGGAAAAAAATAAAGTTAACTTCAGGTTCCATTATAAGCATAAAAAAATCACTCAGTGGTGTGGGAAGGAATATTTCCTTTGATTTTCAGAAGAGTCAGATGGAGCCCATATTAAGCAGAGACAAACGTGATCTCTTTGTGGAAGTTTTTAAAGGGGATGTTGCAAACTGCACAGAAAGAAAAGTCTTTGAAAGTGGGTTTTAAAATATCACGCAAGTTTTTCAACAGTGCAGTGCATTAACAGCTTGACCACAGTGCTGTTAAAATTTACTGTATACTTGCAAGCATTACTTAATGGCCACAAAAATACTCCTCCGTATTTGTTTTTTGAATGAAAGGCTCTCCTAATTCTCTGTTTCTTGGGACAGAAATCCCCAGAGCAGCCAGTGAACTTGTATCACAAGTGGATGACAAAAGCACATCTGACTGCGAAGGCAAAAAGTATTCTGCCAAAAAACAGTGACTGACAAAATGTATTTCCATAAAGAAAAAGCTTTTTGAGTTAAAGCTACTCCAGGCATGCACAAAAGCACATTAGTAGCATCTGTCAACCTTATGAAATGCATTTTTAGCCTAGCTCCCTAAACAAACATGACATATGCTATTGTAATGTCTGTCTTTTAATAACATTTGAAAGCTTTGGCCAGTTTTTTTAAAAAATTGCAGAGTTATTAAGAGGTATCACAGATATAATATAGCTAAGTATCTGTGTGAAAAAGGCAGTTAAAAAAAGAGAATCCAAATTTGTGCTCCTGCTGAAATTACCTGATTTGGGATTGGCATTTCTTCAAAACAATGGTCACATAAAAGCACCCAATTAGAGTCAACAGAATTCCAAAAATCCATGGGTTAGGTGGTACCAATCAACATGGGACACATGTGCTGGAATGGTCTAGGGAATCTAAATGGCCTACATTAGAAGAAAACTTGGGCTAGAAGTGCCATTGGGGGGTGGGGGGGTGGGGAGAAGGAAATGCAGCAATAGAAACGGCTGCTTCCCAAAACTGTGAGGTTCTCAGAAGATGCCAGAGTCTGTGAATATCAATAAAATGGCCAAGAATTACCAACCCTGTTAGAGGGGAAAACAGATTAGCAGCACAACTCCAAAAGGAACAAATAGAGAATGCTGAAGCCACATTGATGGCGAAAGTACGTAGTAAAGGAAGCAGCAAAAGAACTTGAGTGTGAAGATGGTCAAGTCATGCATATGCGGGCATGAGGCCAACCATCCTACAGGCTGACCCATGAGTCCAAATTATGAGCAAAATATGAGTTACTTGATCATCCTGTACATCTCAGAATCAGATAGACAGTAACACATTACCTTTCTGACATAAGAAACAGCATCTTCCTCAGTGTACACTTCTGCACTGACCCCCCCTCTCCTGCGTCTGGCTTTTACCACTGGGTTGGGAGGAGGAGGGGAAATCTCATCATCATGAGAATCAGACTGGGAACTGGACTTCTGCCGAGCCAGTATTTGTTTGCATTCTTCCTGCAAGGCAAAAAAAGACAATGAAATATATCTTATTCATGTAGCTAACTTGCTGGATATCCACTCTTCTTTTATGACTTTTATAACCACCAGGAACCCCTTCACTTCTGCATTTGGGTAACTGTCAACTTACACATGTGTACTGCTGAAAGAAAATTAAAAATTTAATGTGAGCATGAAGGACTGACACTACCTACAATGTGTGTACAGGTATCATCACTCCAATACTTGACCTGTTCACCTCTTCCTTACACTGACGGAAACCAATCTATTATAAACTGCAGAAATATCTTTGCAGCTACTCCTGGCTGAGAAAGAAAAAGAACAAGCCTTTTTTGCTTACTGTCCAGTATCACAGCTGTTATTTTCTCAGTTGGCTTGTGCATATCTTTGTCTCTTGTACAGAGAACACATCAGAAGTCACACATCAATATATTAGATCGGTTTCTTCATCTTGCTCTGCTTTGCAGTCTTACTGTCACCAGAAAGAACAAACATGCTCCCTACTCCAGAATTTCTGCCACATCAACATTTACAATCAATGGGACTACTGCCAAGCAAATAAGATCCAAGGTAGGCTCCAGAGGACTATGAAGAATGATGGCTGGCCTAGCACCAGCTGGCCAATAGGGAGGTTATTCTCCAAATTTCACTCTCATGGAATGGAGAATAAAATACAAAGGGTAATCTCTGAAGAGAGAGTTACAAGAGCAGGAAACAGTATAAAAGACCTTCAAGAAAGGATACCAGAGTTGCAAGACTGTCAATTCACACACTGGATTATTTGACTTCCAAAGAATCAAGACAAACAAGATTACCCATAACTATAACATTTTCCCGGAGCTCTGTCTCCCATCCTTCAGCTTCCTGGGGTTCAATGGAAAGCACACAGGAGTAAAACTTCCTTTGGATCATCCACATCTATCAGGCAAAGAACTGGGGCCTGTCTGCTCGTTCCCAGGCACCTGCTCATGCCCTGGTACCACCTCAGCCTGGCATCCTGCTCACAAAAGACTACTGTTTTGGTGCTTCTTCAGTGCCTTCTTAGCTGGTTCCTTCTAGTTTTCACTGAGCCTGCCTAAGGTGGAGAAAATCTGGAGATAGGGTGGACTGCATGTCCTGTCCTCATCTTCTCTGATACAGGAAAATGATGGGCATGTACAGGACAGACAGGAGCAGTGTAAGGGGGTAAATCACCTTGTGCAGCAACAGTCCAGTAATTTTAATTGTGGAGATCTATTACACTGCCGTAATTGCATAACCCACACCCTGATAGTCTCAGGCTTACATTGATCAACATACACATAGCCAACTATCATCCAATGACTCTCTAAACAACTCTGGTATTTTTGAGACAATTCAGAAAAGCAGCATTGCAAAACCTGAAAGAAAATGTAGCAATGCTGAGGTCCCTGCACACCCCATAAAAGCAACGTTCCTTTGACAGGGATGCCAGAACCTGGTCTCCATCTTACACAGTTGATTTCCAGTAAGACTTTCTAATCAGAGCTAATGTAAGGAGGCAGCGGAGGAAGGAGGATCTGGGAGCACCAGCACTAGACGTGGCAGATTACCAACACAGCCAGTTGGTCTCATTGTCAGAGGAAATGAGTTATAGTGAACTCATCAGGTATGACACCAGAAAAGAGCAGTACAGAAAACTGGCACAAATTCACAATTTCTAAGCTTGCAAGAAAACCAGATGAGTAATATATGTTTTGCCACTGATGTTTACAAACCCAGTCACACCATTTGTCTTTTCTGGTGTCATTCCAGTTTGTTTCCTCACTATCACTGATGCTGCCCCTCAGATTAACCTAAGGAGCCTTTGACACCAATCTCTGATGCATTATTGCTTCCTGAAATAAATAACTAAATAGTATTTTGCATGCTGCATAATTCAAAGAAAGAAGTCACACGTTCTTGTTTTGATTAAGGGACTACTGAAATATTTAAGAGACAACCACAGAGATAAAGGCTGGCTAAAGATCTGACTTTTCAGGTTCTGACCTGCCTCAGAAAGTGCCAAGTTCTTTCTAAGATCAGTAGGTTTTTTTAAATTGGCATTACAACACTAACTCCTGGGCCATAGCACAGTTGAGCTAGATGCTGTAACCAAAACAAAAGGGAAAAACCCTGATCTCAGATACATTAAATCTCTACTGAAACTTTCTCATTTCCAATTCAAATTTTAAATAGCAGCACTGTCTACGTAAAAAGTGACTCTGCTAGATTTTCCTATCGTGTAAGAACTGCAAGTCCTATTTAAGCATTCTCATCAACTTCTTCCCTACTCCTGTCTCTAGCTTCCTTGACTACAATTATGCACTTGTAGAAACACAAATAATTAAAATACAAACATGTGTGCTACACATTAAATGTAATATCTAGTCATCAAAACCAAACCTGTAAGAATTTCAAATAATATTACTGGCTACTGCAACTTACGCATCTCTTTGATAGTGTTAAAATTCTGTTCATATTAAATGAACACAACCAAGTGCACCTTCTTCATAAGTTTAACAGAAAGGTCATGAAGACCTTTCTGGACAGCAAGCAGCTGAAAGTATACTAAAAGGTGAGTATAACAAGAGGGCAATCAGGTAACTATTTCATGGTATGCAGCACTTAGACAGTTCTTTTTTAACATAGCATATTTAATAATAGAGAAGTAGTTTGCCCCATCTGAATATCAAATACACACATCTTTTTCAGTACACATTGTATAAAAGGCACTTCGAAGGAATGAATAAATATCTCCTCTGCCCCAGCACAGATTTATACATGAAAGAAAGCTCAGTGAGATAAAATTAATATTACAAAGTATGTTCTTAAACCCAAATACCTTTTAAAGCCAAAAAGATATTAAAGGATTATAAAAGTGAGTTACTATATGATTAATTTTAAAAGGAAGTCTCTTCACTACAAAATCCTTTTATATAAACAGCAGACAGTTGACTGGCTGGCTTTTCCATATGCTGCTATTTGTAGTCTAGGTAGTATTTCCATTACTGAACTAGAGAGTGCCTTTTGAAAATAAAAGCGTATGTTCTGTCCTGGGTTAAGCTTTCAAAAAGCTGTCTTCCATATATCCTGAGGTAAAACTGCACAAATATAGCAAATATTTTAAAGGAGGAATGGACTCTCTGCAGAACAGTTCTTCAAACACTGATCTTCAGACACAGCTTGATGTGAATGCTTGTGCAGAACGCACTTCCATGTAAACACCTCACCATCTTTTGTTGTCATGACAACAAGCAATTGCACTTGCTATTCAGATGGCGCAGATAATTTATGATTATATTGCCCAATTATGTCCACCTTAAAATGAGAAAACACACAAATTACGCTGCCAAACAGCGTAATTGCCTTTGAGCAAGCCCCAGGGAGCATCTTGTTGCTCCCTTCACACCAGTATCTGCACTGTTTTCAGTGGAGATGCTCCAGACTTGTAGGACATGTAGGGTCTGATCCAGTTATCCATAGTCCAGTGCCATTTCAGGTGACCTTGCTTGGCTTTCAGCTGCCAGCTGAGGAGGACACAAGTCTCATGCTGTCCTGTGTCACATCTACCAGCTCCAGTGGACACTGCACATAATTTAGGGACTTTTAACTGACAGTAAGGGACCACACGTGCACCACTGACTGAGGCCTCCAGCATCACTGCCACAGTCCAATACAATGCTATAAACACATCCAAAATCTACAAACCAACACTGATTGCCATGTGACAATAACACTCTATTTCATATGTACATAATCTAATCCTATTTCTATTCAAACCATGTTGCAAGTGACCAAAAACCTAGACGAAGTTGTGAACAAAAGTCTTTCCTGGGATTTCTGGGGGAGATGGACAGTGAACCTGGAATACCATTACTGACTTTGATGACAATAAACTGGAAAGGAAAGAAAATATACCATCATTGCCTCAAATTAAAAGAAAGAACAACTTATAAATACAACTGCCATGACCCAGTTATCTTTAGAATGTCCACCTTCAGCTAAGATATTTGTGCTACAAGAGGCTGAGGTATTAAACACAGGAATTTAGCATGCTGTCCTCAGTGTATGGGGTCATTGCCCTTCCAGATTAAAGTTTCCACAAGTTTTTAATGATTTAAACACCATAAGTGAAGCAGCCACAATGCTGAGACAGTTTTTAAGTTTACCTTTCCTTTCAGACTGCTGCTGAAGAGCACACACACTTCCTGACCCAGAAGCTTTCTTCTCTAACAGCCAGAGCATTTCAAAACAGAAATTCACCTCCAGTAGTTCCTCTCCCGGTCTCTCCTTTCAGGCTTTGTCACCACCTGGAAACTCAGATGTTTCAACTGGAGGAAGAACAGCACCTAAGGAGTCTCCAAATCACTGTGCAGTTTTACAACAGCATCCCAAGGAGACTTTTAAAAGCAAGTCAGCTGTTTGGTATCACTGCTCGCTATCTGTGCTCTGCCTCCTACAATTTACTCATTGCATTCAAAAGCAACAACACAAAGTACACTCTAAATGAACTAATTTTTCTTCTTTTTTTTTTATTTTTTCTCAAGCAGATTCATAAAGTTTTCTGACTGACAGACCTGGAATCTGCTTTCTATTTATCCAGAGAAAATGTGCAGGATAGTTCATGCACATGTAACTAACCTCCCTTTGAACTGGAATTGACCCAGAGGAGATGGTCTCAATACAGGAAGGCTTCTAACACCACCCCATTGCTCCTGGAGGCTGACATGATGATTTATAGCAACTAATAAAGGCCAAAGGCAAAGCACTTTGCTTTGTTGGAAGCACAGGACTGACCAATGCCATCACTGAAAGCAGGAGAAATTTGGGAGGGCTTAATGTCCTTTCCAGTCTTGTCTTTGCCAGGATGGACAACTCTATCTTTACAATCACTCAGCCTTGTAATCGGAGACTTTTCACACAATCCCAACTATTGTTCCACTGCCTTCCTATGTGAAATGCCACCTTTTCTTCTACAGCATCACTAAGATAAATATCTTTAAAATCCACCCCTCCTACAAATGTATTTATCCACCCCATAGTAATCCACTGCTTTCATTACTACTACTGCATCCTCAGTGGCCTCTCTGCACCTCAGTTCATTCCCAATTTCCAATCTAGGCAAAATTCCCCTGCCAAAAATCTACCTGCTCTTCCACTGCTCAGACTGCACCACTCGCCTTCTTGAGTCCCTTCACTGGCGTGCTTTTACCTCCTGCAACAAGTTAACACTTCTTGTCTTCCCCTCCAGTGTCTTGCTGTGTCTCAACCCATCACTACCTCTTCCCTACTTTCTTACATACACCTCACAGTAAACAGAGGTTATGTTACAAAACACAGACCATGTTTTTGATATTTAAAAGCTTATAAAATCAAAGACAACTGTAGCTAACATTTCTGACTTTTAAAATCCAGCCAAATAACAATATATGCAAGCATTCCTTGCATAGGAAGAAACATCCCCACAGAAAAGCTCTATTTTTACTAGATAAAATATAATTTCAACTGAAATGCTAAATATTATGCCCTATGCTTCATCAACAAGCAGAATACCTAAGACACTCCGAAATTTCTAATCACTGGATCTGCAATGCCAAAGCTGCTTATTTATTTCTTATTCCAGCCTTCTAACACAGCAGACCCTTAATTCAAGAAAAAAAAACACTAGTCTCAGTGAGGTTTACATGTAAGAGGCAGCAGTAGACCATCAGAGCATAGGCAGAGATAGCTGATAATTGAGGTTATTGACAAAGAGGGAATCATAAATGCTGGTATGCCATTTTGCTCTTTAAAATACTTCTGTTGTGTAGGCCCACTTCACATTTAGAAGCATACTGATGCCCTTCAGATCAAATGTGACGTTAACAGCAAGGCTGGTTATTCAAAATCTTATGTTCCCTCAGTCATTTCAGAGTGGAAATTGTCTAAAACACTTCTATATTTTATACTCCTCAATAAAATTCTACTCAGTTTATTCTCTCTGATGCTAATACACATGAAAATATGTGTGCTGGGCTGCACACCTTAAATATATACTCTCCATTTTTTTTTTTTTTCCCTTTCATCTTCCTCCCCCCCACATGCATTTCATTTTTGAAACCATAAACAACTTCCATCTGCTGTGAGTACTTTCATTGGTACAGGGGTATTAAGGCTAGATAGCAACATGAATTGCATGCTTAGGCAAGAATCCATGTGTTCTCCTTAACCCTTCAGTGGAACACTCACAACTCATTAAGTTTTTGGTTTGGTTTTGTTGTTGTGGGCTTTTTCCTTCACAATTTGCCAATAAATCCAAGCTAAAATAATTATGGACATGTTTTTATTTCGAGTTTCCCATAGCTCACTTTCTCAGTTCCCCAGCGTCTTGCCCAGGGGTGATGGAGCTGGCAGGCTAAGCTCCCAGGAGTTGCAGAACCTCAACAGCTTGAGCTTACAAAGCTGTCAGGGTACAGCTCCAGCACAGGCTGCCAAGCAGGCAAACACAGAGGTGCAGACCTCAGCAGAGCACACCAGAAAGCAATTAATTCCCCTGCCTATAGCATTTCAAAATCTAAGGTCCTTTTCTTAATAGAAACAAAGTCAAATTTCAAATAATCTTAAATCTGCTATGAAAACTGCAGTTCTCCACCCAGTGTTCCTGGTGTCCAGTTGGGACAGTCTCCACCCCCATCCTATGTGCCTAATTAAAATGAATTCATGCAGTATTAAAAATGTATTTCAAATAAGGAATCATCTTTTTCTGCATTTAGAAGAATAATAATGAGGAATTACTTGAAAACTAACTGCATAAAAAGAGCAAAATCAAAATTCATCCTCATATTGGAAATCTGGTTTGACTAGTATAATTTTTTATATAGTCTTTCTCCTTGTTATCATTCCTATTTGGCATGCCCCTCATTGTAAAATAATTATTGCAGGAAGACAGAAAGAGCTTAACAAGCTCTGCTCCTCAAGCCACACTCCACAGCTGAAGAAAATAAAAGGAAATAATTTTGAACATAATTTAGTGCTTTCCAGAAAAGCTACTGCCTCACCTTTGCTAAGCGATAGGTTGCAATGAAAGGGTTGGTAGCTGTCAGAGCACCTTGCCCAAAGCTCTGACAACTGTAAAACACCGAGAATGAGAAGGAATTGCAGGGGTACAGCCTCAAAATGCTCACAATCCCCGAATATGGAGTTTTACCTTGCCCAAGCAGAGTTGCTACATAATCTAACCAGCCTCTCAAAAGATTAGTGAAGGATTTGCTGAGCTGCAGAAAAGCAGGAGGGTAGGTACTCAGTCAGTTCTGCAGCCAGAGACTCCAACAGACAGGATTTAAGCCCAGGCAAACTCTTTTTCAAAAACTGATTGGTAAAATAAGGCTTGAGGGCCCCTACATCCGTTTGGGAGCCTATGAAAGGCTGCAGGCAGATGGGGACAAATATGTGTATGTACCTGCTCCTAGCTGAAAAGGCCCATTAGTATCAAGAATTTTCTTTCCCAGTCTGTTGTGATCTAGTGAAATCTGCTGTCAAACAGTGCCTGACCCAGGACCATTTTTAACTTTACGCAAATTTGGCAAGGTATTTCATTCATGTGTTTAAAGCTAAGTATGAACCTGTTTCCTTAAAGCCACTTAGATGCTTAAAGATTAACATGGATTAAGTATCCTGATGAATGTAAAACATGATAGCTTGAGATGCAAAACAAAGAGGGCATCCAAACAGACTTCCCTTCTCATTCCATCACTGCACTCCATTTTCATGAGTTTTTGACTTTGAGACTGAGAAAGCTACTCACGCCTGTAGACACACAAAGTAAACAGGGAGCTCAGTGATCTTCTAACATGTTCTGCATAAGCTCATAAGAGCATGGCTTCATTTATAATCATATTTATTTTAGGAAAAAACTTTTTTTCTCTTTCTGCTCTTATCCCCTTCATCCTCCACCCTTCCCTAAACCTTCTGTGTTAAGGAAAGCTTGCTGAAGTGACCTATAAATTCATGGAGTTTTTCCTTTACCTGTTCCAAGAAAACTGTCACCTCTAATAACACTGCCTGTGGCCAACTACAGCAACCACAGAGGTCTGACCTGAGCTGATTTTCATCCAGCTCTCTCTGGTACTGGTATCAGAAGAACGGCAGGAGCAGAGGCCACCCAAGCCTACTCAGAACCACAGTCACACAGCAAGGACACCCAGTGCTCCCACCACTGCATTGCTATCAGCGTCTCGGGTAGCTCAGGTATGTTCCCACATGCTTTAGCAACATTTCTGACCACCAAGCAAATACTGCCAAATTGCTTTTCAAGCTTTGAAAGATACAAAAGTATTTGTCTTACTAGTCTTTATGAAACTGCTTAGTTAATGCATTTTTTCAGCAGTTTTTCCTCCATAGGATTTTCCTTCCAATCCATAACCTCTCCCCAGCTTATCTTAAAGAAATGAGTTATACTCAATCGTATTTATGCGAATGAATTTCATTGCTTTGCACAGGTTCTGGTGGAACTGATTGAAAAATTTCTTGTTGTGAGAAAATGTAAATACTGCAAGAGACTACCACTGCAGAAGAAAAGCATGGTGTTCAAATTTTGATGCTCAAATACCTTTGGTTTTAAAACTCTTTATGATAAATAAATAAAGTATATTTTATTAACAGTAATGAATTTGTAGTTTACTACACGTTTTCTTTTTAGTGTTAGTTTACAGCAAACCTGTGACACATGCCATTACTTCTCTGACCAGGTCTGTATGCAATACTGTCTAATATCACTAGGTGGAGCTAAGCAGATAATCTCATTCTGCTTTATTTAATTACAGACGGCAGAATCCAGATTTTGCTAAAACTCTCTTTCTGTCTGGTACCTTAAGACACGCGGCATCAGTCTGGATCCATAAAATCACTGCCAATCCACAGCAACCCAAGACAGTAAGTTCACTATGTGCAAAACAGTATTTCCTGTATGTGCACAGGGCAACAGAAGAGACCAGGAGAGAGGTCAGGTTCAAAAGGCATCAACAAAAACCACCTGGCTCAGCCAGCAAAGCCACTGCTCTGAAATACACTACATGCAAAATGACTTCAGCAAAGTACTTGGTAATGCCTAAATTATTCTGCAGGTTCCTGCTGCCTCTCCTTCTTCTGTGTCATTTTCTTAATTAGTTCTACTGTTTATTATCATTTTTTTCTACTGAACAACAGTCTAGCTTAGCCTGGCAAGACAACTCCACCTTTGATCATATAAGCACAGCACTAAACAGCCTGACACTAACTAAAGTTTTGCAGTCTTGGTGTAGCTGAAAATACAAGGCTTTGCCTGTAATTCCTTAGTAATTAACTTTTTTACATATGGTAAGAACCAGAGATAAAAGACAGGTTCCCTGTTTCTTCTGCTAAGCCTTTTTTAGTCCTCAAGTAACCAGGACCTAATTATAGTTGTTATAATAATGCCACATTGTATTAGCTCACATCTATTCTCCCACCCTAAGAAAGTCAATTAATACCCCTAAGGGTAAGGTTTTCCTCACTCCATCCACCAACAAGAGGTCCTATAGAGTCACAGGGAAATAGAAAACAAATTATTCAAAAGAAAATGTTACCTAATTTTTAAAATCTCAGGTATCTAAACTGTTTTCCACTCTTTCCTGTGCTCAACGGAATGTTACAGCTTTTTACAAAATAACTGTTAATGTGATCAGAGATATAATCTTGAAGTTTGTAGGTCACAGCATATGAAAACTGACTTGCAAACTTCAGAACATAAAAACTTAGGCTGATTCCCAGCAATTACTGGCATCTTAAGACAAGCAGGTCCTGCCAGAGTTAAGCGAACAGAAAAAATATCTATTAAAGCTCTTGTACAATTATTTTCAGAGTTATGTTTTTTAATATTGTACTTGATACAAATAACTTCAAACTTCAAAACACATAAGGCATTTTTATCTAACCTTGGCACTTCTCCAGCTGAAAACGATGACTGCAGAATCAAACATCAAACCTCAACCTCTAGCACTTTACTCATAAGTATTTATTCATTTTCTCACTTTACAGCCCTCTCAGGCCATGTCTATACTTTGAAATAAAAAATGGCCCAGCTATGGACCTGAATACTAACCCAAGACAGTCCACATCCCTCAACTATTAGCTCATTCCCTGGCTCTGTTCTGAGCTGCTCATACTGATTCCTGCCAAAACAAACCTGCTCCTAGACACGTTAGACCTAAGAATTATATTTGGGGGCAGTTAGTGTCATATGGTCAGGGGTGAGTCCCTGGCCTTTTTTCATTTAGCAGTACAGATGTAGGCTGAAGGCAATGAGCCTAATTCTGATGTCATCAGAAGTAAGGTGAAAAGCATTTATGATCTGGTCTGATCTTGCATATTATACAAAAAATCTTGCTTTACCATGTTGATTTTATGAGAAGTAGCTAAGAATTAGCAAAATGAAACAAATTTTTTCTTGTATTCACTTCTGAGGTAGCTCCAGTACAATGATATGGATCAAGCTCTACATGTTTTCCGTAAGCTCTTTTTAACCACTTAAAAAATATCTCACACTTCATCTCTAAAATGCCCACATGATTTTTTGACAGAAAAACTGTTATTTTACCACTCTCTTCAGTGCAACATGTTGTCTATTTTAATGAGTTTGAAGAATAATCCCAAAATACCACACTTCGGTGGGAAAATGCATGACTTTGTTTAGACAATCGTGCTTAAACCCAAAGATTTTCACTCCTCTCCCCACCCAGCACCAAAATTAAAGGAGCTAATAGCAAATGTGACACATCAGTTATTGCTCATTCACATATAAAATTCTAATGGGCAATTGCTACATTCAGAATTCCATTAGGATTCTTCAAAGTACCTATGTATGACAAATGTCTTCTAAAAACACAATAAAACTTATTGGAATTATTTCTCTATCATTACAAGCCTTCCTTCAACTGTTATTATGCAACCAACCAAGTCAAAATACTATCCTACAGCACAGTGCAACTCATCTCAAGAAAGTCCTCAGAGATGGTTGGGGAAGGAAGTTAAATTGCTATAGGAACAAGAATTACAGTGCTGGAAACCTCCAGAAGCATCCTAAAGCGTTTAGATTAGGCAGGCTTAGCTCCATGGCTGCTCTACAGAGTCAGTGGCAAGATTTTTTTCTTTCCATACTAAGCATGACATTCACTGAATTCGATGCCTTGAGACTGGTTGTTCCTAAACCATCTTTTGTTTTGAGACAAGCAATATCCATCAGCTTCTGCATTTGCATCATGTTCAATATCCTGCTACAGAATTCTGGTACCTGCTGTTCTTTGGGGAGTAACAGTAGATTACGTGAAAGAATATATCATTACTCAATGGTAGGAATTGCCTTCCCGTCTCAATTCTGTGTACTGTGTTTAGATCAAGAAAGCCAAACTCCTCCAGTACAACAACTCAAGTAATCCCACTAGCTATGGAGAACATTCTAAAATACTACAGCATATTTTAATATTTTTTGCAAACACATCATTTCTCCTTCTTGCTAAGAAGTCCAGAATTACATACAACCAGATGGGTAACAGTTCACAACACAATAAAGGAAATTCAACAGATTTTATTCTCTTGAAATGGACCTTGGCTTTCAGAAGTTTAGAATATGCAGAACTAAGATATTTTTTTTTAATAGTAAGCATTACAATCAAAACCCAATCTTTTATTTCCTGCCCTTCTCTGATGTTCCAGGCATTTTGGGCTTCCAATAAAATGCAATGTTTGCATTTTTTTAAAGCTATACAAATTTAGCATATACTCACTTATACAAAACTTCATCTGAAAAATGGATGACCTTTAAAATTCTTGTATCACCTGTAATATATCAGGTCTATGCATTATTCACTAGTTATTATTGTTCTTGCTCTTTCCTTACAGAATTCTGCCTCTAGAAGGAAAAAACTACATAAAACTTAGATCTTAAGACTACAAAATTTAGATGTTTCCTTCAAAAAAATCAAATAATCCTCTTCTAAAACTAAGTACATAAATAAAGTCTGTGGTAGACTGAGGACTTGCATAATCAACAACTTGCAGCCCTGTGCTCCCATTTATTTCTAGAGGAATCACTCCCAACCCCAGAGAAAAGTTGTGCTCACAAAACATGTTCTTCCTGCAAAAGATACCCATAGGCTTTAGTAAGAATTTGTCTGGGAATGTTCTAAAATGTTTCCCCCTCTACACTGCTTTTAAAGGCAGTCACAGCATATGAAGTCTAAGCACATGTTGAGTTGGAGGATCCTGGAATAAGCAATGCAGACAGGCGACAGCAGTAAAATAAACAGCAAACGGTTCAATGATCTTGAGAACTTGCTGGTTCCCTCACTTTGTTCAGTTTTAGGGGAAGGGAAAACTATATCACCTGACACTGGAATAAACAGGGAACAGCATATTTTGCTTTCATTTTTCCCATAGAATAAAAAATTTAAGGATACCATGCATCATAACGCAATGTATGCTCATAACTCTTTACGTTATTTTTAACAAGTGCAGTTTGACAAAGAAATTTTAATCTTGGTGTTATGCACAAAAAATTCTATACAATAGCTAGCCACAAACAAAGGGTTGGGGTTTTTCTTCTAACAGCCTGTTTTTTAACAGTAGCCTGATAATTTAAAATTGTAAAGGAAAAACGTACCAAAATATTTGAAACTTTTAAAATAGTCCTTTTCAGTTTAAAAACGGAAAATTGTAAGTCACTTGAAAATTACTGACCTTTTCTAATTTTTCAAAGTGTTCTCTGAGGAATTTCATGGGTCGATCTGGCTTTGCTATGCAAAGGTTTACAATGCACTCTTTTAAAATCTGTTGGATGTTGTGCTTCTGAACATAGAGTTCACATCCCTTCAGGCTCTCATCTTCTTCCACATTGCAGGAAGAAGCAGCAGCCATCTTCAAGCTTGTAAACAGAAAACAGACCTAGGTAAGAAAATGGTGCAAGACAAGATAAGAGACAGTTCCAAAATCCTTTGCCAGAGAGATCTGAAGGAGCAAAGACATTTTAACATTGCCTGTTGCCTGTTCAAGAGCTATCGATTCTGAACGTTTTAATGTTCTGGGGTTATACATGGAAATGCTGAAATTTGTCATTGTTGTACAACCAACATACTAGTAAGTACAAAAAGACTTTGGAAAAAACCGGTGCAATTAATCACACAAGGCCATGAGTTTCAAAGACAGCTATTAAATGACGGCATAAAGCTTTGCTTTTCTATTCCCTCGGGGACTTCCCCTACCCCCCCTGCCGTCACTAGAAACCCGGTTTCCCACAAAAGCAGGATTTTGGGACAATGTCATTATCTCCCCCTTTCACTGCAAACGACCCTTCCCGGTCCCTGAGGATGGAGAGGAGGGGGCAAGTCTGGTAACCGGGGCGGGGGGGGGGGGGGGGGAACCACAACCCCCCACCCCGGGTAATTTGCCCCGGCGAGTATACGACCACCCCATTACAAACCAACAACGGCGAGGGCAGCTTTTACACCGGCCTCCCTGCCGCCCCTGCCGGGATGCCGGAACCCCGGGGGCGGCAGAGGCTGAGCAGGGCAAAGGGCAGCGGGGCAGGCCCTGGGAGGCGGGCGAGAGCCGAGGAGGCGTCCCCGGGCCCGGCCGGGCATCCCCCGGGCCCGGGCTGGCGGATCGGCCCTTCCTTGCCCCCGACCAGCGCTGCCGGGGAGCACCGGAGGGAGCGCGGGGCCGCCGGGGGACGGAGGGCGCCGGTAAATACCTGGGTGGCTGGAGCCGGCTGAGCGGCGGCGGCTCCTCTCTCCTTCCCCGGCGGTGGAGGCGGAGGAAG
>JAVJGJ010000047.1:31711006-31749693 GCA_035590215.1 Microhierax caerulescens | reverse complement strand
AACCAGGGCAGGAACCTGCACAGGGCACCATAAGGACGTGCATTTCATGAAAAGGATGTTTTCTCTCGCTTGCACAAATACTGCTTCCCGAGCTCAGGAAGGGTGTTCTCCTGAAGGCGCTAGGAGGGACTGCTCCAAAGTTTGTATCTATTTGCTCCATGGCGGATAACACTCAAAGGTTTGGGGGAGGGAAGAAATATGTCACAAATACATGAAATGGAAAAGGGAACTCAAGGCCATGGAAGAACCCCCTCCACCCAGCAACAGAAATAAGGTTAAAATAAGACGAGGTTTGTTCAAATGAAGTTTCGAAACGAGAGGCTCCGGGGTGGCCCTAGGGCGGCAGGTCTGTGCAGCGGGACGGGCCGCGGCGGGGTGGCGGTGGCCGGGGGGGACACGCAGTGACGCCCGAACGGCCGCCGCAGAAGCGACGACAGTCGTGCCCCCCCACACCACCACCACCCGAAAGCTCGGAGGGGCTCAGACCCTCTGCTGGGGTGCTGGCAGGACCCGGCGGTAGGTGTGGGTGCGGGCACATCCCGGGGGGAGGGCTCCCTCCCGCAGCCCGCCGCTGAGCCGAGCAGTCGGAGCCCGGCGGACGCCCCCCGAGGACACGCTGCCCTGTGCCTTTTGCGAAGCCAGGCGCTCCCTTGGCAGCCCCAACGCAAACCCCTGCCCCCGGCGGGCCGCCTATCTCGGCAGCGCTGGGAGGGCGCGCCGGGACCGCGGGGCGCCGCGGGGAGCCTCCCCCCACACCGCGCCGCTCCCGCACCACGGCTCCGGCCCCGCCGCCGCTCGCCCGCAGGACGTCCCGCCGCCGTCAGTCACCGGCGGGCGCGGCCTCCCCGCCGCCTCCGAGAGAGAGGCGGCACGGAGCCGCACGGCACAGCACGGCACGCTACGGCTGCCCCACGCCGAGTACGGGCTGGCCACGAAGGACAGCGACCTGGCCACGCAGTGTGTGCCTCGCCACAGTGGGCAGCAGGGGCAGGAAAGGTGGCCTGCCAGGAAGGACAGCATGGCCACGAAGGCCAACAGCCTGGTCACAAAGGACAGGCTGACCACGAGAGGTGGCCGGGCCAAAGGATGGGTTTGCTGTGAGAGTGGCCCGGCCATGACGGAGGGGCTGCAGAGCCAAGGCAGGCACATGGCCCATGAGCCGCCAGGCCCGTTGCATCCCACCACTTGGGAAGGGAAGGGGAGCTGGTAAGGGAAGGGCAGCTCACCAGCTCCGTCCGTCACTTGGGTACTTAGAGCAAAGCCATCGCACCCAGCAGCACCTCTGCAAGGCCCCTGAGGAGCCTGGTTGTAGCTGGGACTCGGCCACAGGCCAGCGCCTTTGCCGGGCCAGGTGCCAGCGCGCCGTCAGGAATGCTCCAGCGCACGTTCCTATTTCCTCTGTTCCCAGGGAATCCATACTCACGGTTCCCACAGAATAAAAGGTGAATTAAGGACCCCAAAGGTTCACAGTCAAGCTAGGAACAGTGTAACAAGAGAGTAAAGTCCTTGCTGCTAAACACAAGGCTATTTTAAAAGGGTAATTTGGATTAGTTCTGTAGTTTATTGCACTTTAAATTAAGTACGATTAGTCAGGAAAAAGACCCCGACAGCCCTTTTGGCATGATGTGAGCTGATTGCAGGACCACCAGAATAGCATACAAAATGTTGTGTTGCGTAAAGCACACATCAATACAATGTGAACACACTATAAACACACATTAACCAATACAAATGAGTACTAAAAATTGTGTAACACCGTTACAGAAACCAGTGACTCACTGCCACTGCAGTATTGACCCGTGAAGTAAAACCCAAAGTGATGCAGGCAACATGTGACCCGTGGAAGCTTCCAGGCGGTGCCAGCCCGGTCCCCAGCAGCTGTGCTGCGCTGGGGGGCGCCGCCCGGCTGGCCTGGCCTCTCCCCTCAGGCCTTCCACCACCTACGGCCTCCCGGGGCTTTCTCTCAGGTTTGCACGTTTTATCGCTGGGTGATACAAATAACGGGTCCCTCTGCTGGTGGTAGCTACCGTACCTGCTGAAACTACCGCCCTGCCTCCTCGGTGCTTCGCTGCAGGGCCCGGGCTGTCCCCTCAGGGCGGCGGAGAGGGGCTGTCCCCCACCGCGCGCCGGACGGCAGAGCAGAACGCGGCACCACTCGGCCGCGCCGCAAAGCGCTCCGCTCGCCGTCGTAAACGCCTCACGCGTCTTTAGCAACGCCGCTGTACTTCCGTGGCGACGGCGAAGCATGGCGGCGGTCGCTGAGGCGGCCGAGGTGGCGCAGGCCCTGAGCCGGCCCCTGAGCTGCCTGCAGGAGCCCGACTGCGGCCGGGCGGCGCGGCTGCGGGCGCTAGAGGCCATCCGCGCCGAGCTGCAGGGGCGGCCGCTCTCGGGGGCCGCGGTGCAGGAGGTTTTCGGGGCGCAGCTGGTGCGGCCGCTGGCGCGCTGCCTGGTGGGGGACGCGGCGGAGCGGTGCCGGGAGCTCGCCCTCGAGCTCCTCCGCCACGGGCTCAGCCACGGCGACCAGCCGGGCGAGGTGCTGCCCGTCCTCCTGCCGGCCCTGACCCAGCGCCTCTGCCCGCCGCAGGGCTCCGAACCCAGCGAGGAGCTGCGCCTCGGCCTTGTCCAGCTCCTGGGGGTCCTGCTGCAGCGCTGCGGGGCCTCCGTTCGCCCCTACCTCACCGATGTGATCCGCATCCTCCAGGCCACCCTCCTCGACCACTATGCCGAGGTCAGGCGTGAGAGCTGCAGGTGTGCCGTGGCCTGCGCCCAGGCCGTGCCAGGTGGGGCCTGGGGCCGGGCAAGGCAGGGGAGCCTTGGGCGCAGGCTCCCGGGGGGACAGGGCTGCGGCGGGGACCGGGAGGAGGTTGCAGGGGTACAACCACAAGAGGAGAAGTTGCACACATCCTCACAGGTGTACTTTGCAGGCCTTGGATGGTTTGTTGAACCATGCCAGGGATGCTGAGCGCTTACAACATGTGGGTAGTAGTGGCAGGAGGGCATGTGGGCTAGTGTTCAGCTCTAAGACGGCGTAAAGTTAAACCGCCTGCTACCTAAATACAGCAGCGTTAATTGGACTGCTGCTCACAGTGTTACAGAAATCACGTTGCTCAAGATGTGTCACCTGTGTAGAGAAAGGCACTTTTGAAGTTTCTGTCTCTCTGCCCTAACAGAGCACTTCCATATGCAATCGGAATCTCTCATAAAACCTTTGATGCAAACCATTTCGCATCAGCACTACAGAGTCCGTGTGGATGTAATTCAGGCTACTGGAGCAGTGATACAGTTTGGAAATGGAAAGTCTGTGGATGATGTTGTGTCTCATCTGGCCCAGAGGTTACTTGATGAGATTCCCAAGGTATGCCTTCCTTTTTTAACTCCCTGGATTTATTTCAGATGTTTTGGGGTGGCTTTTTTTCATATTTTCCTTCCTCTCTCACCACCCCACCCTCAGTTTTCAGCTTTCATTCATTCAGGTGAAGTTTGTAGGCACCTTTTTGTTTTAATGCATGTCTTCAATTCTATCATAAATTCTTCTGTAAAATCTCTCTGGGAGTTCATTCTATGGCCTTTTCAGATGCTTAACAAACAGGGTATTATTAAGGCAGTAATTTTAAAATGTGCAACTTAATCATAACTAAAATATTTAATTTTTGAATGGATATAGTCACATTATTTAACTCTAGGCTTCTGTTATAGTGATCAAAGACAACTGTCTTCTGATGTGCTTGGAAAGCTTCAAAATCCAGAGAAATTGACATTTCTTATATTTTCAGAGAGATATTAACCTTGAGAGTTTATAGAGTTTTCTGATTTAGGTCTGTATCTTGCTTGGAGATGTGGTTTTGTGCAGCAAGTACTCTAACTAAGCCAGAATGAGAACACAAGAGGGAGCATGATACCTTGCCTGTTACTTAAGGTGCTTGCTGCAAGTGAGGAAATTCTGAGTTCTTCTAATTTCTTCTGAGACTACTGATGCACTTTACCAAGTATTACATACCAAAATCAAATACTGTCTTTTAATTTTTCTGGTATTTTCTTGACATGTTTAAAATAGTCCTTTTGTATCCATGTAGGTTCGACATGCTGTAACAACTGTCATTGGAGAATGGTTGTTGCATCTACGAGATAGATACTCATATTTTCACAAATTGATCCCTTTGTTACTTGGCAGTTTTACTGATGAAATTCCTGAAAATGGGTAAGCAGAACACCTTTTTTCCTTTTCTTTATTTTTTCCCCCCTAAGTAGTAGTTGTATGTGGAAGTGTTTGTATGTTCACAGATATATTCCTTGGAGGAAACAAAAAACCACCCCACTCTTGTTTGTTTGATTTTTCTTCATCCCCAAACAACAGCATTTTCTTCAGTAACTTTTTTTTGCTGTATTGCCCTTTCATGCTACTGTTGTGGTTTAACCCCAGCCAACAAACTCAGTATGAGGCAGCTGCTTGCTCCCTGTGCACTGTGCCCAGTGAGATGGGGAGGAGAATTGGAAAAAGGTAAAACTCATGGGTTGAGAGAACAACAATTTAATAATTGAAATAAAGTAAAATATTATTGTAATGATAATAACAACAACAAAAAAAATTGTAATGAAAAGGGGGCAGAAAGAGAGAGGAATAAAATCCAAGGGAAAAAAACAAAACAAAACCAAGTGACACACAATACAATTGCTCACCACCTGCTAACCCATACCCAGCCAGTCCCCGAGCAGCAATAGGCAGCCCTCATCCAACTCCCTGCATTTTATGTACTGCACATTTTACATACTGCACATGTTCTATATCCTTTTGGCTAGTTCAGGTCAGCTGTCCTGGCTCTGCTCCCTCCTGGCTCCTTGTGCACCTTCTCACTGGCAGAGCACGGGAAACTGAGAAGTCCTTGGTTTAGAGTAAGCACTACTTAGCAACAACTGAAACGTCAGTATTTTATCAACATTATTCTCATTCTAAATCCAAAACACAGCACTGTCAGCTGCTAAGAAGAAAATTAACTTTATCCCAGCCAAAACCAGCACAGCTACATTCAAGTAAGCATGAAAGAGATGAAGATGGGGGGTAAACAGAGACAGAATTATCCTTTGGAAGAGGTGACTTCTGTCCACTGAGTACAAAAGCATCATAAGCTCTCAACTTAATATGCCTAGGTTAAAGGGCAGGAATGCTTCCCATCCTTCCAGCTGAATTTAAGAAGTCACGTTTTTTGGAAGTCTGATTTTAAAATGTTTCCCTTTTTTGGGGCACGATGGTATAAAACTCTTCTATGTCTAGGAAACTGGCTTGGACTTACTGGGAACAGATAGGCTTGCAGTGGGAGAAAGAGAATGAAGAAGATCTGAAGGATAAGATGGATTTCAGTGTTTCACCATCTCATTATCCCAAAGGAGGTAGGTGGTGTACTGAAAGTGGTTTTTACTTTCTGAATAATCCCCAAGAGCTGCAGTGCAGTAATGACAGCAGAGCAGGATGTGTAATATTCATTACAAGATGTAGTATTAGTTAATGTATAGAGGTAGCACGTGTATATCAAAACAGAATATAGAACGTATATGTATATAAACAATTTAAATTATTTATATTTCAAAAACACTTGTTCAGTAACTACATTCATTTTTTTCATTAATCTGAAAATGCATTTTGGAGAAAGAGTAAATAAAAATGCCTCTGCTGGAAAAGAAATTAAAGCAGTGGTGCAGAAGCAGCAGAAAGTTCTACGTTAGCCAGCAGCCAGGTGGAGAACAGGCATAAAGACAACCAGAAAAAAAAGGCAGGATGAAAGAATTTCTGAGCTGTGTCCTTCAATAATGAGAACTAGACAGAATTAATGATCTGCATAATTGGTATGGAAGAAAAATTTGCAGTGAAATTATTTCAGACTTCTTTGAGACACTGGGATGCTAACTAAAATCTGCCAGTGTACGTGAAGAACATGGGTACAGAAACAATAATTTCCTTTATTATACACAAAGCCCCCAAGATATGCAGCATGTGTAGATTGCTTTTAAGTACCATATGATTTATAGGTAGCTTTAAAATGTTAGGTTTGCAGTAGCTTGAAGCTTGTTTCCTGTCTCAGGTTCTTAAAGTTAATGTTTAAAAGTATGCGTATGGGTGTTGGTGAGAGAGAGGCTTTAAATGGGTCATTTATTGATTTCTATACTCATATTTAACAGAAAAAAATCTCTTCTGGTGTGAAAGAACAGGTTCATGCTTGACTTGTGCCTACGTGACTATCACATCACAGAATACCCAGCAGCAAAATCCTTTCCATGACAGTGGGTTCCGGAGTCCTTTCTTCTTTGAAATTATACTTCTTCCCCCCCCGCCCCCCCACCTTAAAGCTGTTTTACTCAGTAATGCTTGAATGACAGGGGAAGCACTTCATAATGGTGACTGGTTTGACAGAACTGTTTAGCTTTGAAGACAGGCTAGTTGATCTGTTATCCTTTCCCTTTTTTTTTTTTTTTCTTTCCTCCTTATTTTATGTATGATACTACCTCAGGGGTTTGTAAATGGTGAAGAATGCTTTTACTTCAACTTGTGACGGCAGAAACATAATTCTTTTTTTGGCAGTCAGGGAATTTTTTAACTGATGGAGTTGAGTGTCTAAGCACCAGTCAGTTATTTTGCAATGATCATGATATAGTGAAGGTCATAAAAGGCTTCATATACTAGTCCTTGAAACAGTTGTTAACATTTGCATTGCTAATACTGCTCTGCAGTTTTCTCTAGGTGTTGGGGTTTGTGTGTGTGTACACTGTTTTGGTTTTGTTTGCAGGTTTTTTTTGTTTTGGGTTTGTTCTTATTTTAAAAGAGACATTACCAATTACTTCATAATTAAATTATATGTACTTCTGGAAATAATCTACTAAGCACAATAAATACGCTTCACAAATTCAGGCAACGCTCCAGCCCTGGATTTAATTGACTTTTCGTGCATCTTGCTTAGAATGTTGGAGTTAAGGCTTGAATATATCATGTGCATGCATACACATATACACGTGTATAATATATAATAAATTATTCTTCAGGTTTTTATGTATATATTTAAAGAAATGACCTGATAATTTTGGACTTGAGTCCCAAGTTAACAGTAATTTTAAGATACCGTTTCTTGCTGTTTATCTTTACTTCCAAACTGTGTGTCTTATTGTCAGTCAGGCTTTATGTGGCAAAGGAGAAGAACCATGAGAGGAAAGAATGATTGGCTGTTTAATCTTACAGATACAAAGCTTTATCAGAGACACTAGTATACCTTAGTTTCAAGAATAATTTGTGGTGTCCTACCACAGACTGTATATGAATAAGTGGTTATTGGGTGTGTCCTTCCCCTCGTTTCCCCTTCACAAACATTTGGTGGGTTTTTTTTGTTTTTTTTTTAATATGATAATGATGTATTTTAATACTTTATTGCCTTTTCTTGCGATTTACTTAATGTGCTGGAATATCTTTTTACAACTGTGAGTTTATAGTACCTTTTACTACACTATCTTTGTCCAACTGTCAAGCTAATGGACCTGACATACGAGCCCCACTGTGCTTTAATCTTATGATGACAGATACTGCAGGTCAGAGGAAGAACGGAGTTAGACCTCATACCTGGCGTCGTCCAACCAACTGAATAGCTCTCCACTGAGCAACAGCAGTTGCTGTTAGAATATTGCCTTAGGATACAGGTACAGACAGTTTATAGCAGGGAAGTCCTTGACAGGAGTAGCTACAGGGATAAGTGCCTGCATTTGAACATCTGAAATGAAGGAACTGCTGATAAAGAATAGTCTGAATTCTTTAAACAAAATTCTGCCTCAGGTCAAATAGGATGCCAGTCTGTATTTACTGTCTCAAGTTGATTTCTTTATTTGACCTTTTGCTATTCACTGTCAGTTTTCATAATCTGAAGTGTGGTCCTTCATTGACAAAAGAAGCAGCAATTCTTGTCCCAATGCTTGAATTTAATTGGGTTTTTTTTTCCTACTCTAGGTATTTCACAGCCATGTTTGTAAGCCTTTTGTGTTCTTCAGACCATTTGCTTTAGTCCATTTTCATTTTAGCATTTGTAGTTACGTGGGTCAATGCGGCAAAATATCCTGAGACAGCTCGGCCATTTCCTTTCTGAGCATTTACAGAACTGTACCAGAAATAAAAAAATGTACTTGCACATTCAGTGGGTTTTGACACCTTATTATGAATAATGTTTCTTTCTTAAAACAGTGTGTGGAGATTGTAAGTAGCAATTATAAAACAGTGGTTCTCAAAGGACAACTTATCCAATTTTGTTTGTATAAGTAGATACAACGTAATGTTAAAAAAAGTGGCTGTAGAAAGAGACACTTAAGAAGTTTATTGCAGTTCTTTGGAAAACACAGTCATAGTTTTATGTGTAAAGTACAGAAGTGGAGGTTTGATAGTTGCTTGCAATATTGGTCAATTGCTTCTGAGTCTCAGTTATTTGTAAATTAACTAATAAGTAAATTGGATGATTACTAAGGACAGTAAGCATTTGTTGGGAAAGTAACTTTATTAGGTCTCTGGAAGTCTGCATCCTTTATTGAATTAGGGAATATGTATTTGTAACACTTCAGGATTTTGTTTAAAAACAAAATATAACCAAACCCCACTTTTCATGAAGTCTTTACAAATTAAATTCAATCTAAAGAAAAAAAAATCCCCATACCTTTGTGAAATGTGTTATTTAATATAAAAATCAGACAGAGATGGAAGACGCACATCAGTGAGCTTCTTTTCCTGAAAAGGCCTTAGAAAAGAGATCATATAATAGCTGTGATTTTTAAAATACTATCAGTTTGGTTGGCCTGATCTGTTACATAGCACTTTAAGAATCAAAAGTGTTCTATGACTTGTACATTTGCTAGACACGCTTTTAACCTTTTCCTTTAGCAGACACGATTGACATTGTCTGCTTTACTGCAGTTCATGTCCCCTGTATTATTTGTGACTTCTACCTTTCTTTCCCTCTCCAAACTATATTTCATTAAGTGATACCACAATGCTTGCATGCAAAAGTCTTTCTTTTATCTGTGTGTTTCAGTATTGTTTTTTTTAATGGGATTTTTGCTGCTATAAAAATTAAAAGGAAATGACTAAGCTGGGTTTTTGGAAGTGGGTAATGTCCCATATTCATTTAAGTTCTCTTTCTCTTCTGTAAACGTTTTAAAGCATGTGATCTAAATCACTATCCAGTAATAAATACAGAAATTTTCAGTGTGCTGCGTGGAGTTTTAAATTCTGCAATATGTATTAAAGAAATGCAACTTGCATGGGTAAATTCCTCAGCAGCATTTGAAATGTTTTTGTTCCATGCTGAAGCAGACACCTATTGCACTTACCTTGGAGCCTTTAAACTTATCTAACGTTTAATGTGCATTGGCTTTTCCTTTGATATTTCTTTATCGTGTGTGTGTGTTTTCTTCTAGTGACTCGACCAGGACTAGGGTGTCGGGAACTTGTGTCAAGAAACTTCTACAAAATTCTTCCAGGTCTCTGTCATGATATAACAGACTGGGTTGAAAGCACAAGAATAAAAGCATCCCAGCTTCTGTATACATTACTGCTACATGCTGAGGATCACATAACACAGCACTTGGAGCTACTGCTTAGAACTTTGTACCAAGCATGCTTGGATGAAGAAAGC
This sequence comes from Microhierax caerulescens, assembly GCA_035590215.1. Classification (NCBI taxonomy): domain Eukaryota; kingdom Metazoa; phylum Chordata; class Aves; order Falconiformes; family Falconidae; genus Microhierax; species Microhierax caerulescens. The sequence continues at coordinate 31,740,043 of JAVJGJ010000047.1, read as the reverse complement.
AATGTGGTTAAAAATGTAAGTTTAATCTGTTAAATCTATTGTGCGCTGAATAAAGACCCAGTCCTTCATAGTCCTGGGTCCATCTTCTGAGGGTTGACCTTACCTTAGGGCACTGCAGATTGCCCATGACTGAAGGCTCCAGCTCAGGTTTTTAGGGATGTTGAAAACATGTGAACATTATACTTGATTACTATGTTAAAATAAATGTATTCTTGTATTATTGGTATGAAGACCAATAGTAAAGTCATTTAAATACTGTTTAGTTTATGTACCAACCCCATGAAGCATTGATAATGTCTCTAAAAATCATAAACAGTGGATTAAAGTATAAATGCCTTGGGGCAACAAATTCAATTTAAAAAAAATGTGCAGGTCGTGCCCCTTCAAGTTAATTTCACTTACCTCCCATTGCTGCATAATCCAACCCTAATTCCAACCAAATACTGAGGTATATTTATTCCATGTGATACCTGTATTCCTGTTCGATTACTTGACTTAATGCTTGTAAAATGGCTTTTTATTCATGTTTTTTTTGTGAGGAATAATTAGTATCATTTTTTTCTAACAGTTGATGCTCTCAACACTTTCAACAATAAATCAATAAAACAGATGTAGTTGAAGACATCAGATAAATTTAGCTCAGGATAGACAGGTGATACAAATATCTTTACAGTTTTAAGGCAGAATCTTCTGTTCATATTTCTACACAAGGAAGAGAACATATGTATAACAAAAACAAATCCACATAATTAAAGCTGTAAATCTTACTGCTTTGAGAAACTGGAAGAATGTGTTCCACTTACTGGATGCAAGCAGTCCAGTCAATTTCAGAAAAGTTGATCTCTTAAATCAGGCTTTTCTTTAAGATCCTGCTATCAGTTGAACTACATAGACCACAAAATAAATCCATTTCTGAGATTATCCTTTTTCTTCTTTTTTTTTCCCTGCAATTTCTTGTTGTGTTTAGTCTTTCTTAGTGTTGTCTCCCTCCCTTAATTTTTTTCCTTATTAAGTTACCCTTCTAGCTATTGCACCCCTTCCACTTCCCCTTTCACAACCAGCATCTGACTTTCAACCATATTGCTCTGTAGTGAGATTGAGCTTGTAAACTCAGTAAAAACTTGAGCCACACACTGATCAATAGTAGAGAGAAGCAAATCTAGAATATTGTCAGAAGTCATCTTTTTTTCAAAAAGGGATATATGGGCCTTAGGGAATCAATGCCCCAGGATTGAAGTAAGATACATGCTACTTGTGGGTGTGCAGCTTCTCAAGTTCCTTAGCGCTTGTATAAAAATACATAAGAAAACTTAAATAATTAGAAGAATAAACCCATGTAGCCCTGCTGTCCAGGTCAAATTTCCTATCTAGTGCTTGTTACTATAAATATAAATCCAAAAGTGTGTGTTCCAACAGCATATAGTTTTCCCCTGCCTTTTTTTTTGACCATAATTGTCTCTCTTAGATTTCCACCACTAATTTTCTCACAGGTGCTTCCAGGAGATTTATTCCCAGTTAGGAGATGGTTTCTGTATTTAATCTTATTCTTCTTGTGCCAAAATTTAAGGTTCAGGTTTGGTTGTTTTTTTTTGTGAATGCCTTTTATCTCCTTATTGATGCTGCTTCCCAGGGTACTGTGATTATTCCCTTTTAGTGTTTGTCACTGTAAAACCCATCTCAGAGCAGCCACCAACTTGGAAAATGTGCATGTCTTTTCTCCAGCCTAACAATATCAAATGAGATGTATAGGAGTAAAAGACCAGATAGTCTCATGCTTTTTTTTTTTTTTCTTTTCTTGTTCCCCTGTTAAAAGGAGTACATAGATTTATCCGTACAAATGTACCAATTCATATCTTTCACCTGTTTAATTGTATTGTCCTTTTCCAGTTTTCAGAGCACTAAGAGTCTTTTTCTTTGAGTCAAATACAGAGGAGGACAAGGTTCACATCTACATAGAGAATGTCATAACTGTTTTGAAACTTTTGTGAAAAGGAACAGCTATATATAGCACAGATTTGAACTATAGAATTCATGGCTGCATGCTTCTATTGAGACTAAAAAGAACTAGGATGATTTAAGTATTAATTAGGTGCAATTAAAAATCCATGGCCAAATCACTAGACTGAAAATTATACACAAAGGGAAATAAGCTTTCATGTTTGAGGAAATGAGCCAACCATTAAATAAATGGGTTAGGAAGAAATGTTCCCATTGCACAGATAATGGCACAGTAGTTGACTACATCTTTATTCATGCACCTGACTGGAAATACTGGGCATCAGTCTGGCAGTAAGCTCTGGTGTGATGGTATTTCATGTGGAATGCAACATACCGATATGTCTGCAAGGCAGAGATGGGATCAAAGGATGTGAGTATCATGGGGAATACATAGTAATATAAGCCTTTTCAGTTAAAGAAGTAAGAGATTGAAAGCACTGGGCAGTTCCCCCATGGCAGTACTTCCATGCTAAATGAGATCTGTAATCTTAATGTCAAAATATAGTACAATAGCAAAAAAAATTCTCTTTCTAGGTTTTATTGTTGTTGCTTTTAATAGATGGGTGGTGGGTGCAATAAGAGCATGCCTCAACAGCATTTGGAGGGCAAAATGCTAAACCACTAAATCTGCAACATCTGCTTATTATAAACTAGAGAGTTTTATTACACTGAAAGTTGTACACTTCATTTCTGTGCCTTACTTTCTCATGGAAGCTTGTCTGATGCTGGGAAGAGTGCTCACATGCCTTATTATGTTCTTACTGAACACATGTCAAGAAAATTTCTTCATGCGTATAATCATTACTGAGTGGAAAAGGCTTACAAGGCAACTGCTGAAGCATTTAAAATAACAGCTGGAATCATAAAAACAAAAAGGCCATGATGTGTTGAATGGTCTTTTGTGTTTTCGTGAAAATCCTCAAGTTATTCCTATTCTTTTTTCAGTGTGTGAAAGCAGCAGAATTGATTGGAACGTTTGTCAGCCCTAAGGTGTCATTGAGATTAATCACAGCAGCCTTTGAGCAGACACCCAAGCCATCTTGTGTAATGGTTCTAACTGCAGTGATCCGAGGTAGCCCAAAAGAAATCTTACAGCCTCATTTGGCCGATCTTGGCAGCACACTGTCACAAGCTGGAGTTTGTCAACGATCTGAAGAGGTAAGAATAACGAAAATACACAACAGGCTACAATTTTAGATCAGTAGTTCTCCAACTTATTGTTTCATTTGTTCTCCCTAAAAGCTCCCATTCCTATTCCTCCTTGCACGCCTACCCCACCCTATCTCAGGGTATGGTTGTGGATATGTCTGAGACAAAACAGGAGCTTCCTTATCCTCCCTGGGCTATGTTGTCATCTCCTGGTCAAATCTGCTGTTCCCAAAAACTTGCTAGTAGTCCATCCTCACAACAGATGTGAATTCAAGTTTGAGAACTTCTATAAAAGCCTCCAGATAGTGGGAGAAAAAAGGTGTTTAGTATGTACTGTACTAAGAGAGGACTACCTTGGCTGATCCAGAGGCAGAATTTAAGCCATGTTTTGAAATGCCTTGTGTTCACAATCGGAACGAGATCATTTATTTCAATCCTAATCAGTAAAAATGACCAAAAACTTTTCACAGTTTGTTTTAACTGGTGTGTCAGGTTTCCCAAGAAAGATTCCTTCTTGATACAATCTTCTTTGTTTTGTATTATTACTGTTTTCCACTTTAAAAGAAGGGTACCAGTACTCTTACACATAAGTTTAGGAGCATGCTTTCTAAACTGTTGGGCCTGGCTGTTTCTCTTTAAGTGAGAATCTAGGAGGAAGACCTTTATAAATCCAAAATTTAGTCCCAAGTGTACCTTTAACTAATGGCTGAGCCTGAAGACCATTTTCATTTTAGCATTTGAAGAATATACATCAATTGCTATATAAGGATGTGAGGGACTCTTTCCAACATGGAGTGGAGATTTTTAAGTTCTGGAGGTTTTTTTTTCTCTTTCAACTGCTTGGATGTGGAAATAGATGTTAAAGATGCACAAAAATAATCCTTATAATTTCCCTCACAAATGAAATCCCAGTTTTCATTCCACCAAAAGCTTGTTAGACCTCTGCTCTTAAGATGACCAAAAAAGGGCCAGTGTTGTGTCTTCAGAAAACTCTTGACTTCATGTCAGATGCAGACTTCCCTTTAAAACAGTTACTCATGTGTGTAGACTGAATCTAGCATAATTGTCTTTTTGAGCCAATGTAAGATAGGTGTTTGAAGTTCTTCCCTAAACCTTAATCTCCATGAAGTCTGTGATGATTAGGAACTCATATAACTGGAAGCACTATAACCTGATTGTTCAAATAACAATTCCCTGAAGTATATCTGCAAAATTGCTGTGAGGTCTTAAGCTTACCACTTCCATTTGGCATTGGATACAGTAGACACATTTATCCATAGCTGAAGCATTTGGCAGAATTGTTCTAGCCTTTGGTCTTCGAAAACAATCTTTATCAAATGAGATAAATTGGCTGAGGTAAAGGCAGACACTCAGGTTTTCTTGGTTTATGTATTTAACCATTATCTATTCAAAATAGTCAAACATGGAATAATTGAAAGTTCTAACAAATACATTATTAATTAACAAATTGCACTTCAGAATGAGAAAGTACTGTCAGTAAGCATTCCAAAATGCTTTGATGGTTTTATTCACAGGGGAACAGTTGTGTGATTAAGAGCAGGGGTATTTATTGTGTTAATAGGACAAGGTAAATAAAAACACATGGTGAGGGAGGAAGACTGTATTGTATTCTGTAAGAAGTAGAATGTAGGTAATCAAAAGAACTAACATGAAATTAGCAATATGTTACCAATTCAGGGGATTATACAATACTCAGATTTTATTATTGTCATTTCCCATCTCTCTCCCTTGAAGAGAATGTTACGTTTTTCTAATATATGCTTTTATTTAAAAACAGGTCTTTTATATGGAGCAGTTGCTTTGTTGTGTACAAGCATTGATTGAAGTATGCCAGGAAGACTGCAAAGAAATTAGCTTGCAACTAATGAAAGTTTTGGTGACAATAATGGCAATAGCATGTTCTCAGCATGTTAAAGAAAAGGTAAACTATGAGCTGCTTTAATATTTTGTGATGTTTCTGATTTTTACTATTGATAAGACACTTGGTCTAAACAGAGCCATAATTATTCGTCTTGCTCTTAGGTGTAAACTACAGAAATCCACAAAGATTGGTAGTTTGAAATTATTTGGTGTTGTGTGACCTTGACTGTACGTTGTGTCTGTCTCCTCATCTTTTTCTGTAGCTGAAATTACTTGCGGTTTAGTCTCTTCAAAACTGATAAAGACAACTTCTCCAGAAGAATAAATAGTTAAAATCTTATTTGTAAGACCTAAAAATGTGTCCAATACTGCTAGTTTTGTTTAAGAACTGCTTATTTTCATCTGTATGTGGGTGTGTACAGTAATCTGTTTCAAAAATTACATAGAAATATAATAGGTAAACATTTAGATATACTTATAACTTCAAATTAATCAGATTCACCCCATGAGAATGAAAACAGCATGAGGGAATACTGGGATTCTGTCTTTAGTCATAAAACTGTTCAGCAAAGACTATCCCCATGGCACTGTTCTGGTGATTAGTTAATATTTAAAAGTCACTGTGAAGGCTGAAAGCATGTTATCACTTGTCAGTCAAAATATTGATATTTCTGCTTGGCCAGTTCATAGTCATTAGATACTATGTCTATTTCCAGGCAACAGTTTGAAGATCTCAATTTAATGTTGAATCCTGCAAATCCACAGGGCTGTAATTAAGATTATCAGCGACAGAGACTAGGGTCTTACAGGTTATTTCTTTTGAAGAACTGGAAGGCAAGGTACTGCTAGGGTTAGGGTGGGACTGAAGTTGAGGTTAAAGTGCCAGAATTGCTGGATGTACTGTTGCATATTGCAACCACGACGAGACTAGAACATACACTGATGTTTCTAAGGCAAATATTAGCTCCTACAGAAGTGTGATCTACAGAAATCTGGTTAATATCAGAGTTTGGCTGACATAACAGAAAAGGATATTACTTGAGTAAGAAACTTAGGAGTTGGCCTTATTGCTACATCTTGTAAGGCTTTTTCACTGGCTGTGGGCTGTTCCAGTAGGGAGTAATGGCTCGTGGCTACTCCAGGGTTGTGCATCTCTCAGTACATACTGTGTATGATTAATACCAGAATTATGTTTGGAGTTGGGTTTACAATTTGGGACAGCAGAGCCTGGAGAATTACATTTCTTTGTAACTGTACTTCAATGCTCGCAGAGTCAGAGTATGTGCTGATACTGAGAAGGACCCTAGAATTCAGTTTTATTTTGTGGCCAAAAACACCCAGCATGGGTCTGTAGGCTACAGTTGCAACTAGGTTTTGTTTTGGTTTGTTGTTTGTTTGTTTGTTTTAAAGTGTATTTAGATTAAGTTTCAGAATAGATGGTTTGAAGTATAACATGGGAAGCTCGCAGTTGGGTAAGGCCGCTGTTGGCTTAGAAGAACAGTTTACTTGGGTGGATGTTAATCACTGGGCCATGGTTTAGGTGAAGTTTTGGGACAGGAGGTGTTTAAGTGTTTAAACTTGTCACTGGATTGTGCAAAGCCCTGGCTGTGCTGTCAGTGCTGGTTGAGCTGTTGGTGCTTATTTTTTAGTCAGATATAAGTTACCGGATTATGGTTAATGTTGGGTTCTACACAGGAGCACACAAGTGGCCAGGAAAAACCTCAGTTTCTTTTCTGACTATTAAAGAACAATTCACCTATAGATCAAGAGTACTACTAGTGTTAGAAAAGTGATAGTTTCATAATATTTTTTAAATTTATTTTTAGACAAAGATCAGACTGATTTCTACGGTAGTTGACCTTTTTACCTCCCCACCAGAACCAAAAGCTTAAATGTTGCAGGAATGCCTTAAAATCAAGTACATCTGTAGATGCCCTGATAATAGATGAGCTTTTTTGGCTAAACATTATCTCAACCCCTTATTTCTCTCTTCCTCTTTCTTCCCCAAGCTAAATATCAAATAAATCAGCAAGCCATCCTCATGTAGCATAATTGTGACCTATCCAAGTTGTCTTTTTTTCAAACGTGTGCCTTAAGTGCGATGGCTATTCTACTTCCTTTTCTCTTGCTCCCAGGCATGGTATTCCAAAGGCCTGCACAGCATCAGTATTTATGGCCCCAGAGCTGACAGGCTGCTTCCAGCAGGAATACGTTTAGAAAACTATTCTGCCAGAAGTAAAATAGAGCAAAGCTTGAAACAAGTATTGAGGAGACTTTGCAGGTCAGAGAGGGTACAGCATGAAGATCTGTCTCATGGAGAGCCAGTGCAAGGATGGGATTTTGGCAGGGGGTTGTTCTGTGTGTGGTTTTTCTTGGGGTTTTTTTGTTTTGTTTTTAAATAAACAATCTGTCCAAGTAAGCCTTGGACAGATGGATCTAGTATGTTTTGCCGTATCTGGTCTGTTTAGCCTTACGGTGGTCTATAAAGTCAACAATGAAGGTTTGAAACCTTACAAACTCATATTCCTACAAAGAAAGCAGTTTCATGGAGATAAATTCTGATTTCCATGTACAGAAAAGTTAATCTCCCAAGATTATTAAAGGTTTAAGATATTCCTGCAGTTGCAGATGATTTTTAAACTTGACAGTACTTTGGATGAGAATCCTTTTTCTCATCAGCCTTAATTTCAGCTAGACAGATAGAAAATCTGGCAACAAGATTACATAATTGCAATATTTCAATTTTGTCACAAAGACAAATATGGCTTGAATTTTTAAATTATTTTCTTTTCCCCACTTACTGAATACTCTAAAACCTCAGTGAGCTGTACAATTTGCAGAAGCCAAGAAGTCCCTGTTAAAATAGCATAAGACCATATAGAACAGAAGTATTACAGCTAGCTTTACAAGTACACATTTATTGTTTGGAAAAATCTGTATTAAGGATCAAAAGATTTTGCATATAAACATAAATTATTTTTTAAATTGCCTTATGGAACTTCAGTTCACACTTTACTGTACAGGGGACAGAAGATCACAGAGATGGCCAAGACCACAGGTGATGTGACCTAATTGTGAACACTCACAGTCTTGCTTCATTTTTGGCCCCTTTGCTATGTGTTAATCAGTGTTTCTGGTTGCTTAGGGCTAACGAGAAAGACCAAGACCACCAACTGGGCACTTCAGTATTGTGATGAGGAGTGTAGTTTACAGCCCCAAATAGACTGAAGCCAAATCAGTTGTTAGAGTCTGTTAAGCATGTATTGAGCTTGTCAGTGATTTAACTGGTGACCTAAAGATAAGAATTTGTTTCTTTACCAGTGGCCTGTGCTATCTTGGCTCTTTTTTCGGCACATGTTAATTATTAGTATGAAAACAATGTATCCCTGAATTTGTTAGCTTTCAAATGTAGGAAAGAAAATCACCCTTGCTATTTTATTTTTTTGAACTGTGAGATACTACTTAATGAGAAGATATGCATCAGTTTATTGGCATATTTAATTTATTCTCTTTTTTTTTAATTGTACTCTTGAAACTAGTTTATTTAAAATCACCTGTGAACAATGTATGACTTTCTATTTCTTGTTCAATGGGAAAGAACATCTTGCAGATTGTGTGGGATTAATAATGGGGAACAGTTTATTTCTAGACACATTCTGTAAAATTAATTTATGGATAAATGGATGTTTTAGATACAGGTTATTCTGAGGTATTTTGGCTAGCTGGCAGACTGCTTCCAGAAATGAGAAATCTATAGTGCTTGAGGCAGGCAAACCTGCTTTAAAAGCAACCTTTGTCCTTAGCAAATCCTGATTTTTCTTATTTATTCCCCCCACACCCCACCCCTGAAATCTCATTTTTTTTCTCTGCACCTGGTACTTCCGTAATAACATCTTTGTCTGGCAAGTGATTAGTCTGTAAGATTCTGAAGGTCCTAGCCATGTATCAGTTAACTTGTGTGCTTGAGTTCAGCTTAAAAATATCAAAAACATGACTACAGGTTCTACCAAACCACTTAAGAGTCAAATGATGTCACTTTCAGCACTGCGCTGCATCTTTCCCTGCTGGAACTGCCCATGCTGACAACATATGGCACTTCTCAGTGGGGTTTCTAACAGTGTCTTGCTCCCCATTCTTGATTCACTGTCCACTGAAATCTCTAAGACTATAGATGCTACTTCCTGCATGCTTTTAATCTCTTCCCTAGAGAAGTTCTGTACCTCTTGTAGGAGTCTTCAGGAAGACTTTCAGGACTTCCTTTGCTTTGAAATAAATCTGCTACAAGTGATTAAGAAAATCTATATGCTTTCTTGCCAAGCATGATCGTGTCTGGAATTCATTTAGTAGTTGTTCTTATGTTTTATTTGTATGTGTTATATTTGTCTGTCTCATCTAAATGTAAATATGAAGAAGGTATTTAAAATGTAACAGTGAATTTTGTTACTCCTAAGCAACACAGCTTGCAAATTTCAAAATGAGCCTGCCCAGCTATTGGAAGGAGAGTATCTTGCATAATTAAAACTGGGGAGGTGGGAGAAGGGGGAGAGGACTAATACCATGTCCTTTCTGAGCTGCAACAGCAATAGTTTTTGGAAGCTGTCATACTCTGCTAGATGGGATTGTTGGAAATTTCATCTACGCTAATGTTTTAAAGCATTCTTAAATGAAGGAGGAAAATCGTGACATCTTTAAAACTACAAAAAGCGTTTTTATGATGTCGTTGGGTTCTGGATGGGTTTTCACATGTTTTAGAGATTCTTTCATTTTGCTGTTAGGTTGCTGTGTTCCTTATAATTTCATTTTGAAATCAGGACAGATGTTTCACTTCAAATAGAAGTTAGTGGATGTAGTGCAGGCAGACACTAAATATCAGTCTTGATTGTCCTAGTAGAAACTATGGAAATCTTTTTATGTCCCTTCTGTTCTTACAGTATAATTATGAGGTTTAGAAGTTGTGGGGTTTTTCTTTAAAATTGTTTCAGTTAAGATAAAGTATCCTGTCTCTTGTTTTGACAGGCAGAAGAAACAATGTCTTCGTTAGCTGAAGTGCAGCAATTGGATAGTTCTCTTGATCTCTACAAGCAGCATATAACTCAGCTTATGGAATGGGTTTCAGTATCATGTGATTGTTGGACATGCTATTCTCCAGAAATATTGCAGTTAGATGTCATTGCAACTCATTCAGGTATGATTTATTTAGTAGTTATAAAAAAATATTAATAATAATAAAGTAATAATTTCCATAGCCTGCAGACATGCTGTATTTTATAATCAGTAGTGCAATAATCAGAAACGTCACGAGACTGTGATGGAAAGCAAGACTCAAAATCTTGAAGCAGTTCAAATTCCAAAAGACTTCTTGGCTGCAAGGAGCTTACTAAAAGCACTTAAGCTTTTAGGTGAATTAAATGGGTGAGGGTTATGTGGAGCCTAACTGATGTAGCTTATGTGTCCAAAAATGAATCTATTTTTTCCATCTATTCACTAGTCTTATAAAAGATATTACCTTTCTGGACAAACGCTTCCTCGCTTGCTGTGTATAGATTAGTGAAACACTTTAGCATATGATTTGCTTATGTTCACTGTGTAGATCTGAAGCTTCCTCTGACACAGCTCTTCAGATTGCATCTGGAGGCAGGGGACACAGTGACAGGCAGCTCTTTTCACCTAGGCACCCATTTTAAGATTATTAAAATGCAAAGTCCTGTTTATTTGTTTTTTCCTTCATATTAGTTAAAAAGGGGATATAGACAGCTATTTCAGCTACATATGGGTGAAGTATTACTATTGATTGCTACTGCAAATAGTTAAATGTGGACAGGTATGTTTTAAGGGACTATCTTCTGCATTTAATCCTTGAATCTCAAAAAGAGCCTCAACAAAACTATCTGAAGCACCTACTTGTTGGTTTGTGCAGCAACCAGCATTAAGTACTTTTTTCCTTTTTCATCTGTGGAAAGAATCAGTGCAGGATCTGAGAGGCCAACTTTTCTGTATATTTCTGCTCCCGTTTCCATGACTGAGGAACTTCTAGACAGTTGTCTCTGTTTTTGTTAATGCTAAATAAAATATCAAATGTCTGGGCAAACATGTTGGCTTGTACCCAACACTGGTAATATGCTATTGTCTGCATTTGCTGTCTGACACAGCAGCTCCTAGACCTTGGTATTTTTTTTTCTTAGTTTTCTTTTCATTCCCACACATAATGTTGTTTTAAATCAATTAATTAAGTTTACTCATTTCAGTTTTCTGAGGTTTTACTGTTTTTCAGGAATATATACTTCAGCTGAAATTAGCAATGTAGTTTATTTTCCATCTCTAGAATTTGCTCTTATCAGTTTGATATAATAGTAGTATCTTTTTAATGTCTCGGAACTCACATGAAGCAATGTATTTTGAATAAATGCTGTGAAAATAAAGACCTATTTGTTGGCAGAGAAATTTAGCAAATTGCAGTTCGACAGCCTGTATTGTTTCTGTCTAGACAGTGAAGATTTGGGGGAAGTATGTTATTATTTTAAACATTAAATTTCCAGATATTATTAAATGCTATTGAACTTGTTTTGGAATCTTGAACACTTCAATCTGTCCATTCCATGTGTGAGGAATATTCTTGTCATCAGAAATGCCAGTGTTGTGTCTCCTTCTGGGAGGGTTTTCTGAGTGACTGGAGCTGAACTGGATGTGCATCACAAGGATGCAAAGCTGAAGAAGTTCCTAGAGGAAAGTAGTTTATTGCAAACGTAGAGCAGAAGGAGCATTTTACAGCAAGAAGCTTGCAGAGCAAAGCATGTGTGTAGCCTGTGTGTATTCTTCCTCTTTAAAACCATGCTCATGCTAATCATTATCAAGGAGAAAGGCACACTTCCTTCTGTTTTGGGAAAATAACTTCTTCACATGTTCAGATAACAGTAAGGGGCTTTTTGTTTGTCCGTTTAGTGGTGAAAACAAAATTAATAATAGGATGTGAAAATGTTAAACTAGAGAATGGATTTGGAAAATATTTTTATTTAAAGTAGCTTCTAAAATTCATCATATTTCAGATTCTCTTGTAAAATGCAAGTAAGCACTATTTAAACATGGGAAAGAATACTGCTGCAATAATTCTATTATTCAAATTTTGAGGTGGACCCTTTCAAACATGCCCTTTCCTGTGCCTCTGAGAGTCATGAACATAGTTCCCTGAATGCTACATGTGGAAAAACTTGAAAGAAGAAAAAAAGCATAGTTAATGCTGCTGTTTGGAGTGGTGTCATGGTATGCCAGATTCAGTATAATTTTTCATTAAGTACAATAACACCAAAACTTTGTGCACAGCCTTGAGCTTTCAGAGCTCCATAGTGAATAGTGTTAGTCCCCCCTCAAATGCATTAGTCTACCCAAAATGTCATCGTGTACCGGTGGTCCCAGCAACTAGCAGATGTCATTGATATGTCCATTCTATATAATGCCATGTGGTACAGCCATACCATGCTGCCTGCATGAATGTGGGGTAAACCAATCTTCATGGAGCTGAGCCCCTGGAGAGTTAGTCTGGGTATTTGTATATGGCCTAACAAGATGTAACATGGATACATCAACGGTTGCCATGCAAGAGTGGGAAGTTAAGTACTATTTTAATACCAGAGAGATTACAGATTTTAATGCGCTCACACATTAAACATCTAAATAGAGCTTATTTGTACTCTGAAATAAGTCTTAAATATTTATTTTCTAGGTCCTGTCATAGGTGAAGCTCTACATGATTTTATTCTCATTCTTAAGACGTGTCTTCAGCCGCACAAAGATCCCCAGATGCGGTTAAAACTTTTCAGTGTTTTATCGCAGTTGTTCCAGAAAGCAAGTGAAACCGTCAATTCTCAGGGGTAAGTAGAGTTCTAATTTCACACAGCTATTTGAACAGTGCAGTGGCATTAAAAAGTAATGACCGTGGTAGTTATTTAACCCCTATAATTGTATCCGTGTTAGCATGTCTGGAAGAAGACTTTCCCACCATCTCCTACCACATATATTTTTTGCTGTATTTTTTAACACTGCTTAGAAGGGCAGAATGCAATAATTTTTAAAAAATATATAAATAAATTGAAATCTGGACTTCCTCCACTGTAGTCTTCCTACTTCTATTCCTACTATGGATAATTAAAATGGATGTCATGCAGATTTGGATAGTTTTCAAAAAATAAAGAACTATAGTTGAAAACATGTTTGAAAGCCAAAATCGGGATTCTTAAGAAAGATCTGTGGAGGGCGTTAGAGGTTTGGTTTTTTTTCCTTTTACTCCCAGCCAGCTGCAAAATCCTTAAACTTTGCCTGTACTCATTGTAAGGAAACACTAAAACACCCCCAAAAATGGGCATTTAAAAATGTCCATGATACAGCATAGTGTTTAAAAAGCATTGAACTAAATGTTTGATAAAGGATTAGCGTCATTCTCAGTGACTGAAGATGGAAGTCTCCTGTTGCTTGGCACTTTATGCATTGCAAATACAATCTAACTATAATTTATGGTGCTTATAAAACCACTCCATTTATAACAATGCCAACATTGAGGCTCTTTTGTTATTATTAATTTAGCCATACTAGTAATGCAAACACTTCTGTAAAGTTGTCCTAAATATGTAGCCCATATCTGTTCTGCTTCTCCTAGTGCCTACTGCATTTAATATGTAATTGTATTCTCACGCTTTCTGGCTTTTTGTGTTTTTAACTCTTAAAACAAAAAACAATCACAGGAAGCGTTTTTCCTAAAAGTACTTTAGTAGGAATTGTCATTTATATTTAAAAATTTTTTTCATTATTCTAATTTGCACTTAGTGGGGATTCTGTTATACTGAACATTCATTCAGGTTCCACGAGGCTGCGTTAGTATGAATATAGATGTATTTTTAACATTTTTAGATATATTTAGTATATTCATGGTCCACATTATACAATGGGGGCAAAGAGGAGGAACAAGCCTGGTGTTCCCATCCAGTGGGGGATTCCAGGTAAAGCTGAAGAATAATTGCTGAGGCATCCCCTAATGGATTTTGAGCTAGTGTGCTTAAGATGGAATATAATGAAGCTGTCCTTTTTTTAACTGAAAGCTTTTGTGCTGATAACTGGTGTTATCAGTTACTGTATTTTCAGGATCCAATGTCAAAATCCCTATTCATATGAAAAAAATCTTTGTAGTCAGTGGATTAGTTGTTTAAATAATGTAACTGAGCGGTAGTTACAAGATCAATCTAGATATGCAAGAATCTTCCTAAAAGAAAGAAAGAGGAGCACTCTGAATTGTTCCAGGAACTGTCTGTTTGTTGTAAGCTAATCTGTTAAACCTCAGATCTGTATCATCTGAGAATGCAAAGATGTGGAGCCAAGAAACTCATTTTATGTGTTCTGTGGTGCTCTGAGCACAATAATAATACTTATTAAGTGTGTAATAACGTAATTCAGTCTAAAAATAGGATAATGTGACTCTCTTATCTATTTATTTTCTTTTATGGCCTAATTTTACTGTCCTTTATTTACTGCAGGATACATTATTAGGTCTTGTTCATCTGCTATATGATCATACTTACTATTTTCTACATTTGTTCATTCTTTCAAGGTATTTAGTCAAATTCAGACCTGGCCAACAAGTTAGTCCCACTGGCATTTCTTCTTTATACATTTTGAGTTAAATGGTCTCCTGCTCTTCCTCCTCAGAAATAGCATAACAGATTACAGCAGAATAGTATTTGAAGAACTGAATTAAATTCTTTGATCTGCCTCTTGTTGAGATCTGCAGCAAATCATGTAGGCTGCATCTAAGCAGTGTGACAGGTACGCTACACAGCGTGCTACAGAGCCCTGATGTGCAATGTTCCTGACAAGAGTGGCTAGGAGGAAGGAAGGACCTCTCCATTAACAGGTAGCCTTATTCCTTCTTTATTTCTCACCTGTACAGCAGGATTGGTAGTATTTCTCTGTGAAGGTCTCTGAAGTGCTCAGGTAAGTATATCAAGTTAGGTCACGTAGGTACTGCTGGTAGAAAGATGATCAGTGCAGGACCATATGGAGAAACATCATCGAAGAGTGAACTTCTATTTTAGCAGTAGTCAAAGTAAATAGGATGAATAACAAAATCTTTCATCTGCAACCCAGTTGTTTGTATAAGTAATGGAACCAGAGACAGGGAAAAGAAAACCAATGCAATAAGCTGCCAGCTTCACTAGGATTCCCAGGAAAGGGAAATTATCAGTGTGGAGAAAGTAGAAGAATATGTTTCAAAGTAATACTCTCAGTAAATATAGCCACACACCACACCAGCTCTCCACAGGTAGCCACAAGGGAAGTTTTTGCGCTTGAGGCAGTATGAGTGAATGGCCTTTTGTCAAGATTAGATATATCCAGTGAGGTTAGTAGACCTGTTTGTATGAAGAACAACTCCTGGCTAAGGCTGGCCCAGTCTAACTCATAATGAGGCTCCCTGTCCTCTGACAACAAGAGCAATGCAATGAATTTCACCCATAGGTTTATCTTCAGAAACTAAAAAGTGGTACAGGGAGGTAAATGACTCTTTAAAGTCTTGAACCTACTTACCATTGTCACAGCAAATGCTTTAGTGTAGGAACCAACATGCAAAGGTTTGGGGTTTGAAGAGTCTAGATTTAGATTTTACCTCTTTACCGTGAGGATGGTGAGGCACTGGAGCAGGTTGCCCTGAGCAGCTGTGGGTGCCCCATCCCTGGGAGTGCTCAAGGCCAGGCTGGATGAGGCTGGGGGCACCCTGGGCTGGTGGAAGGTGTCCCTGCCCGTGGCAGAGGGCTGGAACTTGATGCTCTTTAAGGTCCCTTCCAAGGCAAACAATCTTATGAGTCGGTAATTACTGTGTGTGCAGATCTTATTTTAGCTATTTCATATCCATTGGAGAATAAAGTCTCAACTCTGTAAATACAAACAGCACAGACAGGGTATGGTTCTTTCATGGAAATGACTTAATTAAGAATGCAACTTAGTTCTAAGTTACACAGATTTACAACTTTAGGATCTGAAAATGGAGAGAGGGGGTATTTAATTGCATCAGCAACAGCAAAAAATACATCTTAACAGTAATAAGAGATAGCGTAGTGACATAGTAATAAATTCTGGTTACACAATCGCATTCACTGCTGGCAGTAGTTTGTTTAGCTCCTTAAAAACATTCTAACAGTTTAGATAGGAAGTCTTTCAGTTATTATGCTAAACACAGTTGTGTGGTCATCTAATTTTGTCTTGAGTCCGACATGATTGAGTCGGATAATTGCCAGATACTGTTTTACTGATTCTATTTCAAGGCACTAGTACAAATATTCTCAGAAATAGCATAGCATTGTGGTTAACATAATGCTGATGGAATGTACCTTTATGTTTTGACAGATTGTTTTTTCTTTGCAGCTTAACAGAAGGCTTTATTAAAAACAGAAGCAGCTACTGATCAGATAGTGCAGTAGCACAGATAGCACAAAACTTTTCTTAGCTTTGGAGTTAAGGAAATTTGGAGCAATGGTGATCATTAGTTACAAGTGTTTTAATAGAAAATTATTAATTCTCAAAAATTTGTTCAAAATAATAAATCTAAAGGGTTTCAACAAATTAAAGTGCGTCTAATGGGACAGCAGATTTCTTGTTTATTACTGAGTCTTAAGTGCCACCTGCTGGGCAGGAAGCAGGAGGGGATCCCTGACTCTGGACACAGTGCTCCCTTAGCCAAGGGGCTAAGCAGCAGTCAGGTGTATCTATTTCCATCATGTTGAAGATGGAGATTTTCAGTTTTGTCTGTGTGTGTTACATAGTTAAGGCTTGGCAGGCTAGCTGGTCTAACTGCAGTGGGTAAAGGGTACTTACAGGAAAGAAGTAGATACAATTGAATTTCTTTTTACATTGTTACAGTATTATTATGGAATTTTTTTAATGCTGGATTATTTTGTTTTGCTGTTGGGAGGATTTTTTTAAACTTAGTGATAATTTTTAACATCTACCCATTGTGTTCTTCCTGTGGCTTGGCACATCTCTATAGGAGCCACTTATTCATCCTGGAAATGTAGGGCTCCTAAAAAAAATCAGCAACAGCTTCTTCCCTTTCTGCCAAGCACCAGGGTGGTGATTTGCTGTTTTGCACTCAGGTGGCTGCAGTCCAGGTCTGTGGGAAGTTTGAGTAGTGGCACGCAAGTTAAGGTAGATTCAGCCTGTTACTTCTCAGTCTGTTATTTCTCAGTCTGTTTTGCGTGCTGCCAGCTGCTTTTTAAGGCAGAGAGACACAGTTAATAACCTAAACCTTAGTTATCTGGTCAGAGCCAGGCACAAATGTCTCTGATGCAGTAAAATCTTTTTTTAACTTGTAAGATCTATATCTTTAAATGTAAAAATTGAGCTGGAATTAAATAGGTGTGAGGGAATACTCCCTATTGCAGTTGCTGACTCTTGTAGGAACTTACAACATTTACAATAGCCCATTCAGTAGAGGGGGAGGAACAAGCATCAGGAAAAGTATCACAGATTTCTGTTTGTAATGAAAACAAACTAGTATTGGGACTGGCACCATTGGAAAATCCTACAGACCTCTCATCCTTGAGGGAGACGAGTTTCTGAGCCAAGGGGAAGCTGTGTAGACTCCCTGCAGTATCAGTAGTTCAGGTCTCATCAATAGCATTCATACTTCTCACGTTATAAATACTTCACTGGACAGTCTCAAAGGGCCTTACAAATATTAATGAATCCTCACAGCATTCATATGGGGTGTTATCTCCACTCCACAGACGGGGAAAATGAGACAGAGAAGGTAAGTAGTTTACCAAGATAACACAGTGAGTCATGGGCATCGTCTGAAGTGGGAGAAAGTCTAGCCTCCCCTTTCCATGAATGTTAGGTATTTGTTAAATATTATCTACAAAAATTAAGTTATGAAAATCTTATCACATACACTGCAATCACATTGGCTTATAAGATTTTATTTTTTTACAGAGTCTTCTTTTTTCTTTTTCTGCCTATGTTTGTATGATGGAAAATTCTCTTTTACCTCCTGTCAGTCTCTTTATCACTTTCTCGTGAACCTTTATTTTGCTTTCTTATTTTTGGCTTCAGGCTGTTTCCTAGCTACCTTGAGACTGTGATAACAGACATACTGGCTCCTAATCTGCAGTGGCATGCTGGAAGAACAGCAGCTGCCATCCGCACTACAGCTGTATCATGCCTTTGGGCTCTTATCCACTGTGAAATGCTTTCACCAGAAGAGGTAAATTCTCTCTTTCTCATCAAATGTACTTTGAAATCTTAGGCAAGAAGATAAAACAAATACAAGGGGGAAAAAAAGAATGAGTCCTTATTGTAGGTAATATTTCCAGAGGGACATGTAGTTTTCATAATAAAATTCATTAATTGTAATTGAGTATTAATAATGGAAATGATCAGTAGTGGAAGGACAATGATATTCTGATAAGACACCTGAGGCTGGCAGTATTGTAAAGCTGTAGAACTCGCCATCATCAAATTTTGAGGATCTTGTTGTAGTGTAACATTAGTTCTGTAGCACAAAGTACTAACCGCTGTTAGCACAACTTGGGTACTTGACATGACTGGACCCCTAACCAGCACCTGTGCAGCAGCACTGGAGCTCGCCAGGACGTGTTTCTGTGTAGTGGGGCAAAGACAAGTTACCTGGTTGCCTTGGGGCCCACTGGTCCATTTAGGGGAAAAAAAAAAAAATATTACTGGAAAGGGCAGGAGAACTTGAGATGGGTCTTGAAAGGTATCTGAAGAAGCTGAAGTAGAGAGCTAACGAGTACACTTGAAGAAACGTTTGGAAGTGATGCACTGGAAATATGTTAAGGGAATTTAAAAAAAAATAATTAAAGTTATTAAATGTTCATAGTCTTTATTCTCTTAGTAACAAACATTAACTGAACAAAGTGCTTGAACACGTGTAACTGGCTGAGTTCATATATATGAAAACATTTTTATCACGCTACTGTTCTGGTTAAACATTTTTTTATGAATCAGTGCCTTAATGCCTATTTTGCATTAATGTGTACAAAACGTACATATTAACAGCAAATCACAAAACTCGCTAAAGGCTGTATCACAACAGTCTTTACTGAAAAGCTTCCTTTTAGAATAAGAGCGCCATCTACTGGTACATGTGCATAACCTTCGTCTCCAAAGTATTTCAAGTCTTGCCTACAGGTTTTTTTAAATAAAAAGGCAAGCAAGTTTAAAGCTTTTACATGTTACATAAAACTAATCTGCATATATACTGAGCATTCATGAACTGGATGATCGACTGGTGGATTTTCATTTGCCAAATGTGCTTAGAGGCAAAAATAGAGCTGTTTATCTTGCAAGATTTTCAGGTTAACTTTTATAGTTACCTTTTTCTTTTTAAACTAAGCCAGCCATTATTGGTCAGACCTAATGGTAGCTTCTGTAACCAGTAAGCATACTGGTTTAAAGTGACTGAAAAGCTGTTCTGTGTTTTTCCTGTTAATTGTAGATCTTAAAAGTCAAAGACAGGCTAATGCCCCAGGTTATTGCTGCCATGGATGAAGACTCTAAAATTACTCGGCTGATGGCTTTACGTATTGTTGGTGTATTTTTAAAAGTCTGTGGGAGGCAGTTTGATGAAGATAAATTTACCAGCATTTACACAGGTAAGTGTAAAAGTTTAATTTTTTTACTTTTTTTTTTTACTTTGTTGTTTTTTTTTTTAATAAAGATCTCAGTGTTGAGGAATTACAGTTGGTTTTTTATCTGAAGTATCATAGTTACCTTAGCTTTTAAGGATGAAAAGCTTCATGCCGGAGCAGTGGGCGGATTCACTATATAGCTTTAGGAGTCACTTTGGGGGTTGTCCACCTCACCTACAGAATCACTGCAGCTGGTAGCAGTGAAAGCACTAAGGGACTGGGCAGTAGCAAAACCTGCTGTATGTCACTATGGTGCCTGCCTTTAATGCCACGTAAAGAGCAAAAAGCCTTTGAGTAGTCTGAGATGTGAACAGGGGCAATTTTATTTAGACTCGGTTTTGCAGCTGTTCTTATTTTACTCCCATTATTCTAATGCTATTTCTGTGTTCTCTTATCTAGTATTTTAACTATCTAGGTAGTTCTTCCCCAGAATAATCTTATAGATATATAAGGAAATAAAAAAAGTGCTGCACAAAATCATACCATTAGCAGCATCTTTGTATATGAGAGGCAGTTTAATGTCTTAATCCTGCAGAGACTAAGCATGGTCTTTAAGCCGTCTCATTACCAGTTTAAGCGTATAAAGTATACATACACATCTTAGAAAATCAAGGTGTTAAACACTTCAGCAGGCATTGCTGAGTGTGACTCCAACAGCACTTGCCTCTTGCAAGGCCATTCTGTAGCAGCTTTTTAGCTGCAGTATTTCGTTTCGTTGAGGTGGTGTATTGCAGACCAGTTAACGTCCTTTGGAGATGCCCTCGCTCCCAGTTGAGCAGAGCCGAGCAGTATTCCCAGCGTTATTATGCGTTAGACCACTAGATGGAACTTCACTCAGTATCACGGCCTTTGCAAGGCTTGCCAGTAGTTTATCTGCATTGCTTCCTAGTTTAGACTGCATGAAATAATGTTCTAACTATAGTGAAAGCAGAACAGTAATGCATTATATAAATGGCAGTCACATTGTTCTCCTTGCTGTGTTTGAGGGCCAAGAGCAAGCCATTTCATTGTACCATAAATAGACTTGAATAGGTAGTGGGTTGGGCTCTTTATTTTTTTATTTTTTTATATATATTTTTTTTATTTTTTTAGAAAAAAAGGGGAGGGGGGGGCACGGGGAGAGAAAAAAACCCTAAGCTAGAGCGCTGTAATGTCAAATAGAGCTATTATCTGTAATGCTTCTTAGGATGATGTTTAAATGCTAAACAATGAATCAGGAGAAGTACAGTCTCTGCTATGTGACAGGATTTACGTTCTCAGAGATACACACAAATAAACCAGACTTTCCCCAACTCAGCATCTTAATGGCTGATACTTTTTCTTCTATGGCACAGTAGAAATCTAACAACAAACGTTTTCATTTTGGAAAAATACACGATCTGACAGTTGTTGAAGTATATCTTTACATCTTGCATATTCAAATAGTCTGCAATGCAGTAATACTTGATAGAAATACTGTGCTTTATAAAGCATAGAAATATTTAAGCTCTGTACCTCAGTAATGCATTAACAGACATTCATAGTATCACGTTAGAGTGCTAGAGAATGTTCAACTAATCTAAATGATGTTGTACATTTCTTTTAATGTTTTTGACAACATAACAATCCAATAACAACGCAGGGCATGCTTTTTAGGAACAATGCATGCCATGTATTCACAATGTTCCAATGACAGAAATACATCATAAATTCAACAATCATTTCAACGATGACAAAAATACATTTGTTTTTTCAAATGCAAAAGGTAACGTTGCCGTTCACAGTGCTGTTTGGTTATTTATATGCTCCTTTTTCAGAAGTTCTAAAGCGTCTGGATGATGCTTCGTGTGATGTACGACTGGCAGCTGCTCACACCTTAACTAATTGGTTTAAATGCTTAAAGGACAGTGATGTGAAATCTGCGATGGAAAGTCACATTGAGTTTCTGTACCAAGAACTGTTGATACATCTTGATGATCCAGATCAAAACACCCAAAATGCAGTCCTAGGTAAGGCTTTCAGTTGTACGTATTTTTAACAGTGCTTTTTAAATCATGTTTCAAGTGTTACGTGAAGTAGCACATGCAAGTAGAGATGAATCCTAACAGGCTAGGAGCTTTCCTTTGGGTTTCAGTGGGTGTGAGCTCAGACCTTCTGCCTGTGCACAGCATATGATGTTTTATCTGGTTTTCACCAGAAGGGGAATATCCGTGAATCTGATGCATCACAAGACTTTATAGATGGCAAACAGGTTATGGAGCACAGACACTAACCACTGCAGGATGTAACTGCATCCTAGTGTGCTTGATGGATTCTTTGGGATTTATTAATGTATTGGTCTGTGTTCAAGCATGTAAATGTCACAATACAGACCTCAGCAAATGAGGGAGGTATCGGGTTGTCATGACTGCACATGTAGAACAATTTCCAGGTTAGGTTTTAGTTACTTTGAGGGAACTTAAATAGTGAAATGCAAAGTGGCTAATGATTTAAAAAACATTAATTTTGGTTTACAGAAGTTTTAAAGGAAGGAAGCGTGTTATATCCAGAACTGCTCGTGAGAGAAATTGAAGGGGCTGTACGTAAGCATCAAACACCAGTGTATTGTGATAAACTGCTACATCACATTCAGTCAGCCAAAGAATCAGCTTTTTGAATCAGTGCTGAAATTCTTTTTAGTGAACTGTATGTGAAATCTGTATGATCTGGATTACTTTCATCTTTTCATTTGCTTAAGAAAAGCTGAGTAATAAATTTATTGTTTTTTCTTTGTCAGTTCCCTATTAGCTCATTTAAAATCAAATTGGCACAATTCTACGTTCTTTGCTGTTTGAACTGTTCTTTGTATTTGCTAGCAATAAAACAGTGTTTTAATTCACTTTGCATTGGGAGATTTTTAGATACAAGGTTTAAAGGAGGAGTGTTTTTCAGGAATTTGACACTGCAATTGAGAAAGATTATTTAACAAAGTAATAGTCTAATGTCGAAGTTACTAATGTAATTCACTGCGGACTCAGTCTTTCAAGGAACATCTCAAACTGTGGATGAAATCAGATTTTGTAGAGTCAGTCTGTGAGGATCAGTTTTGTCAGGACAAAAACCCAGCCAAACTCCTCTTGCATAATGCAGCAAAAATTTTATGATGTTTCAAGTACTCATTATGCTGGTACAATAAGGAGCATATTCAGAGTAGGTGTCACTAAAGGAATAGTTTTTATTGCCACTGTGTTACATTTCATGACTAAGAATAAAAACCTTTTTTAAATTAAGGTTTACACATGGGAGGAAGTATGTTGTTTTGTCATTTAGATTAACAGTATTTATATTTTTGTATTAAATATATTGCATCTGGAGTTTTTATATTTATGCCATTGTGCCTTGGAAAGCAAGAAATGTTTATTTGCATATTACTTTGAAATGAAATTCTGCAACATTAGGTTAAAGCTTGATTTATTTTTTTAGAAGACCTTTGTGGTTTTAGTGTTGTCTCATTCTCAGCTATGTAATAAAGCAAGCTGAAAGATTCTTGTCTACGTCATTGTGGGGTAGTGTGCTATTTATTGTACACACAAATCATGGAAAATCAGGATCCTGATACATTTTTATTTCTTTTTTAATTCTCTGTATAACAGGCAAAACGTGCTCTTTGGCTTCTAACTCCCAAGTGCTTTGGCTTTGTATCAAGTCTAAAAACAGAAAAATAGGCTCAGTAGGGTTTGGTAATACTCCTTATGCTGTAGGAAGTCCTCGTGTTTGTTTATCCTTCTGACTTAACTTTACCTTTTCAGATTTGTGACATAATTGTTAACCCAACCATGACCTCTTTACAGCAATATCTACTTGCATTCTCAAAGAAACCTTTGAGAGAGATTAGCTAGACAAGACAAGACTTACTCGTAGCTTAAAAGCAAAGTCATGCAAACTCATGGCTACTTCTACACAATATGTTAGCTTGCTTCGAAAATTCAGCCAAAAAGGGACAATAATACTAACGATGCAGAATAATTGAGTAGTTTCTTATTGATCCAAAAGCTATTTTGCATTCCTGTAGAATAGGATACTCATTTTAGATCATATGTACTGTCTTAAAGTTTACTTTTCTCTTCATGAAAAGCCAAAATAGAACCATTCCTGTATTGAGCAGTGTTTTAGTTTACTAAAAACTATTTAACTCGCTATACCTGGAGGTTCAGCTGAAATTCTTAGAAGGGGAAATGTGAGTAAAATAAAAATCCCTCAAGATAGTAAATGGAGTGGAGAGGTGGTGGAGTCTCCAGCCTTCAAGATAGTTAAAACTTGACTTACCACAGCCCTAGGAAACCTGTTCTACCTGACTCTGCTTGGGCAGGGATTTGGACTGCATGATCTGGAGAGGCTTCTTCCAGCTTCAACTGTTCTGTGATTCCATGACATTGTTTCCTTAGTCTAATCGGTTATTAAAAAGCCAATTTAATTAGACTGGAAACAGACTACATAACTATCCTAGTTGACCCCATCGAGTTTTCATTCAACTGTTGGTTTCAACAAGTTCTCAAAAAAAAATATTTCAAAGTGTTGCAAAGCAGCAGGTTCTTCTAATACAACCTGAAGTTTTGCTTCAGCAGCAAGAACCAGTTCTTATTGTAAAGTTGCCTTGAAAGTCCACCAAATAAATCCCACTTAATGGTATTACTACAGGCACATATTTGCTTCCTATGTTGGCAAAATTTAGATTCTTTTACTTTACCACTAACTGTGGCCTCATGATAGCTGCAGTACAAATGCTATACGGGTGCTTTTAATTATTCTTGTGATCTAAAGAAGAGCTATTTGAAAACCCAACTTCAAATGTAGGATTAGAGGAGAGAACCTTCTTAGGTGAAGTGAAATCTAGTGAAAGTATTTAAAAATGTTCTAAACCTGGTACAGAAATAGTAAGAACTGAAGTATTCATCAAGGTTGATACCTCCAGCAGCCTGGGAAATTTTTTTTCTGCATAGGTTGAGCAATTTTGTTATCTTTCAGAACAGTCTGCTGTGGGATGCCTCCCAAAGAGAAATCTCCGCATCATCCAACAAACCAGCTTTTTTTTTTGAGAGCCAGGAGAGCTTTTTGAATTGAATATTCTAATAGTCCTTCTAGAGACGTGTTAAAGAGCGAGTTGATCTTGTTCACACATGTATGACCAACTAGATATCTGCCACTACGTCCTTTTATTAGAAAGTGTTCTCAACAGGAATTCAGCAATGCACTGACCCTGCTTATAGTTTACCATAGTTTAATTTATATAACCCAAATTTCTCCAATCCAATTATGAAAAAGTACTGTAACTGAGTCTTCTGTGGATGGTATTTGAGACTGTGTTTTAAAGTTATGTTCTTTGAGACTCTGCTTTCTCAGCTTCAACCATTAACTGCATCAGTAGGAACACAATTGAAATGTACAATTTTTTTTTTCTTTTTTGCTAGCTCAGCTATTACATGTACTAGATTTTATTTGCATTCGTTGCCTAATGTGACTAAGATCATATTCATTACATAACTTTTTTAAGCAGGGGCAATTTTTTTTTGGGCAACGGAGTTATCTCAAAATTTCAGACTCTTTAGATAAGCAGGCTTTAGCCCTGCCCTTCCTGTGACGAGCAGATGTGCTTCTGTCTTCATTCTTGTCAGCTAGAAGACCTGTTGTGGAGGATCTGGGGACTTGGATTCTCAGTAAAAGAAAGGTTTCGGTAAGTGAATATCTAACTGAATATAGAATCTTCTAAATATTAGTTGACTACCTTAAATAGAATCTATTAATTAGACATTGAGAAAGTACTGTCAAACGAGGCACCTAGACTTTGAAAGTCTACATCAGAGAGCATTTCTAGGAGAGATGGGAGGTTAAGTATGTTCCCAGATCCATCCACTTCTCATCCATGTGGGTCCTTACAGGCAGTCCAGATTTCCTCAGAATGCTTTAGGCAGATTGCAGATAGCCTGTCTGCAGGTTTCTGGCAGTGCATCTGAGCCCCGGTAAAGATGCACTGATGTACTTTGCTTGCGTACGCAGTGTGCTCCCCGGAGACTAACTGCTAGTTATGACCAGAAAGTTATTATAAACTATAATAACCCATCAGAACTTGAAGCCTAATTTCATCTCTCCATATAGAACTTCAGTTATTATAGTATAATATCTTTCTGGCTATAAGTGGAAATAACCAGAATTAACTAGTATAGTATAGTACAGTTTTACTATACTATATACTATACTATAGTATTATAGTATCATGTAACCATAACAGTTATTAAACTATGTTTTACTTATTATTTACTGTATTTAAATTATTATACTATAATAGCTACAGTTCTCTATATGCATATTAATTTAGAGTTCCGGTGGGTTATTGCATAGGGTTTATGCAATAAACCTCTCACTTGGAGGAAGTCCCTTGTCTGCACAATGCAAACACACGAGCAGTGTCCCAGACGTACAGGACCATCTTGGCCTGTGGAATTCAGACGCCACTTTCCAAGGCACCAACTTTGTTTCATTTGAAGAATCTGTGTTGTGATCACCACATGGGAAGGTGAGCAGCTTTTGGCTAGAAAAGTGGATCATGGTAGATACGTAATGGACTGCTCCGTGCCTCAGCCCTTTCACGTGAAGCTTTGGCCACATTTTAAAAAGAAAGAAAAATAAAGAAAAAAAAATCTTCATTATTAGACAGCTGAAGGATCAACAAAAATTACAGTTAACAGGCTTGTGTCCATTTACTGAGATCAATCCCCCAAGGAAGCTCATGAACAGCCGTAACTGAGACGAGGCAGCAGATGAGAGCTGTGAGGAGAACGGCTGCTCCGTCGGCCTGCCTTGTATGTAATCGGCTTTTCTTGTTAATGTCTGAAATCCCCTGTAAGTCAGGACGATGGCAGGATCTAGTGGCAAAATGGAATTGAAGTACTCTGCAGCTCTCGTTTAACTGATAACCTAATTGTTCTCTATGGAGTGCCCAATGCCTTTGGCTGACAGCAATGATGGTGTAGAGAAAGGGCCCTGATGAGCATAACCATAAAAATGTGATGCAGATGGAGAGAAACTTTAATGAGCAAGAAATCAGATTTCCAGGTATTTTACACAATTTTCATACTTGTGCATATATATGATTATCTCCACTTGGACATAAGGTCACTGCACTTCCTCACACCAAGGAACAAACCCACAGCATCCCCCTTGCCTGGCGCACCCCTGACACGTGCAGCCACAGCACCCCAACTCCAGCATCCCTCCCCAGGCTGCTGCTGTGCTCCCTGTGACTCAACTTCAGTGCTTGCCCAAGCCCACCACCTCCAGATGCTGAAGCAGGGATCGGGTCCCCTCACAAACCCATCACGGTGATGCAGTGCCATCACTGTCCTGTGCTCAGCAGTCCCCCAGTCTGCACAGTGCCTCCCAGCACCCCTGCATCGGTGAAGTACATACCCATGGCGTGTTGGCCCTCCGTAGCCATGGGAAGAGCAGCATTTCACCCTTTCCAACCTTTGCAGCGGTGTGCCCTGCTCGGTACCCAGTATTATCAGTCAGAAACACCTTGCCATACTGGTTTCTGTCACATTCAGTCTGTACCTTCAATCGCTGTGGGGACCTGTGCCTTTTGATGGCAAGGACCAGAATGCAGAGCAGAACAGGTTTGCTCGGGGTGAGTGCAGGAGTGTCATGGCAACGTGAGTGGGAAGGGACAGGAAGGGAGCAATCGTGGGAATCATGATGGGAAGAAGAGCTAGGACTAGAGAAATGTGGACCTTGGGTTGGTTTGGCCTTGTATTGCAGTTTGCCTGTGTCTGGTGTTGGTTAAGAAAGCTTTTTTCCCCTCAATTCCTAACTGCCCTCTACAGTGTTAAAATGGAAACAATTTTAATAAAATCAATTTTTATTCTTACTGACCATTTTTCTACAGACTTCAGCTTAGCCAATAAAATTAAGTGAGCCCGCTTTATGTTCAGAGCTTGTTGGGTGCTGAAAAACTTTAAACTTTTGTCTGCCTCGGAGTGCTTTCTTCTGAAGTGCGGAAAAATTAACTCCCTATATGCACCAGCTTCTTTTAACAAAACGGGGACATCCAACCAAGTTTCCCTCAAATCTTAGAGGCCAAAGGTTCTATTGCTCCTTGTAGCTGAGGAGTGGAGGGAAGGCTGAATCTAAGCCACCCTCCTCCAGCCTCTTGGCCTGGTCCTGACGGAGAAACAACTGTTCAGGACACTTAAGAGCAGCCCAGGGAGCTGGAGTAATGCCCAGGGAGAGAGACATGCCTTGTCGTGCCGTGCGGAGCACAGCCAGCCCTGGCCAGGCTCCAGGGGAACAGGGGGGAGAAACATACCCCGGAGGGTCTGGCCTCACACCACCAAAGAATTTCAGGCAGATTGAAACTAAGAAGTGATTTTCCTGACGATCTTAAGCCCTTAAACACTGTCTGCTCTAAAGACAAGAAAGCAGGTGTGGAGTAAGTACAGTAAAGGGAAGGGGTGGTCAGAGAAGTGAGGTGATTTACCCTTCTGCACAGCTGGGAGAGGGCGCCTGGCGAGGGGTGCAGGTCTACCAGGCTCCGTGGGGGCTGCCAGGTGTGACTGGTGGCAGCTCAGCTTTGGCTGCAGCATCTTGGGACTTGCACAGAGCTGGAGCAAAGCTCTTGAAGTAAACAGTAATCGCCTAAAATCAGCGCTACAGAGACGTCAGCTAACGTCTTAAGTTAATGTCTTCATTTTGCTGCTTTTTTGTTTGGGGATTGGCTGATTTTACCCATTTTGAACACAAACAAGTACACAAGAGTGTATTTATTTGATAATTACGTATTTATTACCCACTTTTTCCTAGCAAGCGGAGTCATTTCTCCTGCACGCACGGAGAAATCACAACTTTTGGCCCGATCACCCTTTCCCTAGTGACACATTCCCTACCCTCTGCTTACCGCCATTTGGCCTGTCCCTGCTGCCCGTGAGGAAACCTCTGGGCTGGGAGGCTGGAGGTGTAACGAAACGCGACTCAAGACAGATTTCAGACTGAGGGCCTACGTCCGCCAATATTCGGCCAGCGGAGCCAGCTCCAGGCCTCAAGGGCGCCGCTGACAGGGGCCGGCGGACCCTCAGCCCTGCGGGGCTGGGGCGCTCCCACCCGACGGGCCCGCCCGCGGCGCCTGAGGGGAGGGCGGCGGGAGAAAGGGGGAGACGGCCCGGGAAGGGCGCGGAGACGGCCCGGGAAGGGCGCGGACACGGCGGGAAGACAGTCACCGGGGTCGCACTCGGCGGAGGCCGAAGCGAAGCCGGCCGACGACTCCCCGCAGGCCCCAGGCCCGCGGCAGGGCGGGGCAGCGCCGGGCGGGGCGGGGCGC
>JAVJGJ010000047.1:31683802-31708883 GCA_035590215.1 Microhierax caerulescens | reverse complement strand
TGGGGGCCGCAGGTGCCGTGTGTGCAGGGCGCTGGAGCCTGCCCCTTGCAGGGCGGCTGGAGGGGTGCGGAGCGCCAGCGTGCGGTAGTGCTGCTTTGTGAAGACCCTCCGGTTTTGTTAGTGCCTCAGATTATCGCCTGTGTCTGGGGAGTCTTTGCCTGTGTTTGGGGGGTGTGTATCTTTACCTGTGTGTTGTGGGGTTCTTTGCCTTTAACCCTCGATGGTAACATCTGGTTTGAAATGGGGAATGTTATTGCTTGGGGTTTTTCGTGTTGTGTTTGGTCTTGTGGTTTTTGTCTTTTGGTGGTTGTTGTTGTTGTTTTAAAGGAATACCGATGTTTTAACAATGTGTGTTTTAATAAAATGTTGATTTTTAGCTTGGAGCTCTTTGCCCTTCAGCCTGTTTAAACTCGTAGTTAATTGGGTACGTGGAAACATTCTTCATGGAGTATATTTACTTAGGAATTTGCCTTTCTTTTCTACCAAAAAGAGTAATTTTATTGGTTATTCTGGATAGTAGTAGAAAACACTGAAATTACAAGTAAACAATGGCTTGCTCTCAGAAACTGATAGGGTTACATACCCTTTGTTCATTGTTATTAATAATTTGCCCAAAAGTCTGCTTAGCTTCTTGTGGCGTTAGTATCTTAAATCATAATGACTTAAACTTTGTTTGCTTTAAAAGGTAAGGATAGAATAGGTTCTACTTGAAGTAGTACTACCAGTAATCTCTCTAAGACTTTACATGTATAAATTTTTTTACCCCTAGTAACATAAAGGATAAGATATGCTGTCTTGCAAATTTTCTCATTCTATGACAGATTTCTACTCTGCAAGGGTCCTGTTTCGAAATGGCAATTTAGCACTTCCTTTGTCAGAAAGGGTCTTTGTGAGGAAATGTCTAGGTACTATGTTTGTGAAAGTCTACTTACATTCCCCGAAATACGCATGTGGGGGTTCATCCTTGTCCTTGCAAGGTGCTTGTAGTGTATATACAGTGTGTATTTGGTGCTGCCCGTCCCCATGATGCTTCTGTGCTTAAAGGCCACTATCAGAGCATCTTGTCACCTTCTGCAAAGCCAGGAAGTGTGCTGCCAGCCCTGCTAGGGTTTCAGTGCGGCAGGCTGATTCTGGAAGTGATTTTCAGATAAACGGGTTTAAGAGGTAGTGGTGCAGCCTCACGTTATTGGGATGCTTTATAGTCCCCATCATCTGGAGACAGCTGAGGGGCTTTGTGCAAAGGTAAATTCTGCTGCACTGATTATGGGAGTCCCTGTGCTTCCTTGTATTCTGATGTCTTAATCGGTGTCTCCTCCTGCCCTCCTACTCTGCTGATGTATTGGAACATCGATTCAGTTGAATTGCAAGGGAGAGGTGGTAGGTGAGATGATTGTTGTTGTCTGCTTCACCCAAAATGCAAATAATCTTGCTGCCTCCTCTGCAGGAATATGGAAGTTAGCTCGTAAGTTGAGGCACATCTAGTGTGCACTTGCAGTCTAGCTGAAATGTGTCCTTCTCTTTAATTTGCCTTTAGGTTGTCTTCTAAATGTATTCTTGTTACTTGGGTGTTTTTATGTAGCTACATGCTTAGTTCTTTCCCTATACATCCCTTAGTACTTACAGATAGATGTTTACGGGCTTCTGAAGAAGGAAAAAAGGCTGAAAGTTTGGGCGCAGTGATGCTTGCAACAAAGCTGATACTAAAACCCCTTCATGAATCTGAGTCCAGACAGATCTGTGGTACCTACGTCAGAAATCTGCTGGGCACCCAGTCATCTTTAAACTGGAACTAAGTAGTGCATCTCTCTCTCAGGTTCTCTGCCAAGTTTTGTGGCTTTCAGTTTCCAAAATATTTTATTAGTGTGTCTCTCTCCATTCCAGTTTTCTATGGAAGCTTCATACGCAAGAAGAATTAATACATGAAAGGCGGAGCGCTGTTATGTTTAACATATTATTAACATATGAGTGAACAGATCAGAGGCAGTTACTGTCTTCCACCCACCCTGGTCTGTTCTCTAGTTTAAGCTTCTGCTGCAATTAGTATGTAGAATATTTCTAAAGAAATTGAGTTGATTGCTTGTTTTGTGGGGCTTTTCTTGAAGAGATGCATAACTAAAATTAAGCTGTTGAACTAGTAGCCAGATTAAAAAAAAAATATGCAGTTTTGAAGTAAATTTTAAATACATGTTTTTTTAAAGTTGCAGTGGTTATCTGTGAAGATTATTTTCAAGTTCTGTTTATGTCAGTTAAGCCTGTTTTGCTGCTTTTAAAAACTGAGTAAAGATTTTTTCCCTTTGAGTCTTAATTAACTTTAGAGCATCAGACGAAGAGTAAATCAAGCTCCTGAATCTAAGAGTGGTTTCTAACTATGTTGTGTTTAGATGGCAAACCTGGTATCTTTACTGGAGATCTTGGTGCTATGAAAACCAGCTATTAATAGACCTACGCATAAATACTTTCAAGGTATTTTTGGTTAGTGGTGCCATTGTCAAATACATATTTTATCTCGTACTAACTTAATGATACATTTCAAACCTTATCCAATAAGAAGCACTATCTAAATTCTAGCACTTGATTTCTTAAGCAATCAAGTGAAGGAAGAACTGGTGGGGAAGGGGAAAAGATCAGGAAAGAAACTGAGCCAACGTGTTATTTTTCAAAGCCTGCTGTTGCTCTCCCCATATGGGTAGCAGAGGCAGGGAGGAGTCGGGTAGCTACTGCAAGCTGACTCGCATAGCCTAGCTTTCCGTGTGGGAAAAATACTGCTGGGTGTCAAAAGTATTATATCAGCTATTGAGCTGCCAGTTAAAAACTAGGGTTTCAACGGTGACGTGCTAAGCAGTCAAGATCAGCGCTGGTGGAAACTCAAGAGTTTTCCCTAGCTTGTGGTTTCAAAATAATTCTATTGGGGTGGCTCAATCTAAACAGATCAACCTTAATCATAGTTTTGAATTTCAGTAGGCATACGTCTGAGAAAACACTTGTTTTAAATAACAGCAAAACAGATATCTGAGGTTATCAAATCCTTAATTCTGTAATTTGCTGTCTTTCCATTTTTGTTACAGGGGAATCTGTCCCCACTTCTGACGTTCTAGAATGAGCTCTTAGTTGTTATTAACATATGGCAGCGGTTGTTATGTATTCTAACAGTATTTGCTGCTTATTGTAGCAAGAGAATTAGACCGTTTGCTAATACTTCCGCACTACTGATTCAGGCTTCCTCTAAACAACAAATTCTATATACAAGCCAGTGAAGGCATTATGGCTTTGGGACAAGTGAAGTAAGTCTAGAGAAAGATCACTTAATGGAAATTCTTTCTCTAGAACATATATATATATTTTTTTTTTTTTTAAAAAAGTGTAAATAACAGGAATGAGACCTTATTTTTCATTAAGCCCACAAATGTACAAGAGATGCTTGCATTCAGAAAGCTACTACAATGTTTAGGCCTGTAAGTTTTGATTTTTTTGAAACAAGAAGGAAACTGTCTTTGGTAATAATGGAAATACCTTTCCATCTTATTGACATCAGGATTTGGAGGCTACAGGTGGACTGGCTAAGAATATTTTAATGTTCCATGTAGTAACAAATTTCTTTTTGAGCCGCTATTGCCTGTACCTGTGACTTTGCTTTTTGTCTCTATTTTTTATGTACAAATGAAAAGTCTTTATTTCAGCATAGCAAAGTGCATCTCCAAAATAAGATACTTGATGTTTTGATTATAAGAATTGAAGTGTGTCTAGGGATATTTTTACCTTAATTTAGGCATGTCATCGCAGTTGTGTGGAATACCTTTTACTGCTTCTGAAACAGGAGCAGTGGGTAATCTGAAAATAGCCAGGATTCTGATTTGCTAACCATGGGCATCCAGGATAGCCAAATCTTTATTTGTTTGCCACAAGTAAGCTACTGTCAAAGGGTTTTTTCTAAAAAAGCAGAACTTCTTGCTAGTAAAACTGAGAAGGCTTCAAGGTTTTCTGCAAGTATTTTGAACTTGGGACTCAAATGGTACATAATACCACAAGTAGTCACCCATGCAGCTCCACATGTTTCTTGGTACAACGGTATTAGTTTTTATTTTCTTCCTAAAGCCATAACACCTTCCAAAGACCCCATGGAAATATTTACAAGTGTTGGTTGGGTGTTTTCAGTTTGGCTATTTCAGTTTTTTGGAAGCACATGGCACTCTGGAAAATGTACCTAATTCTAGCCATGTGACTCAGTTTGCAGTTGGCTCTTCTGCTAGTGTCAGTGTTTTTATGACAGGAATAAATGAACCGATACCAAATATTACAGCTCTAAGTGAAATGAAGGAAACTCCCTTACTGCATAATGGATAGTGTTCGGAGGTTGTAGAGTTAAGCGATTGGACTATATGATAAAAACTTTCTCAAGTTTCATCTCTGTTATGCTTTGCTGAGGCACAGAACAGCCTGTGCTTTGCTCAATGGGCTTTCAAAGCAAAACCCATTGCAAAGAGATTCTCTGAAAGCAAGACTGCGGGGTTTTTAAATTTTTATGCTTAGTTTCTGGACATGCTAGCCTAACTTAGTTCCTGTGGAAGTGCTGTAGTGTAGTTGTGGTAAGAGCTTGGCTCTTGTCACAGTAATGTTCCGGAGAACTCGGAAATTGAAAATAGAGTATCGTAAAGCAAGTTGAGGTCAGAAATACACTGAGCTTCATGCAGTAATGATAAGGGATATCTAGCACTAGCAGCAATACTGCTGACATACTGAGAGCTCCATGTTTCTGGTAACAGTACCTTTTTTATTTCAGTACTTCATAACACAGGCTGAACAATGCAAGGGCTCCTACATTGACTTTATGTAATTTTAAGTCGTTGCATTACTTTATTTTCACCTTTTACAGTATGATTTGAAACACTCAACATGGACTTTTCACGTCTACACATGTACACTCCTCCCCAATGTCTGCCAGAGAACACTGGCTATACATATGCACTCAGGTGAGAACTCTTTTCTTCTTGTAGAGAAACCGCATGTTCTCTGAATGTTCTTAATTCTGGAGAGTTTAGCTTTCATGGTAAGTAGCTGACTTTGAAGAAGCATGCTTTTTTACCTAGTCTGTTTTGAAAATAACTGCTGTGTCCTAAATGGAGGAAACAATACATGTTGCACAGGACAATGACTAAGATAATGACTCAGTGTTTATTAGTTGCTATGAATAACTAATCTCCGCCTAGTTACAATTGCTGTTTTATTTCTATAAATTCATCATCAAAATTCTTAGATGTTTTCTGGTTTGTCTTGTAACTTTTGTGCGCTTGCTTTTGCGACTTGGCACCATTTTCACTTCAAAACACTGGTGGGTACATACTCATCGCCGCTAGTGCAGAACTTGGCTGGAAGGCACATATTGATTACTGCTTTTAGCAAAACTGCCTGTTGTGTGACTGTAAAATCTGTATTCTGATGCCCTTGGTTTTTTTTCTTGTATCTTTTTATTAAACTGACTATTATTAGACTGGTTCTGTTAAATCACTTTGGTTTTCTAAAAATGACTGTAATGTGCTTGCTGTTTTTTGTTATGTTTTAAAAATAAATGTTGTGGTGCCCATTTGAGGGTTTTTAGCATTAATACAGCAGATTGTGGCTGCTGATTTAACAGCAGGAGAAGCTAGATAGATTAGTAAGTGTATTTTGAAGCAGGTATAGATAGTGAGCCTGAGCTATCTGGTGTAGCTAATTTTAAGTTAGAAAGACTAAAATTGTTTGTTAGGATGCAGTATGAGATTGCTTTTCTATTCTGTGCCTGTAAATTGTTACTAAGTATTCAGTGTGTATTAAAATGTAGTAATTGGCATGGGGAATACTTGGCTGCTTGCCAATGAAACAGAAGTTGGCAAAAACTGTAGCATTAAGAGATGGCTAACTTAATATTCTTGCTTTTGTGTCCTCCAAAACTGTAGCGTTGACAGGTTCTCTTGGGGATCATGGGAGGGTTTTTTTTTTTTGCTATAGCCTGATGGCAGTAGTGTTGCAAAATGGGATTTGTTTTATCAACTAAATTGCAACTCTTCCCAAATTTTTAGAAAAACATCAGTAAAATGTTGGTTAGATACAAGTGGGTTGACAAATTTCAAGAAAAGGCGTGCTGGACAATGAAAGATGATTTCTGTTATGTGCCTTAAGTCAGACAGCAGATTCACTATTACGTTACTATTTAGACAGCTCTACATTGCAAATGTACCTTTGAGATTGGCTGAAATATTTTAGCTTTCTTATTGAGGATAACTTGCCCACTGTGAGCAATGAAAGTATACTTTGTTTCTTCAGGTTGTTTAGATTTGTTTAGATAGTGATTCGTAAGTCTCTGTGAGCATATCTTAAAACAAGCTGTGAAACTGTAATTTGATTGCTTTTCCTTAGTTGTTTTATTTGTCTGAAATGCTACTGGTATGTTCTACTGTATAATCTTCTCCACAGCAACTAATCTTTCTCGCAGACAAAGGGAATAAGTAGGTCTTAGTATTAACTTAAGAAATTAAAATTGATTTATTGATTTTCTTTTTTTCTCTTATATGTGTTTCCAAGAGTTTTAGCAAAGTAAAGTTCAATGGCTTGCTTATCGGGGGTTAAACCCCTTCTGCTCTGGGTTTTTCTTTTTGCCCACTGTTTTGTTGGGTGAGAGCTCTGTTTCTCACTAAAGCAAACGAGAATACCACAGGAACAAAGATTAACCTGCCAGGAAAGGAAGATGCAGAATGATAAATCCTATTTGAAGTCTGGAGCATAGTTCATTATGACTCTGGGTTTTGTGTAGGTGGCAGTTGGTGCATTTGACTTCCTGTATAGCCAAAGATTGTTGTTTTGCACAACTGAGAACTTGGGAGGAGGCCTTTGTGGAAAGGGAGAGTTGTGAGTCTTGAAGCTTTTTGGCCTCCTGCTTTGCTGTGTTAAACTGTATTAGGTGTAGGTATTGAGACATGGATGGAGCTGCATAAGCTGAGGTTTAATAACTGACTTCATCAAGGCAAGTTTAGTTAAACTTGGTTGAAATTAACTTACTGTAATCCTTTCTTATATAGAAAGGAGGAATTAGCAAGCACTTCCTTTAAAATTTCCTATTGAAAGATTCTGTGAAGCTCCAAATATAATGGGGGGGAAACTACTTGGTACACCACCTGCTTTCAAGGTGTCAAGAAAGTAAACGACAATCTTTTGAGCAGACTCTTGTAGCTCTTCCTACCTTGGGTCAAGCAATCTTTGAAGAATCTGAGGAAAGGGTGGTGGGTTAGGCGAAGTTGCTAATCAGAAATACTTTCATGCTGAAATTAATTTCTTCTCCTTTTCCCCCTCACCTGTATTTGTTTGCTTGCATTCTGATCTGGCTTGTTCTGCCTTTGACAGTTCAATCTTTACAAAATCTGTCTGTGAGTTTCTTTAAAGAAATTGGCTAGTGCTTGTAGCACTGCAGAAAGAAGTACAGTGAAGTTAGATACCACAGAGCTATTAATAGAATTGGTTATGACCTATTAATAGAATTTATGTTAATGCTCACTGGGATTACTGTGTTCATAGCTGTTTGTAGTGCTTCTGCTTTGTGCTTTTACTCCTCCAGCTCAAATCAGAAAAGCATTAAACTAATATAGCTAAGTAACCTTTATCTTCCTCAAAATGCGAGTCAAACTTGTGAATCTCACCCACTTGTCAACATGTAACTTACACCCCCTTTTCAGGCTAATCTTTCTCTTTAGTCACTGTCATCCTTTGAGTCGTTTTTGTCAATTTGGGTCCCTTTAACACTTCTTTCTTTTCACAAATATGATTTAATTGGGTAAGAATTTGGGTTGATCCCACCCCCCGCCATGTCAGAGCACTAAATCAAGATGTAACTTTCTGCAAAACAGTTGAATAAAATCCTCTGGGGTTTTTATGCATGTTCTGGGACTGATTGAAGCAATAGCTAAACAACTCAAGATAGTGGCCTTCTGTGGTTTATGTAAGTAATGCCCTGGTCAGAAAGCATATGAACACTTGTATACTGATCATATGTCTACGTCCTTGTTAGAAGACGTCTGTTTAGCTGTAGGTCTCCAGGTGTATTGCATTAATCTGTTGTTATCTTCAATAATCAAGAACATTAATGCCCATTTCATGCCAAGGAATACTTATAAAATAAATTACACTTTAGGTCCTCCAGGCAAGGCTGTAGGCCTGCTAATATCGGCAGACCCCATTCTCGTTCCCGTTATATATTTATAACTTGAAAATTAACTCGCTGAAGTTTAGGACATTCTTATCCTGTAGACATCACGTGAAGGAGGTATCAAGGGAATAGCTAGGAAGCTGGAAATGTAAGACTAGATCCAGTCAGCAGATCTGCCAGCTGCCGTGGGAGCTGTTTTGTCAGGGGAAGGAACCAGAGTCCGCACTGTTTGTGCAAGTTGTCTAGATTGTAGGCTAATTGCATCTCACCTTTGAGTTGTTTTTTGGTTAGCCATACATATTGAATAGGATTATTATAAACACTCAGGTTCATTTCTGTCCTGTGAAAGGAAAGGCAGGGTTGGGTTTTTTTGCTGTAGTTATTTCTGTAGAAGAAAAAAAGGTTGCTTTCCGAAGTGTAGAAAGCGAGATGGCAAGTTAGGAGACTTCTAGATACTGTCCTGCTTACAGAGGACAGGTAATTCACATTCAGTGTGAAAATAATTGTTATGCTGCATAAGCAAGAAAGAAACTCCTTTATTTTTTTTTTAAGAGGAAAAGAGTCCATTCTTTTATTTTTAGTTTGTAGAGCCTGATTCTAAGATACCTATTCAACCCAAATTGATATAAATGCTCATTGAGATACTTCGTAACAGCAAGTGTTCCTAAACAGAAACAAATTGAGGCTGGTCACAGCTGTTAGCTTGTCCTGTGTACTTTGTGTTCCTGTGAATTGAGTATCTGTAAGAAACATTGGGTGAAGATGAGCAAAAGCAAATGCGTAGTGCAAGTGTAAATAGCTAAACTGAGTTCTGAAGCAACTGTTTAGGGAGGGACTCAATAGTAAACTATTGTGGCTCCGACCCTTTCAGAATGAACAACAGGAGGAGCCATATTTAACCCATGTTCTCACTCCACATCTGTCAGAATGCAAGCTAAATTAAATATTTTTGAAAACTGTAAAAATTATATCCTTTTGTACTTAACCAAATGTAGGCTAAATCTGTTTTCACATGAGGAGGCTTCTGTCTTATTTCTTCTCCCCATTCCACCCAAATGTAAGCAAGGATTAATAAATATAACGTATATGGTAATGTATGCAAGGTTTGTCTTAAGCTGTGCTCAGACTTTGGATGCTGAGTGGTTCTAGAACCTGGCCTCCTGTTGCACAATAATGTTGCTGCACGATACCCCTTAACAACAAGCTGGGCTTTCAGTTCCATGACTGAATGTTTCCTTTGATTGTAAGTATGAGTGTTCTGCTTTAGGCTAAACTTCTGTTTTAATAAATGTGTTTCTTACTGGCTCCTGTTTAATCTGTTTGTGTGTGCCTTGTGTTGCTGCTTCCTCTCCATTCTGAGTTTCCGCGGAGGTTCTGAGAGCGCCAAGTGTGGAGTTCCTGGGGTGGTGATGTGAAGCTTGTCTACATGTAAACTTGCCTCTGTAGGATAAAACAGATTAAAGACTCTAAACATAATTTCATTTGTTCAGAGTTAAATATTTCTAATGATTTGTGTTAAGTTAAAAAAATCTTTTAAACAGGCTTTTTTTAAGGATAGTTAAACTAATATAGCTAATGTAGGGAAGTTTTTAATTATCCTGAAGTGGGGGACGTTACTACTTGTTGGGAGATGGAAGTTCAGAGTAGTGCAGCATGTGGATCTTTGCCTCTCAAAACAAGGAACTGGCAAAAAAATAAGCGAAAACATTGATTAAAAATGAATCTTTTCCCTCTAACTTAGAGTGCGTCATGATTTTTAATTTGCTGCTAGGCGTGGTGAAGAAACTGGCATGAATGGCTTCCTCTCTGAAACTGGTCCCAGAAGAACTAGGCTGTCTAATGAGTGCTTGCTCTGGCTAAACCTCAGATGTGGTTTCTATGGTGGCTGTTTCTTTCTAACTGTGATTTGCTTTCAGTTGTTAAACTTGTAATACAGATTGCTTAAGAGAACCTGGAATATCTACATACTGCTGAATTATTTGGGTTACATGGCGTATCTTAAGAGAATTGCTCCATAACCCTAAATAAACTGCTTTTAATGGAAAACTTAAGACTAGCTTGAAGGGCATGTTTGTTACCAAGTTTAAGAGAAAATTCCCTTAGTAACTTTACTGTTCTTATTTTGCTGCAGTTCAAGTTATTCTTCTTCTGCTTTGGACTTTGAGGCTGAAAATAATATAGATCCAGTGTTTGATTCGCCAAGAATGTCACGGCGTAGCTTACGGTTAGCTGCTGCAGGATTTAGTAAATCACCTGATGCACAAAATTATGGCTTTCGTGACAGCCCTTATGCCGGAAACTTGATCTTAGGAGGACATTCTTCTAAGTAAGCATTTTTATCATCACAAGTTAATTTATTTGGTTTGAGTCTTGAGATTTCCTGTTTGATCACAATAGTATAAAGCCAGGTTACCTACTGTCTTATTCTTTGTTCTCAGTGTTGACTGCCATGCTTTGAAAATTATGTTCAGTATATGGGTTTTGGTGATGTCTTTGTAAAAGTTAGGTGCTTGAAGGTGAGGATTTTCTTTTAAGCCTGATTTGGTCTGTCTAGTCACATCACTGTTGAAATACCTTGACTGTTTATTCATTTAATAAAATGAGAGAGTAACAGAAATTTTCATCTTTAGTGCTGTGTCTTACTTTACTTTGTTTCCTAGGATGGCAAAGGAACGCAAAAGTGTGAATAAACGATCTGGCACACCAAGGAGAAATCTATCAAGCTCTTCCATTTTTAGCCAAAGAAGTTTCAATAACCATGTCAGTGACTCATCGATGGATGTATTGGATGAGTCTTTGATTCGAGAGCGGACAGAAGTTGGTCATTTCTGGGGTAGGCAATGACTGCTATTCCTTGTATCAAACTGTGAAAACTGTTTGGTCTGGTGTGTATAAACAGATGTTCACATCTCTCTTTTCCCCACCCATTTTTCCATCCTGCCCCTGAACATGTGCACATACTTACACTTTTGCAGTAGATAACTGCTTGCTAAGATGCCTACTGTAAATTCACAGTCCAGGGTGTAAACTTGTCGACTATGCTAGTAAATCATTAGGATGTGTTGCACAGTCAGGTTAATATGCCAGGCAAACACATACAATTTTGTGATGCAGCACCATGGATTGTATGGAAGTATTTATCTCATCATTACTTTCTTCAAAGTGTGCATACAGCGCTGTAGTTAAAGAATGGTCTTTGAAAAGCCAGAGGAAAAACATTTTCTTGTTTGCTTATAGGCAGAAGTGTGTTTTGACTTAACATAACTTAATCTGAAAGTTTCAAATTGGTGGCACTTCAGGATTTCCTGAGAGGACTTTTGTGTGTGGCTGGCTGGTTTGGTTTTGCAAGTATATACGAGTATGCTTTTCTGGAACCTGCTTTCTTCATTCAAGGGGAAAATAGGAGATGATAGACAACTTAATATATCTCCCAATTCAGACTATTTGTTTCTAGTCAGTATGCTCGTGACCTGGAGTCCTAATGTAAGGAATTGTTTCAATCTTAGAAGAATGCATTCTAAACTTTAGATTACCTGGCTCTTAAAACAGGATCTTAAAATACAGTAGTACCAAAGTAGTTACCAAGCAACAGAAACAGCGTCAGCTTGTTATTAGCTGCTTTAAAGTCACATGGCAGCTAAGAAAAGGTGTGATTGTCATTCATGTTGTTTTGTCTGCTGCTTCCTTGGTAGAATGCTTTTTACTAACTGTGGTCCTGCTACGTTAATGTATGAATAGATGGGTCTATTCATGTGGTGGACTGCAAAATATATTAAATGCTAATCATAAAGTGGCTTTTATTTGCACTCTTAAAATGAGTGGGACTTTTGAGTTCACGTCAGATATCATAGGTGATTACAGGATTTATATTTGGGAACAATTTTCTTTTCTTTTCTTTTGAAGGTCTTGATGATGAAGGTGACCCTAAAGGTAACTACACTTTCCTTTTCCTTCCAGATGCATTCTATTTAATGGTAACTAGTGATGGCAGTACTGATGTCAAGGCACTGAATGTTTTTTACTCTTGCTTTGTTAGACAGTGGTGCTACACTGACACAGGGAAATGGTGATGTACCAACCACAGAAACGGAGACCACAACGATCAATGGATACACTTGCAGTAGCTGCAGCATGCTTTCTGAACGAAAGGAGGTTCTTACAGCACACTCAGCTTCTCCCGTGCCATCTTCCACAATTTACTCTAGGGATCGGAGCCAGAAACATGCGTCTGGTAAGTTACTCTCTCTTGTTTTATCTGGATAGCAGGATGGTATACAGTTTAGTTGATGCATTTTCCATTCAAGTGCTTTTTCTACCCTGCTAAATTCAGGAATAACTAAATTCTAGGTGTCAGCTTATATGAAATAGCTTTTTCTGTGTCAATTGAAACTTTATGTACTTGTCATCTTCATATAAACTTTTTTCAGTGCTGCTGTAGGAATTAAACATCGCAAAATGAAGATGCTGTCATATCTTAAGAAGTTACATTTCCAGACTAATTTGGAACACAATGGGTGGTTACAAGCAGCACTGATCATGAGTCTCCTAATCTGGTATCAGATCTATATGTGTCTGTCACACATAGGATTCCAAATAGACTTCCTAGTGACTATGTTCCTAAAGCTCAAAACCAAATGAATCTGCTGTAAAAAAGGTTCTGCCTTTCCAGGGCAATCTTGTCCTTGGTATCTTGACTGTGCCTCCTGCCACGTGCATAGTGTCTTGAATTTCCGGATTGTTGGTAGTTACCATGAAGAAGCTGTTTCTTGAGCATCCTTGAATTAGAAAGGAACCAATCCTGGGATTCTGTAGGTGTCTTATTCTTGAATGGAGTACATTTTCAGTAGCAAGTTAGTTTGAACTATAAGGTGTGATTTTAAGTGCTTTGAGGCAAATATTTCTTTTTCGATAACATGTAGCACAGGTAGGAATTCTTTTGGCTTGGCATTATAAACTATTAAAGTGACACTATGAAAAATGTTTTCTGTGCTCATGAGTTTTGTATTCACGTACGAGAGTTTTCCAAGGAATTAATCTTTGTACATTGCTTGGAGCTTTAGTGCAGCAGTTTGGGTTAAACTTGAAGGGGCAGGAAAAGAACATAATCGTGGCAGTTTTTTGGAGTGTGGCTGATTCTAGGAAAGCAGCAGTATGGTGGATTGTGGCTTTGTACCCTCTGAAGGAGTGTGTGTGTCTAGCCCTTTAGGCAGACCACTGTAGTAACTTTATCCAGTATAAAGGCAGAGAAGGGGAAATGTCCTCACCCTTTCAAATCCACAATAAGAATGTAGTTTGTCTCTTTGGAGCTCTGACTCACTAAGTCAGTACCAACAGCTCACAGCATTGAGAAATCCTGAGCTCTGTAAGCTATTTAAAGTTCTTAGTTCTCACTAAGAAAAGGTATTCTTGCTGAAGTCATACATTCTGTCTTGAAGGCAGTTTCCCTAGGATGTGTAGTTCTTAGGAAAGCTTTGCTGTAATACATAATCCATCCAGACTTGTATTCCTGGCTAAACAAAGGCTTTCCATGCTTTGTCCTTACTCTTGGAATAGAAGTACATCTTTATGTAGGTGAATGATTGGTATTCACACTGTTTTTTTCATTAGGAGGAGCCTATTTCTGCACGAGTAAGATTCTACGAATGGTCAAACATGCTGCAGCATCTTTTGCATCACTATTAGTGCAACTATTTCAAATGGTTTTGCTGAAGCTGGGTTATGAATTTAAAGGTACCTTTTCAGTTGTCTTCCTTGGTCTC
Organism: Microhierax caerulescens; assembly: GCA_035590215.1. Lineage (NCBI taxonomy): Eukaryota > Metazoa > Chordata > Aves > Falconiformes > Falconidae > Microhierax > Microhierax caerulescens. Next base: position 31,694,954 of record JAVJGJ010000047.1, on the reverse strand, counting down.
CACACAAAGCCAATGTGTGTATATTGTTGGGGTTTTTTCTTACAGACTTCATCTTTGGCACTATGGTGCTCTTTTTCTTCTAGTCTTTTGGCTGGCTCCCTCTTTCTCCCTCTCTTCATCTCAGTTGTGCTACCCTTTTCATACTTTCCCTGTTTTGGAAGTATCAAGATTAATGTATGAGAGATGTTGCAGTTAAGATTCACATGTTGGTTTTTACTAGGAAGTGGTAGAAGGTAACGTTTAAATTGAGAAACTGAAGTTGATTTTTAAAACCTGTTCAGCGTGCCTAGTGTCAATCCTAACTTTTCCATGTCTTTAGTTTTCAACTGTCTTGTAACCTTAAAGCCCACTGTGCTCTTATGACTTGGTTAGATCTGTTCTTGCAAAACTAAAACTGTCATCATCACTCTGCGCTACTCTAAAGCACATCTTGTTTTCCCTGAAAACATTTTGATTCTTCTTTGGTGCTTTCTCTTCCATCATACATACTGTACGAGTGAAGATAAACTGCCATAGGCAGCAGATAACTAATTTTTGTGTGCCAATAAAACTTTGGTCTCTCCCATTCTTTCTGCCTCATTGCCTTGCTACTTGCGAATGTTCTCTTCTGTCTTTTAAGATCTCTGATAAAACCAACACAAAGATGTAAGGGTTGGCTCTTTTGACAGAATGATGGGAATAGGGACTCAAGATTTGAGGAGTTGTTACTTAGGGGGTGTGTTGGGTTTTTTTGTTTGTTTGGGGGTTTTTTTTGCTAACTTTGCTATGAAAAGAAGGAGAAAGATTATGGCGGTGGGACAGGGGACCAAAAAGCCCCCTGGTATTTAAAGAAGAAAAAGCACAGTTGCACGTAGTAGGCTTCTTCCTTGATAATTTTTCAGGTTTTCTGTGAGTAACCTGGCTTTAATCATGAACCAAGCCAGTTTAGCTGAAATAATGCCCATAGAAAAGGCTTTGAATTTGAGAACTGCATTCGTTGTATGCTTTTTGAATGTGTTGCAGCTAACTCAGACTACTGTGGAAGCGTGAATGTAAAGGAGTTTTACAGAGAAGATAGCCATCTTGGTGTAAATGAGGAATCAATATGTAAGTGTAATGATTGATACTGTCTTTTAGCCTTGGTTGTACCCCAGGTTGTTGCTGTAATAGTAATACCAGATGCCCCATGGTGCTGTGGAAGCTACAAAGTAGATGTTTGTTTTGCAACTTAGATGTAGGGGGAAGAATGGTGATTGCCTGGTGCACTGGAATATGTCAGCAAGAAGTTTTGTTCCACTCAAGTTTGCTTAGTGTTTTTTGTTTGATAACTGATACTATGAATTAGAATTGTTCAAGCTATCTTGTAATGATCTTGATTTGGTCCTGGCTTTGTCCCATTAATCGACTGTTACCATAACCAACAGGTGATGACTGTAAGGGGAAGAAACATCTTGAAATACACACCACAGACCACATGCAATCCTCATGGGCTAAAAGGGTAGCAAGGACCATTTGGCACACCTTTTCTTATGCAGGTTGACTTGGACCTTTTTTCTTTTGCTTTTATTTTGCATTGCAATCTCATCATGTTAATCATACATAATGTTTTGTGGTTTTTTTCTACCTTCACCTATCCCTAAAGTAGATTAAAAGTGTAATGTGTCTATAAAATTAACACCTTTTTGACTTCTTGCTTTGATACTGGCTTTTGTACAGGCTTGGCAGACTGCTTATCTATTAGTAAAACCGAAGTATGGAGACAGCATACACCTTGTATGTTAGAAAGAACAAGTCAGATTGTTAATTTATTGCACTTCGGGCAAATCCGTAAGCTTGATAGGTTGAAAAACTGCCTTTAAATGAAAGCAAGGTATGAGGTATTGGTATGCAGTTATTTGAATAAAGGGGTTTTAACATTTCATTTTTGTTCTAGTGATAGTCAATTTTTACAGGAATCTTATATAGGGATAGGATCTTCCCTGTGAGATGAGCGTTCCCTAGCTTGAATGGCAGAGGCATCAAGAATCTGTTGAGTGCTCTTTATTCAGCAAAGGAAAATGATTTGAGACACCAGTCACCTAAATGCTTTGCAAAATATTGGGTTGGTATATCTATAATCACTCAGATTAACCCAGGCATATCTGCTAATCTAAAACTGTAGGATTATTTTCTAAATGTATGCTACCTAGCTTGTTCTGTAGAACAAACAGTTGTAGTCTTGCATATAGTAATTGTTGTCTTCAGTGGGCTTTAGGTTACAGCCCACTGTACTCCGTTGGTTTTCTTTTTTTTTAAGACACACAAAACTGGCATACTGAAGATTCTTGGGAACGTTCAGTTTAATGAAAATTCACTGCTTGTAACTTCTAGTAGGAAATGCTTTCTATTATTTATCAATATTTCATAGGCATCATTGAATTCTTTCACTAGGATTTTAAAAATGTTATTGTTCCTTCTTCTACACATGAACCTGGATAACAAAGTCCATGTATAATTTGGAACAAATAAGATGCTTTTGAAGTAATGATGTGCTTAAAACTTTTACGGTATAACTTTTTTTGCTATTCTTTATGCTTAGCATGGCATTGTTAGTTAAACGTGCTACAGAATGTAAACTTTGTTAATTTGGAAAAGTGATATTCTAACTGCCCAGATGCTGTTGATCATTCTGTGTATACTTGAGAATTCTGTTTCTAAATTGTCATAGTTTTACTTGGCTTCATATTTATTAGTGGCTGGCTTTGCTTTTAAATCGGGAAGAACCAAGTTTGTAGATTACTGAAAGGTATGGTTTAAAATTATGCAGACACCTAATGGGCAGGGGATTGAGTCTTTTTTTAAAGCCTACTGCAAAAGAATCTTAAACTCATTTATGTATATTACCACATAGAGTTAATTTGTTATAATCTAGGTTACTTTATGCTTCATGAGTTGCGAACAGTGGGAGCAACGGGATGGCTTCTTTCTCAGAAGGTGGTGTCTCTACTTTGGCTGGCCATTCTTTCTCCAGGTTACTATCCTAATCTGTGTGTGTGCATTGCCTGTTCTTGACAAACTGGGAACCTGCAGGCTGTGGCTTACACTAATTCAACTATGCTTATGCCATAGCTTTTGTATCTTGAAATGCATGTACTACTTCCCTTTATCGACCAAAATATGCTTAATGAGAGGGTATATTTCTGTTCACAGGCATAATGGGAGACTAACCAGACTATTTCATGAGGGAATGAGTGTGTGAATAGTACAAAATACGGGGTGTCAAGAATAATGGGGGGTGTTTGGTAGTCAATTCCTATCCTAGTACTTCTCTTAGCAAAAACTGATGCTGCTAATCTGTGCATTTGTTGAAACATACTGAGGTCTTCAGTGCATGGTAACTTTAATTCAAGCACTAACACTGGCTTTCCAGCAAGATAGTGTTGTTATAACAAATGAGCATTTTCCTTTTTTTTTTTTTTTGGCTGTTGGTTTTGTTGAGTAGCTGATGTTATAATGCTGTCATACTTGTGATATCTAGATGTTAATAAGCTGCATGCGTTGCCTGTACTCATGCATTTCTCCGCCGTGCAAAGTATTCTTGTCCACAGTTGCATGTCCCTCTGCTTGGCTTCATTGAACGTGTGCTGCAGTAATTGCATTTCACACGACCACTTTTTGTTTTCTAGGGAGGGCAGCTTCTGGCATGTTCAGTTCGCTTAGAACTGGGTGGTATCAACTTGTTACTCTGATGTCTTTGCTCAAGGTTTCTCTTCTAAAAAGGTGTGTATCATTTGAAAAAATGTTGTGAGCCAATTATTTACCCAGTGATAGATGTATTTTTTGTTTAAAACTTTCCTCTCTCTAGATGCCTTCCGAAGACCTACAAGCTGCTACTGTTTCTTATCCCACTCCTTTTTCTACTAGGTATGTGAATTGTTTAGTTATAATACAAATTGGGGTATCTTTACTAGAGCTGTTCCAAAGTAGCATTTTTAGTTGAACTTTTGGTTTATGAAGAAGATGCAGAAGCAAAAAAGAGCAAGTTTGTGAGCAGGGCAGTAATTGAACCTTTCAAAGTACTGACAAGTCATTGAGCTTTCCTCTTGCTATGAAAGAAATACCCTTGATTTAATTTCATAGGGCTCTTTAGGCAGAGAGTGGGTGAGTAAGTAAATGCACTGAAGTAATTTTCTCTTTACTTCTTTTGTAAGAATAGCAATGAGGTCATAAAGAGTAGGCTGTGTAGTCATTGCTTTGATTGTTGTCAATCTCCATTTAAGTGTGGTTAAGTTCTTCTACTGATCCTAAGTCTTTCCTTTGCTCTAGCGCGTACTTCAGTTGCTTAAAATACTGCCATTCAGACTAGTAAGTTGACAGTATTCCAGGCTAGCTGTCTACTTTGAAACAGACAAACTCGGTGTAAAATATTTACCAAAAGTGCTGGGCCATTTCTGAAAACCAGTTTCACGTCTTGGCATGTCCTGAATACCTTGGAGCTACTTTGGGGAGAAGATGAAGCTTCTCAGAAACTTACAGTGGACGATCAAAATCCTCTGTACTAGGGAGAATAAGAAGGGGAGAAGTTGCCCTGTGTAGAAAGTGCTGCTACTGCTCACTAAGATACTGCAAAAATAAGTGGAATTTTTGTGAAACACTAGATTGTTTCCATGGAAGCCTAAGTTTCCTCCAACTTTGATTAGATACTGTGCAATGTGGTAAGTAGGATAAAAGGCACGATATTTTCCATTGAGATAAAAAGCAGTATTTACATCTGCCTTCAGTGAGCAAGGCTTGTCTTAATCAATAAATGAGATCTAGGTTCCAGGGAAGCAGTGGTGTGAGAATTAGGCTATATCATGATATATAAGCACAAGATGCTTGCCTTATGACTGTGTGAGTGGTGCTGACAGATGTTCCCTAATAGTCTTGAGTTCTGGACTTAACAATTTTTAAGCTGGATCATGCTGATATTTATTTAGACCGGAGTAGTGTCCATTGTGTGACATCTGCCTTGCAAACTTAAGGTAGCTTGTGTTCTTAAGATGACTATTTGTAGATAAAGCAGTCATAAGGGAGACTTTGTGCTTTTTGTTTCTGATCTAGGTATAGGGTTCTGGGGGTTTGGTGGCTTCATTTCATTGTTACCTTCGTTGAACTGGACAAGAACTGGCAGAATACAGAGAATAGATAACTACGCTCATCTTCCTGAACCACAGGCTGATTCTTTTCACTCTGTGCAACCTCCAAAGGTAAGAGCAAGTCATCTAGGGAAGACCTTCCATATCTTTTAAGACTTCTTAACTCCCATGTCTTCAGTATTTTGCAATAAGTACTTGATACACAAGAGTAATGTAAATAAATGTCTTGATTTTTATATATTTTTAAAATATCTTCATACCTTAGGATACCATGACTGTCTTTGATTCTGGTCATATAAGTGAGCTGGAGAGGCAGGTAGCATTCATGTCTGACAGATGCCATCACCGTGATGAAGAATATAGCAAAGTTTTGCTTCTGCTTCGTGATCTTCAAGATCAGGTTGCCCAGATGAGCACCACAAGTGAAACACTGAACCTAATAAAAAATGTGGTGGGTCAGCATCTTAAAGATATGAAACTGGAGGAAAAGGTAAGACAGTTAGTGATGTTTTTGATACTGATATAATTATTCTGTTTTAATAATGCAGTCTGTTAGCAATTTGACTTTAGGATTCTTTTCCTGTTACAGAATTAACTGATAGATAGTAAGTTCCAGGGAGTAGTCAGTGGCATTTGTTTCTCCTTTGTTATTGCTGACAAAGAATTAATTCCGGATAGGTGGTCTAAAGTAGAATCTTACATTTCTGAAAAGCAGCTGGACTTAGGCTGTTTTCATACAGAGAAAGATGACTATTGGAAGGACTGGTAACAAAGAAGGGGGGGTTTGTGGTAAACTTCTCGCTGTGTAACCCCTACTACTGCTGAATCTGGTCTTTATATGTATTACAGATTCTATAATTTCTCACACTACCTGTAGGATAAATCACTTAAGCGCTTACCGAATGAAATTAAAATTATGCTTTGTAGAAAATATCACTTCTGCTCTTTGTACTCCAAAAGAAAATACAGCACCTTTTTCTTGCTCTGTTTCTCAAGGCTTTACATCAAGAACATCAGTTGCGCGTCCTGACACTGGAAGAGCTTCTTGGAAAACTCTCTGCTGAATCCAAGGTATTGGAAGTTCTGATTGTACTAACTGTAACCCATTGACAAAATAAACTAAGGGAGTTTTTGTTGGTTATCCCAAACCACAGTTTGTTTTATTCTAGCTACTACAGTTCTTTAAGTCTCAAAATTAATTTGTGTTCTTGCTCTTCCTCCTTGGAGGGGGTTTCAGTCCAAAATTACTTAAAAATTACTACTTGACCAAAGAGGTAGGTTCTAGTTGGAATAAAATCTTAATTCTACAGAGGCACAAACCTAAGTGTGGGGACACAGTCCTGTATGGATGTTGCTAGAATCTCTCACTTTCATTTAACATTATTTATTCTTTTTCAATCACTTGTGGTTTTTTGTATATGTTAAAACTAACTTTTGTATTTTTTAGGACATCCAGAAGGAGCTTGACACAGCCAGAGCAAAAACAGTGAGGTATAAGCACTTTCCAAATACATTTTGCTTTTTCAGTCCCGATGCTAACTGATGGTGATATGCATGTTCTTCTTTGAAATACAACAAGCCTTTGTGTCAATTAGCTGACCTTAAGAGTTTGTATCATCAGCAAGAGTATTTGTCTTATACTGGACTTTAACTGTGATGCTGAACATCAGCACAAGTCCCACTTTAAGTGTGTGAGCAAACCTACATTTTTTTTTTTACTAGAGAAAGCTGTTCATATAGTGCTGGAGAGACTTCTCTTCCTCTTATAAGTGCATTGGAATTTTTGTTCAGGTTTTTAGTGACACATACAGTAACTGCTTTTGATAGGCTTTATATTTAAATTCTTGAATTGTATCAGTTCTAACCTTCAGCTCTTGCTTGTCAGCTGTACTGTTTTCCACTCATACTGTGTAATGCTAGGGCAAAAACTGCAGCACTTCATTAAGTAGTTTCCCCATTGGGAAGAGGAAAAACACTTGCTGGATTGTCATTTAAATTAGATCTAAATTTAAAATGGCCTTAGAATGATGGCTGCTGCCTTTTTCTATAGCATGTGCTGAATGCTGATCTATGTTGGTCGTTTGTGACCTGCTACTTAAGCTCAACTCTACACCTGCCTCTAAAGTTACTCTGGTTTAAGTAAGGAAGCCTGAAACTTGCTTTAACCAGTGGCAAACTCATGCAAATAAGTTTGACTGGTTTGCCAGAACCCCTTGAATTCCCCAAAATCTATATATGTGTTTGACTGATTAACTGGTCAGCCTGGTGATGTTCTAAAGTCATCACTGCTGGATTTGTCCACAACTGCAAAAGACTTTTCTTTGAATCTATCAATCCTAAGTACCCCTTAAATAACATCCTCCAGGAATTGCAAGCTCACAATGTCTGTCACAGTGAAGAACGGAACTAGAAAGCACTTTGTATTAGACAAGTATATTCTCACACCTTTGGAATTTGATGGAACAGTTCAAACTACTCTTTCCTAATTATTTGCTTCTTGCTTTTATCAGAGATGCTGATGAACACAGTCAACTTTTGTCCAGAGTTAAAAAGCTGGAACTAGAGTTGACTCAGATGAAATCAGAACTCTTAGCTGGGGAAAGTGTGAAGACAAGTTACGAGAAAATGGATGTCATTCCTGAAAAAGTAGGTTCTGTAACTGTCCCAGTAAAACTTATCGCTACTTGGTTTTGTTCACTTTCTTGAAATGCAGTGCAGTAAGGCGGGGGCAGTACTCATAAAGAACCATAGCATTTTATGTAGTGGTACTGTGAACTTTTCCATTGGTGCATAACATTTGACTAGACAAAAGTTTATGGCTTGTTTTCTAGAATGGCAGGGGGGTTTGCATTTAAGATACGGTGCAATAGTAGCTCTGTGTACAGTACTTTGCTGGTCTTACTGATGTATTTTGCTAACCCATGGAAAAGAAACAATGTAAAAGCAAGTTAGGTTTGCTATCTGAGCATTGTTTTAAAAAATCATGCTTAAATTCTTTAAAAGCCTTTTATAAAAGGTCTGGCTAGAATGTAGTCAACAAAATACAACAGGAAGTGTAAATACAAGATTATCAAATTGACTAAAATACCATCTTCTGATAATGCTCAAATATGATCTAGCTGTTGTGTTTGGAATTAAAGCATACCATGAGCGAGTGATTAACCAACTTACTTAACTAGGCCTAACAAGTGCACTGCTCCCCTTAAGAGTTGCCACAGTGCCTTGTCTAAACTGTTGCAGTAAACTTTTCATTCTGAAGTGTTAGACCTACTAATGTATACTGCATAGTTTGCTCGGGCTTAATTAAGTGTGTCTTGTTCACCAAACTGATGAAGCATCCAGGTTTCCTGTATGTTCTTCTGCACACCTGACTGGTCTGTTTTTCCTGTGTAAGTCAATGTAGTGAAAACACATGTGAATGCTAGACTTCTGTGTAGTGCTCCATGTATGCACTGATTTCACATGTGCCTGTTACAGTATGTAGTGTTATTTAATGTTTTATAAAGACTTGTAATTTCTATTGTAATTGTTAATGGCTTCTACTAGATAGACGCACAGGTCAGAGAATCTGTCAAGCTAATGCTGTTTGGTGATCAACAAGAAGACTTTCCGGAATCGCTTCTCCAATGGCTTATGTCCAGTTTTGTGAGCAAAAATGATCTGCAGACTTTGCTGCAGCATCTAGAGTTTCAAATCCTCAAGAATATTTCTCTCCATATGTCTGTTACAAACCAAAAACTAACATCTGAAATAGTAACAAATGCTGTGACTAATGCAGGGATTTCTGGAATCACAGAAGCGGTGAGTGAGTTTTAAGTTCTCAAAAGTTCAATTAAAACTGTAAAGAGTCCTTCTGTAGTCATTTTGTGGAGCATGACTGTCAGTATAAATGGTAATGATGGTATGAGATGTCAAGAATGTTAATTGAAATGGGAAGAAATGCAGAAAACTCTTTTCTCAACTGTATTCTTACAGCATTACTTGTTGTGAGTGTTTGTGGGTTTTCGAAGTTATCTGATCTGGAAAATTCAAGAATTCCCAAGAAACAAGTGTACCAAATAAATGCAGCTCGGGGTCTTGGGAAGGTGGGGGAAAGAATGTGAATTCTGAAGAAAACACCAGCCAAAATGCAGTATGAGTTTGTGTTTTAAGACAGACAACCGTGCATTAAAAACGTCCTCTGTCTTGAGGCTTTCAAAGACTTGTGATGGGAGTGCAGCATCTCGAAGAGTTGTGTATTACATCTTTTTGATGCATCTCATAGATGTGTATATATCAATAAATCTATCACTTGATATTAAAATCTCTCTTGATTCTCTTTTTCTTCTATGTGTACATCTGTAGCAAGTACAGATTATTGTAAACAATGCACTGAAATTGTACTCTCAAGACAAGATTGGCATGGTGGATTTTGCCTTGGAATCTGCAGGTAACTAGTAGAGGAAACACCGTTTTTACTACGCATGTTATTTGTGTAGTATTTGCTAAAAATCTTAAAATGAAGACACATTAAAAATAACATTGTACTTGATAGAAGCATTGTATCCCCAGAAAATTACTAGACCCTAACAATACCTTTAATGTTTTCTTTTCTTTGTACAAATCTGTGCCTTAAAAGTCTTCAGGAAGAAATGAGTAATTATTTCTGCTAACCTGATATATCTTTTTCTAGGTGGCAGCATTGTGAGTACTCGCTGTTCTGAAACCTATGAGACCAAAACAGCATTATTTAGCCTCTTTGGAATTCCTCTGTGGTACATGTCTCAATCTCCTAGAGTGGTAATTCAGGTAATTAAAGGCTGAGTAAACAATTCAGCAATGTTATTTTGTGTTGAGTGGTTTGGATTGTTTTGGGATGCTGGAGATGTTTGTGTCTGTAATATACTGGGGGGCATGGGTACTTTGAACTATGTTCCCAAGAGTGGGATTCTTCTGGTAGTTGCTGGGCACTGCTGAAGTCCTACTCTAGCTAAATTGAGGCCCTTATAGGAGGCATTGGACTGCTGCAGAGTGAGCACCGGGAGGATTTGGGTTGAGAAGTAATCTCAAGGTGGGTCTTCAGAACATTTCTGGTAGTTCAGGTGGATATGCTGTCTTTCTACCAGATGGATTATATTCTGCCACTTGCTACCTAAGACTGTCCATAATAATCCAGAATTCATTACAACTTCTTACTACAAAAAAATAATTAAAAAACACTTGTGGTTGTGGTGTGTCCCATGTTGTTCCCTCCTGTGTTGTCTAGCCGGACATACATCCAGGAAACTGCTGGGCTTTCAGAGGATCGCTGGGATATCTTGTAGTTAAACTTTCAATGAAGATCTATCCAACAGCCTTTACAGTGGAACACATACCAAAAACACTTTCACCAACAGGAAATATTGCCAGTGCTCCTAAGAATTTTTCAGTATATGTAAGTCTGTCTCTGAACTTAAGCTGAAGTTTGTGTACTTATCTTGGAAAATAATGACATGGGGGGAGCACAGCTAAAAAGATAAACTCTTTCAGTCATTGCTCTTGAAATTGCTTACATTTTTTTAATGAGCTTTGAGGTTAGGAATAAGAAATATTAAACTAATTTGGGGGGAGGTTTTTCTTTTCTCTTACTTTATATAGTAGTAAACATTTTTGGAGGGAGATGGTGGCTTTTAATTTGGTACAGTTTTCTCAAACACTGTGTTCCATCCTCGCCTCCCCCCGCCCCCATTTTGGCTGTTCGCTTTATCTGTGATGTGACTTATATCTTTTCTTACATTGCTTGTAGCTAGCATCACAGTTGAATAGGCATGATTGCAGAACAGAACACCACAGGGTATATATCAGCATAGCTGTGGTATCTGAGAACTTTCTGTCCAGTTCTTTTAAATGCTTAAGCTGTCAGATGATCTGCAAGCATCTAAATCTTGACTTCAGTCTTGTTTATAATCTTGATGTTTTCTCATTCTTGTTTGTTGTGAGCAGTTCATATTGTACACTATGCTGTAATAGTGGCTTTGCCATTGAAAGTAAAGGGTTTGACCATGAAAACGTATAAACATAGCACAACTATTTGCGGT
>JAVJGJ010000047.1:31659192-31669989 GCA_035590215.1 Microhierax caerulescens | reverse complement strand
AAGCAGACATCGTCCTACGGAGGATTACTAGGTGAGGTTTGTGCTGACAGTTGTTTCTGGGTACCACTGGTGTTTTTGGAGCAGTGGCTTATATAAAGTGGCTGGAAACAGATAATTTGTTCTAATTAACGTATCCGTTTTTTTGTAGCCTGTAGAAACAGTCCCTACTGTAGAATACAAGATTAATTGGTCGCATGTGAGATTTAATTGGGTGAAGGTGATAGACTTTTCATCTTTGTGAAGGGGAGGAGCTGTAAATGACTCTTAGGATTGATTTTTGACATGATGATATAATTTCCAAATGTAAAGAAAAATTTCACTTGTGTTAAAGCTTAATTTCCTCAGACTTCAGTGGCTGATTCTTCTCGAGTCAGGTCTGGGACTTTGGTAGAGATCTAACCAGGGCTGATAGAAAATGAATATTCCCAAAGTGGAAGTTCTGAAATTAATACTGCCCTTCTACCAGTAATGAAAGGCAGGTGGATAAATTCAGCCCTCATTTCCTGACATTTGAATAAAATGTGAGCAAATTGATCTGGATTACTTTTGTAACATTGAATATTTTTCCTTGAGGACTAAACTTCTTTGTTTATAAACTAACTTGAGGCTTTACCTGCAAATGTCAATGCACTGATACCCAAAGTTGGATGAAAAACATGATCCTAGATCCCAGATGTAAATAACAGCTTTTCAGCAATTCAGGCATCTTTAAATTGCGTAAAACAGAGAAAACACATAAATGGTTTTGAGTCTCAAACAACTGCTTTATAGTGTGATGCAGACCATTGCTGGTTTTTGGGAGTTTCACTGCTGGAGGTGTCTCTTTCCTCATTTCATTGTTGGGTTTTTTTTAGCCCCTCTTACGGTGCAACTATAGTACATAAGCATGCAGCTTTGGTGTTTTTTTCCAGTGTATTAGAAAAGGAACAGTGTCAAAATACAGCTTCCCAAATCATTATATCCTTAACGGAAGCTGGTATGGAATACTAATGCCTTGCTGAGACTCTTACTTCAAAATCCCCTTCTTTTTTTCTTTTTAGTACTGCAGTCTACACCCTAGCAGGATGGGAGGAGAATAGTTACAAGGTTTTGAGATGAGAATGTAAAACTAATAATCTTGACTGTCCTGTGTTTTATTCTAGGAAATCTTTTAAACAGTCTGATGGGAACTGGAGAAGATGATGACACAGAAGATGGTCAGGAAGACAGCAGTCCTATCGAGCTCGACTGAATGTTATTGTCATTGGGTGCCGTGTAAATCTGATGATTCGATGACTCCAAAGACAGTTTTGGAATTTGAATCCTGCAGTTGTTTCTTCGCGCCTAAAAGGGCTCCTCTGGTCTTTTAGAAATGGTTGCTGAAATGTTTATAATGTTTGGTCTATATTATTTATGTAAAAAAAAAAAAGAAACCAACAAAAAGTAGCCAAACGAACGAATCGGAGCAATTGTTAGCAGGTTTCCGATAACAGCGGCTGGTGACCGATTAAAATATAGTCTTCTACGGTTTCTGATGCAGTATTCCCTTTTGCACAGTAATTCAGTAAAGCGTAAATATGGGTCCTGTACTTCACGGCCTACCCAATACCATCTTTGTTATGAAAAAGCCTCCTTGACCTCTGCCGTCTCCAAGGAAGACCTCAAAAGGCAGGGCGATTGAGTAATTTATTTGCGAGGCTGGTGCCAAAAGTACTGTGGGACGAGCCAAGCAGCATAATTTGAGATGCACATCCAAGAGACATTGATACCAAGAACTTGCTTCCACTGCTGTAACGCGCACGCCATTCCTACTGCCTTTCACTCTCCTTAAGGGCTGGCTCTGGCCGAGCCCACGCGTGTGTATAGCCAATACTTCCTGAAAAGCACAAGATTGAATTGCTCTCGAGTAAAAGCTGATCAGTGGAACATAGGTAATTGGCTTCCATGTGGATCTCTCTTGCCTAGGTACAAACATTTGGCATCTAAAATACCTCCTCTGGCTCTACTGCTTTGGAACATTTTATTTTTCAGCGTAAGTTCACAACCATACGTAGAGGCAACGGCGTTACAGTAAGTGAAATGATTTGCCGCAAGCGATGTATGTGTTTGAACTGCAGCTGTATGTAGAGAAAAGGGATACTGCAGAACTTTTGGTTCTTTATGATATATTTATTTTTCTTGGGTGATTGATTCATTTAACACTTTCTGTAAAAAAAAGAATAAATCGATGAATAATGGAGTAACTTCAACCCCAGTGGTAGGCATAACCATTCTACATCTCCTCCTCTAATGCAGCACAGCAGATGTCGGTGGTACAGTGAATGGATGAAATGGTGGGGAAACACTTTATTTTTTCACGATAAAAATAAAAAGGCTTAGATTAATAAACAGCAATCATGCATGGGGGAGGGATTAATACAAATTTATTGACTGTATGAAAAAGGCATTGAAAGGAAGACTTTGTGTTAATTGTGAAGTCTCAAATAAACACTTTATACCAGGATGTGCGATACTGCTGCTTTCTAGTTTTAGGAGCAGAGATCTTACTTACCTTGCTGTTTTTTTGCACCTCTGCATTTGACTGTGGGTCATCCAGACCTCTGTGCAGCAATGGCATAGTTTTAGTCTGGCATTGTAATGTCTGGAGCAGATGTGGATTGCTTTGATTTGCAGCAAGTTCAGGGACGGACACCCTACCCAGGATGATTCTGCAGACATTTAATAAATGATCTGGGATGCTGGCAGCAGTTCAGAGCCACGTCATTTCATTGCCTTTGTCTGTCTGTGAACATGCCTGTCTTGGGGCAGCTTAAGGTGTCCTGCAGCAGCAGCCAGGAGGGCAGCACCAGGCCCCCCCCATGCCCCTGCACAGGGCAGCTGGGGGGTCTATATGCAATACATATACTCAGAACTGCAATGGTATGTACAGATTATGTGTGTGCATAAAGTAGAGACTAAAATATATATATATATATATATATACACACACACAAAGGTAAAATATGTATACACACACATAAATAGCCTTTGCATATATAATAATTTATAATTTAATAATTGTATGCTCTATAATCTGTAATATTAATTATATTGAATTATACATGCACACAAACAATCTTTATGGCTAGCTATAAATACAAACAATTAACCCAGCCTGTCCTCTCCCTGCTTCTATCATGCCTGGGTTTTTAAATAAGTGACTGACTGTGTAAGATGTATATTTATAAGTACTTCTAATATAAATTAAATATCTATAGTTATGCATATACATATGCATGTTGATATATGTACATTCATATACAATAGCTTTCAAATTTATTATGTACTTTATACCTATATAAAAACATGCATGTGTTTAAGAAACACATTTAGCTTACACATTTTACAAATACATACGTCTAATGATGGCTACGTGTGTATGAACTATGAATATGGACTATATTCAGCTCCTGTGCACACAGAAATGTATTATATATTCTGTATCTACTATGCACATTTTATAGCTGCATCTGAATATTCAACAGCGCTTTCATAGAATTTATTTCTATATTCCTAAGAACCATCTATCTTTTGTATATGTGTATGCATACATAAATACAAAGTATGAGTATTATATATCGAATATATACAATATACACTATATAATACACATACGCAAATAAGTATAATATATAGTGTGTTATATAATACACATAAATACATGTGTGTGGAGCTTACAGGTGACATATTCACCTGGTACCCACGCACATGTGTGTGCGCAGCTGCTCCCCCTCCGCCCCCACTCCGGGCAGGCGGTTCTGTGGATGTCCCACACCCCGGGGCTCTGCCAGCACCCTCACCTACTTGTCAGTTGGTTTTCTACCCCCCCCCTTCCCTCCCCTGCCCCAGCACCACACGGCCACGGCTCTGACATAATAATTTATTGGTTCAAATGACATTTAGTACCACAGTTGTCTTACCAGTGACAGAACGAATGCATACAGCCGATGAGATGCTCTCATTTACACACACCAACGTAAGAAACGCGTCGGACAGGTCCGTGTCCGGGGCCGGTACTTCAGCAGACACTGGAAATTTCATTTCTGGGTAAAAATCCAGCACATGGTGTGCAGGTCCCAGCCCACCTGCCCCGACCGCAGGAATTACAGTGCTCAACACAGCGCTGAAACGTCACTTCAAGCAGCGTTTTTTTTTTTGTTGTTTTGGCAGGGAGGGGGGAAAAAAATCAATTAAAAAAAAAATTGAGATAATTAATGGGGAAAAAAAAAAGTGCAACCACCAGTCCGGAGAAGCAACATGCCGTTGGCTGGAGGGACGTGCCAGCTGGGGTTGGACTGAGGCAGGTTTTGTGGTGCTGTCAGCAACACTGCACCTAAAGCTCACCCCCCCCTCCGCCGCCCACACCAGGCCCCCAAACGGTGTGAACCCCCCGACCCATGAAACAGGAACAACCCAGAGAACAGAGCACGGCCCCGACCCCAAAAGCTTTGCTTCCCCAACATCACCTCATGGCTTGGTGTGCCCCTGTCCACGCCGGGCACCCCTCCTCCGTGCCCTTCGTTAACCCGGTAACGATGCCGACGCTGCCCAGTTCCTCCGTTATTTCTAAATGGCACCTGCCCCTGGCTGGGTACAGCACCCCAAGCACCACCAAGCACCACCGCTCCCCGGACGAGGGCATTTACTGCTCATTTCCCCGCTGGCCACGTTGCCCATCGCCATTTCGCCTGCTCCCAGGTTGGTGCTTCACCCCCCCAAGGGTGTCACCGCTCAGGGGCTGGCAGAGAGCTGGGGCTGCAGGGATGCTCACCCCCAGCCCCCAGGGACCAGCTCCTGGGGAAAAGCCCCATCTCCCCACCCCCCAATGTGCCACCAACAGTCTCGGCCACCCTGCTGAAGCTGGGGGTTCACCCCTTTTGGGGCAGGGGGGAGCACAGGAGCACCTGTCCCGGCGGCGTGTCCCCCGGAGCGGCCACAGAGCCCTGTGTCAGCTTGGACCAGCATCTTCTCCGACGTTTCGCTGCCACCCTTCTTGGTGTCCGAGATGATCAAGTGAATGATGAGGGGAAAGGATAGTAGTATTATTATTATTATTATTATTATTATTATTATTATTACTGTTATTCTTCTTCTTCATTATTTTTAACATTTCAAATAAAACCACGTTGTGTTGTAAACAGAAGCTCACTCCTCAGGTCTGCCCAGCCAGTCCCCGCTAAGGTTTATGTTTGAAATGGGCTTCCACTGCAAGAAAAACACAGGGAAAATCAAGTTAGAAGCCGGACAAGTGCCAGCAGGCGGCGGGGGCCCCGCAGAAGCCCACCCTGCAGATAATCCTTGCATTGCTGATGCTCCTTGGCTCTGATTATTCTTCTAACTGGGTGCCTGAGCATCCTTATGGCACCACAGACGCCACGCAAGGAATGATGAAGAGGGAAGGAATCCATCCTCCTCCTCCCAGCGTGAGCCCCTCTCCCCCCTCCCCAGGCAGGGAAGGGCTGGCAGGCTCGCACCATACAGGGGCAGCGATGCCACCAGGTCCCCCATCCCTCCATCCGTCCCATCCTCCGAGGGAAACCAAGGGGCCGAGGCTGACGTCCAGCCCTCGCCAGCGCACACCTGCGTATTCCTGAGGCAGCATAGGCCGGCTTATAACTTTCTGAAAGGTCGTAATCCACTCCAGCTGGTCGTCCTCCGTCTCACAGGCAAAGAGGAATTTCCGATCCGGGGTGACGATGGTTATCCCGTGCTGCCAGTGGTTTCCCTGTGTGGACGGCGGGAGCCCTTCCAGGACCTTGTAGCTGTTTTCCTTGCTCCCGATGAAAACTTCCCCTCTAGCAAAGGCATCCTAGGAGACAGCAGAGGGGTCGGGCAGGCGCGATTGCCGAGGGCAGCTCCGCATCCCAGGCAGCAGCCGAACACCGAAAGCACCAGCCACCCCCTGCATCCCTGCTCAGCTCTTCCCAGGGCCACCCCGCAACACCAGGGACCCAAAATCCAGATGCAGAAGTATCTGCGGCTGGTGCACAGGGTCTCCAAAGCGTGTTTGGTGACTGTCTAGGCACAGGGCTACTGCACGCTGGACACCGGGCAGATCCGCCCCGCGCTGATGGCTCAGTGCCCTCGTGGCTCTCCCACCAGCCTGAGCTTCACTGCACGTTATTACTATTATTATTACTACTATTAATATTATTATTCTTGCAGGTAATTCCCAACAGACAGCCCAGGCACCTTCATCTTACCAGGGGATCTTTGAAATACATGAGCCGTCGGTCATCCATGGTGAACCATCGCTTCTTGAATCCCTCTGTTTGCTGAAGAGTCACAAAACGCCGGATTACGCACCGCAGCAGCACAGCTCCCCTCTCACCGCGCACGAGCCAGGGACATCGAGGCACCCGGAGGAGCCCCGTGGGCTGGGGGAGCTGGGAGCAGAATCTGGGCCACCACAAGCCACCACAGCCAGGGTCCCTGCCAGCTATACCAGGTGGGCTTGCAGGAATGGGCAGTGAGGGGAGATGAGGTGTCGGTTTGTGGTTTGGGATTTTTTTTTAGTTTGCTCCCAGGTAAGGAAAGTGTCCGAACGCGTTCACAGCCTCAAGGCTTTGCCTCCCGGCCCAGGGTGGGATTGTCTCCTGATATGGAGACATGACTCACGAGCAACACTCATGTTTATGGGACTGCAGAAGTGTTTTCTGTCCTACCTTTGGCCCCGTTTTCTCCATGTACCCTTCCTTCAGGTAGTTTCTAGAAAGCTTTGGCACCAGCTGGAGCAACCCAAGAGGAGAGAAAAGAGAGCAGCGTTAGATGGAGGGAGCTGGGGTGCCCGGGCACGCAGGGCAGCGCTGGGGGTCACTGGAAGGAAGGTCCACGCCAAGCCCACCCCAGCCCCAAGCCCACCCGATGGCTCTGGCCAAACCCTTCAGTCCCACTCCTCCAGAACGCTCGGAAGAGGTGGGCACGGAAACACGAAGCACCTTCGAGCATTTCGCCAGCCAAGCCGGCAGCCTCCAGGAGAACCCCCCGGCCAAACCCCACCCCAGCGGCCAACTCTGGCCATCCATCTCCTCCGCTGGATGCAGCGGGAGCTCCTCGCACAAGCCTTCAAGCACCATCTGCCTGTAAACCCCCCCGACACGCCGCCCGTGCACCCCCCTTTCTGCGGATATCGCTGACACCAGCTACCAGCGCCAGGGATATTTTTAACGCTGCTTTAGTGAAGACAAGGCAGGAGCTGCAAGATCTTTGCAGCTGCCTCTAAAAGCCTCTTGAGAGATGATGAGTCTCACCAAAACCAGGGCCGAGGAGCCTGGCCACGTGCCTCCCCACCCCTGCCTGTCACTGAAGCATTTAAACGTCATTTCACCTGTCCTTGTAAGGGGTTATTAACAGCTCCGCTTGCCAAACCACGACCCCACAGCACCTAACTCTGCCCAACAGCAGCTCTGGTCAAGCAGGTGTGTGCCTCTAGGGCGAAGCCACCCCAAAGAACAGCCTAAAGAACCCCACAGCTGCTCCGCAGCGGATGGGAGCACCTTTGTCACGGATGCTTCACTGTGGGCAGTGAAGGGTTCTGCAGCATTCACAGCCCCGGTCTTTGGCTCCTGGGACAGGGCTGAGGACACTTTGCTAAGCAAGGAGCTCATCGCCCTTGGCTCAGAGAGGTCCCTCCACCCTGCAGGTGGGTCCCCAACGCACCCTTCAGAGACCCTTGCTCCCCAGGAGGCAGCCTGGGCATCCTTAGGGTGGTGTGCGCGATTTATACCTCTCTACTACATTTAACCCAGCTCCTGTTTACATTTAACACCTTTTCATCTCTCTGACAGGGTAAAGGAATCATAAATCAGATGCTAATGATGGCAACACCCAGGACGGAGCTACCTTGTGTACGTAACCCAGTCTCCACTGAGGTCTCCCCAGGCTCAACGCTCTGAAGGGCTGTTCAGGATTTCAAGGTCGTAAATTAAACCTCGTTAACATTATGCTCCTCTGTTTCCTCCAAAGAATAACTGATGAGAAGGGGATGATAAGTAAAAATTTAAATAGCTTATCTCCCACCAAAACTGCCTTAAGCACACAAACACTCGCCAACAGCTGGACAAATGGCAACTCTGTTGGGGTCTGGGGTCTGGGGGCAATGTGACTCAGATGTGCAGCCAACTTTAACAGAAGTGGAGGAGATGGAGGGAGTAGAAATGGTGAAGGCAAGTATATGCTGCACAGCGACTGTACTACAGCAGGCTACCAAGGCTCCTCTTACGTTTTTTTGTATTTGCTCAGCTTAACTTCTTGCCAGGAAAGGAAGGGGTTGGCTCCAGGGGTCCTTGGAGTGCAGGGGCAGCCAGGGGACGGAGCCACCCTGCAGCTCGGAACCAGCCCCAGCCCACAACAGCACCCTTCCCAGGTAATTAACCGAAGGCAGGTAACGCAATTAGATTTCAAAATCTACAAGGTCAAGGAGGTCATAGAGAATAATCACCAACAAGCACCAGTGACGTTACACACCAGTTGCAGTGCAACTGCAACACAAGGCACTTACTGTCAGCTTGCGTTAATACTGCCCCGAGTATTACATTAGCAGAAGGTAATGCAATTAGTAGTTCCAGCTCCCGGAAAATACAAGACGGAGATTCATAAAACAAGCTGAGTGACCTCCACACAAGAACTCATCCAAGAGTACACCACTGACATTCTTTTGCCTTCATTTTTCCTTCCTTCCAACCCTTGTTTCAGCTCTTAGAGCAACAAGCTTTGAGAAAGATGTTTATGGCTTCTGTACGTGTGACAACGCTGCAGTTACTCATACGCACGACTCACACTTTGAGGGTGAACGTGTGTGTGTGCACACGCACACACGTGGTTGCCAAGGCTGGGTGGTGGTAACAGGTGCTGCACGTGGGCTCGACATCCCACCGCCGTAATTTCAGCCCAGTCATTGTAAAACGCTCTGAAGGATGGTGCATCCTCCGAGCCTCACAGCTTGCTGAAGTTAAACTTACAAGTTGCTAAAAATGAGCAAGAGGGAAGAAAAAAACATATAAAACCAACTCACATCAATGTCGCTGGCTCCAGGGAATGCCACTTGTAAGTAATGAAAACGTGCTGCCCGGATGGCATTGAACCAATCCACAATTTCCTAATAACAAGAAAGAAAAGCATGGTGAGTAACATACTCTGTACATAAAATAACACGATCCTGCTTCGTTCCATCTCTCACTGTCACTTTCTCGAAGTGACAGAGCAGTCCTAAAAAAAAAAATAAAGCACAGACATAAAGAGAGCAGCAAATGGGTGAAGGATGGGGAACATCCCGCTGCTGTCCTGGGATGCAGGAGGTGCACGGAGCTTTGCAGCCCCCCATGAGCACCACGGGGCTTTCTGCAGGGGGAAGGATTTAAGCACGTCTCTGAACTGGCAAAACCAGCAACAAATGAGCATTTGAGATACTGGCAGGGTGCACAGACAGCCCAACACCCCTGCACCTGCCCACCAGCACCCCCCCCGCCCCCAGCCACCAGCTGACTGCAGGGAATGCCTGAATCCCACCCACCTTCTAGCAACGTGCTTCAATGTTCTGCTAAAAGAGTGTCTAAATATCTCCTTCTCTTCGTGCTCCAGCCTATCAGTCACATCTGTGAGCCCTCTAAGGACAAGCACAGAGATACCGAAGTCCCAGCTCAATTCCCAGCAGCTCTGGCACTTCTTCCTTTCCTTGGCAAAAAAAAAATAATCTCCATTTTTGGGTGGGATTTTTTTTCCCGACAAAATAGCTGGTTTATAACTTCGTTGGCTTTAAACTAATTTATTCCTTTGTCTCTGGTGGGAGCCACAGAGCTTGTGCTGCACGGGAGAACCGCCACATTAATTTGAAGTGATCCACAGACAGGGAATTCTCAGATACCTCCCTGTGGTACGAGCCAGGGGAAGGGATGCTGGAAGGGTGGTGTAACTGCTGCCTGCACCGGGATGCTGAGCTGTGGGGAGAGGGATGCTGAACTCCCCGACTGTCATTAATGCACATGAAGCTTCACACGTCAGGGGCAGGTTCAATGAGCCAGGCTTAATCCTAAAATAAACACTGTCAACCCTTCCAGGTGAGGTTGCTGTAGCGTAGGAAAGACCATATCAAAGTACAAGTTCGCCTTCGGTAAGATTTAAACTTTTTTTTTTTTTTTTTTGCTTTAACACTGATTAGGGCGGGCGAGAGGCTTTTACGTGTAATTTTGGAGATCTCAGTTTCAAGGAGTTGAATTGGGCATATCTCAAAAACAGCCAAATGTGGCAAACAGCCATCCTCTACAAGTTCAAGTGCTTTGCTTTGGTTTGTTAACCTACTTCAGGCTGAAGGGAAAAAAAAGAACAACATAAGAGGACGCACACAAACAATGTTTTGGAAAACTGTGACCTACTTGTCTGAGGTTTTACTTACTCACCACTTGCTCTCCTACCCTAAGCAGCTAAGCAGGCCCCAGAGAGCAGCACAAAGAGGATCAGCAAGAGGAACTGGCTCCTGAAGTTAATGAAGACCAAACCAGGCTGGAGGTAATGAACGACAAGCTGTGATGTTAAAATGCTGCTATTTCGTACAGCCCCCAGCCGGATGGCTACATACACACACACGTGGGCCCCCTCCCAGCTCGGGGTGCGAGACAGGGTTCCACCCTGCAGAAAAGCGGAGGCTGAAACCCTCCCTGACTTCCAGCACTCCATCCTGGAGATGGATCTTGGAATACCGATCACCCATCGCTGGAGGAAGGGGCACCGCCACCTTTCTTTACACAAACCTATGCCTGTGCCTGCCGAGCCAGAAGGCTCAGC
>JAVJGJ010000047.1:31632833-31655623 GCA_035590215.1 Microhierax caerulescens | reverse complement strand
CCTCTGCCCCTACGTCCGCTTGCAGGCAGAGGAACAGCAATTCCTTCCATGTGCATCTCGTTATTTAGAAGACAGTCTGCAACCTTTGTGCTTGGGAGGACGCGACAAACGCCACGCTGGCTGTGCACCCTGTACCCCCTGTACCCCCATCCCTTCCCCCCCGGTGATTCCCAGCTCGGTTAGAGCCCTGTGTGCCCCAGGCTGGCTCTGAGCAGCACCAGCGCCCAGGACCACCACCCAAGCCCTCGCGGCACCGCCGCGCTCTCACCTTGCCATCTTCATGATAGACAAAGATGTTCCTTGTGCTATTGTCCTTCAAGTAAGTGATCTGCAGTCCGTGTGGGTTCCCGATTTTGGCAGGCTGGAAAGTCGCATTTAGATGTTCGATCTTCATAATTGCTTTGGGTTCTTTTGCCTGGAAAACACAGCTGAGTGAGCGAACACCTGCGAACTGGCTTTCAAACCAGAAAACAGTTCACTTGGTCAGAAAAAAACTCCTGATCGAGGCCATTAGCTAAAAAACCCTGACTCCCAGCCCACAAAACTGCCTGGTGATGAGATATCAGAGACTTTGCTCAGGCATCAGCGAGTGCTCCCTGCCAGCCTGGAAAAACGCTCTCTTCTGCAAAATTCAGCAGAGTTCATGGGGAGAAAACTTTCAGCCCAGAAGCAAGATGGACAGGCCAAGTCTCGTGATGGGGTGTTGTGCTACAAAGACAAGCATTTTCACCACGTTTCCTGTTGCACCTTCTGCTCAGCTGCCTCCTGACCCCTAGATCTCCTCCAGCCTCTTTACCTAAGGATAAGCAACCAGCATTTACAGCGGGGTGAACACTATCAACAAAGAAAGGAAACCATTCAGCCAGACAAAAAATAAAATAAAATACGCAGACTGCTAATTAACAGGCCAAGATGCTTTCTGCATCTCAAACACCCAGTTCATCCTTGCCCAAGAAGACGGAGGATTAGCCCCCTTGCCAACTTCAGACCTGGGTGCTAGGCTGGCAGGGGGCACCATGTCCCCACTTGTCCCATCCTCTCACATGAGCCACTGGCTTCTGACTCTGCTCCTCCCCTTGCCCTCTAAACTTGGAACTTCCTTTTCAGAGGGACAAATATGCACC
Source organism: Microhierax caerulescens (assembly GCA_035590215.1). Taxonomy (NCBI): domain Eukaryota; kingdom Metazoa; phylum Chordata; class Aves; order Falconiformes; family Falconidae; genus Microhierax; species Microhierax caerulescens. The sequence continues at coordinate 31,654,499 of JAVJGJ010000047.1, read as the reverse complement.
TCACAGCCACCTCTTGGGTGGGTTAGCCCAATGGTGAGCCTGGATCCAGCCCTCCCAGGCGCCAATCCCACCTGCACTCTGTGGCAGGTCACTTGAACCTCACAGAGTGGTTTGTCTTCCTACAGAACATCTCTGGAAGTGTACCACCCTTTCAGGAGCGCGCTGAGAAGCGAACTAGCAAGCATGGATAAAACATCCCAAAAAATAAAGATTAGGCTCTTGGTAACACCAGTTTCAGGGTGCAGCCAGGGCCCAGCAGGAGGTCATGCCGTGCCACCATGGTCCCCAGCACCATGCAGAAGTCCGTAAGCTGGTGGAGACGCTAGTGCCGCTTTGGGAACTTGGGGACTTGCCGTGGGCACACAACCATCATGGGTGACCACGGCGGGGAAATCCTAGCAAAAGAGACACGTGTAGACAGCGCTGTTCCCACCACGGCTATGGTCAACAACAAAGCAAAGCAGCTTTAAACTACCAGAGCATCAATAGCGACTGAATGGGGGCTGCTGGGACTTTCACTTCTCCCTCGGTAATGACTGTCTCCCTGCTGTCCACGGGATGCAGTTGCACCATACCGCACCAAGCTGAAGGAGAAGACGGTGCTATTGAAGCCAGCCGCTGGGTGGGGAGAAGCGTGGATGGAGGATGTTCCCCTCTTCTGCATGGCTCATCGTGACACCACGATTGCATCAGTTACTTGAGAAAACTGGCTGGAGCTCGGTCTGGGCTGCTCTCGGCTGCGGTGTTCAGGGGAGACTCAAAGGTCAGAGAAAACACCTTGGCTTCCTCCATTATATGGTGTACAGAACAGCAGAGCGTCTCTCCATTCATCACAACTGCAATTTTCATGGTAATAGCTCCATTTCTCACTTACAATACATGAAATGTGCTCTGGGGGAAAAGACAAACGCTTCCACACTGCTTGATGCTGGAACAGAACACTAGGGAGCTTTTCCTCGGGATGCTGGCCATACCACACAAAGGAGCCTTCAGACCCCAGTGACTACTGCGAGGTGGCGATACCTTCGTCACAAACTAGCCAGCAATACGAAACCCACATCAGCTGGATGATGCGGGGCCAGAGCCGAGAACTCCTTTGTTGGCGGTTTAAGAAAAGCCTCAGTAACGGGCACCACAGCAGGAATGTGTAAGACGACCGGTCAGGGCACCTCACGATGACTGTGGTGGTGGTGGACCAAGAGCAAACCCTGCTAAAGAGGGCAGTGAGCTTGTCCTGGAGTGACTGGGGGCTCAGTGCTTATGAAAGCTGTACAAATCAACCGGGGGCCCTAGGAACTACTTGTTCAAAGATGCTCCCACCAGTGCCACTGCCTGTCTGCACACAGCAACCCCAGGTACTCACGTCGTTCTTGTTGAAGTACTTCAGTGCACCTTCCCTCTCAGATAACACGAATTTTCGGCTTAAGAATTGCCCGTTGTCGCGTCCTCTCTTCCACAGAAATCCTTCTCGGTACCCTGCAGCAGAAAGCAATGGCTGAGAACCAGGGATAAAACGCTGTAAGTAAAAAAATGGACAGGGTAAAGTAAAAGGAGAAGAGCTTCAAAACCGAAGTGGACCAAACGTGTGACTGTGCTGCTCAAGACATGAACGAAACAGGCCTTCTCCTTCAGATTTGCCCTTCTCATTCCGCTCTTGCTCTTTTCCAGCGGCTGGTGCTTCAGGTGTCCCTGAAGGACAGGCAGGCACAGGGGGATTCCTGCCACGCAGTACAGGCAGAGGCTGGAAAAGCAAGGCTGTGTCCCTGCATTTCCCAAAGGACAGCACCTGCCACATCTCCTGGCACCAGGGATGCTGCTCAACTTGCACAAGTAGCACTTCTGGAGCAAGGGAAAGGCAGATGAGGTCTGCCCTCCTCTGTGGATGCTGCTGAGAAATGAAAAACAGGGTGTGCGCACGCAGGGAAAGCAGTTCAGGGCAGACGGCTGTATCAGAGTAAGCCATAAATACATCTTTCACACGGAAAAAGGGGAAAACACTTGCAGCTCTTCCCATTGACTTCAGGGCACTTTGGTTCGGAAAGCCACTAAGCCAGACACAGCATCCTCTCCCCTCGGAGCGGGTCCCTCCAGCCCCCAGGCACCCCGGCTGGCCATCCCATGCCTCTTCTCTCTCCCTGGATATCAGCCCCACGAGCAGATTTGCTGCTTGGGAAGAACACTACTCAAAATACATATGCTTTATCTAAAACTGAAAAGAGCCAGAAAGAGAGAAAAAAGAATCTAAAAACCTTAACTCCTCAAATGAGAAAAGCAAGTACAGCTGCTCCCTGCCAGCCCCTCGGGCAGCAGCCACGCTGCCCAACTCATCACACAGTAAGCTCAGCTGATGCCCTCATTGCAAATGTTTCAAAACAAAGAAACACCAAGAACTGTCCAATACAACTTTGGTGAATATTAACAGAGTGGTTTGATAGTCATCTTCTATTTATTTAAGTTAATTATACAGAAGTCTCCCTGAAAAGGTGTTCTCTCTCTTAGTTTCACCCCTTTTTGATTCTTGTTATTGGCTCTCAGGAACTAGGCTTTTAAAATTTAAAGTTATACCTTTTACAACAACTTTCCCATAGGTAGCTAAACTTTTTTTTTTTTTTTTTTTAATATGCCAAGCAGCATCTTAAAGACTGTCCTTCACCTACCTGCTACAAACCAGTGGCGTGCAGGAATTCCTCAGTCAACCTGCTTCTCACTTGTCCACCTGATACAGGAGTGATTTAAATCACAGATGAAAAGATGCAGAAAAAACCCTCAACCTGCTCCTCAACACTGACTCTACAGGCGTAAGCGACACACAGTATTTCCACGCCATAAAAACCCAAAGCAAGAAAAAAAAAAAATGCACACACATGCACACTTCTGTCTGGCCTTAGGAAATCCCGTGCCAAATGCTTCCTCCAGGTCCTCAAGGAGACTTCACCGAATGCCAGGCAAAGCCATCGACATCTGCCACAAACAAGCGCGATGGCACAGCCGGTGCCAACGCTGAGCGCTAACGGCGCAGAGCATCGTAAATCCCGGCGGCGCATCATCCGACAGCTGGCACGCGGGACTGCAAACGGGCCGACAACCTGATGCAGATGGAAGTGGTGGGAATATTTAAAGGTGTCAGCAGCCTTCCCTTTGTCTATTCTATACGGGGCACGTGTTGCAGCAGGGCTTGGTTTTGAACCGTGGGGGCTCACCCTGCCCGTCCAAACGTGCACACGCTGCCACCCAGGCACAGGCACGGGTGTTCCCATTGCGGAGCCTGCAGGGATCCCCACTCACGCTCGGGGATCATACAGACGTACATACATACATACATACGTACATATGTACATACGTACAGCTCGCTGGCACGAGTGAGCCAGCGCAAGCAGAGTGCTCACCTCTTCCCCATGAGGTCCCTCGGTCCCCGCTGCCTGCGCTCCCACGACCTTCCCCTTCCCCATGGCCAGCAACCGAGCCCACATCTCTGCCCAGAGATGCAGACGGGACAGCCCAAACCCTCAGCTATCCCATGACCACAGCCACCATCCATCTAACCCTTCCACCTCTGAGCCCTCCCCATCGCTCCAGGGCAGGACAAGCGCTCCAGCCCACGGTGAGCATCACCACCCACAAGGAGCATCATCACCCATGTGCACCGGCAGCTGCATCCATGTGCACCAGCCCAGTAACCCACAGGGCTCCTACCAGATACAACAGGGGAGGGACAGCTCTGAAGCTCTTTCTCTGGTCCACACAGCCACCCGAGGAGCGACCTCCCCAGAGCCACGAGCAGAACTGACCCAGTTCAGCCCATCGATTTAATCCCACCCCAGCTGCAGGCTTGCTCCGTACTTTTCCTAGCGAAAAGACGCAGGTAACCTGTTGGAGGGCACTTGCAGCATCAGAAAGAGCAGAACCTACAGGCAAGCAGGACTATCCGAAGGCTGAGCAAGGGGAAGCAGCCAAGAAACCCAGCCAAGGGCAGCTGCATCCGACAGCAGCACGGGAAAGGCCCCGGCTGATGCACTCCTATCACCGCCGTGGCAGGAATTAATTGCCGAGGAACCAAAGCTCTGACTGATTCAGAGTCAGATGCTGCTACCTGCCAGGCTTGTATCAGCAAACCCACTACACACCCTCTGGCAGGCTGTACACGGCCGAGCTGAACAGGAATAATGTCTCTCTGACAGGAGACAGACAGGCACTAGGTGATGCCTGGCTGATATGTTTATAAAATCCAAGATTTGCTTAACATGAAGCAGAGATGCTGCCAGGGCTCTGACGGCTGGCAATTCCTGGCCGCTCTAAGCAGCTTGCTCTCAAAGCGTGCGGTCTAGAGAGCAAGGGCAGGCAGTCTCTGCTCCTGAAGGGTGCTGATTTTAATGTCAAACCAGTCGGAGCAACAGGAGAGTACTTCAAAAGCCATTGCTACTCCCTCCACTAAGCGTCAGAAGCTGTTCGGAGCCTCTGTGCCTGTCCCTTGGGGAACACCAGCATCGCGTAGCGGGCTGGAGAGCGGTGGGGCTGGAGGGAAGGACACCGGTGCCAAACGAGATTGGGGAGAGACAATGTGAGGGGGACAGTCACATCTCCAAATGCAAACACGGGGCGATGCTGGAGGAAAGTGCATCTTTTCCCTTAGAAATGCCCACCTGGGCGAGCTGGGCACACCGAGCTCAGCTCTCGGCGGCTCCACCGCAGAGCAGCTCAGCTCCACAAGTATGGGCTGTGGGTCTCATCCATTCATCTTGAGTGTGTCATTACAATCATCTGAATGGTGGGGGATGCTGCAGGCATTCCTTATTGAACTTGTGCCCCTCTACAACACTTTTTTTTTTGTGATTTTTCTTAGCACTTAAGGGATGAAGAATAAAATTACTCTGCGTTTCCCCAAAGAGAATCTCCAATAATTGCAAATCTGTAAAGTCCACCTAACACTTAACCCTGGCAGATGGGCATCATAATGGTTATATACGAAGAGAGGGAAGCCCAGGGAGGTTTGGTGAGCTGCTCAGGACAAGACTGTGAGCCACTGTCAAAGCCAGGCTGAAAATCCAGCTTTCCCTGCCCTCTTACACAGGCACATTCCACCATTTTGACCTTCTGTCTCCAACATTTTGTGGCAAAACACAGTATCCAAATTCTGCTCCAAGGAAGGATTTAAAAACCTGAACACAACACTAAGTGTTACCCCTTCCCGTAGTTCACACGCCACCTCTTCCCAGACCGATCGCCTCTGCGAAAGAGCTCCTGGCTGCTCTGACAAAGCCAGCTGCTAATTTCATTGTACTTCGGCACAGATTGTCACAAACCCTTTGCTTGTTTCTTTCCCTTCCTTCCTTCCTTCCTTCCTCCAGGGCTGGGGAGCTGATCCTCTGCTCTGCCCCAACCTGCTGCCTGCACCCCTGTCAGCACCCATCACTGCAGAACACCATGAGCCAGACTTGAACCCAACATGAACCACCACCACCCCCAGGTTCCCCAGGCAAACAGTACGTCAGCAAGACGTGTCCTCGCTGTCCTGGTCTAAAGGGTTGTGAAAACAGCAAGAGGAGGCTCCGGGAAACAAAACTGCAGGAGGCTGAACTGGGAACACATCTCACACCGGAGGGCATCGGGGTCTGAGATCTGAACCCTCTCTGGGCTGCACTGCCTTAGCAACAGCTTCATCTGCAGAGGTATCTAGCCAAATTCAGATCTTTATGAGGGCTGTTCTGCTTATGCTGAAGGTAAACAACTGCTAAACCCTACAACACTGTCTGGTTGCCAGCGGTGGTGCCAAGGCATTTGCTTCCTCTCCCAAGGTGCAGGACAAAGGATGCTGCCACCCATCACCATCCCACTTGACCGGCAGCACCCAGCCGTGACTGTAGGAAGGACTGCCTGCCTGCTGGGCACCCGGCGAAGGGCACCGGCAGGCACTCTGCAGAAGTATCACTCTTGCTTTGCTAACACCACTGCTGTTGGGTTGCCAAGGCTCCTGCATCATCGCTTCAGCCAGCTGCCAAGGAAAAAAGCCACTTGCTTCTGTAGGCCATTCCAGCACAAACCTGTGACAATTGCAAACCCCCCCCCAAAAAAAAACAACCCCCCCAAAAAAAAAAAAAGTAGTTGTGACAAAGTTAGTCAGCAAACAGCACGTAATATAACCTGAAATCACGCAGCCCAAACGGGTATTTTTGAGCCATCATGTAGTTTCCAAGGTAAAATGAGGAACTGCCACTTCCACACTCACTTCATCGCTGCAGCTAAAACTCTGCAGGGCAAAGAAAACAGGGTCACCACGTTGGTTGACTGGAAAGATCTGGCAGAGCCTCGCGTCAGCTCCGCTGAGCTGGTGGCTGGAGCTCCTCCAAGCCAGGCATCTAAAGCTGGCAGGACCCATTGGGTGCTCTAGTCTCGCCCAGCTTTCTCACCGTCTGAGAGGCTGCGGAGGAAGCAAGGGAGAGAATTTTCTATCAAGACAATCTGACATAAACACCATCTTTCCATCCGACTTCCGCCAGCAGTTTGTTCAAGTTCCCCATTTTTTCAGAAGAGGGATATCACTACTTCCCCACCTCAGAAAGCCGTTACGGTGATTAGTTAATGATGGGGTTTTTGGTCTCTGAGAACATGGATTATAGGAAGTACCCAAAATTACTCTCCATTTCAGCCTTTCTTCTCAGAGAAGAAAAAAACCCTCCTGTGAGCAGATAATGAACCACTGTCTTGAAAAAAAACCCAAACCAAAACGAAAAAACCAACCAAAACGTGCATGGACTTTGCATTCTGTCAACCTAAGTAAAGCATTATAAACTTGGAATTAAACCACATGTGCTCTCCCATTTCTTTGGTGCTTTATTTTGCAATTCCACCTGGAAAGAGGCATCAGAACTGCTTGTTTCCATGACATTTCTGCGGTTGTGGTAAAACCAGGTCTGATCCAGGGCTTTTAGGAGAAACACGCTAGTGTATCCCAAACAGAGCTCAGCAACGGAGCCAACACCATACCCAAGCCCAAACACATCACCGTGTTGTTCCTTGCCTTCTTGTCACACTGCAAGACAATGCATGGGAGGCTAAAATAAGAGAAATAATTTACTTGTGTGCGTATTCCAAAAGCAATCACATCTGCCTGGAGTTTGGGCAGGGCACCTCCACCTACAGAAGTAAGATTTTCTAAGTAGTTAAAGTGCTTTGACCCTGATTCAGAGCTTTGGAGAAGATTTAAATACAACTACATCAGTCTGCTGCTAAAATTGCAGGGTATGTATTGCCACCTCTCTGTATGTCAGAAGCTGAGCAGTCTGTTATATTAACAGTGTAAGATGTTAATTAAACCAGAACAGTAGACTGGTACTTACTGGAGATGATGTGCCCACTTCTTCCGTGAGGTTAAGGAACTGCATAATTTTTTGGAGCAGCTGAGTGGCGAATCCCTGACATCCCGCATCACTGCTGACACCAATGTCACAACCTCCTTTTAAAACAAAGAGCCTGAAGGATATTTGTTCTGAAATAAACCACGCTGTCCATAGTCAGAGGGTGGGATGGAGAAGGCAGCGTATTCTAAGGTTTCCTGATGTGCTAGACTTCGAAGAGTGTTGCAAAAAGAGCTGCACACATGTTTGGCTCTGTCAGTGTAACTTGTTTGGTTTTGTTGCCATGAATTGTAATATTCCTTCCTGTAGCACTCAGCACCAAAGCAACCCATTTCAATGACTTCAACTTGGATTTTTTACGCATTTGCATTCCAATTAAAAAGGAAAATATTAAAAAAGAAATACTATGTTTTCTCGTGGAGTGGAAACACCACTGTTTGTCCAGAGACAAACTCATCCTCCCCACACATGAGGTAGTACCCCTGCAAGCGGTGTCAAGGTCAACTTAGGTGTCAAGGTCAACAAGGTGTCACCTTAGAGCTTGCAGTCAAGGCTGCGACTGCTCCACAGCCCCAGCAGCTTGCTTCCCCCACCCCCCTCTGCAGCTGTGCTGAGGAGCTTATAACTTCCCTGGAAATAATTCTCAGTCATTCACAGATAAATACGCTTCCTGCAGGTTACTCGTTCAGCACCGCTGATACAGGCGTATCGGAGATGTCAGCATCCGCACGGGCAGGAGGCAGAGGGACCTTGGAGGCTTGCTGGTGAGATGGGCATCCTTCCTCCTGGTGTCCTCCTGCACAGACCAGGTGAGGAGCCACCAAGAGCTGCTACTGCTTAGGCACAGTGCGGTGCTTTGGAAATGAAGCCTCAGCAAGGAGCGCACAAGAATGCCTTCAGTGATCCTGCAAACCAGCCTCTTGCCCCCAGAAGGACACCTGGGAGGCAGGCTCTCGGCGCACCTAATGTGAGGATGGGTGCCTGGCACGTCTCATGCCACATTCTCTCGAAGGCATGAGGAGGGAGTGATCTCCTTTCATCCCCCTTAAGACAACTCTTTATCCCCCTCTAAGACAACGCAGCCTCGTCACATCTCCCCAGCCAGGCAAAGGAGCCCAGGATCTCCCACGTGCCCGCACCCAGACCAACCATTTCCTCACACACACATTTTTTAGAGGCGAGAATTTCCCAGCTCTTAATCAATCACCCCTCTCTTAATGAGCTCTTAGCATCCAAATTACCTTTCCTAAAGACCATTTTGCAGAGAAGGGTTTCCTGTTGCCATCCAGTCTGCCTCTGCTGCCTTCCAGGAGCTCATAAAACAATTATTGTCCTGCTGCATTGTAGTGCCTCAGCTATGGATGCAAGCAGCTGATTAGATTGATTGCTTCCACAATACCCAATTAACCCACTCCCTCTACAAATGATTGACTTAATCAAAGGCAATTAGCGCTTGAATGGCTACATCAGACAGAAAGCCAGGATTTAGTAGATGATTGAGATAACACCTTACAGACATCACCTCATCCTTCTACGGGGAAAACATTAATGCTCAGCTCAGAGCTGGAAGTAGCTGAAACTTTAGGTCTGCGGGTTTAGGTGGTACAGAAAACACAAGGGAGTAGGAATACATACATTTCCCTTTACTGATAAAGGGAACAGCGCCACATGCTACTCCTAAGGGGAACTTGAAAAGCATAGATGTTCTCCTTTTCCTCCTCTTCCTGCTCATGCTGGACCAGGAGCGCTCACCAGTTGAACAGATCTCAACAACCAACTTCCATGAAATGGTCACTTCTGTCCCTACAGCTACAGATAGTCAGTCCCCGAGTGCTGGACGTACAAAGTTGTCTCCCGTTACCAATCCTCCGAGCAAAGTCAAACATGTTTTACAAAACTATCTTCAATATTAATGTCTTGCATCTTCTCCCACAATGTGAAACAGCCACCCAAAAAGACCAGATTTGGAGGCAGTACCATGGCTCTGCAGAAATACAGGTGTCAGTGTCCTCAGTAACTGTTTTTCCTCTAGACAAATCACCCCAAACCGGCACAGCCAAGACGAAGCCTTACCACGGGAAGGTCAAGGAGAGCAACCCGTGCCCCCTAAAAATGGAAAGAAGCCATTTTAGATCATGTCTAGGACAACTTCAAGGTTGAAGCCAACCACGGGAAACAAACTCTCCAGATCACTGCAAAAATATGTTGCCATCTTGCCTCACAGAACCATGGAATTGCTTAGATTGGAAAAGACCTTTCAGATCATGGAGTCCAACTGTTAGCCCAATGCCGCCAAGCCCACCACTAAATCATAAGGTCCCTAAGTGCTACATCTACAGGTCTTTTAACTACCTCCAGGCGTGGTGACTCCACCACCTCCCTGGGCAGCCTGTTCCAGTGCTTGACAGCCCTTTTGGTGAAGAAAGTTTTCCTAATATCCAATCTAAATCTCACCCGGCGAAACTACCTTTTGGGTAGTTGTAAAGAGTGAGAACGTCTCCCTTCAGCCCCCTTTTCTCCAGCCTAAACAACCCCAGTTCCCTCAGCAGCCTTTGAAATGGAAAAAGTAATTTGTTCAGCTACCCGGCCGCTGGGATCAGTACGTGAAATGGAGCCAAGTACATCGTCTCTACGGAAAAAACACGGGGCTGAGCTTAACAACACATCAAGATCCCGAGGCTGACGGAAAGACGACGAGGTCTGTGCCACACAGTGGCATGTGCTATGTAAATGCAAGGTCGGTTCCCGGGGTTTCCAGCCCCTTTTAATGTCATTGTGAATACACTTGCATTGCTGGCTCACCGCTGAAAATCCAAATTGCTTCTAAGCAAAGCCCCAATAATAAAGCCAAAATCCATTAAGCCTGTGATGTTTGCCACTATTTAAATCTGATTAAAATCGTACACGACACCACTAAGCCTAACAGCCAGAAAACACTCCTGTCAGGTCTGATGTTTCGCCATGTAATCCAGACCCCCTTCTTTCACAGGGTTGTCAGCTAAAAGGAGCCATAATAAGAGATCATGTACCTAATCCAGCTTCCTAAGCTGTTTTTAACTGGTTTCTTTAATCACATGTTATGATTCCCTACAGAGCAGCTCTCAGGTGACAAAGACATTAACACAGTCACTCATACTCCCAGAAGGTATCTCAGATGGGATCGCATCGCCCCTCGTGCCGGCTGGCTGCAGCAGGAATGGGACAGGCGAGGTGCCTCTGCTGAGCGTGGGGAAGACATCAGCGGGTTGAAGCCATCAGTGGGATGAGGACACCAGTGGAATGAAGCCATCAGTGGGATGAAGCCATCAGCGGGACGAAGAAGCCACCAGCGGGACAAAAGGTGGGAAACTGAGGCAGCAGGATGTGACAACCTCTGGGCAAGCAACTGCAAAGTAACATCGTGCAAAGGACAGTGGCCAGAGAAAAAACTCCTTTTAGTAGAGTGATTCTTGATCTCCCAGTGAGCACTCACCTGCCCTCAAAATACCGCATGGGAACAAATACCAGGAGTAAATATCAAAATATACAGTCCCCAAGTGTTCACCTGACGGCTGCAGGCACATCAGGCTTGGTGTCCACTGCAGAGAACACAGCCGCATCCTCCCTTTTATCAGTTTATCTTATAATTGACCATTGATACAGTACAACTTTCCCAGTAACTTAATTATTGAGAAAGTGTTTACATATTAAAGATAAGACAATAGCTGGCTGCTGCAGTGCAATTAGATTGTATCTGCTGGGAGATGTTAAACCCCCTTGCTACAGAAAATGTCTTTACTGGAAATCCTGTGCTTGTGTTACTGAGAACTGAATGTGGAATCTAATTTTACTTGGAAATCAAATGCTTCCCCTTCGAGTGGCATCCCCACACACCCACCTGGGAGCTGCTGGCTGCTCAGAGAGAAAAAAAAATAAATCCAGTTACAGGTAAATAACCTTCAGGATTTGATCTTTTGAAGCCAGTCTTTTGTTATAAAAAGGCAGATGAAAGCTGAGAGGTTCCCAGTGCGATGCTCATCCCATTCACCAGCACTGAATGCACTCAAAGCCTGATCTAGCTGGAAAGCCGGGCGAGAAAACATTTAAGGACAGGCACACGGTACTAAGCCATAATAATATCTGTACAGCAGTACACTTCAGAAGCTGAATTTTGAGAGCCAAACCATAAACCAGGATCTTCCTTGGGCAAGACACAGTCCAAAAAAATCCTGGCTGCTGCCATTATTTGCCCAGCAGCTGTGTGGGAAGATGCACCCCAGCCTTCTCACTCGGCACGCAGAGGAACCGCCACCACCGTCCCCGCACATCACCCCCTGCCCAGTGCTGCCCGCGGAGCTGGTCCCACCGGGACCTCTGCGAGGTGAGGGAGAGCCCACCTACAGCCACAGGTGCTTTCATACAGCAAGCACAGAGGTGAGATGCTGAAAGATGGGCACAAGGAACCTTGGCACCCTCCACACGCCCTGCAGATGGGCTACGCCAACCTCCCTGCTGCCCAGGCATCCTCTCAACGCAACTGTCAAGTGCCAGGAGCCACCTGAAGGTCTGGGTTTCATACAGGCACCTTGCAGAGCCCCAGACCACAGCTGTGGTGGGATCAGGCTAAAACATCTTCCAAGCCCTCAACAGTTGTAGGTAGGTCTCCTACCCACACCAATAAATAAAATCTCAGCCTAGGCAGCTGCTCACGTAGATCAATCCAAGCAAGGACGAGCTGAAGTGAATCCCCCAACAGAGCTTTACAGAAGTCAGCAGAGAAGTTCACCACTGAATTCAGACGGGTTTAGGACCGTCTGTCTGGGATATCTCGGAATAAAGCATTCCCCCCACGCAGGCAGCACTGCCATCCAACCATAAATCATGGAAGCCCGTCCTCACACACACATAACACTCCTCTTTGTTTGCTTTGGAGAGAAATCCAAATGGCTTCGCACACATCTGCTGCGGTGCTAACGGCTCCTGATCGTCTATTATTGAGCGCTCAACGCATTTACAGTCAAAGCTATTGCTTTATGCAGGGAAAGGAGAATGTTTTAATTTAGGACTCATCCCTCTCCTGGCTGCTGGCTCGACAGCTGTCCCAGCAAGCAGCTCCTACAGGATGCTCCAGCAGCTGTGCTACCAAGGAGGGGCACTTGGCAGCGCAGCCACAACCTCCAGGTTGTACAAGGACATTTGCACATCTTCGTTTTTCTAAAACCATCACCCGCCCCATCCCCTGCAATCCCACTTTGCAAACTCCTGTAAATATACAAATCAAAGCTAAATACTGCCCCAATAAATCATTGACCGAAACTCCCATCGACTTTGCTATGCTACAATTTCTCCTTCCAGCCTCTGCAACGGGTGGAAGTTTGAAACTCACTCCCTGCTGAGCAGCCTCCTTGTCTTTTAGTTATGGTGGGGATATACGGGTTGCTACTGACGTGCCACATCACTGCTTCCCACAAGGGCTGCCCTGGTTATGGAAAGGGACCTGGATCATCGAGGTAGCTGCTGTCTGCACCTCAACTGCAGCAATATTTTTAAACCCAGTCCTATTTAGCCAGCTGGGGAGGCACCTCCCATTCCAATTTCACTGTAAGCATCCAAGAGATGGGGTGCGAGAGCTCCTCTGCTGCAGACTTTTATGCATCGGAGATTTCAAGGTGAAAACTCGGATGAGCTCGCTATAGGGGGAAAATGCAGATGGAGACAGGCTGGTGTCGGTCAGAAAGAAGCATCAGCAAATGCTCACACTTCTTAGTCGAGGCTGATCTAAGGCTCAACTACATCTTTGGCAAAGTCCAGAAAAAGACATGACCTCACTCTGGAAAAAATGTGCTTTATCTGGCGAAAGGCAGAAACTGCCTGGCCCTGCACAGGTCTCCAATGTAAAAAGGATTTTTCCTTAATAGAAATTTAATTAAGCTAGGAGAGCTGCCACGAAATCAACCTTTTCCATGCACTTTGTTACCGTATTGCTGCCTAGTCACTCTCTTCTCGCTAGGAGAGGGAAGATGCACGAGCCCATTGGTCCTGTGTCACTACACAGGGAACATGCATGTGCACAGTATAAAACCACCGAGAAATCTGGGACGCCAAGGACTACCGTCATAAACCGTGGTTTATACTTGAGTATATGCACAGTACATGTGTATATATATATATATATATATATATGTACATAGGATACTTCCCCTATTCTTCCCCTAAATGTTTATCATCAAAGACACGGAGAATCAGCCTGATGCCTCTCTTCAGCTCTCTCCAATTAGTACAGATCCATTTATTGACTGTAAAAATCCAAGGTTACAGGAACAGGCAGCCTGAGCAATACCGCAATATAGTATTTCAAGTTGGTGACCTCAAATAAGGAATGCTCAAGGACAGCAGTGGCTCATGCTAATTATAATTGGGGTGTTTCACACACTTACCGATCTTACAAGCCAGACTGACTCTCCCAGGGAGCACCCACAGCTCAAGGTATCTCCAGGGAGCATCCAGAACACATCCCAAAATGCAGGCAGCACGTTCAGCTGCCAAGGGAATCCAGGAGCAGGAAGGTCTCAGACTGCCTCGCTCGTGAGAACCTGTATTAGTTCAGCAAATACAACTGACCGCAAATGAAATACTTTTGATTTAAGTTGACAAATGTAAATACTTCTGTTAAGGATGATGCAAAATGAAACAACATTTCTCAGGTGTGGGGTTTGGGTTTTTTTGAGGGGAAAAAAACCTAACCAAACATTTTGCAGAAAGTGACTAGATGGAGGCAGAAAAAAGACCAAACCTCAATTATTTAAAATTCCATGAGCCAGCCCTTACCCTTTCGGTAAGGCTCCCTCCCATGCCACTCCGCTTCCCCTGCAACGAGCATCACTGCTGCTTTACTCTTCACACGAGAGCTGCTGCTCTTTGTCTAATTATAGACGCTTGGATCAGAGCAACATTGAAGGCAGCTTGACAGAACCAGCTGTTAAAATTACAGCTGGCTCCTAAACTAGCTGTGAACATCCAGCTTTAGCTTGCAGCGGTGCTACCCCCTCCCCAGAGCCAGCTGCCAACGCCTCGCTTGGCCGATTGCTCCTCCTCCTCCACCGCTCCAGCTCGGACCCACGGCTCCTCACCCACGATTTTTGGCTGCCTAAATGCTTTTCTGCTTTAGGGGAGCTGAAGACATCAGGGTATTTCTCCTTGCTAGATGTTTTTCTTCCTACAGCAGCTCTCTGCAAGATTCATCACCACCCCATCACTTTGTCACTGCAACGTTCACAAATTTCCTGGGGTGCGTGACAGCAGCCACTGGCCTCTTGCTGTGTGGCTCAGAGAGGTAGAAAAAAAAAAAATGAACGTGCACCAAAGTTATCTCTAAAAAAAAAGCTTTTACATGTAGAGCCTTTTCCTGTGCCTTCTGGCGGTGACTTTGTGCGGTGTCTCCTTGGCAAGGCTGGGAACTGGTGCAGCATCTTCCTTTGATTCTAAGGGAGCCTCAGGAGGCGGTGTTACTCTTCTGGAGGGGTGGCACTCCGCCTGAATCAGCACTTCCCAACGCTACTGGAAGGCACTAAAAGGCTGCTTGGGCTCCTGGTCATGTGATGCCTGTCCTACCAAAACGTCAGCGCATCCTGGCACAGGAATGATGCCACGTGCTGGTCCCCGTCACAGGCCTGCTCCCCTGGCAGGAATAAAAATAATAATAAAACGAAACCACTGGCATCTCCCCTTGCATCCTCCTCCCTGGTTTAGCCTGTTGAACAGCTCTTTGATGTGCCTTGTCTTGCCTGCAATAACGTCCATGTTTGATGTTTAAATCATTTGTATTGCAAAGTGGCTACAGGGAGCGAGGGTGAGCGGTTCCCGGCACAGGCAGCTTCCCAGGAAGACCCATCTCCTCCACTGCGTTGCCTGCACTCACTGCTGATGCTGCAGCAGATGCCGTTAGTCCAGCTGGGGATTATATCTGCTGCTGGGTTCTTTAGTGGATTTTTTTCAGATGGATCCCTTTCCTTCCAAGGCAATTTGGCTCAATATTTATTCACCCTGGAGACAGGCTGTGGCGTGAGTTTTCACTCTGCTCTGGATGAGGCTGCAGAAAGCAGGAGAGGTGACCTGCACAGCATCACCCCCATCCGCTTCCCATGGCAGCAGTGTCAGGGCACGCCGAGGAAGAAGAAGTAGTTGTTTGTTTTAAAGCCATGACTACATTTCCCTGAAACCTCCAAGGAGAGGATGGGGAAAGGTTTCTCGGAGCAAGCCCTGACGGGGAGCTGTGTAATGTTAAATGCAGGATTACACTGGAAAGATGTGAAAAGGAGGCTGAGCACCAGTGAACAGCATCCCACCTGCTTCAGCTGAACATACTTTTCCATAGGGTTTCCTCCTTCACCCATTTCAATTTTTTTTTCCAGAGCCTTTCAGCTTAAACTCTTCCTCCCCATTAGACAAAAACCTGGGGGGAAGAACGAAGAAGCCCAAACCCTTACTCCCCCGCTTCTGTACCCAAACACCAAGGCAGAAGGGCTGGGATATGGCTGCAGACACTGGACCTCACACCCGCCCATGGGGGCATCACACCTCGTCCTGCAAACACGGCCACCGATGCATGCCGGGCAGCTGCGCTGGTGAGGACCCCACCACAGGGGCTCGCACCCACCGAGCAAGGGACACCAAGCACTGTCCAAGCCAGGAGCACACGTGCTCTGAAGAAGCACCATCCCCGCAGTAAGTGAGATGTCTAACAGCTTGCTCTGGCCACGGGAGAGCCTGCCCTGGGGTGCAGGGAGGCAGTGCCTGGGAACCAGTGCCTACAGAGCCTGGCTCCCAGTGTGACTCACGTCCCGGCCGGCAGCTGATGTCAGTGCCCGGAGAACAGAAGCCCTCTCTGTGGCTCCAGCAGCAGGAGAAGGAGGTTTCTGTGCCAGGCAAGGTTGCTCGCTGGAGGGATGCTCGTACTTTAACCCCCTCCTGACACATCAGCCTCCAGTAACCTTGATACTTGGTCGGGAGAACTGCAGCGTTTGCAGTTCCCACCCAGACACGCACATAGCCAGCCCTCTGCCAAATACTTTTTGATTATAGCCTGCCCGGACCAGTGCATCCGTACAGCACCCGGAGCCCTGGATGCAATCCGCACAAAATGCTCTTACACACCCTTGAAATCCAAACCCACTCTTATGCTCCCTTGAAAGACAAACAGTGATGAGGTTTGTACCCTTTCTGGAGAGGGCTAGAGCCCCGCTGCCACTTAGCCCCTGCCCTCCCACATCCCTCCCTGCCGTGCTGCCCACGGCTCCAACGACCACGAGACATGCACCAGCAGAGCTTGCACAGCACCAAGCTCACGGCAGGCTGCAAAACTTGGCCAAAAAGCCGAATTCCCTGGTACGGTCCCTGCCTGCCACAGGCTTCAGTGTCAAATTGTTCTATACTGTGGGACGCTGAGACAGGGCAGAGGTCTGTATCGAAGAGCTACAGCGTCCCCGCACCCTGGGCTCCTCATTCAGACATAAATCCATCTGCTTTCTGAGGTCAGCCCTCATGTCCAGCTCCCCCAGGGTGCCAGCACAAACTGCAAGGGGGTATCAGTGCCAAGCAGAGGGATTGCTCATGGTTTCAGCTGGGAAGAATGAAAAAGCAGCCAGACTTTGGGACCAAGCAGCCAAGATCTTACAGACAAGGGTGGGATCGAGCGCGGATATTTGCAACACAATTTTGCTGAAATCCAGTAAGAGCCGAACTTGGTGCTTTGGTTCAGCCAAATACCGGAACCGGCTGCTGGGAATTTACTGGAAACAGTGATTTAACAGAAGGCACCAGTGATGCAATCCCAGTGAGCATACCAAGCACCAGCATGCAGCTCAGGGAACTGGTGTTACGACTTCCTACCACAAAACATCTCCTCTTTCACAACCAAATATATGCTTTACAAAAGTCCACACGAATTTTCAACAAAATACCAGGTTACCCTGATCTTTGCTGTTTTTTAGCTGCACTGCTATTGGGTTTTATTTCCATCTCTAGGTCTACGAGGAATCTGCCTACAGGGATGGTTTAGAGGGGTTAAGGTGGCTGTACCGAAAAGCACCTCACAGTGCAGGATGCTCTACAGCTCTTGCGACAGCCACATCTCCCCAACAGACGCTGCAGCCCTGCATCACAAAAACAAGCACTTTGCATCAATGAAGGACAGCAGCAGAAAATGCCAGAGCTTCTTGCAAAGCCCAGCTCTAATACTTGAGCCTTTCAAACATCAGAAGAGGATTTAATCCATTTTACAACTAGCATCAGATAATAGTGACATTAAAAAGCAGTCGGAGCAAAGCAGCAACTCCTCTTTGAGGCTAATAAGTAGAAATAAATTAACTGATTTCTTTATATTGAAAATTCCTCTCTACGGACTAAGATCAAGGCCTGCTAAAGCTTTTGACAGCTCTGTTTGCCCATCAGCCATGTGTGCATTGAGGTTAAATAGAGATTTACACTCACAGAAACTCCTGAAAAACTCAGACCTTTGGATTGAGATTACAGATGTAGCCAGTATTTTCAGAAGTTCAGCTCGAAAAATGTCAGAAGAGCCAGTTATAATTGGGCTTCTTCTAAATTTTTATATGTGGTGTAAATCAAGAGGCAAATCACTGACATTGTGGGAGATGTGACAGCTAAAAAACAGAATGAGGGGAAAATAAACTCCTTATTTGCATGGTACTAACCACTTTGCAGATACATAATGCAGGCTGGGCTTCAAAGGCGACAAAATTTTGCAGCAATATGTGGCTCTATATCTTTTGTCCTGGTACTCAGAGCCTAACATAACTTAATGTTTATGAAGTGACATTTCAAATCTCTGCTCTCACCAAAAGTGCCTCGATGGTCATCACTAGGTTTTGGGGGGGTGGGTACGTTCATTCAAACCACTGTGACTGGTCTGCAGATATTTCTGCACCGCTTAAAACACCAAACAGGTAGCCAAGATAATGTACCAATTTTTCTTAACAAAGTGCTTAAGGCCCAGTGACAAACCTATCTGAGCTGCCGTTGCAAAGCAGCCGCGTTAGTCAGCGGATCTGCCCCGGTACTGAACGTCCGCAGGAGCTGCCCCCCGGTTTGTGCCGCAGCCCCCCGAACCGAGGTCAGGGAGTGCGGCGGTGGCTCCGCTCAGCCCCGCGCTGACACCAAGGGCTATTTTTATCACGAGGAGATGTTATAAGCTCATAGGGGACTGGGGGAAGGGAGAGAAGAGGAAGAGGGGAAAAAAAAAATAAAATGCTAAACTATTTATATGCCTTGTCAGGTCACATAAGAGGCGGCACATTGCCCTGCGCTGCAGCCAGGTACGCCCGCCCTTGCACCAGCAGCCACAGCACGGGAACAACGGTAGATTATTTCAGACACACACCACGGCCAAACCAGCCAAAGGCCCCCCACAGCCCAGAGGCAGCGGGATGCTCCTGCTCTCACCGGTGCGCCCTGTGCCTGGCCAGGTACCGCTGCCGAGGGGCGAGGCGGGCAGGTGACCTTGTTCTGCACCACCACGCTGTCCTGCAGCACACACGGTGCCTGGTCGAAGCCTGGTGAGTTGCTGCTGCTAAGCCTGGAAATGGTTGCTTTCACCTTCACCACGTGGCTTCTCTTACTGCTCTTGTGAGCTCGGTTTCCTAAGGAACCAAAGCTCATGTGAGCACTGTGCATCCATCTCCCTCTCTGGCTTCTCAGCATCTTGGACAACAGAGCCAGATGTAGCTCCCCATAGTTGCTAAAAACTGCACTTTTCCTTGCTTATAAAGCAGGGGCATAATTTACACGCCTACGAAATCAACCCCAGCCCTGGTTTCTGCAGAACCACTGTCGAGGTGGGGCACTGCCTCTTCTCCTCTGAGGGGCTGGCTCCTGCCTGCTCTTACCTTACTTATCTTACTTACTTACTTATCTTATGCTGAACTGTCCTGCTGTCCTGCTCTGCACTTGCACAGCATCACCTTGAGCACCTGCAGGTCTTCACCTGGGAAAAGCCAGGAGAACTCCCCTGGAGTTGGTGGAAATATAAACAGGAACATCAGCCAAGGATGTGGTCTCTATTTGGGGGAAAAACCAACGATGAAATAATCTTCACGCTGGTCTGCTTGAGAGAAGCTGAGGTGGCAGCTGGCTACCGTCCTGACCACACACATTAGCTGGCTCGAACCTTCCCCAGTGCTAAGAGCAGCTCTTGATTTAGCTGATAACACCTTTGCAAGAATAGAGTTTCGATTCAACTATTTTACTTAACGTGCTTGTCTCGTCAGCGTTTCAAGGATGCTATAGGAAGCACCTACGGCACCTCTGCCCATCTGCAAGGAGATGGTTTCACACAACAGCTTTGTATTGCCTGGGCCAGGCTGCTCCCGCAGCACCATCGCATCAGACGGCGCCAGGGCTGGCACGGGGAAGGGCATCTCACTGCCCACGGCTCCGACCACGGAGCAGATCCAGCGTGGGGGAGCAGTCTCCCACATCAAGACTTTCAGAGGGCATAAACCAGCACAAGTGTTGATGGAGCAACGCAGATTTACACCAGTCAAGGCAAAAATAGGGCAGGGAAAAGGAAAAAAAACCCAAACAAACAAACCAAACCCTTGCCTCTCTCGCACCTCTCATGGAATCTGGGAACAACCTGCTGCCATGACCTTGATACTGCCACAGTGCCCTGAACCAAGACTTCACAGATGGCTCTTTCTTTCAGCCTTTTCACCAGCATCAGTTTCTCTTGCTTCAACCATCCTTCCCTGCGAGGGAGCTGCAGCCAAGCCCAACAAGGCTGTACTGCAGAGCAGTGATTTATTGGCATGGGTAAGTATGTGTATGGGAAAGGATGCTGGAGAAAACACCTCTCCTCTGAGCAGCATTGCTGCCTTTCACTACTTTATCCCCAGTGCTTTGCAGCATAAAATTCATGCTGACTCCACAGAGGATGCCCTGTTCCCCTGAGCCTGTGAGCCCAGCAACAAGGACCCCTGTCCTCTTGCAGGGTCTGGGGATCCCACACCAGGATGCAGCAGGCTCTGCTACCCCCGAAGGACAGCATTTACCTGGTGACTGCTTCACAAACTCTTCTAACAGCTGCAACGCCACATACGCTGTGTGAAAGCCCTACTCTTCCTCAGATCCCCAAGGACCACGATAGGAGATGCACTTCCAGCCTTTCCCTAGACCAACCCTCCCAAGATCCCTGCACCACCACATTCTTGCTGGGATGGGCGCCCACCTCCTCTGGCCCTGGCTGAGGGGCACATTCCACCCTCAGGACCACATCCCATCTGAGCAGGCTGTAGCACAGGCAAACTAAATTGTGTCCATGCCCTCCCCCCCTGCAACGCCCTCTCCTCTCCCCAGCTCCCCTTCCCAGACCCCCAAGGCTGTGCTCTGCTAACAACTGAGAGGAGGGAGCGCTGCTGGCCAGAAAAGAGGGTGGTTTTTTTTTTTTCTAAGAGATTAAAGAACATAACGGAAATAAGTCAGCCTCTCAGAAACTCTCAACATACCATGATTCAAAAATAAAACCATTAGACAGGACACTTCTCATGTCAGCAATTTGACCTTCTGAAATTTTCTACGCCCTTTTTTATCCTCACCCACAAATGAAAAGTGGGCAAGTAGTAAGTTTGTTAATCCTCTGATTGTATTTTGAAGGTGTGAATTCACTGAAGTTGGCCATTTCCTGCAAAAAAAACTGATGCAAAAGGACAAAAAGCATTTTGTGGGGCAAATCCTGATCACTTTCCCTTTGCCACGGCCCTGCGCAGCTGTGACCCTGCGGTCTCCCATCTCCTTCCTTCCCTCTCCGTTCTCATCCTCCATCTCCTTCCTTCCCTCTTCGTTCTCATCCTCTCTTTTCGTAACCACAGCTCAGAGGACACCGCCTGTCCCTGGCCACCCATCACCCCACCAGCACCATGTGCCGCACCCCCTCTCCCGTGCTTGCAAAGGGGACAGGGACAGGTCAGGTACAGCTTCACGCTCCCTTCTGCATGAGCATCTCCTTGAAGACCACATGCACGGAGGGCTGAGCAAACAACACCAGCAGCCCTCGAGCCGATGATTTATTTATTTCTTTGCTCTGGTTGCCTGGCAGACTCCCCCGCGGTGCTAGGGGCTGTGTGACATGCAATAAAACCTGCACCCTTTTCAGTTGCCACTAGCACCGGTCTGTTCTCCGGGCGCTGCTCAGCCCCGTAACTCAGCAGCGTGCCCAGCAGAAGAGCTTTGCCTCCAAGGTTGTAAAAAAAAAAAAAAAACAAACCACCCGGCGGAGCCAGCGCGGAGCTGACACTCGTAGCTCCCACTAGGCAGCTGAACT
>JAVJGJ010000047.1:31612255-31622391 GCA_035590215.1 Microhierax caerulescens | reverse complement strand
CCCCCCCCCCCCCCCCCCCCCCCCCCCCCCCCCCCCCCCCCCCCCCCCCCCCCCCCCCCCCCCCCCCCCCCGCCGCAGCAGGTCCAGAGGCTGACAAAGCACCACCAACACCAAGAGCTCCAACTCTCATCTCCTCGCTTGGCCACCCCCATGAAAGCCAGCGCCCTGCCAAAGGGCCAGCCGGGAAGGCCTCGGAAACAGCCCACGGAGCAGTTTCATCTCGGTCCCGCATACCCAAAGCCCGCAGCAAAAAACACCGCGAGAAAAGCTGTTCAAGCAGTTTAATATCAAACCGTGGCCACATGGATTCACTGCGCTCCGTGGAGGAGTGCTGGCCAGCCAAAATTATGGGTGACAATGAATTGGAGACCAAGACCCTCACCTGGGCTGGCTTTCCTGGGACGCACTATGGTGCCCGCACCACAGACACCGCGTGGCTGCTGTGGCTGTTGGAGACATACGACAGACAGAAAGCCCCAGCCAGAGGTGAAAGTGGCCCAAAAGACATCAAACACCATCCGCTACCACCCCCTGACTGCATCTTTCTGAGCCACCATCAAGTCCAACAAAGACAAAAGAAATTAACATCATCCAGGAATGCCATTTCCAAACCCCACATTTGTAGATTCTGGAATTTGTCAGAGGTTTTTCCAGAGGAAAAAAAAAAAAAAACAAAAAAAACCCAAACCCAAACCACAACCAATCTGCTTTCCACAGGCAGCTCTGTGGACACAGCTATGCCAAGTTTTGTCAAACAACTGTTTTAATGAAATTTTAAGTCTGAGTCCAAATTTTTTGTGCAGACTGCAAGGGGAGCCACCGCAGCATAGACCAAAAGCCTGTTTAGCTTCACACTCTGCCTTCACATCTTTTCCTATCTGGTAAGTCCTCGCTTTTAAACAGCCTTGTGGAGGTACGGGGCAGCTCTGGAGCTTCTTCTAGGTGCTGTGTGCATTGCCCCGGCTTGCAGAGCCCCCGGAACCACGTGCCATCCACCCCCCCGCAAGACCAGTGGCCAACAGCAAGCTTCTGGAGAAAAGCAAAAAAACAGGGGTTTTGACTACGGAGGCATCCAAATTTTGCATTATGTATGTGAAGAAGTTAAAGCTGAATTTCAGTATGCAAAAGCCTAACACGCTCAATTAAAATGCGAACTGGTTCCTTTTTTGTTTGGTTGTTTTACATGCACGGTCCAGTTCACCACAATGCTATTTTTCAGAATGGTTAAACACAGATTAAAAACGCGTAGGAAGCAGGCTGGGATGGTACTATCTTAACCTTGTAGCAATTTCCTCTGGAAATTAAAGGAATCAACATAAATTAACAGGCTTACAGGCTAACAACAAAGAGGAAAAGAGCAACAAGGAGGGAAGGCACCGCGGGCAGTTGGGACTGAAGGAGCGGGCAGGTCTTGGGCACTTGGCTGATGGTAGGGCGATGCTCAGGCAGAGACTTTCCAAGCCTGAGTGCCCAGTTTGAGCTGCCACAGGAGGCTCCACCACTTAGGAATTGATGAGTAGCCACTCCGAGAGGCCACGCTGCAGCACCTGAAGCTTTTCATCCAAGACACCAGGCACTTCTGAAAGCCACGGATGTTAAATCTGAAGACCCTTATTATTAAGCAAGAGCCTGCGCAAAACACTCGACTTTATCTTTCTGGCCATTAAGTGTTAAAGCAGTTTATCTATAAAGTATCAGCAAAAAAAAAAGGTGACAGAGGAAGAGGAGACCAGGTGAGAACTTTTTATCCTTGACCATCATCATGCCCTGTGCGTGGGAGGGGAGGGGGCCAGGCTGACCTTCAGACACCAGGCTGAGGTGGTGAGCTTGGTAGCTCCTCTACCAAATGAGCCAAACTTTAAATAAAGTAAGAAAAAAAAAATAATAATTCCAGGGATTTACTCCGCAATTTTCTCTGTGCACATTTTAATCGTACCGCAATACAAGCCACTTCTGCTAATAACTGTTCTTCTTCAGATAACTGTATAGATGACTCCTCAAGATGTGAGCCCTACTGGGATACATCCTCTCTCTGATTGACATCTCATCGCATTCCAGATCAGACAGCCACCCAGCACAACTCATACCATTTCATTCTGCCCCAGTTTTTCCTACCAAGGTACTCAAATCTACTGGCAGTCAGAATATAAGTGTTCTGCCTAAGGAGCAGATGCAGCTCCCGCTTACCCAAGCACGGAGGGAGGAGCAGAGCCACGCACACGGTTCCGCAGAATGATGCTCTGTGTTCCCAAATCAAGCAAAAAGGCAGGAGAAAACGACGCTAAGTGTTGGGCTGGGACACAGATGTACCTCCAGTACTGCAAAAGCCCAGTAAGTCTGCCTCCATCTTGTATCAAATTTCAGCCAAGCATATGTCTGAACAAAGCCTTTTTCTTTTGCTTTTACTCAAAAATGACGTTACCCTGTTGCTCACTGGTGACTCAAAACTCAACCGTGTGCTTCAGTGTGTGTCTGCTCCAGAAAGGATGGTTTTACAGCTCTCGCTCTGCTGCGGTAGTGTACAGGGCTGGGCCGCGACCACTCGTGACCATCGAAAGGGAGTTTCTGGGGTTTAAGTTCCTCACCCAAGGCCCTTTGGGCCAACACTGCAGTGGTGTAGGAGCATCCCTGAGTCTGGGATTTGTTTCAGCCCCAGGGACTCCCCAGTGGTACAGAAGGTGGCTGCACCACTCACTGCTCCTGATGCATCAAGGTGCTGGCAGACAGAAGATGAGAGAAGACCAAAGGGATTTGATTTTATTTTTTTTTAATTGGGTGGGGTTTTTTGCCTATGAACAGCTGGTAGATTTTCCCTGGGCAACTCCAGAGCACCCCTCCAACTTCTTCAGCCTTTGCCAAGCATCTGACAGAGCCAGGAAGCCACAATGGCATTTCTGGAGGACACAGAAGCCAGATGCAGCAGGCAAACACCACGTATTTCCCAAGGAGTCGAACACAACCTCATAAGCAAGATGAAAAAAGGACAAGCTGGCACTGCAGCACTTCTTCCCTCTCGCTCTGAACTTTGCCGTTCTTCAAGCAACCAAAGTAGCACTCTCAAATCAAGAAGCTTCAAATGAACAAACAGCCTGTCTTTATTAGGGCTCATACGTTCACGTCCTGCCGTGCCAAGTCTGAGGGCAGCTCCCACAAAGCCTGCCCAGCTGCTGCAGCCGGCCAGCACAACTTGTCCTAATTAGAAGCATCCAAACCTCTCGATGCTGCAGAACGTGGGTTGGCACACAAGGGCACGGTGCCAGCACTGGATGGAGGTGTCACCCATCGCGACGCTACCCAGGGCTGCAAGCCGGGAACGACTCCTGCGATTGCAGCAACTGGACTGCAGCGAGGCAGGGAGAGAGCTAAATATATACCCCTCGAAAAAGCAGCACTCCCCTGCTCCTGTTTAACATGCGCCTGTTGGAAAGCATAGAGCCTCCGACCGGAGAAAGAAAAATACAGCCTGGCGCACCATCCTTGCAACATTCCCAATACCCGCAGCTGCTTCTATTGCGGCAGCGTCAGAAGGAGATCTGCTACTGCAAGGGGCCACATCTACCCCAGTGCACCCTGCTGCTATTGTACAGACCCAGTAGCACCAGTCCAGAGAACACCTACACAAGCAGAGCTCCAAACTCTGGTTCACAAATCAGGGTATCCAGGCTGCAAATTGTGCCAGTGCAAACCAGGCGCAAGTTGGGAGCACAAAAGGGCCAGAAATTGGTCCTGCTGCCACTTGAAGGATGACCAGCCTCGCCTCAACCTCACCATCAATCAATAACCAAAAAGAAACAACACCAAAAAAACCACTCCTTAACCCTCCTGCCTCCGTTTCTCACAGCTGCAAGCCCATCCAATGCCTCTCCACTGGGCACCGGGAAGGACTGGGATGGAGCGGCTCCCCCAGTGCCACGGACTGGGTGCCAGCATGGTCCCTGTGTGCTCGCAGACAGCTCTGACAGGGCTGCGGCTGGAGCTCAGCCACCGCTTGGCAAAGCTCCCCGGAGTGCAACTGCACCGCAGGATGGAGGAAGAAAAATATCGTAGCGGCAAAGCCTGAGCTGCATGATCAAAGGAAGCCAAACCAACCAAGCACAGAACCAGCCACAGACATTTCTGCCAGCCCAACAGCAGAAGGAATAAAAATGCTTGTGGTCTTTAAGCTGCCTGAGCTGCAATGCGAGCTTTCGCTATCTCTCAGCCTGACCCATGCAAGGAGAGTTGGGTGCGACGTGCACCCGGATCTCGGACGCCCCAAGCTGCAGAGGGACCAGCCCCGCTTCCAGCCAGGCTCCCGCAGCAGCAGCTCTGCACCCCCCCGGCAGAGATGCTCCCAAACAACTGGAATGGCAAATAGGCTCCTGCCCTGTAAGCACAAAACCTTAGCTAAGGCTGGAGTGCCACGTTAATTGCATTTCACTGAGACTTCAGAGCAAACAAAATTAAAATCCCCTAGAATTGTGTTTCTCCGATCAATGACAGCTAGGTGAAAAATCTTGTTTCACCATCTTCAACGTTACAAGTCCACGCAAGCCTCAAAACAGCACAGCCAGCTGCTGGGATTTCGGAGCTCCGCAACACAAAGGTGGTACTGGATCCTCTCAGGACCACAACGGCTCACAGGAGCTGCCTGTTCGCCAAGAGAGCATCCACCTCCCAGCTGCTGGCACAGCCAGTGACCTCTCCTGCAGCACGGGGGCTCGGGGCACCCTTCCTCCTTGTGTCAAAGAGGCTCTAAGGAGAAGGCAAAGGAAACAGGCGTGAGTAACGCTCTGCCAAAAGACTTCTTGTTTCAACCCAACTCTGCAGAGGAGCAAGAGAGAAATTATCAGCGATTTTCCTTTTGTAGCCGCACCATCTTAGGAAGTACAACCTATTCACGCAGCAAGATGCAGTGGGTGCACAGGGATGAGAAGGATGCCAGAGCCACCTGCCGGGGCCCCGCAGACCCCATGGGCATGGCGAGACATGCATCATAAAACTCTGGCCACCAAACCCTGCAGTAGCAGGATACCTCTGTCCTTGGGCTGCCAGTCCTGCTGTCAGGGGAGAAAGAGGCAGGATTTTGTGCACAGAGATGGATGAGTCAACGTCGTGCCCGGAATGTGAGAAAAAGCAGGAAGCCTGGCCTGTGTTAGGTGGAGGAACAGCAGTCCTGTTGTCGGAGTGTGGGCAGGCAGGAGCAGGCAGGTTTGCCCCTGACTGTCACAAGGCAAGTCCCGTCCCCCCCCACCTCCTCCAGCCACAGGGTTTGAGGTGTTGCTTTTCCAAATCTTTAGCAAATCACAGCCCCAACCTTCCAGACCCCCACCCACAGAAGCACTTCTGAGTCCCCAGAAAACCCCACACGAAGCATCTTCCCAAAGCCAGGACTCAGGGGTGATGCTCGAAGACCAGTTCAAGGTGGGAGGAGAACCTGAAAGGTCCCACATGCCCAACACGGTCAAACATAGGGAGACCCTTCCCTCCCTCTGCCTTGGGAGAGACAGGGCTAGAAGCAAACAAACAATTTGCTTTGCTGAAGCTGCTTTTCTGAAATGAGGGGGAAAAAGCAAACCCAAAGCAACAGTGCTGCCACGCTCAGCTGCATTTGCACCATCCCCTCCCCTGGACCTGCGGGATTGCTCTGGCTGGGAGCACCTTCCCGCTGGCTTCTCCTTGGGCTCCCTCCCGCACAGCAGAGGCGTTTCAGCAACAGCAAAGGTAAGAGGCTGGGGCTTTTTTTCCTGGACAAAAATAATCCCAGCAAGATAAATTACAGCACGGCGTTGTGCCCCTCCACAACACACGGTAGCTTTGACAACCCTCAAATCATTTCTGTACTTGTAAGAACCGTGGAAGCTGCTGCCAGAAGCCATTTTGGATAAAAAACAAGATCTGGAAACACTGCAGAAATGGTTACTTTTTTTACTGTCAGGCCAGACAGTGCCACTCACACCTGGGCCTTCCCAGATTTAGCATTTGAGCATCATCAGACAGGGGGCAACGAATGCATCACCGAGGTATTTCATAGGCACGACAGGTACCTTCTTTTCTATACTTTATGTCTTTACTATAAAAGGCTTTTTGCACTTTTTGCAACATAGGAAGACAGTAACTCTTCTTAATAGCTATTACAAGAAGATTAAAAATATAGATAAAGTCACTTTGAGGGCGAGCATAGGTACTCATGAACACTTTGGCCCACCTTCAGCATGATTTCAGGTTTGGGAAACACAGCAGAGACTTCCTACCCAAAGGCTAACGCCTCAGGCAGGGCGCCCCATGAACCCTTCCAGCACTTCTCCTTCGGGCACCTCTTACCATGCCTGAATACATCAGCCGGCTGTTCAGATTCTTGCTCATGCCGAACCACATCTCCCTCTTCAACCAGCGACACCCACATCAGGCAGCAACACTGGGAGGGACCTCAGGGACCAGCGCCCACTGGTTCACCGACGTTAAAACACTGGCTCTGGAAATTACACCCTCCAGACCCTCTGTAAAGACTGGTTTCACAAGGATACAAAACACTCTTCCTACATTGCAGGGCTGAACCCTAAAAACCAATTTCAGCTCATCCTCTTGCTCCCTGGATGATACAGCACGTTCTGCCCAGCCCTCCTTGGGCTATGAAGTCTACCCCAGCCTACCAGGGAGGTTCATTCCGCACCGTATGGGAGACACCACCTTTTCACTTGCCTTCGTGGAGGATTAGGCAAAAGAAAACCCGCCACCTTGGCACTAAACCCCAGCATTTTTGCATTCCAAGTGACCTAGCATCTCACATAGCAGGTAAGGAAGTTCTGTTGGGATGCAGAAGGGCTGTTCGGAAAGGTGAGGCAATCAGTGGGTAGAAACTGGGATCGCTGTAGCCTTAGAAACTTGGAAGAGGCTGGGGAACAGACAAACTATTGACTTCCCTGCATCATCTCAACTCTACTTATTTAATAAGATCCCACACAGAGTGTAAACTCTAACATATGCGTGCAGAAGGGAAAAAAAAAATAATCAGGGTCTTTTAGAAATGAAACCTTTGCAGCTAAAAAAAAAAAAAAGTATTATGCTAAACCCAAGATATTACAGAGGCTGCAGCTGCACAAACAAATAAACGCTGTTTACCAGCAGAGGTATTTACTTACGGACAGTCAAGAAACGTTGGCTTATAATAAAACGGTGGCATTTTAGATTCATATTTTGCTTTTGCTACATTGTTTCCATTCGAGGCCATAAACTGTAAAAAAAGAAAAAAAAAAGAGGCTTTTAAAAAACGTTAACAGTATTTTCCTTTGTCCTATTTTGCTTCTACAGAATAATAAAATTATTGGGATGGGGCCTCTGTTCACTGACTGAGAGGTTTCCCCAGGACTGTGCACAGTAAGGATGCTGTAAAGATTGTGCCTGCAAACCAAGGGCTCAGAAATTATTATTATTGCCAGGGCTCTCCCACCTCCCACCGAGAGTGGATACGAGTATGACACTGAGGATAGGTCCGTGCCCAGCCACACGTGCATGATGCCCACGGGAGCAGAAGGCACACGCAGTGGCATTCCCACACCTGCGAGTGGGAAATGAGACGGCTCCCAGGGAATCCAGCACAGAAATTAGGTAACCAGGGGGCAAAACCTTACACTAACTTTAAGTCTCCGTATGTTACGGCTCCAGCAAGGTAAGAGTCTCTGACAATATGCCCTTTGCTTTGGATCACATCACTTGTTCCAAAGAGATAATTTGATTTTTGCAAAGCCGTGCCAGCAGCCTCAGAAAGGAGCTTGAAACAAAAAACCAAAAACAATTTATTTCTGCCCTGACAACCCTCCTTTCCTTCTGATCTCATATATGAATGGCCATTTGAGAACTTGGGAAACAAAACCACATATTTCCCTATTTATAAATTTTATTTAATTAAAGTAATTTTACAAGTGTAGAAATCTCATTCTTTTCCAGGCAGCCATGCTAAATACATTATGTCTTGTTTCAAACGCCTAGCATACAAGCATAACAAGTAGCCAAGCTTTTTCCTTTTTTTTCTTCCCCCAAAGCATTTTTTTTTCATTATTTTCATGTTTTTGAGCTTCTCGTGTTTACACATGCACTCTATTCTCAAAAAAAACAGGGATGGGAAAATCCATGCAACACAAAGGCCTCTTTTCCTCATAACACACGAGTCCATGAGCTGCGGCTTTCAGGAAAACCTCACATCTACAACATACAAGGTACAGATCAATGACTGATGGCATTCTTCATGCCTTTAGAGACACCAATAGCCAAAGGAGAGCAGTTTCCTGGGCAGGCTGGCCTTTAGCAACATCACCCAAACCTAGGCACGGCGGTGGCATCAAGAGAGAGAATTCAAACCCATACTGTGAGGGTTTGGTTCTTCAAGATGTGAGTTTAAGAGTCTTCAACACCAAGTGGAGCAAAGCCAGAAAGAGCTGAGCTGGGCCAGGGCTGGTAGACTTCAGGTCTGGTCTACCGTCAAGGCTAGGCTAGCAGTAATGTAAGAAACACAAGACAACTCATTTAAAATTAGTAATTTCTACACACTCTGTTTCATTGACACTTTTATTGGGGTGGGGAAAACCTCACAACTTCTTCATGAAATGGCTATTCCATTTTCCAATCAGCATGACAGACCTCGTTGCCACATTCGGGGGTTATCTAGACACGTTTTCTGAAATCCCATCTATTGTGGCACCTTTCGAAAGGTCTCGGTTTTACAGCTGCGCAGGTAAAACGCAGCAACCCAAACTCACGGGTACTTCCAAGTCTCCGATGCACATACCTCCACTTGAGCATCATCCCAGTCATCCAGACGGACCGACTTCACTTTGCTGACTTGGGGAATATTGCGATGGATTCCTGAACAATTCAAGCAGATGAAGATCCCTAGGCTGTGGGATGCCCAGTCCGGATCTGAAAGCGAGAAGGAAAGAGACGATTCCACTTGACTGGTGTATTGGATTCAGCGCAGGAGGAAGGAGAGACAGGGCAGGACAGGGGAGTTCAGGAGTCACCAGCTCCAAGTTCCTCAACTTTAAAAGCATCAAATAAATATACAAGTAAAACAGAGATACGTGCTAGTCTACACTGACAGTAGCACAAATGAAACTAACAATTAACAGACCTGCAATCTCAAGTGCAGCTGTTACTCACAAAAGCCCAATATACAGACAACTGCATATGCCCGAGACCTCCAAAACTCACTCCACGCTCACACGAAGGGAAGAGGTGAATGTCCAACTTCGTCACCAAATCCCACCCAAGCGCTGCATGGAACAGAAATTGCACAATTACACCAAACAGCCCAGCGAAACCACTATGCTGCTCCCTTGCCTTGCTATTTTTCATTTTATTTTATTTTACTTATTTTTTTACCAGTGGGAGTGTTCCACAGACAGACTTCCCTCCCACAGCTACGGCTGCCCAGCAGCACAGCCCTCCGTGCCAGGAGGTTTCCAGCCCTCGCCGGAACAAACGCTGCCAGGGGCAGCTCTGCACTTTCTCCGAGCAGAACCACGCGCTGTTTACATCCCTGACTTGACATCTCGCACAAAGCACTCGAAACACAAGTCCCTCGCCTCCAAATTCCTCCTGGGGAAAGGCATCGCCTGCAGGACGGGGGACGGAGAGGAACGGGCGGAGGGCAGGACACATCCACCAGTGTCCCTGGCGCTGCCTCGCCAGTAAAGCCAGGACAGGGATCTTTCTTTGAACTCCGACTAGCAAATGTCAGCCCCTGCTATTCCAGCTGCGCCCCGGCACAAAGGGCTTCCTGGCAAGTCACCGAGTCAGCCCCACACACTCCCCCTCCTCCCCCCGGAGGTCCCCTCGCCACAGCCTCCCCCAGACCCACACGGGCGGGAGCCCCCGGCCGCCCCGTTGCATCGGGCTGTTGAGGGATAAGGGCAGGTCTTCCATTCCCACAAACCATCGTCATTTGTTTATTCCCCCGCAGTAATTACACGAAATACTCACTCCTCACAGCGCGGCAATTATTTATAAAAAGCAAGGGAACGCGCTTTCTCCTCCTTATACGTATTTAACGGTCTGGCTGTGTCAGTGCAGCGGGAGCAGGCTGAGGGGCAAGGCAGCTCCTCCACACGGGGTACGGGGGTCTGCCACCAGGGCTGCCGCAGGGAGGGACACCAGCCTCC
>JAVJGJ010000047.1:31586697-31601136 GCA_035590215.1 Microhierax caerulescens | reverse complement strand
GGCTCTGTGTGACCTGCCCCAGGTGACCCTGCTGTGGCGGGGGCTGGGCTGGATGATCCCCAGAGGGCCCTTCCAACTGTGACCATCCTATGACTCTGTGATCTCATGCCACTTATGGGGCAAAGCTCCTGTCCTTGTTTTGCCAGCTAAGGACCAGAGGGTGACCCAGGGGGTATTGTGGGAAGCCTTCGGCCAAGGAGGGGTTCAGAGCTGTGCCCTGTAGGCTGATGCTCTAACCCCTGCTGAAACCTTCCTCTCAGGTATGGGTCACAGGCGTGTGTGGTGCTGCTATGACCTACCTGTGGTTTATACAGCTCTGCTTTATGGAAACGTTTTTGGTTTTGCAGAGCAAGTCCCCCATTCGAATCACTCATCTCTGCTTCCTCCAGCAAAGCCGAGCACCCTCCTGCGAGCTCAGCTCACGCCGTTCATGCTCCCCATGAGGTCCAGGGCATGCAGGAGTGTCTGCAGCAGGACGGTCCCAGTAGCTCCTGGAAAACTTCCACAACCAAATCACCATCTTGGTCCTGCAAATGTACACGATGTGAGCAGGTTCCAAGCAACACTTCGTGGCCTGGTACATTTACAATGCCCCCCCCTTGCCTGGAAAAAATGACCTTTGCGTATGTGCTCTCAAGACAAGCACCTGTAACCAAGTTGATTTTTTGACTGTTTTAAACTGATGTTGAACCGTTCCTTGCTGACTAAGCAGCGTCACGCATCGTGCTGGGGTTTGCTGGTTTTACACGTGTAGGCTGGCGATGTCTGCAAACCCACTCCCACGCTCACCAAAGGCGTAAACCCACACAGGGGCCTTTTGTGGAGGAGCTGAGCTGCTGCATCCAGACCTTCCCCTTCCCCAGCCTCTGGGTCACGGACACTAACCTGGAGCAGAGCCCCGACACCTGACATCCCCTGAGTAAAACCAGCTCCAGCACAGCATCTTGTCCCCAGTCCTCCACCTCAGTGCTGTACTCCAGCTTCTCGGTGTAAACACTCAGCGGACCAGAGCTTTGCCTGAGTCCAGGTTAGGCTGGGTTGTCATTTGCACACCGGCTTTTCCAAAATACTCACTTGCTGAATTCGTCATGCAATAGCCGGGATGCTACACATCATCATGAACTTACTGAGGGCAGGGGCTGGGAGGAGGGAGGGAGGTTGGTTTTAAAGTCTGTTTAGCTTTCCATTAAGACTTATTGATTCTCTTAATTTTTTGTTCTCCTGGTTGCTAGGCAATCCCTCTCTTGTTCCTCCGCATGCTGGAAACCAGGGCTGCAGACAGAAATTTATATCTTGTAATAAAATCAAATATAACAGAGCTTGTTGTCAATGATGAGAGGGGAGCATTTCATAAAGGACAGGCAGAGCAGGAGAACAGGGCCAGCGAGGGTCGATCAATAGTGGTCCTCAGCAGTTAAGTCCCATCACAATTACTCCAAACTTCACATCAGGAAATAAACAGCCCATGTGGGTGGAGGGGACATGGAAGAAGAAAGAGAAAAGTTGGAACTAAATGAGCCAGAACGGAAGATAAACTTTTGTTCAGTGGAAAATCAAAAGCTTGATTCAATATATATGCATATGTCCGTGGATTTACTGCTGGTTTATCCCAGGTTAAGAGGCTGGGTATGGCTCCAGCGTC
The DNA here is from genome assembly GCA_035590215.1 of Microhierax caerulescens. Classification (NCBI taxonomy): domain Eukaryota; kingdom Metazoa; phylum Chordata; class Aves; order Falconiformes; family Falconidae; genus Microhierax; species Microhierax caerulescens. The sequence continues at coordinate 31,599,494 of JAVJGJ010000047.1, read as the reverse complement.
AGTCAGCACAGCACTGATCCAGGGCAGGCAGTGAGGCTCTCCTGGTGGACATTGGCTTCTAAAGATTGTGATTCCTGGTGCTGAGCAGGGACAGGGTCAGAGTCTACCATCCCTGGCAGGGTAAAGGGCGAAGGCTGCCCCGGCAGGGCTGGCTGGGCTCCCAGGAGGCTGACGGGCACCGCTGCTCAGCCTTGTCCACATCGGACTGTCCCCTCCTGCCCATGCCCACAGAAGAGGACACCTTGTCTGAGCTTGTCCCCACATTTTGCCTGGGGGTACGACCTGCCAAGAGGATGCTTTGTGAATTTGCTGCTTCTCACAAATTCTCTGGCCACACTGGAGACCAGTTATCGCTGTCAATACATCACCCTCATTCAGATGCTTTCTGTCTCCCTACTGCTAAGTGACCTGTTAAGCCTGATATAAATTTCTATACATATGTATTATGTATTTATGTGTAAAATGTGTTTGTAAACACACACGCTTTTAACTCTGTCTTTTCTAAATCACAAGGTTGTTGCCTTAGAAACGGACATTATTAATGTGATCTCCTAAGGTGCTAAGCACAGTGGCAGCAAGGGCAGCCTCTGGAAATGCCGGACTCTGAGGTCAGGGCAGAGGATGCTCAGAAATTCCTGGGAACCTTTTCCGCAGCTTTGTGGTGATGCTCTGAAAATGCAGACATAACTATACCTTCTACTTGCCCTTCCATATTAGCTTCTTTCACCCTGAGACTGCCTTGTTTTGTTAGGAAAGAGCTGCTGACACTGTTTTTTAGTTAATTTTGCAGCCCCAGCCCTGAAATGGCTACATCAATGTCACAACCATGCAAGTAAAATGGTGTTAAACTCAACCCTTTATGTGACCCAGGAGTGCATTCACAGCATAACGGGGGGAAGCGTTACAAATTCCTGTGTGAACAGCAAACCTTAACAGAAATATCAATAATTCATGCTACTGCAACTGCATTCAAGCAAAACTCTCTAGAGTAATAGACATACCAGGCTGGATCCCTTAGGCTTCCTCAGCACCACAGGGGAGGCAGCTCTTGCAGCTGGAGGTTTGTGTGAACAAGCCATAGCACTGGCCACCCGCACCCATGCACAAGCAGCTAGTTTCCGTTGCAGTATGGTTTCCTGTTCAAAAGAAGAAAAGAAAAAAAAGAAAAAAGAAAAAGAAAGAAAAAAAAGAAAGAAAGAAACCAAAATCCTAGAGGTTTTTCCTTTACAAAAATTGTATATCTAATTTTCTGGGTTATCCAGTTAAAGTGAGAGTGGCTACAGCTGGGAGGGAGGAATGCCACAGAGCAGCAAGCTCAGACCAGGGCAATTAAAAACTCTTAAACTGAAAACCTGATACTGATGCCAACTTTCTCTGATTTTGATCAAATTGCTTTATGAACCGTGTGGGATTTTTTCTCCTGTAGAAGAGGGAAAAGCACATGCACTGCATCTGCATGGTCAGGATGTGTATCTGTATCTTGATACAGATCTTGAAGACTTGAAGAGGATGACAATACAAGAGAAAATGATGCAAGGGTGCAGAAATAACAGACATGAAGTCCTATGTCTGCAGAGCTGCTCTGCACCTGCACTGGCCCTCAGAGAAGAAAAGGCATCATGCAACTCTAAAAGTGCCTGGCTGCAGAGTAATTTGCAGATCAGGGTTTCCTTACATTTGCATATTTCTTAACTTTGTTGCAAAGCTCAGTGTTACCACTGTGAAAAAGGGAGAGTCTTTCACTCCCATGATTTAATCGCTGTGCAGGTAACATCATGCACACCAGGCCACAGAGATCCTCTGTGAGGGAGAAGAAATGGGGAGAATGAGGACAAGAAGGGGGATGCAGAGCAAAATCTTTCTGCCGATTGACCCACACACCATTTTTTTAGGCTTCTGCAACACCCTAGAGCTGAGAACTGCTCTCTCACAGCCACGCCACAATAAAATGGAAAGTAGCTCCAACCACTTTTCCGCGGCAGCCTGTCACGTCCTCAGGACATCCTTTCAGTTTCTCTTCTGCCTGCGCTCTGGCCAGGCTCACCGACCGATGGACTGGTTTGGGAATCGGTACATGGCCGCAGGGGCTGCTTAGTCACTCTGGCAGGGTGGTTGGGAGCCAAGAGACATCCCAGGGAGCGACGGAGTAATTGATAGCTTGAGGATGTTGGGTATTTGCACATCCACTCCACAGCACACGGGGAAACCTCAATGCAAGACAAAACCTTTGCTGCTACAGTCCCGTTGCCGTTGTACCAAACCCATTTCATACGGCGTAAAATACGGCACGGAGGGGGCAGCTGGGGGAATTGGCTCCATGGCAGTCACCAGGCACCCAACTGGAGCTATGCTGATTTCTGCAGCCTACTGACAGGCTCTCTTCAGCTCTCACAGCAGATGAAATCAGACCAATGAAGTCAATGATTCACCCACACCAGTGGTAGAACACTGCTTTTAGGATTATTCCTGATTTATAATAATTAAAAGACTTGGGCCTGGGGAAGCTCTGTGTGGAGAAAGCCAACATACGTGTGAAGATATTCACATGTTGGGGCATCAACTCCTCCAAGAAAAGTCACAGTGATTATTCAGAGAAGGCCATCATCGATTCAGTCTGAGTCAGAGACAGCAGCAGGACAGGTTCAACATGCAAACCACAGGGCAAACATCATGGAAATTGCTTTTGCTCAATTCCAATAATTTAATCTTTTCCTGGCTCAAATGGCTCATCCTTCCAGGAACAGCTTGGAGACATTCAAGCAGGAGACTGGACAGCATGCTGTCCCGTTGCAGGGTGGAGAAGGATGCAGCCCAGCCGACTGCTGCCTGCTTTGGGGGTCCTGGGAACCGCTGGCTGCTCCTGCCAGGGACCCAGTGCAAAGAGGATGGCAGAGACACTGTAGGCAGGACCACAGGACAGTGGGGCTGGAGCCCAGCACATCACTTCTGGTCTGAAAGTCTCTGCAGCACAGCCCGAGTCCCTCAGAAAGAAGACAAACCATTTTAAAAGGGCACAGAGGAAAAGCAAAAGATAGCGCAATTGTAGGTCCCAGCAGGCAGTCTTGTATCACCGACTGCTGCCTTCAGCCACCGGTCCTGCTCAGATGGCTGAGAACAAATCACTTTCTGTAGCATCGCTCAGCTGTGATTTGAATAAAGCATTCGGTGGAAACAAAGTTGTGGTTTCTCTCTAGAAAGAGAGTGGCCTGGGGGAAGACACTGAACAACTGGAGATGGTAATCGAGCCTCCCCCCAATCAACGTTGTCCACAGAAAGTTGAGGACCACGTCCTTCTTCTGGCTGCTGGTGGGATTGTTTGGATGTCACTGCATGCCTCCTAAAAGCGCCCACAACATCAAGATACAGAGCATACTGCTCACTTGCTTATTTCCATACGCTTTGCCAGAGAAAAATCAGCAAAGAATTAATTAACAGCAATTATTTCTAGCAACAACAGAGCAGCTCTGCTCCAGAAGCCATGAAAACAACATCATGAGACCCCTGTGGCCGAAAAGCCTTCATAAACAGGTGCAAAAATAAACAATTTTATAGCAGGCTATAAAAAGAGCCCAAGCCAGGCTGGGAATGGCAGAACAGCCATTTCAATGGCTGAGTCGGAGCAGCCACCCAGGCGACTTCTGTGCAGGAGCTTTAATAAACAAACCAGAGCAGAAGCACCAACCCCAGTCAAAGAAGCAGCAGGACCAGGTTATTGCTGCAATAGAGGGTTTACTATACCTGTCACTTGGTGTTACTAGCGCTGCTAAAGTGATTTACTAAGTCAGTCCAACCGATTAGAGCTGTGATCTAACGTACGAGCCAGCTCCAGTTTCAATGATAAACATCAGACACCCCCCCGCCTATTACTTGCTAAAATAAGCTGAAATAAAGCCATTAATTCAGACATCCATCTGCTCAAATGAGTCCTTCTAGCCGGCACCACCACACCTGCAAGTCTCCCGCTGTGCACGCTGAAAGGATGGAGGTAGATGTTCCAGACATGCTCTCATTTTTCACCCACCTGGTGGGTTTTTCAGCAGCCGGTGACCTCGGCATTTCTGTCCCTTTGACCAGCACTCACACATCTATTGCCAAAGCCCCGCAGCGACCCGGTTCCTGCTACATCTCTGTGCTGCACGTGCACACACGGAGCATCTCCCCACACGAGGAGGCCAGGATGCATCTCCTGCCAGAGATGTCCCCTCCCTGCTGTGCCCTAGTAGCTGGCAGCGGACAGGCACTCTTTCCCACCGGCATCTGCAGCACAGTTTGGGGAGGGGGGAACTAACCAAAACCCACACTCTGCTCACCGGTACCATTCACACCAATGTCTGTGCACACAGACTGTTTAACACCTGATCTGTGGCCATCACCAGTGCTCTCCATACATGTACCAGTCTGGGATCAGGTTGCATGGCCCCAGTACACACATACCTCTAGATCAGACAGAAATTTGAACGCATAGAGGGAGGGGGACAGACACGCTGCCGTAGCAAATGCTGTGAACATGCATATGCACGCTGGAGATGCACCAAACAACAGGCACACCCTGGAGTGTGTGGTCACAGTGATGGGTGGTGAGGACAAGGGGATAAAGAGAGCCTGCTAAATCCATGGGTTGAAGGCAGCACAGCACAACTCCCACATCTGCACTAAAAAGCAAAAGCCGAGGGAGGCAACCCTGGCGATGAAAGCCACCAGCCTCATTACACCCCTGGGATTTCCTATTTGGTGTTTGCTCACAGGAATGCGAAGGCTCATTTATCAGTGGGGGGTTTTGCTCCTGCTTGGTTCAGCACCCTGAGTTACCAGCAATTTTCTCAGCACGGCTGCTTCTGTGCAATGCCTGAGTGGCAGCAGCAATTTTTTTTTTCCCCATTTGGGTCTGCCTGCCCCCAAACTGGCTTCCTCGGTGTGGTGAAATCCTTTTGACCATCCCGCAAGCCATGCTACCACGGGGCTGTCGGGGCAACGCGGTGGGAAAAGCCCTCGGTGCCTTGGCAGCAGATTGCTCCTCTAAGCAGGTTGCAGCACACAGCATCACATCAAATCCTCAGGACGGTCCTGGTGTCCCAGATTCCATAGTGCTATTGTCCTCCTGCCCGTCCACTAAGGAGAAATTCAGTACTTCCAAACCCTGCTGAAACCCGGAACAGGGTTTGATAACAGAGAAATGTAAATTGAGCGAACAAAACTGGGCCTGACTCCTTGCAGAGCACCTCCTCCCATGTGACTGCCTTCCCACGTGCTACCCTTGATTAGCAGCTTTGCAAGCAAGATGCTCGCAGTGAGGAAACTAGAAACCTTCCAGAAATCAGAGCTGTCAACTCCTAGAAGGATACTAAAATAGTCCAAGGACTCAGTTGCCCAAAGGGGCTGCAGAAGCAGCTCCCACTGCCTGCTTTTGAAAACCATCAAGGTGAAAGCAAAAGCCTGGGTCATTCTTAGTAATCTCCTTGGTTTCTTCACCCCCCTGCTCTCTATTTGCAAGGCTACTTTCCACCACTGCTCCTGTCAGACCCTGCCATAATTCATAAAGACCTGAACAGAAAAGCATCTATAAAACTAGGTGGCTTAAGGTATTGCTCATTACCAGGCAGCAGGACACACAGCCAGATGGACCACAACATCCCTCCCACACCAGCGGGAACCCACCTAGCTCCGCGTGGGAGCTGGGAAAGACTGTTTGTGCAGACAGCTACACATCCCACCAGAGGCAGGGAAGCATGGGACAGCAAGGGCTGAATTCAGCCCACTAGATTTGACACACATGAACTGTTTTACGCTCACAGAGATAACTGTGGTCTTTGTTGAGCTATATGGTGAATGCCAGGCTTGTCTGAGGTGTTTTTCAACGAGCCAAGCCCAGCAGAAATCTGCAAGCATGAGTGGTGCACCTGCTAATGCAAGTCCCAAGATCTCCTGGAATAATGGGAATAAACAATCAAGGGGTAACAGAGTCTGCGCAGTGCTAGAGAGAGAGAGCATATTCTTCAGAACCTCTAGGCAGAGCTGTAAAAACCTATCCCTGTACCACCACCAGTGTCAGGAAACAAAAAAAATGCATCGAGGGCTACGAAGTCCTCTACACACACCCACTGGACTTCTAGGTGACTTTCTATGAAGCTCCTATTTTGAGCAGTGATCAATTATGCATTTCAAGCCATATGGCACCTTCATTCCAGAAGGAAAGCATTTTGTCTTGAAATCTGCAAGCTAGAAAATCTGCTGCATCCTGACAGAAATGCAACATTGCCAACTATTCACAGAAGCAGAATCAAGAGAAAAAAAAAAAAAAGGGAAAAAAAAAAGAGAACCAGGGTAAGGTTAATCAGACATCCAATTTCCATTAAAATAGTCTGGAAGGGGAAATGCACCTTTGTATGTGCCCTTCCAAACATTTGCCTTTTTATAATTAATTTCAGTCAGAGCTTTGGTTTTTGTGAGAAATCTGATACAATAAGCAACATTCCCAATTTAGCAGAAGGATCTCTTCCAGAAGGGATCTTCTCCAGAAAGAAAACCTAGAGTCCTCTGGGGTCACTGGCTATGCTACCAGAAGTGACCACACTCTTGCATACTACCAGAAGCTTCATTCCCTTCCCAAGAATCACGGATGAGAAATATAGAAACATACTGCTCTCCAGTGGAACCAGAACACCCCAGGCACTTCCCGGAGCCTACAGCAGCAAGTGATGCTGCAGATGCTTTTTGTGTGGGGAACAGGCTGCTCCTTCTCCCATAGCCTCATATACCCCAGGTTTAGTTCCAGCGGGTTAGTGGAAACAGCATCGCCTCCCAGTGCTCTCCAGGGCTGCCTGGAGCCAGACAGCAACGGGGTGAAATTCAAGAGATGCTCTCATCGACCCAGCTCCCTCCCACCCTTAGCGCTGGTTAAGCCCAACCTGCAGAAGCGGCACCAAGCGAAAGCTATTTTGATGGCTGCCACAAAAGGCAATCAATCACCGAAGGCCAGCAGCTCCGTGGTTTCCAAAGGTAAGCAAGTGGGTGACTAATCGCTGCGAGTGTAACACCCAGCCACAAGGACTCTGCGGCCTTGAAGCAGGCAGGATAAGCTGGGGAGGTGGCTTTGGAGGAGAACCAAGCGTGAAGGTCAGCTGGCTACATCCGTTGCCTGCCTGCAACTATGCCCAACCCCCAGCCAGTCACTTTACAGGTGCTGACAGCCACATGGCCTTCTGCTACACCAGGTATCCCGCTTCCAGGTGGCAGCTGCAGCAACAATCCTTCCTTAGCACAGAAGCACAGGCTCACTGTGCTCCTACAAAGGACTTTGGACCATGGCCCACTTCCAGCGCAAGAGGTTCTCTTTGTATTGGCTTTTCTATGAAAGAACACCCAGAGCTCGGGAAAAGCTTAATAAACCCTTTCTTCCTTGTTCTGCAGGTCACTGCAGTTGTTTGGAGAGATACACCTAGAGCTCAAAGTCTCCCGGGGAAACATAACGACGGTTGGCTTGCAGCAATGTTCTCTCTGTAAATAATTGCGGTGATCAAGGTTAAGGTCTTTGTGGTTGAATGGATTCTAGTCTGACCAGAGAAAGGGGGAATGTGTGGGCAAGGCTCTAAGTGCCAACATGCAAAGCTGACCTGGAGCCCTCTGGGGATTCCCTGGGACTGGTTCCCAAGCAGCAGGGTGCCTAGAGTTACGGCGTGAAGGAGGCTTTGCTGAAGAAAAATGACAGGAAAGACAATTACAACCCCCTCGCTTATCGATTTCTATTATTGTGTGAAGAGCTTACACAGATCTTCAACAGTCAACACTTCCTCCCACTCTGGCCTATCCTATCCCTTCCACACCTGCACAATTATATCCAGGCTGGCAGTTTGTGCATCAGTCCCAGCCGAACCTCGCTTCACAACTGGGTGCGTTTCTCCAGCTCCCAGGCTCAGTCAGCAGGTGGGGTGTCACAGCAGCGCCGGAGCGGGCAGCGCGCACTCAGGCTGCTCGCATGAAGATTAATGAACTTGCGTGGGACTTAGCTTGCGCTCAGTGCCACACACAGCAGAGTAGCTCATCAACTCCAAACAGCTTCATAAAGAAATCGGTGCCCCTGACAAACTGCCTCCCCCACCAGCACACACACCTCAGCTCAGTGTTTCCAGAATACAGATTTTTCCCAACTTGGTGTCAGGCTTCTGGAGAGCTTACTCCTGGGTAGGGGATCTGGAAAGGTAGCTTCAAACTTAACAGCTTCCCTTCATCTTATACACCATTATCATTTTACAAGAGCACAAACCTGGGTACCACAAGCAAAGCTAAAATATAGAGGTTTTAAACATCTGTATGTTGGCAGGAATAAATTGAAGAGCATTCTGGGACTTCTCCCAGATAACTCTAGTGTTACAGGTACTTGTCCCACATAGCAAATTGGGAAAACCGTTTGACCCCAGGCTTGGCATTGACTAATGACTTGTTTTTCCACAACTCCTCAGTTGCATCAGATCTCAATCAAGAACAGCTGATGGCCCTCACCAGCTCTGAGCCCTTACAGCTCCGCTGAACATACTCTCTTCTCCAGCTAACACCTTATGGCCAGGAAATACGTGCTACTGCCAATCCCCTGAGTTTTCAGCTACCCACTCACAGCCCCGTTCTCGACCTGGCATGAAGGGGACGGTGCTGTGAAGCTCACTCATTGTGCTGGCTGGGAGGCACGATGAAACATGCTCATGCATCTGGTCAGGATGAGGAGGTTACCTTTGGGTTGGTGAAAGGTGCAAAACTCTTACTCCAGCACTCCCTGCTAGGGTGGCACTGACTATTTCTGTAGTTACTTTGTGAAGGATGAAGCGTGCTCTGGTCAGTCTGTGCTACGCCAGGTCCCGCTGGCTACATCACCGTAACGCTACAGGGGGACACCTGGCTTACAAGTAACACAGAGCACTGTTTTCCTCAGCTTGCCGTAACATTTTTTGAAACTGCTTTTTTCCCCCTGCCATCCCTTCTGCATCCAAAATTTGGGCCCTGGTCACTATGAACAGTCCTCAGTGGTCCCTCCTTCAGTGTGTGATCCAAGACATTTCATTTAAATGGCAACTATTACTCCAGCTCAAGTCAAAACTCAATCACTCAAGACTTCAAAAACTTCACCCCTTTTACTCTATAATAACCTGGAGGACAGAGTTGCTATCAACTGTCTCAGGAAAAACATGCATCTAACTCATGAAATAATTGTCTGGCCAAACAACAGTGCGGAGTAACAGCAGAAAAATGAAACTACCACTGATAACAGCCTCAACCACTCCACCACCACTGCTGGGTTCTTTCATACCTACCAGGGATTCACTTCACCTTATAATATTCAGGGAGCACAGGAGCATGAAATTTGATTTCTTTCTTCTGAAGATGCTGAAGATTATTTTAATTCTTACTTGGTATCGCTGAAAGAATGCTCTTGTTCAGTGGTTTAATATAGTCTTTTAATATCTGTTTCAGCAATAAAATCTCTGCTTTTTTTTCTATAAATGTACTAATCTCACCAAAGAATATAATTTAAACAGTAGAATGAAGTACAATAAAAATATGCAGCAGAAGTGAACATTCTTTTCAAACAGGAACCCGCTCTGAACCGTGTGCAGTCTGCTCAATCAGATTAGACACAAGCAACAATATAAATCCCAGCAACAACCACCATCATGGAGAGCAAAACCCATTCTTTTACCCTCTCCTGGATCTCTGTGTGAACAGATGCACAGCTGAGAGAAGCAGAAGCAAAAGAAGTAATAGCAGATAGTAGGAAAGGTGAGATATATCAGAGGACACAAAATAAAGGAGCCAGTAGAGGAGAACTGCCTTGGCTAACTATGTGTATCACCATCTGCAGATCCTGACCCTAAAGCTTGCCGTTTGAGCACCAGATACACAGGGGAATTATTCGGTGGATAAAAAAAAAAAAGAGGGGAAAAAAGCAGGAGGCACAGGGCAGAAAATACAGTGCAAATTACATCCAGAAAATTCAAAAATTTATTGTCTGTTTGAAACATATTTTGAGGGGGCTAATAGGCCCAATTATTTGAGCTTGAACTCAGTATTAAGAAAGCCTCATTTGCATTAGTGTACGGAAGAGAAATACCATTGGCTTTGATTATTTCATGGTTCAGTTACACAAACACCTATCAGGGATCTTAAAGGCATACACAGACCTGACTGCTCATCTACTGTATGACCTCTTCCATCACCTTCTCGATGTATGGGCTGCAACTACAGGTTTTGGAAAGAAATAGTGTATTTCTTAGACTCTTGATCTACCCTGAGTTTAAGTTACAACATTTGTTTGTGAAGAATAAAACTGCCCCATCACATTTTTATATATATATATGTATTTCAGTTACCTTAGAGCACAAACAAATACCATTCCTGTCTCCACATTTCATGGTGAAACTGGATATAAAAACACCACATGAAAGATCTATTTGGAGAACTGAATACATTCATAATGAAAGATTCCTAGTTAAATAATAAAACGAAGTTAGGTGAACACTGTTGGCATGATAAATAAAAACAGAACCACTACCTGATGAATAATCCCCCAACAATGAAGGTTAAAAGACGGAAAAAAAAACCCACCCCAATACCCAACTATTTTCTGTATCAGGGTGAGGAAGAGATCACCCCAAAGATGGGCATTAACACCAGTAATTAATAAAAAGCAATTTGCAGATACCACAACAGCTTTACTTCCACCTGACAAGTAACTGTTGTAAGCATATTAGTAACAGCCACATAATATTAATCTGTAGTTCCAAGAACTACACAATAAAGTTTTTTTTTTTCTCTATTTAAAAAAAAAAAAGACTTCACTGTTCTTACACTTCAGGCAGTAATTATTCTCTCCAGCTTCTTATGGATCTGTAAAAATAGGCTAGAGAAATTAAAAGAAAGAAATTAAGAAATACTTGAGGAAAGTAGACAAAGGCAATACTTTTTGCTCATTAAAAAAAATAATCTCACTTTAGGAAGATTAAACTTTGAAAAAAGGTTCCTTCAGGAAACACTTCTTATTGCAATATAAACAGAATGTACAATATGTACTACATTAAAAGTTACGTTTTCCCGTACATGAGGAGTAGAGTTGTCTGTCTTCATTACAAGTTTTCAGGTTTCGCTTCTGATTTCTCATCCATCATGTCTTTAAATCCCAATTTTTCCAGTGGTTCATTAGCCATAAGCTGCCTAGGTTAAAAACAAGAAAACACAAAAATATTTTGCAGAACACTACCTATAACCAAGAAAATAGTATCATTTTCTATTTAATTTAGTATTATTCACTCCAAAGAAATCCAAGATGTCCATACAGAGTAGTGACGCTTGGCAAGGGCTCCAAAAGCTTAGTTTTGGGAAAGTGGCGTTCAGGAATACTTTTTTTTATTTTTCTTAACAGCAGTCTTCCAATTAAATGTGTTACTTCCTGATAGTAGATACTGAGTTAAGTTTCCTCAAATGGACCTGACGCTTGGTTATCTTTAATCAACAGACTGCGTAAGAACTTCCTAAAATTCTATCTGTACCATTGATCAGATTTTTTAGTGAATGTGGTTTAGAACACTTTGCCGTTGTGATTTTCAAATGGTTTTCCATCTGCAGCCTCCCTTGGCACCAGCAGCGTACGGCAGCATCCTCGTACTGAAGCGCACTTGGTAAGGCCCTTCTGGGCCCTGAGCCACCACGGGCCATGAAACATTGCAAAGGACAGCGAAAATGGGCACATCCCGAGGAAAGCAACCACCGACACTTCTTTCCCTTGATCTGAGAAACGAGTTAAACTTCTAACTCGCAACCATAGGTAGAAAAAAAAAAAAAAACCAAACAGGGCTTCACACTGAGAAAGTGGCAGCACCCAGCAGCAGCTGGCCAGGCCTCGGGGCTGGGTATCCACACCACACCAGAAACATCAGCCAGGTGAGCTGGTGAAGCTACAGCGGACACCCGTTCCGTCCGAGGCCACAGGCTTCCCGCAGGGCCACTGCGGGTCCCCCCGCTCCCCGCAAAGGGCCCCGGCCCGCCCCGGCCGCCCCCGGCACCACCTGCCTGTCCATGCGGCACTGCAGGTAGGCCATGGCGCGCTGCCGGCAGGCACCGCTCTCGTAGCCGCTGTCGCGGAGGCACTCCATGAACCGCTCCTTGAAGGTGCTGCACTCCCCTGAAAGAGACAGCGAAGGCCGGGCTCGGCGGCGGCCCCGGGCCGGCGGAGGGCCGAGGGGAAGGGGGAGGCCGGACGCTAGGCCGCGGGGTGGCCAGGCCGGCGGCACCGCACCGAAGTGATCCAGCGGGAAGGCGCCCTTGTCCGGCGGTCGCGCCTTGAAGCTCTTGGTGCTGAAGTTCATGGCGGTTGACATGGCGCCGCCGCAAGGCCCGGGCCGGGCCGCGCCACCTCCCGCGACGCCGGGGGGAGCCGAACGCCGAGCGGCCGCGTCGAGCGGGGCACGTGACAGCCGCCGCCGCGCCGAGGGGCGGGGCCACGCCACCACGGAAGCGGCTTCGGCATTGCTATGGCAACCGGGCGCCTCGCGCCGGCGGGAGGGTGCTCGGGGGCGGGGGCGTCGCCTCGGCTACGCAACAGGGCGCTGCCCCCGTGACGTCACTGCCGCAGGCCTCGGCCGCCGGTGCGGGTCACCATGGAGACGGCGCCGCCGGCCGCCATGTTGGGTTGGGTCGGGGCCGGCGGGGTCACAGAACCGCAGAGACAGGGAGCTCGGGGTTGGAAGGGCCCTCTGGGGATCATCCAGCCCAGCCCCCGCCACAGCAGGGTCACCTGGGGCAGGTCACACAGAGCC
>JAVJGJ010000047.1:31491755-31578034 GCA_035590215.1 Microhierax caerulescens | reverse complement strand
TTATACACACACAAGTTTAGACACCCCCCACCCCCTTGTAATCAGCTCCATATCGTTGGTATTTTGAACCCTTCAGAGGCTGTAGAAGACTCGAGTTGGGTCAGTCTGCTGACGGATCAGGACTATTTGCCATGAAGAGATGTCTCTCTGCAGACAGACCTCTGCAAAGGAAGGGAGGTAGGGAGGGAGGGAATCATCCCCACAGTAGAGGAGATGGGTTCATATGTATATTTATTGCCAAAGTTAATTGTATCCCTGCAATGCAAAGCTCAACTCTGCCTCCTCAACCCTTCCCCTGCACGCCCACACTGCCCAGGTTTATTTAAGACTTGATGCATGGCTTTTCTGTATCTAGGTAAACAGATTGCTTTTTCTTACACAGCTCCATGGATACTTTTATTTGTCAAAGAAAGAAAAAAGACTCAAATATTATAAAGCCCGGTGCAATATTTGTTTCAGAAAGTGTCTGCTCTGTTCCCATAGGGAGGTGAGGACAAGTCAATGTGAATTCAGATTTCTTCTGGTTGCTGTAGAGACAGTTGAGGTACCATGAGTGACTTGTCACATACCCTGCGTGTGTGCTTACCAGACACTACAAGGGGATAAACCCAGTCCCCAGTGAACTCCTTCAGCCACCTGAAGAGCCATGGTGAGGGGCCAGTGCAGACACCGAAATTCTCCAGTTAGTTGCAGAAGAAAGGGCATCCTGGGCTGCAGAAGTACAGATTTCCTATAACAGTGTTCATCTGCCTTGATTTACGGTGCAGAGAGCACAGTTTTCTCCGCTCCTGAGCTCCCAGCTGATCATAGGTATGTTTGAGGGTGCCAGTATGGAAGAGCAACTATTTTTGGCAATACTGGGGGATTTTATGATACAAATGTCATGAGAAGGCACCAGACTCATTTCCTCTAATCTGCCGAGCAGCTTGCTTTAGGCTTTCAGGCCTGCCACATCCAATACTTTTGTTGCTGAGAAAAAACAGGCCAAGAAGTACTAATGCAAAGAAACGACCGAAGGAAGGCTAGGAGGCGGCTGTGACTCCCTGCCCCTGGCTCTGCCACACACTCTGCAAGCTGCTGGGGATGAAAGAATCAGTGTTAATGTTATCTCCCAAGTCGTCAAACCACCGTTTGATGAAAACAAATTCAATTTGTCTGCTGTAATAACAGAAGATGCTTCTAATCTGAAATTCAATTTCCGGAATGTATCTAATGCATAGCAAATGGTAACCCAGGCACATCGGAAACAAGAAGACATTTGGAGCGGATGGCTTGCAGTGTGCTTAAACGAAGTCTAAAATACCGAGTGAATGATTAGATTGTCAAAGCCACCCTTCTGTGTAACAGATGATTCATATTTAATTTGCTATAAAAGCCTGGAGCTCCTGTGACATTATCTACAAGAATATGCTTCCTAGTTGGATTCAAGTTTCTGGTGGCCAGCAAATAATTTTGCAATGACTGCAACACTACCCACCTTGCCATAATTAGAGACAAGTGCTGTCCTGAAAGACGGAGCTATTGTCTAGTTGTTTTCGTAGTGTTTGTGGCTTCAACCTCAAAGATGTGTGCACACCCGCTTGCCTCAGGTCAACGGCATTAAAATAAACAGGCCTGCCTGCTACAGCATTTTGTAACCAGCCTCCGAGTGGTAGGATTGCTAGGCTGGCCTGTTACTGCAGAACACCACAGGAATGCAATGGCATTTTATTGACTTCTCTGATAGCAGACACCTTGTTGTGCAAACAGGGTGCAAGCAGAGATGCTGGCAATTGATAGCTGTTGCTCATTAGTTGCTTTACAGCAGCACCTGGAGTCTTCAGGCAGGGCTGGGAGGCTCCTTTTGGGCTAGAAACCACCTAGGGTGGCTACTGCTAGTGTTCGAGTCCCAATCTGGTTTTGGATTAACCTATTTATTCACCTTGACAGCTCTCCAAGATATATGGCAATGTCTTCACTGTGTATTTTGGACCCAGGAAAGCTGTGGTACTGTCCGGATATGAAACCATCAAGGATGCCCTTTTAAATCATGCTGAAGAATTTGGGGAAAGGGCAGAAATACCCATATTCAGGCAAATGACGCAAGGAAATGGTAAATGACCTTTTGGTTGGTTATTTTTTGTAGTTTGTCTATGTTCATTATATTGCAGAGAGTATCATCCTCTTACAGACTGCTTTTTGTTTATATAAAAGCCTATCGAGCAGCTTTGGTAGCAGTGTGTAAGAGGGCCTTACAAACATTTACTAACCACAGGTAACATGAGTATGTTACACATTTATTTTAGGCATAGCATTCAGCCATGGAGAGCTATGGAAAACGATGAGAAGATTCACCTTGTCCACACTGCGAGATTTTGGAATGGGAAAGAGAACCATCGAGTTACGAATCCTGGAGGAAGTAAATTCCCTTATCAAATATTTTGAATCCTATCAGGGTGAGTGTGAAGACTTTCATCCAGAGACAGGAAACATGTCTAGCAGAACAATAAAGGTTAATGAAAGTTTAACTCTGAGCAAATGGTATCTCATGGTTAAAGTTCAGCATACGCTGAAGTAGGTTATTAAACTGAAGACTTAAAACATTGAAACCGAGTTCCCTGCTGTGCATTCTGGGTGGTTACTGAGTTTTTTCTTTGGGAGCTCAGGACTACATTTCTGTAGGAAACCAGACTGGAATGAGCATAATCACATCATCCTTTGTTTTCATTTCTTGAAATACAGGGAAACCATTCGATACGAAAATGATACTCAACAACTCTGTATCCAATGTGATCTGCTCTATATTGTTTGGAGAGAGGTTTGAATATGATGATCCCGTATTTCTAACTTTGCTGAAGATGATTAATGAAAATACTAAGCTCTTGGGCTCCCCTATGGTGTTGGTAAGAGCTTGATTTTATGTTTTAGCTTTTAGGTTTTGGGGGGATATGTGGTTGCCTGTGTTTGTCCTCCTGGCCTCCCACATCTTGTTTGAGAACAAGAGCAGTATCAGCCCGCGAGCCTGACGGAACACACCTGCAGTTCTGTATCTACAACACACAGATTCCCAGGCCCCTGCACTTAGTCTGCAAAGCTTGTTTAGTAAAAGAAAAAAAAACAACCAAGTCTTCACAAAAGGAACTACTTTACCCTCTTTGAAGAGCAAAGTGCAATGTCTCTCATGTCAGAGATGGGTCCTGAAATGCCATCTTAAATCTGCCTCCTTATCTTACACCTTCAGTAACTGTCTTAGTTATGCCTCTCCTATAAGCAGGTTTGACAAACTTTGTTTTCTCTTATTTTGGCCACTGAAACTGAATCTTGGCAAACTAACAGCTGATGTAAGTCCGTTACTTCCTGATGCAAAGCTTCTCCTCTGAACACCAGTGGAGCAGTCTCTGAGCCGCACTGAGGTCTGCGGCTGGTGTAAGTCCAGGCTAGCAAAGCCTGAAAAGCACCACCCGAGCACAGCTCAGAGTCACACACTGTGTACAGACACTCTCCCAGGATGAGGCACCAGCTAACAGCCCTGGAAGAAGATTAAGCTGATGAATCTTCCAAAAGTCATGGCAAGGACTCATGCAGAGGTATAACAGAGAAAACACTCTGTTTCTGCAGCAATTCATAGCTGCTTGGACTGTACAAACAAATGTGGGGCAATTATGGCCTAAGATGTCAGGGCATGTGACAAGGGACCAGCAGGGTGATTTGATATACCAGTATGTGTTCAAAATGCCAATTAACAGTAAGTCTTCTCTTGCTCCACAGTTACATAATTTCTACCCATCCCTTGGATTTCTCTCCAGAGCTTCCAAGACCGTGCTACAAAATGTCAGTGAACTGAGTGATTTTCTCCAGAAGCTCTTCCAGGAACACAAAGCAGAATTTAGTGAAAGTAACTTAACAGGCTTTGTTGATGCCTTTCTGATGAAGCAACAACAGGTACTTTAAAGCTAAGTCTCAGAGTCTTTCTGTTCTCATAGCTTTGACTTCATATTAGGACTGACCCTCTGTCAGAGATTGGGAGTGAGTGGAAACAGAACTGTGAGCATAATATATCAAAGTTCATACTTACAGTGAGCTGTTCTGTACTCACTCCATAGCTCCACTGAAAGTGCTGGTTAAAGGGAACTAGTTGTCACGATGTCCCATGTGTGGGAAATGTTACCACTCAGCACACATAAGGAGTAAATCATCCCAAACCTTCCTGCAAGAATGGTACAGTGATAAACTTCATTGCAGTAACTAAATTCCAACTAACCTAATAACTAGACCTGGGGATCACACATACACTTGGGACCAGTTAAATTCCATACAGCATGCGCTGTAATGCTAAAATACTAAATATTTCGATTCCCAGAGCATATGGAATCACAACAAACTAAAATGCAGATAAAAATGGTGGCAACACAGTTACATATTGGTATCACTTGCTGTAAAACTTTTGGCCATTACCTGTATGTTTTGAAGGAGTCAGAGAAACCCCACACTGTGTTCAGCAACAGAAACCTGTTGTTTTCAACCCTGGACCTCTTTACCGCTGGGACTGAGACTACTTCTACGACTGTGCGCTGGGGTCTTCTTCTGATGATGAAATACCCAGAAATTCAGAGTAAGGCTGAGAACTCATCTTGTACCATATATTGTTGCATGCTTAAGGCTGTGGTTGTGGAAGGGAGTGGAACTCATTCAGTGTTGTCTAGAGTAATTATTCTGAGTACTCTGAGAGCGATAACAACCGTTGACTTTACAAAGGAATTTTATTCAGCTGGATTGCAATAAACCAGCCCAGCCAAGTGGGAGAGGCTAAGGGCCAGTCTACAGTTACAGTAAAGCTCCCCCGTCGCTATTCTCCCGCAGGCTATGGGCTTACGTCACTAAAGGTCTCCTCAGGAGCTGATTCTGATCTTATTTCAGTGGAAGGTTAGGGGTAACAAAGGTGTGTAATCAGAATCAGCCATGGGGTGTACTGTAGTAACTCAGTTTAAGCTCCCTTTGGTCAGCAACAAACCTGAAAGAACCACACCATGCCCTGACTTACCCACTTCTGCTCTTCCCAAATACCCCTCAGAGTTTTCCCTTTTCTTCATCTTGGCCAAACTGGAGGCCATTTCATTTGCAAGATAAGAGGGTTATCAGCTTTTTAATTCTTTCCTCTCCCCAAGGAAAGATTCAGGAAGAAATGAACCACGTCATTGAACCAGGAGAGCTGCCTAAGTTGGAGGACCGGAAAAAAATGCCTTATACAGATGCAGTGATACATGAAATACAAAGGTTTGCCAATATTGTCCCAATGGGTGTATCACGATCAACTCCTAGGGATGTAAATTTCCAAGGCTACATAATTCCCAAGGTGAGCTTTGAGGCTAGCAGCTCACACTACATAGATTCCTTATAGTTTTGTTTAAAGCAGACAAGTAGAAGGATATAAAAATCTAAAGAGACTGTGACACGTGGTTTAATCTATGATGTGATCCTTTGTCTTGGATCCAGGATAGCTGTTACAAACATGCACTGGACTGTGGTCTGTGACAGCCTTTGATTAAATCACAGTGGTTTGAATCTTTTATGTCAAATGTGGAAATTCTACTTCAGCATCTTCTTGAAAGATCTGACTCCGTAAGAAAGGATGTTTTGTGGTCCAAAGGGACAGCAGCAGCTACGGATAAACAGGCAGAGCCGCAGTGAGGCAGGGAAGCATCCCCCCTGTTCTACTTGCTGTGACTTAGCCTTATTTGCCTCTTCACATTAGAAAAAGGAAAGCAGCCTGGCTCAACTAGGAAAGTGATCTGCTGCAAACAGCTACCATGGGTTTCTGTGATCCCTTTCAGGGTACAGAGATTATTCCACTGCTGACCTCCGCTCTGAATGACGAGTTACACTGGAAAACCCCGGATCAGTTCAACCCTTCTCACTTCCTGGATACCAGTGGGAACTTCATTAGGAGAGAAGCTTTTATTCCATTCTCCATAGGTAAGAGGGGTGTGTGTGCACCCCCTGGGGCTAGGCTAGTGGCACAGGGACACAGAACACAGGATGGGGGATTTCTGGTCCTTTCTCCTGTCCACCATTGCTGTAGGTAACCACCTGTTCTTTGGGATATCTTGGAGACACTGACTTACCCTCAGTTACTGAATCATTTCACACACGTACAGGCTTCTGTGTGGTTTGAGACCAAGTCAGTAGCGCCTCTAACATGCAGAGAGAAGGAAGAAAAAATTCCTACCTCAGCAGCCTGCTCTTATGGACTGTAGATCCAGTTTAGAATGTCTCAAACATCAACACTAACAGTCACAGTGCTGATCATTTACTTCTTTCCTGGTTGTTTTCAGGACGAAGGGCTTGCCTTGGAGAAGGACTGGCCAGAATGGAGCTGTTCCTCTTCTTTGCAGGCTTGCTCCGCAAATTTGTTTTCCAACCCCCTCCAGGAGTGGATAAGTCAGACCTAGATCTCACTGCTGATGTCGGCTTTACCTTGAACCCCATGCCTCACCTGGTTTGTGCTGTGCCCTATAAATGATCAAATGACACAAGGTTAGAGTAGTGAACACTTCAAGGCTGAAAGCAAGTCTAGTTACAGGGGGGAAAAAGCTGTCTGTACCTGAGCTTTAGGAGAAGGAAGACACTGGGCACTGCTATTTTTCTTTCATTCATGCCATTTTTCCAACAGCTTTTGCGGTGCCTGTGTAATGCAAACCCTTCAGACACCCCTGAGTACTGCTCTCAGAAACAGTGTGATTCATTCCTGGAACAGCACATCAGAGATGCAGTTTTCAGGGCTGTTTGAAAGAACGAAATGGCTTCAGGCCTCCTCTATAGATGTAACCCATCAGGGGCTCTCCCCTGAGAGCCTCCGTGGAGAATTTCCCAGCCTAAATTCCAAGCTCTATAGCAAGGCTGATTATCGATGGCTCAGCTGGAGACAACACTTAATGGATCTAGAAATCTCCCCAGGACGGTTGTTCAGCTGAGCCTCAGACTGAGCTTCCATTGTGCGATACAACCTGCCTTATCTTTATTACAGAGTCCCAGACACGAGGGTGTAACATGGGCTGATGCCAAGAGCCAGGCACGGGACAGTTATCAGAAAACATCTGAATGGCTTGGGAAGTGGGTTCATTCCAACTCACACTTGGCACTTTATGCTGAAGAGCCTATTTATGATGGGGCCGATCTAAGCAGCTTTCGGCTTCTGCTGAGAAAGGCATTTCTACCGCTCCCTCACCTCTCCTGGCTTCATGCTGGGTCTGGTACTTGCCTGCTCCCTTACTGGATCATCTTAGATCCCTAAACTGGCAGAAAATGACCCGCCACAGAAAGTGAAGGGTTTCCGAATCAGCATGGCTAAAGCTGGACACAAGCCCAAGGCAGTGAGGGCGATGCAGCCTGGGAGTGGGCAGCAGGACCAGAGATGTGAAAGGCTCAGCCCTCTTCTCCACTTGCACCTTGTTGCTTTCTAGATCCTCTCTACCCTCCACGGAGAGACAGAGAGAGGATCTTCAGTGGATGATTCAACTGCCATAAGGTCTGAACTGCTCGCTCTGTCTGTTGACTTCCAGGTGAACCATCATCCACAGTCTCCCAATTCAACAGTCTTATGTATCAGTGTGTTGGGATGAATAGGGACAATATTTTCCATTTGACTGAAAATGGGGCTTCAACCCTTTACAAAATGTTGCTGTGTCTGTCTTCAGCTCCACACCAGATACACAGCCCCTGGCATTTCAGTCTGTCTCCCTCTCCAGACATTCCTCGTGTCAGAGGTAGGCAGCAAGGTCTCCAGGCAGAGTAACAGATCAGCCTGCACTGCTGAGTAAAAACCACCACCACAGACTCCCATGGAAGCTATATGTGCTCCATACGCAGCGGGAGCAGGGCCATCACAAAACCAACTGCAAGCAACATATTGGTGCTTGCAAAAAGTGCTTTGGCCACCTACATAGAAATTGAAGTTAAAAATTCAGAGCTGGTAATGCTCACGTTATGCCAGCAAAATCCTACATGATTGTCAAGGCTAATAGGATTTTAAATGTAGTCACTGTGAAAATAGATGTAAAACTGGTAATAGAGTCTGGAAGGAGAAGCAGGTTGGACTTTGTTACCGAGTTGGTCACCTGTACCATGAACTTGTCGTATGGGGGTCTCTGTAGAAAGCTGGTGACACCCCAGAGACTGGGGCTATCCTAGAGCAGCTGTTTGATTACTGCAATTAATGACTTATTCCATTAATTCATTCAGCTATTAGGAGAGGGAACAACTAGCAGCACCCACTGAGGGAAGCGTGATATGTGTGTGAGACCTGAGTGGTGGTGCAAGTACAAGAGAGGAGGCTCCTTCGTGTGCAGCGAAACAGGCAGGAAACCACCTGTGGGCTGGGGAGCAACGAGTCACTGAAGATGCTTTTGTGTTGGTCTGGAGACAAGAAAGGCAGGTTAGGATGAAAAGAAAAAAGGGAGAAACAGAGAATTACAGAGACTCACAGGGCAGTTACGGTAAATCTATAACATAAAACTAAAGTTACAGTCACCTAAAGCTGATCTGTGCTGCAAATGGAAGGAAAGAAAGGAGGAAGAGAATGTGAGGCTGGTGATCTGACACTGACTCCTCACACCAGCTTTAATTCACCCAGCTAAAGGCAGCACTCTGCTAGTTGTACCATACCTTGTACTGGTACTGGTATTGCACTTGTACGTGCATTGTACCATCGGGCCAGCTGCAGCTTCTGGTCACATCTGGAGGAGTCTGCTGGACAAGCTATGTAACAAGAAAGGCTTCGCTGCTGCGCTTGCTTACGCTTGTTTTGCTGTTGCTCTCTTTGCAGTCTACTGCAAGCCTGACCTTATCTCTTAAATAAATAAATATTTCGCTCTGTTGCTGGTGTTGCAGGATGAAGTTGATTTTGGGTCAAACTGATAAAGTTAGGCTCTGCCCACACTGGAGAGGTGAGCACGGGGATTCCTGGGCAACATGCAGCCAGGACACACTTAGCAATGCAAACAGTGAGCAATACTCATAGCCGCAAACAGCTCAAAGGAAATCGTTGAATTTCTGACTCCAGAAAATGGCAGCTGCTCTCTGGGGTGGGACGCGGCTCTGGGTGGCTCTCCGGTGTGGCCCCGTACAGTGATTCCTGTGGCTCTTGCCTTTGCTTAAAAGGGACTCATCACAGTAAAAGCCAGAAGGAATTATCTGAGGCTGCAGTCCTGGATGCACTGTTGGTCAAGAATGGGACCGGCAGGGAAGGCACAGAGATTTTGGGGGATCTAAGTTAATTTAACTGATGTAGGGCTGGTGCTTGACCAGCTGGCTCTCCCCAGGCTGGCCAACCGGCCAGGCGGTGGCTGTGTTTAGGGGTCGGTGGGTGATACCCGTGCTCCATGTCCTCACCAGCTCCACCTGGTTCACACGCTGTGGCAGGGGCTTGCCATGCAGGCATGAGGGACGGGAGGGCGACCGGGCTGCGAGCACCCTGAGGGGCCCGGCTGCCCCAGGAATGCACCCGGAGGGTGTCAGTGCCTGGCAGGTGTTTTGTGCTCGACCCTGTGTGCTCAGGCAGGGGAGCACGTAGCAGCGCGGCTCCAGAGCGAAACACAAAACATGAAACACGTACCAGACACATTATTGAGACAGGAATTTCTTGTCATCGCAAGAGCTTTACTTACCTTTGTCTTTTTAATGCGTTGCACACAGAGCCTGGTTTAAAAAACCCCAATACACTCCCCCTGGCTTTTCAGAGATAATTTAAGTCTTTTTCTGAAAGGCCTTTTTATGATTTCGGTGGCTCCCAGGGCAAGGACAAAATACCAGGAGAGCGGCAGCAATATGTAACTTCTGCACTGCAGGAACAAACACTGCACAGAGCACAAAGCGTGTGCCATCGTGAGCTCATCGCAATGCCCACACTCTGCACCCTGTGCCAGCCCTCATCCTTCTTGCCTGTCTTTACAGCCCCTCTGCCTCTTTGCTCTCTTGAGCAGGCACAGTTGAGTCATCCTAGGCATGCTCTGGGGGAAACCGTTGTCTCCAGCCCATTTCTTGGAAACTAATAAAAAAAAAAAAAAAAGTAATCCCGAAAATGTTGCAACACAATTGCTGCTTCTGCTTCTGGGCGGCTGTTGTGCCATTAACATCTCCACACCGCGCAGGCAGCTCCAGCATGCAACCAAGCAGCCGTTTGCTCTGGGACCGTGCTAACCATAGTGACATCCCACCTCAGGTCAGGCCCACTGCCTTCCCTACCTTCTTTACACTTACAAGGGTGATGACCCGTATTTGCTGTGTAATGGCCTTTATATGATCTAACCTTTGGATAAATGTACCTTTAGCCTTGCACTTCCTAACCATGTAAGACAGTTCTTTCTTCCTGAACAATCTTATTCCATTCGATATTTATTCCCAATATCCTCCTGAAGACCACTACTCAACCAGGTAGATCTCAATTCTTTCTGTACAGGACTTAAACCTTTGTGTATGTCCTATTATCCCTATGAGGGATGCAAACTCCAGGTGTTTAGTACCTTTAGCTTAAAATAACTCCATTCTCCTGTCTTGTTCCCCTTCTGAAACCTGCCAGGTCAGCTGGCTTCATTAACTTCATTAACTTCTTCCTTCTATCTCTTAGAAGCTGCTCTTGCAAAATGAAGAATCCTCCCAGAAGTTTCAAATCTAATTTTGTCTCCCCATTCTACTCATGAATCCACTCATGATCACTTGATCCAAGCTAATTTTCCGTGGCTAGCTATTACATGTCCTCTACTTCAGACACAAAGTCTGAAATCACATCCCTCCTGGGCAGTTTGGAGCCGACTTTATGAAGAAGTTTATGGGTTACAGCCCCCAGGGGTAGATGGGCTTTACTATTATTAACGACCTTTGATCTCCACTTGACATCAAGAAAGCTAAAGCCTCCCATAACATTTTTCTCTGCAGTAACATGGAGACCCCAGACCCTACCCAAATCTGAATCTGGAGGTTTCTAATAGGATTCAAAGAAACCTTTTCATTTCCCTGTGTCAGCGGAGCGTTTGGAGGGTCATGGTACTGCTACTAAAGGACCTTGAGGTCTCAGGGAGAGGAGGAGGTTATAGAGGAATGCCAAGCACCTTTTCCCATGTATATGTTCTTGCACACACATGCATGGGTTTGTAATTTGAAACTCTCTTTACTTCTGGACAGGCTTTGCAAACTGCTTAGACCACATTCTCTGAGGTGTTTAAAGAGGGTGGAGTATGCAATATTTATTTAGGTACTCTACAAACCTTAATAAGAATCGAGTGCTTGTAGCAATCGCAGAGAGCAAACAGAAAGCCAGCTGGCAGAAACTGAACAGTGCCACTGCATTTTTATTGCTTCTAACCCCAAAAAAACAGATTATTACTAAAAAAAATATGTCTTTTTTAATTTCATTTATTTCTGATCCTGCATTAATTTGCCTGCTGTGTGCAGCAGTATTATTAGCTGTAGTCTATTTTTCAACTGGCTATAAAAATTCAGCTTTTAAATTACCTCCTGGTCCAACTCCTCTTCCGATCATTGGTAACCTGCACTTGGTGGATCTTAGAAGGCAAGATAAATCACTAATGAAGGTAGGACAAAACCCCCAAACCCAGACCCTCATAGATTTTAAAGCTGCCTGGGATATACCAGTGAGAACCTTTAATCTTTTTTAATTCAGACTAAATTGTAAAGGTGTGGAAATTGCTTTATAATATTTTTCTGGGCTTTTTCTAGCCAATGTCTGTGTTGATGCGATGCCATTTACAAGCGATCAACCATTAAAAAAAGACCTCTGGGTAATATGGGATTTCTTCATGTAATTGTGATGATGTACATGAAGTATATAATGCTGTTGGGATTTGAAATATTAATTTGACAGCTCGGACACCCAGAAATCTTTTAAAGCATTAGGACATAACTAACATGAAATGAAATTGCTTCCCTCCTCTCTGCCCTGGAGAACTGGCAAGAGGAATTCCACGATGCAGTGACCCCAAAACTGCTTCAGAGAGGGCCAAATCGAGATGCCCCATTGCAAAATCCATTTCCCTCTTGATTAATTGGATACACATTAAAATCTAGACAGCAGTACAAGAGAGGGATGGAAAAGCTGCGCTAAGGAACCAGAATGAATAACCTGTAAGCTCTTCTACTAGCCTGCAATTAAGAGAACTTACCCCTGCTTACGGTGGTAAACTGTTCTTCTGTGCAAGACGAGGCTGGCACAGCCTGGGGTGTTTATGTCACGCTCCCCCCTTGCTGTAGCAGACAGCACCCGTGGGGATCGACCTGCGCCAGGGTCAGGGAGAGAGTGAGCAAACAGACAGTGGTGGATCACAGCGAGGTGTCGGCGCAGCTCCCGTAACGCCGGTGCTCAGCAAACACTGGCCGTTTTCTGGGAGCAGCCGAGCGGTGGGTTAGCGCTGCCGTGGGGTGAGGCTCCCAGCACCTGCTGGTGTAGGGGCAGTGGCAGGGTTGGGGTCAGTTTACCCAGTGGGGCTGGGCAGATGTTGCTGCAGCCTCTGAACGGCTGTTTGGAATTACCTCCACGCGCTTTCATCACCTGCTAGGCTGTGTTTGGTATTGTCTACGTTTGCTTTACTTTGGGATTACTCCAGAGGAGTTATCCCTGCATCTCACTCCACAGAGAGCAAAAACTGGGGATTGCATTGAGCAACCGCAGCGGTGTTTGTTGGCTGGGCACCCTGCTGGGGTGCCCCTTTCTCCCCACGAAAGCTGCCGGCGGACCTGGCGCAGGCTAAGGCTGCACATGTACACCACGTGTTTGCTCAGGCAGCACATTTGGACTCTGGCTTCCCATCCCCTTGCTCCAGCCCAGCCCAAACTCTTCTCGGCTGTCCCCATGTGCTGTTTTCAAGCTGCTGGGGAGCCAGACACAGCTGCAGCAATGGGGCAGCAGCAGGCAGCCTCCCACGTCCCCCGTGCAGCGCCAAGGAGACACACGGGCAGGGGTTGAGGGGGGCATGACAGTCCCACCCTTGCAGAACGCAGGCATGTAGCAGCAGGCACACGTATGACGGTCCTTACGGAGCGCGGATTCCCCCATCAGCCAAGCTTGCCCTGCCGCAGACCCTTTTCCTTGGCAAAGAGAAGCAGAGACCTGTGCACAGCACAGCGGCTCGGGGGCACACGTGGGATGTGCCAGCGGGACCGCGTGCTCCTGGAGGGATTTTCAGTTCCCTGTGTCACAGTGTTGCTTTTGAAAACCACTCGGCAAGGCACAGCTTTGGTGGGGAGCCGCGGAGAAGTTGTCCTGGGGCAGGTGGCAGTGGAAGAGCTTCTCTGTGTTATGGCAAAGATACATCCAGAGCCTTCTCAGTGCAAAACGAGCATCGCTCTGTGCAAGCACGGGGACAGCCAGCAGGTCAGGTAGCCTCCTGCTTCTGCTGCGGGTTTCCCCGCTGTGCCCAGCTGAGCTCTAGGTACACCAAAGCCAGGTCCGCGCAGAGGGGCAAGGATTTGCAATTTGTGGTCATCCAAGGCAAACTAAATGCCTGGCATGGGGCAAGCAGCGGCTCTGGTCCAGTAGCAGGGATGCAGGAGTGCTTCGGTATGAGAGGAGCATCATACCAAAGCTTTCCTGTGTGACAGCATCATTACTTGCGTTAAAATTCCTTCTCTGTTTTCACCTTTCTCAGTTTGCCAACTTGTGTTGCCCTTTGAGGTCCAGTCTTTAACTCTAGGTGGGGGGTTTGTTTTCCATTTATTTTCTCCTGAACAGTAAAACCAGATTAGTAATGCACTGATGGGGTTGGGGGTTCTTTCATGGCAAGAAGCCTAAAATCCATACGGATGCCAGCCAGGCATCTGTACAAAACGCCTTGTGTTTGACCGTGACGAGCTCCATCCAGCTCGCAGGCGCTGTTGTGCAGGCAGTGCCCAGCAGGATGCCAGGGCGTAACATGTCCTTTCAGAGAGCAGCAGGCGTTTGCCCCGTGCACGCTCCCTCCCTTCCTGACCATCACAGCTCGCCTCTTTTTCAGCTTGCGGAAAAATACGGCCCCATCTTCACCCTCCACTTTGGGTTCCAGAAAGTTGTGGTCCTGACCGGGTACGAAGTTGTGCGGGAGGCGCTTGTGAACTACACAGAGGAGTTTGTAGACAGACCATCCATCCCAATATTTGACCAAATTCAGAACGGAAACGGTACTAGAGCAACGAGCGGGAGCGGGTGGGAGGGATGACACCGTCGCTTAGTGCCAGCCTAACTGTGGATCCCCGGAGCCCGGCTTTTAAAAATGCCCCTTGGACCCTTCTGAAGCCAAGCCGGCAGAAAACATTTGGCTTTCCTCATTTGCATGCAATGCCTCCTGGCTTTTCACCATTTTTATAATGCGCTTGCAGCTGATCGATATCCTAAACGTTAGAGGGTGAGGAGTGGGATTTTTAAAGGCACTGTGGTCGTTCTGGGGTTAGTTCCCATAAGACGTGGCTCGCTGCCACCACCACATTTACAAACCTTCCTCACGGTTTCAGGGGACTTTGGACTGACTGGTTTGGCTGTTCGGAGCTGTAGGGTTTTTCCCTTCCTCCCACTGCCAGGTGCCACAATTCTGGACATCGTCAGCCTCCCCACACAGGCTCTTGGGTGCACCAAAGCAAAACAGGTTCAGGCAGAAACAATAGGCTGTGGCTGGAAATTCGACCCCACAGACAACCCCATAGTCTTTCCAAGGCAACTCTCCATCCCTGAGTATTTCAGAGGACCTTTTTGCCCTGTTTTTCTATCCTCTGCTCCAGCTGAGGCTTTAGCTTTGAGCATCCAAAAGGCAGCTTTATATGCTAGTCACAGGCTAAAGTTGGGATTACAATTAGAAATTAAATTACCCAGCTATAATATCAATAGGTGAATTTATCGCTACATAAGGAAAAGGAATCGATGGAGAGAAAAACATTTTTCAGAGCTAATTTACATGTAAAATATCCCTGTGGGAGACTGTCAGTATTGCACTGTAAGTCTTTTCAAGCTTACCTTCTCAGCTCAAGTCTGAGCCACTTAGAGGTGACCCAAAGCTGGAAATTCACAGGGGCTGTTAAATAACAATGGTCACAAATTTTTCCATGAAACATTTTTTCTTCAGAAAATGCCGATTTGTTGACTCCAAAGGTGTTTGAAAGAAAGGAAAGATCTGGAAGAAATTGCATGAATTAAAGAAAAGTTTAAAATGAAGTTTAGAAATTTGCTTTGACATTTTTAGAACAAGAAGTTTTGCTTTCCAAACTACACTGCTTTAAAGCAGTGTTTATTCTAGAAAAAGCGAACACATTTAAAAACCTTGCAGCCAAGATGAAGATGTAAAGCGCTGTGAATCCAGCTTTTTGATTGACACAGTCTGAGATAGGAAAAGCAAAAATTGTGTCAATAATCCAAAGACTATTTCCAACACTTGGGATGAAATACCCATCCCTGCTTGGTGGTGTTAGTGATCATCAAGGCATGAGCTCAGAAACCTTCACAAAATGCTGAAAACGCAGTGTCGCTGGGAATCTCAATAAACCATTCAGCAGTGACCAGGGTTGAGGTGACTGAATTATCCCACCCCCCATAGATAAAATACCTTTATGACTGGAAAAGGACAAAGGTAGAAGCTTCAAAGATACAAGGTTGTTGATGAGGCTGTAGGCTTGCAATCAAACGGGGTCAGAAAAGTTGCATGATTGACTTAGACCAACATCTCCCCAGCTCTACAGCCAACCCATACTGGTCTGAAAGCCATACCAGCTTAGCTTGCACTCAGGAGAGGGCTGGGGCAAACTGGGGTGGGTGGGAGCTTTTTTTTCCCCAACCTTCAGGCTCAGTGAGACTGGGAGAATGGAGCTGAGAGGATACAGGGAAGGGGCGCACAGAAATGGGAGACCCTTTGTCCCTAAATCCATGGGAAACTGGGCAGCAGAAACACTTGTGGAGATCCCTGCTCACCCAGACCCCTACTTGGTTTCGTGCGGTGGGGCTGCTCCGTGCCTGAGCCCAGCACTATGTCTCATGGCCTCCCCAGGTTTGTTCTTCTCTATTGGGGAGCTGTGGAGAACGACTCGGAGATTCACTGTATCCAGCATGCGCAACCTCGGCATGGGGAAAAAAATGATAGAAGGGAGAATTTTTGAGGAGCTTCACTTCCTTATTGAGATGATCAAATCCTTCAAAGGTGAGCACGGTGCTGTACAGCCTCGTATGTGTCACTGCTGCTGCAACACCTCTAACATTTCCATCCTCCTCCCATTGCAGGGGAACCCTTTAGCCTGCCGTCCTTCAACTGTGCTCCAATCAATATCACCTTCGTCATGCTCTTTGGGGACAGGTTTGACTATAAGGACCCAACATTTCTCACTCTCTTAAGACTCATAGATGAAGTTATGATTCTTCTGGGATCTCCATATTTGAATGTAAGTAACCCATCCCACAGATTAACAATTTTTTTCACGCTAGCATGTTACATCTGTGAGCCACACAAGCCATGGGATTTAGTTCAGCAGTTCTCAAATGTACAGAACCAGCCATGATACCTAAAATGTGACAGTTCTCACATACCACCTTCATCACCGCAAATGTGCTGCTGGACTCCCCTTTGCTACTCTCCTTTTGAACCATTGTGCACATCTGTGTGGAGGGTCTGTTTCAACAGAACAGCATAAATGCTTACAATTAGGTAGTGCTAAATAAAGGCTCAAAGGCTGCAAACCCCTCCCTTATGGAAATCTGCCCGGGAAGTCCCTGGGATGCTAAGGTGCTACTATTACAAGGCAAAACTGATACTTCCGCAGACTTACATGCCTCTCTTTTTAAATCCCTCATTAGTATTTCAATTTCTACCCGTTCCTTGGATTTCTTTTCAAAACTCACAAGATTATGCTTGGTAAAATAGAAGATGTGCGCGCCATTTTAAGGCAATACATGAAGGCAAGCAGGGAGGACATCAATGAGAACAGCGTGAGGAGCTACATTGATGCACTGATATTCAAGCAACAAGAGGTACTTGACTGCTTAGCTCTGTTGACCATTTGCAATGTCTCCTTTGGATTTTCTAGCCAAAACAGTTGCTGAGTCTTGATTTCAGTCATGTCATGTAAGCCTATTGAAGTCCACGCTGTTATTCTAGCAGCATTGAAATGAGATGCCAGTCTCTTACTGTTGGTGTAATTTACTGCAGGGATTTTTCTATCAAAATTAAGATATGAAAGGCACTTTCTCAGTCCACTCCTGAAACAGCAGCACTAATAATGTGAGATCAGCTTCTTGTTCCTAGTAGAAAATGCATGAATTCTCACGAAAGCTGACTCTGCCATTCTTTTTACGACAACAAATCAATTAATCATCAATACTGTTGCTCCAAGATGAATGATAAACTTAAATTACTTGAACGATAAATCACCAGTACAAGCCCTAGCCCTGCCCTGCATCTTACTTTAGCAGAGGCTCGGCAGTTTCACACATCAGTTGACTTCATTCCACACAAAATATTTGGGCTCTGAGCTTTTCCTTCTTTCCAGCTGTATCTGGGCCAACCTTAGGCACTAAGTATTCTACCCAGCTATGTGGAGGAAGGGTCAGTACAGCCCTAAAGCCCAACAGAAATGGCCTGAAAGGTCAGTTTGAATATTGTTGGGAATTCAAACCTGCCCTTGGAGTGGGGGAGTCCCCCGGGGCGAGAATTAGCTGAATCTCCTTCTGTACAAAGGAGAGAGAGGGCTCTTCCCAGACCTGTGAGGCTAAGCCTGAACAGCATCTGGCCCTGGGCTTCAGCCTGCTTCTGGCTGGAGATGGAAGCTGAATCAAAATTCCACTCCAAACCTTCCATCTGTGGTGCTTCCACCTTCAGGGAATGCTGTGCATACAGGATCAGGCCTATTTTGTCACCCAGTTCCCAAACACAAGATCGTAGTCAACAGCGTCATAGGCGATGCAGTATTTCCCAGGTTTGCTGAAGACAAAGTCTGACGGTTTGAAGACCTTTCTTACCGCTTGTGTTTTTAAAGGAGAAAAACAAGAAAGACAGCCTCTTCCATGATGACAACTTAATAGCATCCATACTCGACCTGGTCATGGCAGGGACGGAGACCATAGCCACAACGCTCCAGTGGGCCATCCTGCTGATGATGAAATACCCAGAGATTCAAAGTGAGCTCCTTTTGCCTACGTTCCATCCGTGGCACAGCTGATCTGGGGAGGGGAGAGGTCTGCCTTAAGAGCTGAACCCCATCTCTATTGTTATGGACCCCTGATGTAATTAGATGCTCATCAAAGTCACAACAAATTAGTCCCTCTGCCTCGGGAGGAGAGAGGATGAGTGGAGATCAAAGCATGATGCTGGGGAAACAACCCATCCGCATGCCTGAACTAGAAATAGAGTGGGGGAACCCAGGCTTGTGTTTTAAGAATCCTCTCCCTCCAGACCCTGGAAAAAACGTGTTTTTCCCAAAACCAGATCTGAGGTGGGAGCTGGCTTCCTTGCTGGGGCACATCCTTTTTGTTTGTTCCTTCTAGAAAAGGTGCAGGAGGAGATTGGGAGAACTGTCAAAGCTGGAAGCTGGGCCACATACGAGGATCGGAAGAACATGCCATTTACAAATGCAGTGCTACACGAAGTACAGAGGTTTATCACTCTCCTGCCCCACGTTCCCCGCTGCACTGCTGTTGACACCCACTTCAGGGGCTACTTCCTTCCCAAGGTAGGAACTGCTCCATGCCAGGAACACAGCACCCTCCTCATCTTGCCAGTGCCACTAGAGGCCCGTTTCTTAGAGGGAATTATAGGACAGAAGGCCAAAGGAGGTGTCCAAAATCATTCCCAGAAGAGTTTCTGTGTTGGGTCTATGAGACTAGTATTGTAGGACTCGGTTCAGCCCCTCTAATGCTCAGGATTTACTCCACCAGTGACCCTGGTTTACATCCTTGATGCCATCTGCACAGTGAAGTATCTGCCAGGGAAGTTACAGGACCTGACCCCCTGCTTGGGGTTTTCATGCACCACGTGGGGTTTGGCTTCTGTCCTTGGCACTGCCGCGAAAATCTCGGTGACTTCTCTCTCGACTGGCTATCCATGGGATGAACCCCTCAGGGTCTCCACCTACCCCAGGTGGAGCAAATCTCCTCGGACATAGACATTTGTGTCACAAAATGAACAAAACCAGAGCACTTCTTTTGTGCCTTCATGTACTTTTCTTCCAGGGCATAATTGTAATCCCGTCACTCACCTCAGTGCTCCTGGACAAGACGCAATGGGAGACACCACATCAGTTCAACCCCAACCACTTCCTTGATGCTGAAGGGAATTTTGTAAAGAGAGGAGCTTTCCTGCCCTTCTCCACAGGTAACTAAAGGGCTGATCTGCACTGGCCCGGGGCTGTGGTAGGACCGTTTACTACAATACACACAAAAGGGGTCTTCATGGCTGAATAGGGCCTTTAACTCAGTCCCTAATCAACCAGGCAAGTGAACAGAGTCAATTATTCCGCATCCAGGCAAATGGCTGCTCTCGGAGCACAGCTCTCCCACCACCGAAGGCATGGGTTCCCAAAGGTTCAATAGGAGAGAAGAGGAAGAAGAGATGTACTGCATCCAAAAGAAGGCGGAAAAATGCATCCAAGCTGTCAGGAGTAGGTGGATAAGCAGACAGGAGTGGTGGGGATGCCAGCACAGCTATGATGGGGTTTCATGAGCAATCCTGGAAGTGAGGTACAATCCAGGGACCCTCAAGTCCCATCTCAAGGCAAGTCCCACATGTGAGTGGGTCTGATGGACAAGGCCTCACCCACTGCCCACCAGAACCAAATTGATTCCCAGTAAGCCCTGCACCTTGACTGGGTGTTACAGCCAGCAGAGACCTACTATGGGACAGAGTACACCAAACCATATTACTCATTACACACATTATTGTGAAATCTTCAATCCAAGGTCCTGGGTTGGTCCCAGAAATCACCTTGGACTGTGATTCTTCCAGTGGCACTTCTGAGAGCTGCTGAGGATTCCCAGCAAGGACTGTTCTTTTAGAGGAAGACGTACACCCGTGTGGTTATTGGAGGTGATAGGACACTTGGCATCCTGACACTACCTCCAACTGTCATTTTGGTCAAGTCACAACCTTTTTCTTTTCTCTTTTTTTTTTTTTTTTAAAAAAAAAATCTCAATTCTACCTGCAAAATACGATTAACATTCTCTCCCCGGAGGCTCATAAACCCAGCCTGCCTTGGGGCTTAAACTGAGCTAATGGTAGGAACAGTTGTTACACATCAGAAACTCTCCCCTGAGCCATCCTAAAAGAAGAAATATCACTTCCACAGTGACTTCCCGACAGCCAGAAATGCTTCCAAAGGTTGCTCATTTCCAGGAACACCTGCCCTCAGCCCATGCCCTCAGTGTGCATTATGAGGGGGCACAGTTGAACCGAGAACTTGCTGGGACTTTAACAAATCCCAGCACTGCAGGAGCCTGTAAGTGCTATAAAGGGAGATGTCCTGCAGAACCCTCCCGCACTACCTTACACTTCCCAGCTGTTCCTCTGAAAGGATGGCTTGAAGGGATTGCGGAACATGCTCCCACCTCAGCAGTTACTTTGGGTGTTAGGAAGCCAGTCCTTGTTGTCCACCAGGTGCTTCAACCATACGGGGACCATCATGCAGGGGCTGGGAATCTAGCATAAAAAGTGGGTAGGAAAGAAGAAACACAGACTCTTCTAAAAGTGGAATGTTGGGATCAGTTCCATGGGAAAAGTGAGTTTCAAACCATTCCACTCTGGGAGAAGGTAGCATTTTCCTATTAGGTTCTTTTCAAAGAGAAAGGGTTAAAGATGTTGGGGGGGGGGGTTGAAGATCTAAGGAGAGAAGAGGGTACATCATAAATGCATAATAACCCTGCAACACGGCTGTGAGTTGCTGCTGCAGGTGGCTGTGTGACAAAAGAGACCAGGCAGGCACGCTGTGCCAGTGTGACTGGGACTACTAGTAGTAACTACTTCTAGCAACTCCTCTGCCCCAAAATGCTCTGGTGTATTTCAGGATTTCACTTCTGCTGCCAGAGTCTCAAATGCTAACGTGTCCATGGCAAACATTCCAGTTTGATCTTCCAGGTAATCACGCTGCTTTCATCTGCAGGGCGAAGGAACTGCATCGGAGAAAGCCTCGCCAAGATGGAGCTGTTTGTCTTCTTTGTAGGGTTGCTTCAGACATTTACTTTTCAGCCCCAGCCAGGAGTTTCAGAGTCTGACTTGGACCTTACTGTCCCCCAAACGACTTTCACATTAAGGCCTCAGCCTCAGGCAACCTGTGCTGTCCTGCGTGAATAACCACAGCCTTGCTGCACAGCAGCCCAGCAAGTGGGGAAGCTGCTTAGACCCAGCTTAGCTATGCTAGGACTCACCATCCCCCCGTCCTGCCACATCGCCCTCTTCCACATCCCCTTCCCGCTGTCTCCATCCACTCCCACTCCACTGCTACACCTGCCTCAGACAAGGCGCATGGAGCTGCTGGAGGGACAGAGGAGGTGGTCTGGCGAAGGGGATGCAGCCCGTGAGTAGTAGGTGTGACGCCCCGGCTCCCATGGCAAAGCAGTGAGGTTCATCACGATGCAGAAATCTGCCTGAAGTCCTGAGGAAAGACGCACCCTGTTTGCCGGGAGCTGCAGAAATACACCATGGGTCACGCACATGAACCATCCCTAAGCACCTCGAGAACTTTTTTCCAAGTTCCCTAATTATCCATAGCTTCTAGCAAAACCCTGCCAGCCTAGGCAGCCAAGTCAAATGCTGAGAGTGAAAAACCAGATCAGTTCATGTGATTTGAGGACAAAGTTACTTCTGCCTTGGAACAATGGCCTGAAAGATGCCCCAGACTCTGCAAACCTGTTCAGATAAGCAAGTGCTGCTACCACCACATTCAACACTGCTTCACAGTCTGAATAAAACAAGATCTACTTTTCTAAGTTGGCAGTCTAAATCGTAAGGTCACATGAGATTGGTACCAGCAACCGATCGTGAAAGGCCAACAACACAGAAAACCCAACTAGACCCATTTCTAGTTTACACTTCTCTGTCTTTCCTGACTGTTAAGTGGGATCAAACACTGTTCCGCTCTTTGGACCTCCCGGTTAACGGTGAGAGCCAACAACAGCAGCCAGTCTGCTATTTGGGGTCTGGCCATGGGAACCAGCCATGCAATTGCCCTGCAAATAGCATCTAATTTCACAGTGCCTGTTTTACACACACAGAAGCAAGGAAAACTAGGGTCAGGGATTAGACAAGACCCAGTGTCGCTTATTTTCCTTTCCCCTGTAGCTTTGTCTGGCTGTTGTCCCTGTCTGTAGCACTCTTATCTGCCATCATCTTATTTCACAATCTTATTTCAGTTGATGTATAGATCAGGTGATTTTCCATCCATTTATCTGTCTATGAATTGCCACCCCTCCATATGCATTTTCTTACCATGTGCTTTATCATACGATTTGTTTCCCCCTTCATGGGAATCCAATAAAGTTTTAATCCAATGTCTTCATCATATTTCATATGCCTGCCACCCAGCTTTGCATCTCACACAAATGGAGATGCCATGAAAGGTTGACCCTGAACCCAGAGTGACAACAAACATTATAATTCTACTTGTATCGCACAAGTGAGAGGTTTGCATAGCCTCATCCTAGCAAAAAAAGCTCAACAGGAGACCCTCCATATCTGCAGAGCGCTTCCTCCAGGGCAAAGAGCTTTCTTTCCCTTTGTGCTCAGCTATGGACTACTGGTCAGTCATGGGGATGGCATTTGTTTTTCACTTTTACATCTTCAGCTCTTGCTTGCAGAGGCTAAATGAAAGGTTGCCACCTTCACTGATGCTGGTGCTGTCCCTCTGCTTAGTGCCTTGGACCCTGAGCCTCTCGCCTCTTGCTCTCCCAAAGCATCACCTGCTGGCTACGTCACTCTTGAGGAGTGGTGGCAGCAGGATGGGGTCTTCTGCAGAGAAGGCAGGGAGAGGCAGGTAAAGCACATGAGGAGCAAGCCATGCATCAGTTCAGTGAAGGAAGTTTTGGCCTTGCTGAAATAAAAAAGAACTTTAGCCTTTGGCTTCAGAGAGGCCAGGACTGTTCCTGCTCTAGCCCCCTCCAAAAGCGATATGAACTCAAAAGACACGTATCACAAGTACCAAGTGCTCCAGGGGACGAAACTGGACTGGGTTCAAATCTGCATGAATTCACCGGTGGAACCTCAGACCTGACCCCTTGCCATGGCTTCGCCGGAGTGAGATGGATCCCTTCCTACACGGCACAGCAGCCTTTGGAGCCCGCTCCTTTGGGACACCAGCTTCTGTGCCGGCAGGCAGAGCAGAGCCGGGGGCAGTGCAGGTCACGGCCGGCGATTCAGCAGGCTGAGCAGTACCTGCCTCGGCAAGAGCCATGAGCTACCAGGTGCAAACGTCCATGGGAAACAGGTTTCTTTGATTCCTCTGGGAAGTGCACCCTCCTTGCGCCTGTGTTAGCAGATGGATGGAAGCGGCCGCCCCCCAGCACGCTGAATTAGCTGAATCCATCTCTGCAAAACAAAGTGCCTGCCTCCCATGTATTGCGCAGCCCAGTGATGGCAGAACGTAGTTTATGGCTCAGCTCTGTATTTATCTCGCAGAAAACATTGGCTCGCAGGGGCAGAAATGCCGTTTCCACATGCCTCAGTGGCCCTGGGGGTCTTCGCTCCAGCTGCAAAACGTGTTTGTGCCTTGCAACACACTGCCCTGAGCGAGGCAAACACCTTGGGGTGGGACAGGCGGGTG
Source organism: Microhierax caerulescens (assembly GCA_035590215.1). Classification (NCBI taxonomy): domain Eukaryota; kingdom Metazoa; phylum Chordata; class Aves; order Falconiformes; family Falconidae; genus Microhierax; species Microhierax caerulescens. Next base: position 31,554,295 of record JAVJGJ010000047.1, on the reverse strand, counting down.
GGTTTTTCAAGTAAGATCCGACTCAACCCAACTGACACCCCCCATCTGTGGCTCGCACCACGCATGGCCACCCGGGCAGCGTGTCCCATAGCCCACCCTGCCAGCCCCGGGGCAGCACGCTGCTGGGCACCAGGGGTCCTGCTCTCAGGGGGGCAATGGGCAGGTGCAAGGATGGCAGCAATGGGGCAGATCGGTCAAACCGGGGCTGCCTCCTCTCCGCAGCCCCTCTGCCCGCCGCGCCCCCGCAGTGAGCCCGGTGCCGAGTGTCGTTTCTGTTTTCTTTTTGCCACGAGATGGCATCACGATCCCTGGGAGTCCCAGGCAGCCCAGCCCCGCCGCCCTCGGGGGGGACAGCGCCTGCCAGCCCCCCCCCCCCACCGAGGCTTCCCGCACCCCCAGCCCCACAGCGCTCACCTGCGAGCCGGGCTGGCAGCCAAGACGTCGATTTACCATCGGTCTGGAAGAATCAAGTGGTACGCAGGGAACAGGAGAAGCCTTCTCCTCAACCTTTCCAGCAGATGGGGATGCCAGGAAACAGGGGGGTCCTGACAAATCCCAGGGGGTCCTGACAAATCCCACAGACAGCTGGGAGAAGTGAGGAGAGGGAAGATGGGCAGCTTTTCTGTCGCTTTGCCTGCACCTGCCCAGCTTCTGTGCTGCTCAAGGAAAGAGCATTTTAGAAGCATCTTTGCATGCTTGCTTGTTCACACGCGGTGCTCTGAAAAGTTGTCCTTGTGTACCTGAGCTACCTTCGTGAAAATGTAGGGGGGTGAGTCTTCACTTGTCTGGGAAGAGCTGTTAAGCCCCACATCAGAGCAGGCATAGCAGAACCTGTACCCAGAAAGGGCCAAAGACTCCCAAGGAACCATGCTGAGGTCCCTCAGAGCAAGGGGAACCTGAAAAGTCTGGGGTCTAGTATCTGAGATTTGAAATCAAAAGCCTGGAAAGTGTTGGAAGAGCATCCATCACACAGAAAGTGTAAACATCCGGGAATAATTTATCCTGTGTGCAACAGACACTGGGAAAAGAGCAAGGATTAGGTGATGACACAACATTTGTACCTACTATTGCTCTCCAAGTGAAGAAATTACCCACTCTTGGGAAACTCTGCCAGAAGCCCAGAACAAGGACAACTTTCTTACATTGCGTATTTGTTGTGTTCAGCAGTGACTGTCCTGTCATTTCCAGTCATGTGTCTGGCTGGAATTTTCTAGGTCACCTTACCCACCAGTCCTCCTCTGCTTCTTACAAAAAAATTGTTCAACAGGTATTTTTAGCACACAGCCAGTACTTGCAAGGCTTTGAGTAAGCAGACACTACTTGCAGCTGCTGCACAGGGACCCAATTTCTCCTTAGTACATCTGCTAGGCTCGATACAAAACCATCACAGGTACTTTTCTCATCTCGGAGCTTTGGCCTTATCAGCGTAGCACAGCGCAGGTGCACTGTGGATGGGGCCTCATGGTGAATCCAGCCTCTGCAGTCGTGTCCACCTCAGATTCTTTAACCCCAGGTGGAGGCTTAAAAGTAAATTTCTGGATCAAGCCTGTGAAGAAGATGAAGAGTTCCATCGTGGCAAGACTTTCTCCAATGCAGTTTCGCCGCCCTGCAATGCCAAAAGCACGGTTGTTGGTGGAGTGATGGGGTACGTGGTGCCTCAGCCTGACACCTCTTCCCTACTGCTTGGTAGCAATAGTGCGAGGGACAGTATAGGCCTCAGAAATGCAAAACATCACGGCACGATACTCAGCAACCATCACTGTTGATCTCCTACAGGCATATGAACGGGGCTGTTTCACTCTGAGCCCACAAGGAATTGATCGGGGACACCCTAGAGACTTCCCAGGGCAGACAGAAGGCTGAACTCTTGCTTGAGGTGTTGAATTTTTTGTAGGTCCCAGTGGTGTCTTTAAACACCAGGGCCTGGTGTGCCTCCCAGTGTGGGCTGAGAGCCGTTTGCAAGTCAGCACAGCCCAGGGTGGGTATTCTTAAACCACCCCACCACGGGTGCCTGAGCCGTGCCCAGCGGACGCTCGGATCCTGCCACCAGGATGTCTCCTGAAAGCACTGGGAACTCGGTGCCCCATGCAGGACCGAAGGCTGTCGTTACCTGCGGAGAAGGGCAGGAATGCTTTCTTCTTTATGAAGTTCCCATCCGCATCAAGGAAATGGTTGGGGTTGAATTCATCCGGCATCTCCCATTGTGTTTTATCCAGCAGCACGGAGGAGAGCAGAGGAATCACTGTTGTTCCCTGCAGCACAACCACGCTCTGCTTTAGCATGTGTGGATGTAGCAAGCTTCTGCCTTCCCTGTTCAGCCATGTAACTGTTCCTCCCGTTGGGCTGTGTCTGGAAGCAAACTCCTACCTCTGAAGAACTGAATTCTGGGCTGGTACATGACCATATGACCCTTCGTTAGTGTGGGTCCTGGAATTACTGACTCATCTGTGATTAAACAACAATTGCTGTTGGCTGTTCCTGAGTTACGAAGCAGAAGATGTGGCGTCCTTGGTGCCCAGCTGCTCTCTGCTTGCCTCAAGCAGGGCAGTGAGACAAAGCCACGGCGCTCCGGAGGCAGCACTGCTCGGCAGGGTGTGGGTGGCAACAGAGAGCGAAGAGAATAAGCGACAGACTCCAGATCATGAAGACTGAGAGCTGGGAAAGGGGAAGGGGTGTGTGTAAGCCCTGAGTCACACTGCCATCGGTCTGGACTCGGAGGGGACAGGGGATGAGGGAACTGGCCCTGCCCCACCAAAGGCCCTGTGCTTCCAGGTCCCCTGCTCCCCCATGATGTTTTGCCCCGAGGGTCACTGGTGTGCTCCCTCCCCCACTTTGTCTGGAGAGCAGCAGGTACCTTGGGGATGAAGTAGCCGTTAAAGTGGGTGTCAGCCGAGGTGCACCGTGGAACGTGTGGCAGGAGGGTGACAAATCTCTGCACCTCATGGATCACCGCGTTGGTAAATGGCATGTTTTTCCTGTCCTCGAAGGTAGGCAAGCACTCAGGGCCCAGAACTCGCTCAATCTCCGCATGCACCTTTTCTACAGGGCAAGAGAAAGGCATAAAGTGAGTTTCCCTCAGTGGTACAGCCCCTGCAGACCCCAGCCCAAGCTGACTGGTGGTTGGACTGCCCCAGGGCAGGAGGTCTGCGGCCCCTGGGAGCAGGTAGAGAACAACCCCTCGGACCTTCTGGTCCTGAACGGCAGCACACAACACTTGGATGGAGGTGGACAGGTTCCAGATGCTCAGACTGCGGGTGCTCTGGCACGTGTGAGAGGCTACAAGGCTTTTCCAGGTGTGCATCATCCTATGAAGTCGCTGTGGAGTACTTCAGTACGCAACATAAGAAAAGCAAAACCATAAAGGCATCTTACCCTGAATCTCGGGGTACTTCAGCAGCAGCAGGATGGCCCATTGCAACGTTGTGGATGTTGTCTCAGTGCCAGCCATGAGCAGGTCGAGCGCAGAGGCCAATACATTCGCATCATGAAAAACTGTATTGCTTTTATTTTGTTCCTTTAGGGAAATACAAAGGAAAAAACCACTGCCGTCAGCACGGAAAGAGAGAACTAGGGTGGGAAACCTAGTCTTCAGCAACATTACAGTGGGATGCATGGGAATTACAAGTGCCACGTTGACATTTCAGTACAGAAATGCTTCAGTTTTCAGCAGAAATATTTTCACACTTGAGATTTTGCTCCCCAAAAATGAATTAATTGGACAAACTCATTTATTTTCCAACATCACACGACATTTATCTGCTCTGGGCAGACAGTGGTTATCTGGTCAAGTCAGGACTTCTATCCCCTGCCTGTGGATCCTGAGAAGGTGGAAAAATGATGAGAGGTGCAGAACAATGCCTTCTCAAATTCCAGGGAGCTGGAATTTGTGTGTTCCAGGCCCTCCTAGGAGCCACAGGGAAGCCACAAAGACCCAGGGCACCACTGGCACATCAGCCCTGCTGCCCCTGCTTGGTGCTGCTGATGGGGAACGCTGCCGTTCCTGCGTGCAGCAGCTGAGGCATTCACACAAGGTGCCAAGCCCAAGTACCCGTCCTGCCCCCCATCCCTCTCAAGTACAGGGGTGCAAACGCTTGGAGAAAAAGGGGCAAATACAGACTGGTCCTTCCCTGCTGCACCCCCACACTATCATTCCTGTTGGTAAATCCACTGCGTGGGAGCTGGCGATGCTCAAACGCTGTGGGAACCTCTGCATCTCTGCAGCTGGGTATCCGCTGCCCTTTCCCATGTCCGTAGGGAGGGATGCGTCTGCCTGGGGCGTCTTGGGAAAGTGACATTAGCCCTCCCTCTCTCCAGCAAGGAAGGGACTGTAGCTGACACCTGAGGACAAGTTTTAGACATGCATGTGATACGGTCTAGTTAATTATTTCATGTTTTCCCTTCAGTAGGCAGTATTTAATATATTAAAATAAGAGCATGTTTACCCAAAATTTAAATATTTTCATATAGGCTGTGGTAGAGCATGTTCATTAGACAAGCGACACAGAGCATCTCTGTGTAAGATGTGGCACTAGGATCATCACACTGTTAAAATACCTCTTGTTTGAATACCAGTGCATCAATGTAGCTCATCAGGTTGTTTCCATTCATATTTTCTTTGCTTTTCTTGATGCACTTCTTTAAGATCACACACACCTCTTCTACTTTTTTCAGAATCATTTTGTGAGGTTTGAGGAGAAATCCAAGGAATGGGTAGAAATTAAATAACTAAAACCAACACACACACAAAAAAAAAACAGAGTCAAAAAAATTAAATTCACCCTTTACCTCATAAAACTTGTGTCATAATAGAGAAATCATTTCTGTGAGGAACCAAATGACATGTGATTGGAGTCTCTCTTTTTTGGCAACTAAAAAATTTTAATGTATAAAAATTCCCCCTCTTACTAAAAATTCTCTACAGAAATGAATGGAGCCTATCAGACTTGTCTAGACAGAGCCTATAAACATGAAATAAAAAAAATACAATTAAGAGAAAGGGATAGTAAACTCATGAAACAATGAAATTAAATTTTTAAAGAGGTAATAAAGCAAAAAGATAGAGCATTACTCATTACGCAAACTCCAAATGTTTAGCAAGTCAAAATACTTAGGTTTTAAAGTTGTTATATCATCATTTTTAACTTTCACATGAATTATAAATCAATTACACTTAGTTCTCAGCATCGTTAAATTTCACAGCACAATAAACAGTTACATTTTATGTGCAGGGGGGTTACTTACACCATTTCTCAATGTTATAAATAAACTGGCTGCAGAATAAGATTCACAAATCTCTTGCTCTTGCTAACTAGTTATAATTTTTTGCTGTCTTCTGCAAAAACTAAACCTGGCATAGAGATTAAAAGAAAAGGGATATTGTACTACTGTAAATTGCAACTATTGTAAATAGTTCTCACTCAGGTAATAAATTCACCAGCATTGGTTTTAGCAGGGTTTTGGATGACTGTTCCAATATTACCTTCAGTAACTAATGCTCTATTCCTTGTGACGGAGGATTAAGTTTAACAAGAGCTCTTGGCTCATATGAGAGCCTCTTAGTTGGAATACTCTTCTTATGCAGTTTGCTAAATAAAGTGACGAAAAACAACAACGTGAAGGGCAGGGTCTATACCACTGCCGTGGATTTCCACTGACGCTCCTGGATGCTGCCCACCCCAAGTCCCACCGTGCCAGAAGGCTCCATATTGCATTTTATGGCTGTAGAAGAATCAAGCACATCCCTTCTGCTAGCATGGTCACGTCAGCACTCTGCCCAGTGCCACCACATGATGTTGGACCTCCTTCATAGGAGGATTTCATGAAGGAGGAAAAAAAGAATCTCATCCCTGCCCATGGCAGCAGGGTTGGATTAAGTGATCATTAAAGGTCCCTTCCAATCCCAACCACTCTATGATTCTATGAATCTTATGTTTCAGTAACCTAAAGGTTCTCCAAAGCCGTCCAGCAATGGTAAATCAGGTTGACCTACCAACTCTGATGACATAGTGGAGCATCTCAGCACAGAGGGTAACTTACATGCAAGAACGGAGAGCCAAGAAGGTGCATAACATCATCTATGAGTCTTAACAGAGTGAGAAATGTTGGGTCTTCATAATCAAACCTTCTTCCAAAGAGAATAGCAAAGGTGATATTGATGGGAGCCATATTCAAAAATCGTAATGGGAAAGGTCCACCTAGAAATTAACAAAATTGTAACTCTACTGGTCATTTCTGGAGCAACCCAGAGGCCTTCAAAGTGGCTCTGTGAAACACCTGATGCCATCTCCAGCTCACCTTTGAAGGATTTGATCAAGTCGATGAGAAAGTGAAGCTCCTCAAGCATCCTTTCTTCTCCAAGACGCTTCCCCATGCCGAGATCCCGCATGATTGCTACGGTGAACCGCCGTGTTGTCTTCCAGAGCTCTTGAGAAGAGAAGAACACACCTACGGAGGGATTGCATGCCCTGTTTGCCGAGGTGGTACGGGATTTTCTCAGAAACAATTAAGGAACAGCTGGGGAGCGCAGGTATTTTGCAACCTGGAGGAACCTGCCTGGGAGATGACTGGGGGGGGCTGGTTTGGGAAAGCACCACCCCAGGTAGGTTCAGGAGGGCAGGAGGCAATATTTTAAAGAGTCAGGGGCTGTCCACACCCAAGCTGTGGGTTTGGCTTGTTTATAGCTTTGTCTCTTTGCAGCCACAGACAGTAGAAAGCTCTATGCATGATCTGTGTCTTGGGCTGACTTTTGTTTTCCTTAGAAAAATGACCCAGCTGCCTCAGAGAGCAAGGCTGGGCGCAGATGACACCACTCTGTCCCTGCCACAAACAGGACAAACGATTTCACCAAACAACTTGTATTTTAGAGATGAACTGTACCCTGCGCAGGGGCACAAGGAGGGGTGGCAGGGAGACACCTTTGCTTACAGGTGGGAAACACCACAAACACTGAAGGTGTCTGGGGACAATTCAGAAGTCCTCCCTTCTCAGGAGGGCTTCCAGGGCTGAACACATCTACATTTTCATGTGGTGGTTGGGAAAGTACCGTAGCATGCCCTTCATTGTGCTGGGCCTCACTCTTCAAAACAAGATGACCCCCCCCACCACATGCTGTATGCATTATATACATATTAGGTCATCAGATCTTTTCCTTTCAGCACTGGATTATTCCCTTCAATGTTTTTTAACGTCTAGTCTTGGGCAATGTATCACTTTTTAACATGCGATTCAGAAACATGCCAAAAATCTGTTTACAGATGTAATTGTTTGAGGGACAAACAGCCTGTGCTATTGCACTCTTGCCAGTTCTTGCAGTCTTTGTCATGAGTCATGTGTGATCCATGCTTTGTCTGAACTCCCAGTAACTGTAGAAAAGGGATTGCATAAGGACCTCAGCCTGAATTCACATTGTGAAAAATAATTTCCTTCCCTCTGCGCTGAAAAAAAAAAAAAAACAAACCAAAAAAACCAACCCTTTGCAATGTGACCCAAATGCCACTAAAAGCAAAAAATCGATAAGGAAAATAAGATCTCCAGAAGTATTTTTCTTAAGAAAAACAACTGCCCCCAAGCCCCACAAAACGTGGCCCTCAACCATAAAGACACAGCTCCAGACTTTTAAGTACTGTTGCAATGGAAACAACACATTTGAGAAACAGCAGAGCAAGCACATCCTTATCTTTTCAGCCTGCCTGTACCGTTTCCATGTTGGATGTGATGGAATATAGGTATGACTGGTCTGTCCACAAACACGTCCGCCGTGTTCAGCAGGGCCTCCCTTACTGCCTCATAGCCAGTCAGCACCACCACCTTCTGCAGCCCCAAATGGACGGTGAACACGGGGCCGTATTTCTCTGAAATCTAGAAGGAGAGAAAAATCAGCGTGGAGGTCATCAGTGGGAGTGGTGTGTCCTGCTGGGGTGGATGAGGAGTTGCCTTCCCCCTTCCTTCTGCGACCAGGAGGGCTGCAGGGATGCCAGAGATAAAGCCCCGAGACACTTAAGTGAAAGAGGAATCAAAGCAAATAAACTCTGGTCTGTTTAACCCAACAGCTTCCATAAACCCACTCTTTTTCTGAGCTGGCTGGGCTCAGTTTGGTGCAGTGGGTTAAAAGAGGCAGAGCATAACCAGGCGGTTTGGGCAGCATAAAAGCATCACCAAGATCTGCCAGGCAGCTGTGGGGGAGCTGCTGCCCAGGCAGGCTGGAAGGCTACAGCCCACCACGAGAGGATGAAAGAGGAGAGGTGTCCTTATTTCGCAGAATCAGAACCATGGGATGGTTTCTGTTGGAAGGGACCTTAAAGGTCATCTAGTTCCAACCCCCTGCCATGGGCAGGGACCCCTTCCACCAGCCCAGGGTGCCCCCAGCCCCATCCAGCCTGGCCTTGAGCACTGCCAAGGATGGGGCACCCACAGCTGCTCTGGGCAACCTGCTCCAGCACCTCACCGCCCTGACGGTAAAGAATTTCTTCCTGATATCTCATCTAAATCTGCCCTCTTTCAGTTTAAAGCCATCCCCGTTGTCCTATCACTACATGTCCTGGTAAAAAGTCCCTCTCCAGCTTTCTTGTAGGTCCCTTTACATATGGGAAAGTTGTTATAAAAAGTTAAATAAAAGTTAAGCAAAAGTTCTGTTTCAATTAATGTGAAGAGCTATATAATTCAATTCAGCATGGATGGATATATCAAGGCATACGAAAGCATTGCTCTTTCAGTGTGCCTTAGAACATGACCACAACACCACACTTCACCTCTTATTTCTGCTGCGCCATAGTTTTCAAGCCAATGCAGAGCAGGGCTTTATACTGAGGTCTGAGATACGGGGCAGCAGGAGCTCTCTGGAGGCTCACAAACACGGTCCTGCCAGGCCTTACAAGGAATTATGACTTGACTGAGAACAACCGAGTTGAAACTGCGTAAAGCTATTGTGAGATCAAGCCTGGTGTCCTGTAAAAGGAGACCAGTTCTGGCAATGTAAACCAGAAGAGGCTCCAAAGCTTAGCAACCCCTCCTGCTGCACCAAAGCAATCAGGTAGCCCAGGCAGAGTCTAATCAGCGCTTCAGCAATGTAGCCATGCTTGTTGAATTTATGCCAAAAAAATAGTTCACAGACACCCATTTCAATAATTTGTTCAAAATAATGTTTCAGTTGCTGCATCATCTACTGTGCAGTTTTCACAGGGAAATCCTTTAGGGATTCTCCTTTCAGGGAGGATTTTCTGCTCTAGGTCATTTGTTTACCAAGACCTTAAAAGTCTTCTGGCCAGTCAGCTTTGCAGTTCCACCAGCCCAAGACATCTCACCCCACTGTAGCTGCAGCCCGGGGGACCCTCTCAGTCAGGGCAGAGCAGACTGCAAAGGGCAGAGGATGGTGAGAGGGTCCCCTGGGCTGCCACCACAGCCCCCTGTCCCGGCTGTTTCGGCAGCAGACCGCTTTGGCTGTTGGCTTCTTGATGCTGTAGTCCAGCGTGGGAAAGAAGGCATCGCCGTGGCCAGTGTGACCAGCACCGCCCGAGCCTGTGCTTCACTAAGATGCTATCACCTTGCTCACCTCCTTTCCAGCCTCTGCTTTGCTTATTCTGCCCAGCACATCCATGCACCGCCCGAAAACCCCTCTGCCCTACCCTCCTCTGCAGAAGGACTTCTGGTCTTGCCAGAAACAGGAACCACAGTCCCAGCTGCTTCCCACCTCCCAAGCTCTGGACATTGAGCCCACTGCAAGACGGCTGGTGTAAGGTGAAGGTGCATCTCCACAGGCATCTCCATCATGGAGGCCCCTTCCATGGCACAGTGATGGGAATGAGACTGGGAAAGCCAGCTCCTCTTCCCTACATGAAGCTAAGGCTGCTGGCAACCTGATGTCAGGAGGTTTGGTGTAAGGTGCAGGATATTCCCACCCCATGTCCTGACACAGGGAAAGCCTGCTGAGCTACGTTTTGGCTCTGAGAGACTAGATGCATTGGAATTTTCCCCTTTTTCTGGAACACAAATGTGAGGCAACTGTGACTTCTACAGAGAATCTTGTCCTGTGTAAGTCCAAGTCATTTGCTGTTCCAAATGATTTCTCTTACATCTCTTCTCTGGGCTGTGCTGTATTAATTCCCATTCTCATGAAAAACTGGCAACACGAATAAGGAATATGAGCTATTTTGGCAACCATAATTAAGCATCTATCTTTCAAGTTGGCTACGTGGACACTCAAATATTTTAAAGTATTTCACAACAGAAAGAAGATGCCAAAATTTAAGTTCTTCATCTGATCTGATGCAGATAGTCCTAGTTTTCAATGTGTAAGTAGATCTCATGTAAGCACTGCTCGTATTTAACATCACCCTCTGCAGAGCTGGGATTTAACAGTTTCCTTGGTCATTCTGAATCCTTTAAAAAATCACAGTTTTTAAAAAATGCATTTGCCACCAAAAGTCATCTCAGAACTGTCACCAGAGGAGAATTTTCAATAGGTACATGCTGCCATTCAACACCCTAGAAACAAGGACACTTGTTCTTACCTTCATTAATGACTTGTCTTGCCTTCTGATGTCCAGCAAATGCAGGTTGCCAATGATTGGAAGAGGAAATGGACCAGGAGGCAAATTTAAAGCTGATTGCTTAAAAACTTTTAAAACATAGAGTGCAGCTGCTAAAAGCAACGCACACACCCCACAGACGAAGAGGGGTGTGAAGGCAGCCATGTTTTGGTGGAGCCTGCCTTTCTGGAAAGCCACTGAGACACCTTCATTGGAATGCTTCTATATCACGTTATATTTATTCAGAGTAAACGATGTCAGGGGGTTTGGTGCACTTTGCACAATCTTCCTCTCCACCCCCAGCTCTCCTGGGGATGTATGCCTGCAAAAGGCAAAGTCCAGGCACAACTCATGGAGGTGCAGGCTTGCAGGTCCCTGCTGAGTGCAGCGGGACAGGTTTGCCCCATTGCCAAAGCCCAGCTCGGATTCTTCTGCCTGCAACGACTTCCCAGCACCTGGGAGTCCACTATCTGCTTTATTGCTAGGCATCGGTCATGAAATTTCTCTTAAGATTCCTCTGCATCCCTCTCATCTTCATCTAACCTCTTCTCTGAACACAGACAGCTCTTTACTTTCTGCCTTCTGGCCCTTCACCTTACAAATGCTGATCACAAAATAATCCTTCAGGGCATTGCTCACCCACAGTACACCAAAGGAGAAGCTCCAGGCCAAGCGTAACACTGGGTGGAGAGCTGGTGAAGAGCATCTGCCCTCCTCTCCCACCTTCCCGTGCCCTCCCAGCGAAGCATTTTCTCCCAGTGAAAGGAAACAGAACTGGGCCACCTTCACATGCCAAAACATCAGGAGCCATTTGTTGCACTGGCAGATTTGGAGCTCTTGCTTATCTCTGCACTTGCCTTACTCACTGACACTTCAGATGTGGGCTGTCCCAGCGACCTGCCTGCACACCGTATGGAAGGCTACCCCTCTTCACCTCGGGGAGCCCTACAGCCTGGCTTGAATGGCTCACCAGCCCGGTGCACACCACCTAGCAGGGCACTTGTAGTTCTTACTCTTCCTTACTGTGGGCTGCGTTACAGAAAGCTTAATAAAATGCAGGATTGCCGACCACCTCTTGTTTTTTTCCCCATCAGAGGCCAGTGAAAATCCAAATCACAAATGCAAAGTCCAAAGTCTTAGTGCAGTGCCATGCCTTCCTCTTCCACGAGTGGGTCTTGTAGTGAGGGGCATTTTTTTCCTGCTCCAAATCCAGTGTTAACCAGTACCATTTTCACTCTGTACACTATGAAATGGATATAAAAATCATGTCTTGGAGAGCTAGATTATTGAATCTATACGAATGTGGAAGCTCTGTAAAAGATCCGCTGTCCCCACTGGTTTCTGACAGTGAGACCTGTCAGAGACATTAGTGGAAACACACATCATTTCTGTAAAATTACCCTGACCTCACAAACGATGCAATGGTCCTGTAGGTAGGAAAAGAACATTCGACATCTTTTTTTGAGCTCTTTTAGATCATAAGGATTTTGTACCGCTCCATGCTGTGCTGTGAGATGGTATCAGCCTAGAGGATGCTTTGAGACTGTTCCAAGGTGCAGCAAGGTTCACACTTACTCTGGAGATGACACCCCTCCAAGCCTGGGCTCTCCCACCCCCTCAGGCAGGCCACGGGCTGACTGGAGAAGACATGATCTCAGCTCACACCCAGTCCTCTCCCAAACCTTGCGCTGCCCAGGAACCATCCACCCATCCCAAAGCCACTGGTGTTACAAACAACAGCATCTGTGGTAAGAGCAGGAGACTGGGAGTCTGGATTTGTGCATTCACGTCCTGGCTTGGACAATGGCTTGTCTATGCGGCTGTGAGGAGCGCAGGGCTGGGCTGCGTGCCAGGACCGGGCTCTGAATGCGGCCACTGTGCCCCCAGCCCAGGGGCTGACACAGCTCCTGCCCATCCCCTGCGGGGGAGCTCCTCAGAGACCCTGTGGAGGTCTGTGGGGATCCCTCCGGAAAGGAGGTGAGCAGGACATGGTGTAGGAATGGCATCTCCTCACACCATACGAATTGCCAAAAGCAAGAAGCAGAGAGATGTCACTCTGACACTAAAAATGTCTTTCCGATTCCCAAAGAGCAGGAGGCAAGGAAGCAACGAGCTCGCCTCTGGCAGCCCTCTGCCCTCAGCCTGCCCAGCGCGAGGACACGTTACTCATTACCTGCTGGGTGAAGCAACCCGTGAAATAGGCAAAGATAACAGCATCTTAGATGGCCTATGAAAACATTTTCACCTAAAGAGATTTAAGTTAAAAATTAAAATGAAAATTAATCTTTATCTAGGAGTAAATGATCTCTGTGGAGAAAAAAAAGAAAAACAAAAAAAACCCCAACAAACCAAAAAAACCCCAACCCCCAAACCAAACAAAACCTGCAAAGTCAGGGCAGGGTCGTGTCACAAGTCACAGGAGAAATTACAGAAAGGGAAGCACAGAAGGAAAAGCCCTTACACAGAGTGCCCCAGGACCAAACCACCCATGGGGTCGTAGTTGGCAAAGAAAGTAATTCCTTGTTATAATTATTTGGAGGTCAAGCCCTTCAAAACCAGCCACCCGTGGACAGAGATGACTAGAGAGAAGAAACTAAGGTCTCCTTCCCTGCCTCTGCACTTGGGGACAGCAATGGACAGGCGGGGTTAAAATTCAGACTGTGATAATCATAATTTCTGGATGTATCCGACAGGAACCTTGCCCAGCAAGGGGCCCCAGGATGAGCACGCCGCTCGAGCCCTGCTCCTGCGGGAATCGGGAGACAGAGCCTTCCGAGCCTTGCGCTGTAGCATTCGGGACTACCTTTATCAGGTCGATGAGTCTGTCCCCCAAAGCATCACCTGGCAGTTTTGAGAAGCATCACGTTATTCACCAGCACGTAGAGCAGTCGTGCCCGGAGCAGGTCGGGATGTGCTCTCCAGCCCGGCAGCGATGTCCCTGTCACACGCAGCTGCGTCCTGTCGGTGGGCAGCTCTAATGAATTAACATCCCTCCTGGGCGTTTGGTGCTAAAACAATTTAATTTCTACTTGAGAGAAAAAGGCCTCTGTCCCAAACCAGGCTGCCCATTCCTTTGATTCTAGAGTATTCCTCAAGGTGAGTGCGATGGAACAGCCTCCCCGCCCTCATGCTCGGCAGCTCCGCTCTGAAGCTGCTTTTCCCGGTGAGCACCGAGCCTCGGCGTTTGGTATCCCTGGGGCCGGCCTGGCAGAAACTGCTCTCAGACCTCTTACTCTTTTTCTGAGGTTTCAGAGTTTGCTCTTCATCACCACTCTGGGCTCCTCCTTCCCCAGCACCATCACATTTTAACGCAGGATTTGCCGTGCTTTTTAAATTCTCCTTCCCTGGCATTCTCATCCCACCTGCTCGGCCTCTGATCCTTGACGCTTCAATCCCAGGTTTCAGCTGGTGCTTAATTATGCACAAACATATTTAAGATAAATACTTCTTTGCTTTTCTCTTTTTGCACAAAGATTTAAAAATCTTCTCCCCTTCCCCTTTCTCTCTGAAAAAAACCTGCCCTGCCCTGCTGTGTGATGGTACCCACGGGCAGCCCAGCCAGCACAGCACGTACCCCCCCAGCAAGCTCTGCGCATCCGAGCCTCTGCCCGGGTGGCAAAGCCACACCGCCGTGCCCAGCGCCGTGGGAACCGCCACCTCTGCTGCCCACATCACCCCGGGCCAGCCTGGGACACCTCCTCACGTGACCGCTGGCATCGTCAGAGCCCGACACCAGCAGTTCTTCCTGAGCAAACACGAAGTCACGGCAGGCGAAGCCCCTCACCCCCACAGTCCCATGTTGCTACACAGCAAACGAAAACCAGCCTTGCCCCAGTGAACAGGTCAGGTGCCCGGGCTGGGTCTGTCGGGCTGCAGCCCTAAAACACCATTTCTACCCCCCCACAAGTCGGCTTTTCCTCCCCCTCCTCATCTGCACACAACCCCCACCAAGCGAGCACCAGCGTGGCGGGGGGCCGTGCCCCGGGAAGCCGGTGGGATCAGCGGGAAGCTGCAGGACCCCATGGTGGGCAGAGCAGCCAGCAGCCCTCCGGCGTGGGTGGCCTTGGCAGCACCTTCTCTGCTCCACGCCTGCAGCTTGCAGGCCGCCGCAGGAAAAAAATAAGGCCTTCTCCATTTATTTTTCTTGCAAGCTGCGAATTGAATGTTACCCCGAACGGGCCTTTGAAGCCGCAAGAGCTGCCTCAGACCTTTCTCTTCAGCTAATTAACACGTGCCGACAGCTGTGACAGCCTGGCGCAGGGAAGCCCCGAGCAAGCTCTGGCCCAAACCCCACCACCCACATCCCACCTTGCACAGCCAAAACGGTGTTGACCCCGAAACCAGCAAGCATCTTAAAACCTTTAATCCATGCGCAAGCTTTGTCTTCCAGGTTGGAGCTGCTATTGTGAACTTGTGTCTCCTAACGGAGCTCGGGGGCATCAGCTCTCACCGGGTTTGGAGAGGTTTGGGGGGTTCTCTTTAGAGCTGCAGGCCAGGCATCTGTCAGAGGAACGTTAACGTGATTAGATGGTGTTAAGTGGGATACAAGTTTCTACAGTCCTGTGTAGATTGTCTCTTAAAAATCCCCATCGTATTTCTCGGTTCCTGGGATCCATCACTCATTTCAGGGATGCTAGCTCTTCTCCAGCAGCAGCACCTTACCCTTCACTTGAATGTGAAGTGCACTCCAGCTAAAAAAAAGCCATTATCCCTGGTTTATAGAAGGAAAATCCAGATAGAAAAGGGAAATTATTAGTTCAAAGGCCACATGAGACAGTGATGGAAACATGAGCAGAATCGCAGTCGTCACTAAGAGGCGTACCAAAAAGGGCAACCCAGTAAACGTGCCCCCAGCAGATAATAAAGCAACTCAATCTATCACAGTTCAGATATTTTATCACCCATGGAGCACATGAAACATGACTTGCAGTTGCAAAACCCAGCCTGTGGTTTTAAACCTGTAGTCTTAGCAGTGGCAATGCTGAGGAACGAGCCCACCTCCATTCGTGAGCCGTTTTAAATGAAGCCAGACCTCTCCTGGAAGCATTTTAGGGATTTGCAGATTGTGAGTTTCGGAAATATTAATGCATCACTGCACTGCATCGCCAGCCAAAGGGGCACAGTGCTCCTCTTGAGCTTACAGATTAATATTTAATCCAGTCAGTAATTTTAAGTTACGGTGTAGTGGTATTATCTGGCCAGGTTAACAGCAGGGACAGTCACCAACCTGCAGTAAGTGAATGAAACGCTTTGCTCATTTTAAAGGCTCCCAGCACTAGCCAGCTTCATTTCCCTGCTGCTAGTGATTCTGCAGGAACAAGGCAAAAAAAAAACCCTCGAGGTTTGCCCCATAAACCATTAGCCAGTAAAAATCTAATTAAGTCAGAGACACACGGTCTCGAACCAGTAAAAAATACAGCATCAGTGGCTGCACTGTTATTAACCTCATCAAACGCAGATGCATTTCAGCAGCTGTGGGCTGTGCATTGAAAATTGCATCATGTTCAGTCTTCACCAGGAAAACTTTAGCTCTCCCAAACCAGCAAAAAAGGAAAAATGCAACAGTTTTGCTAATGAAAACTGCTTTCTTCTTAATATCGTACCAACTATGAGCATGAAGATGACACAAAAGATCTTTTCTGAACAGGCTTTTCCCACCCATTGCAATAGTCTTAGAGCTCCACAGCCTCAGCGAAACAGGAGGTGATGGGAAGCAAAGCCAGCAGTACTCAGAATGCCTCATGCATTGCAGTTTTGTAGCTGTGATAACACAGGCCTAGTTGCTGGAATAAAACCTTCTAAGTCACTGTGAAATATTTGCAAGTATTTTCCCTTTTATAAAGAAGCGTCCGCTGTAATCTCAGAAATACAAAAGCAAGAAGAAATTCCTAGGTCTTTCTCTCAGCTGTTGACTGACCCCGCCACCCAAGCGGAGCACATCCACGCAGGTTAGCCAGCCCACCGCCCCGTCCCTGCGAGCCATGATCCCATCACCGCCACGTCCCCACACTCCGCGCAGGTGAGCCGCCTGCAGGAAGCACCACTTGGTCCCAGAACTCTTCCCATCAGGGAGCCTCCTCACTCCAGCGAACAGGGGGGCGTCCTCAGCTTGCCACCACGGTTTAAATTTCATCTGATCTCTTTTACTTTGGGTTTCTGCTGAGAGGAAAGGGACCCAGAAGGAGCTGAGCTCTGGGATAAGATGTCTTAGGGAAGATGCATCAACTTTACCAAGGCCAACTCTTGTCCCTCCTGCCATTACCAACAGCAGGAATTTGGGGCACGCTGCAGGGAGGCTCAGTCCCCTACACGGGCTCCAGCAACACGCACTTTCTCTCAGGTGCCCCAGTGATGGCGCGTCCATGGTCCCTCTGTGCGGTGTTCCCAGTTTTGCTGGACACCGTAGTGCCCCGTGCGCTGCCGACACCGGCTCCACGGGGGATTCCTGAACAAGCACGGCTACGTCTCACACCCTGCTCGAACCAAGACCCGAGCAAGAGTGAAACTGGCAGAATTTAGCCCTAATTTGCAGTGTTATGGCCCTGTAAGGAGCACAGAGAAGTGTCTTTAAAAGGTGACTGCTTTCTAATTGCTTCTTAAAAAAGCCTTTAACGTTGACTCTCTTTGGCATGACTCAGGGCTGCATTTCTAAATCCAGATTTTCCCCATTAAGTTTACTCTGGCTGTTTGGTTGGGTTGTATCCACATGCTATTTTTGGTTTTTTTATCATCAAGCCTGTTTACAGCATAGAGGAACAATATGGGAACAGAAATAAAGCTGGGGCAAACCCAAAGGAACAAGACCAGTAATGGTATTGCCAGCATCTCTGGCTTGAAGAGCAAGAGGCCCTGCAGCTGTGCAGTACCTCAGTGAGACCCAATTCCCTACACCCTTCTGGTTATATATTTCAAACCTCAGTTGTGTTTGATTTACCCATCATCTGCAAACTTAATACCAACCAGTTAAAATACCTGCATGTCCTTCAGCTGCCAGCTTCAATCTGCGGTACATTATAGGAGAGAATATTTTCTAGAATCCAAAGGCTGGGGGACTGACTGCCACACCAGTATCACTTTTGGCTTCCTTAAAACCAGTAACCAAAGTATTCGGAACAGTAGCCTACAGCTACTGAATACTTTTCTATCTCAAAATAGACACAAGCTGCCTCCCACCTTCTGCCATGAGCTTTTTGGTCACCGAGGTTTTGGTGGTCGAGTCCAGTTTTCCATGAGCACAGCCCATCTGGCTGCTGAGCCTTTGATCCAAGCGCTACCAGCTCGTTCTGTGAAGCACAGAGTCAAAAGGACACAAAGCGTTAGCGGGGAAGGTTTGAAAAAGGAAATATTTCCTATATTTGCATTTACATTTTTAATATAGTCATGTTGTCTAGAGGCCAGATTTGGGGAATGGAAACCAGGAGCCTGGTTTCTATTTTCAGCACAGCCACTGATTGCTCTGTGTTGCTGGCAAATCTTTTAATCTCTTTCCCTCTGTTTTTCCCTTCTGTAATAAAGGGATGATCAGACCTCCCCAGCTATGCCTCGTGTGGCAGCATCCTCTGATGAAACGCAGCAAGGACAAAGTATTAATAATCATTCCATATAGAAAAGCCAAGAGGTCACAGATATTTAAGTACACTTTAGCTATTCAGTGCTCCTTTATGCATGCACCATGCCTTGATGTTAATAGAAGTTATATATTAATATGGAATGGGAAAGTAGGCCCTTCAAGGCACAAAAATAACCATATCCAGAGCACCACTGAATAAATATAATATAAAGATGAAATCACTCTGAATACCGAACAAACTGAAAGGCAAGGAGATATTAAAGAGGAAAAAGTCACCCAGCCCTCCTCCCAGCTGGCATCTAACCACCCTCAGAA
Organism: Microhierax caerulescens; assembly: GCA_035590215.1. Taxonomy (NCBI): domain Eukaryota; kingdom Metazoa; phylum Chordata; class Aves; order Falconiformes; family Falconidae; genus Microhierax; species Microhierax caerulescens. The sequence goes on along the minus strand of JAVJGJ010000047.1, from coordinate 31,535,887 downwards.
CAAAAACATGGATGAAAAGGAGTGGCAGGTACCAAGAGGGGATGCTACGAGTGGTCCCATAAAAGGTTGCCAGTCCTCCACTTCTTTACCCCTCCAGCATCCTCCTGAGGAGAAGTCAAGGAGGTGGGTGAAGGACTGAGCTCCCTCATTGCAATATAGCAAAGCGCATGCTCAATCTCACGTGGAATCAGCCCTGTTAAACTGTTCCATCAGTCCACGCCTGCATCCTCCAGGTCTGACACATTGCCACTTGTCCTTTCCTCCCACAAAACTACGCTGGGGCTCCTTCCACGCAGCCATCCTGCACCACCAGGTACCAAACCCCCTTTTCTGGGCTGCTCTGCAAAGCTACCGCCTTTCAGATCCTTGCAAACCCATCACAGCTGGGCTACAACTACCTGGGATCTGCCAGACCTTCTCACTTCTCACAAGACCCCTGCCTGCTTAACGCCAGCTGCGGCACCTCTGGCCAGATGTTATCTTCTCACACCCACTGTCCCCATCACTTGGGTATGAATGATCTCTGACACTACTGTCAGGACCACGGGATGAGCAAAGCCCTGCTGCTCCTACCATCTAAGCCACTTTTGCTCATTTTACTTACACGAGCAGCTGCACTGGCAGATTTTGGGGAGGATTTGTGGGATCTTGGTGATGAGCAATCTGCAGCGGACATCTCTCCACTGGACCGCTGCAGCCACAGGAGGACATTATCTTTAAAACCTTGAGCATCTTTCTGTCTATTCCTTAGGTCCAGTTATTAAAATAATTTCAAATAAATCAGTGTTGCATGATGTTGTGCAACAGGCAAGCTGCTCATTCTTAGCACAGCCTCCTGGATCTTGTTGAAATAATGTGCATATGCTTTTGAGGCAGAGACCAGCATTTATTTTAAGCGGTGCTTTAGTATCAAGACGATCACCGCTAGCTCATCACATTTACTATTCAGGATTATTGGACCACAAGTGACCTTTCAGATTCTTAAGACTTGGATTACGAAGGGCTTTATATACTAAGCCTAATGACTTGAATTATAGCCTTAGCATCCTGACAATCAGAACAGGACTATAAGCATTTTACTTTCTGCTATCCACAAAACAGCTTGGGACGGATTTCAAATCCATTCCAAGGGTATGTCAAGCCAGTGCCCATCATAATGATCTAGTTGAGTTGCAAGAAAGATAATATGACCTGGCTAAAGGTCATGTCTGAGAGAAATGGCAGGATTTTCTAGATAAGCCAGCCAAGACATCTGTCTTCCTTCCTCCAAGACAATTATTTTAGCATTTCCAAATATTAAAAAAATCACTCTGAAATGCTACAGCACATTTTAATCCATGGGGCTGCAGTAGCAGGACACAGTATTTTGTCATTTTCAAATCTCTGCAGCAAAAAGGTTTGTGGGACTGATAACCATCTTCTGTAACTGGCTGAACTGGAAATACCTTTCAGCTCTCAAAAAAATCCCCAAACAAAACACAAGTATCAGCAATGTATACAGCACCCGATACCCTGGCATGCATGCTGTAGTTGCCATTTTCAATCACCGTTCATGCAGTTCAACATTACAGTGAAGTTTGCTTCCTGTGTAAAAAATGTCTAGAGCTCCTGTTCTCCATTACCTGCCTTCAGCTGCCCTCTGCCAGGACCAGCGCTGGAGCCCACAGAGCATCCTTCGCAGCGTTCCTGCAGACAATTCAAAACACCAGTAGCTTGCAGCTGTATAGCAGGTCAAAAGTTTAATTTGACCATTAAAGCAATTTTATGAGGTATACAAGACCCACAGCCGCAGCAATGATGCAAATAAAGGTTGATTGATACATTCTGCTGGCTGAAATGCCATTCTATTAACAAGGAAGGGGAACATTGGCACAAGTGGAGCAGAAAAGCGTGCAGGATGTGCTGTTTGCAGAAGAACTGCATTTGTCACATTCCCTTCGTTCTTCTCTGGGAGTAGCAACCATCCGTAACACTCCTGCAGGGAACAGCATAAACCAAGACTCACCTGCCATGCTCTCATCTGTTACTGGGAACCCCCTCAAAAAAAAAAATACCTAAACAGAAATGAACTGAGGCACTCTGTCTGCTCTGAATTACCCCGTTAACGCAACAAAAGTCAGTATTTTCTCATAAAACAATGTCAGAGATGTGTACTCTTGATCTCTCTGCAGTCATTCCCCCGCCCCCCCAGCCTTTGTCCAAAGACAGCTGAAATAATAAAAAAGGGATTTAGAAAACAAAAGGGGAACCCCTGTGGGTTTTTTTTTTTAGAAAGCCAAAGAATATTTTCTAGGGCTGAATGAATCTCTGGAAATAATTGTCAAGTCCACTGTAGTTTTCCTTCCACATACTGTGTTCTACAGTTGGCAACCTTGGCTGTTCAGAAGAAAAGTAATACAGTACAATAAAGAGCAGAGAGGTATTTCATACCATATCACTGCACAGGTGCTAACTTTTGAGTGAGTTTTATTTAACTATCACAGACTCTGCATCCAGATAGCTATATACCTGGCCTACTTTGAAATAAAAGTTAGTTTCTGCATTTCTGAACTTTGAAGGACTGTCGCCTTCCTCATCCTCTTTGCTAATTCAGTCAGCCAAACTTTTCCATGTATCAGTTAAAGTGAGTTATAATCTGCTCAGGAGCTCGTACCAGAAGGAAAAGAGGATGCTGGTGCAATATTCATAATGCAATCATCTGCACACCACAGAATTTCCATCTCTGAGATTAAAAAGTGTATTAGAACCACTGGAAAATGAAATTATCTAAAGAGTTTTCTTCTTTTTTGATAATAAAATTATCTAACAATAGACTGAGTCTACAACTGTCCAAGGAGATCATAATTTCTCAGAGCAGCATCTCACTGTGACAGCACCTTCACCACCTTTACCCCTCAAACGGCTGCAGCCTGTACAAGGGGTGGAACAGTCTCGTTAGCAATCAGTAATTTGGCCAGTAAGTCTTTATACGAAGGGACAGCCTAGGGAACAATCCTCCTGAAGGTGATCATGTCTGTAAACACGAATCAAGGAGCAAGGGGAGGTAACGGCACGGACTGGATGCTGGGAAGCACCGACATTTGTCACTACCCAAACAAGAGGCAGATGCTCTCAGAGGCATTAGCAGAGCACTGATGACCTTTTGTTTGAAGGTTTCTTTTTAGTCATCTAAGGTAGTTTTTAAAGTGCTTAAATAACCTCTGCCACCTCCCCCAATTTCTACAAGTCATGTGCAGTCTAGGATGAGGCCCTGACTGGCATCTCTTCCAAACAACAGCCCATTACATGTCCAGATGTCAGGTCTGAATTTGCTTGATGGGACATCGCGCCAGGAATTGCAGACCGAGATGGAAATCCAGAGCCATCCTGAAGGAATGTGGGGTGTGTTTCAAGGGTAATTCAGTTCTTATGACTATGATACATCGAGAGCTTTAAATCCCCAATGCCTTCTGCTATCCCAGCTGAAGAGGCAAGCACCAGAAAGCATTGTTTCACAAAAAGATGCTTAGCAGAAGCAAATTATTGGGTGCACACAGATGGTGTAGGTACAGCTGAGGATCTAGAAGGGAAATGTCACAACCATCTGCTGATGAATGTTCCTGCTTACTACGGGCACTGGAAGCTTCCAGAAATTTCTGGTAAGGGTTACCAAGTTAACAGCTGTACTGACCTGAAAGGCATCATAGTCTACAAAGAGATGATGGGTACAGGCAGAGCTGTGCAGTCGAACTGGATGTGAGTGTTGCTTTTGACAGTCCTCAAAGCTGCCACTTGAAACGGGAGAATGTGGCTTGGACACGGGCTGCAGATTCATCACAGACGGCATCTCACATTGAGCGTGATCAGAGGAGAACACAGTAGGACTCAAAGGAAAACTTGAGCATTAGTATCACTTTAGATTAATTATTTAACTGAAACCAAAGCAGGTGTTTCCTTCATGGGACTGGAAGTGACCTGCAGGCGTGAAAACACATTGTGCTTCTGGAGTGAGTTACAAGTTCATCCACAATAACTTCAACAGCTTCTCCATGACCCATCTTATTGCACTAAGCAGCAGAACGTGGGCAATGGACTGCAGGCATCCAGAGGGTTTACGGGCTGCTTTGAACACACAGATACTCTGTATTTGTGTTACAGTAACATGATCATCACAGGTAAGGGACTAGAAGTCCTTCCTGGGGCTGAGATGGCACCAGTACAGTGAACTGGTTTGATGCTGCTGATGAGCACCTTTAGACACTAGCACTGCACCCAGATGTCACCCATTTAACACCAGCAGTTTGTACGTGGGTCCTGCTTACAACCAGCCCCGGTACTTTCAGCTGGTTTGGCCCTCATCACTCACCACAAGCAAAGAGTTCAGAGAAGCTCCCTATTTATTCTTTCCAGCGTATCATAGTGCCCCATTAAACAAGGACAAAAGCTTTCCTTACGTAATAGGGATACTATTTGTTATTTTTAACCTTACAGCAGCCAGGGTTTGTGCCAGGTGGCATTCTGCCTTACCAAGGCAACTCCAGGAGGTTACATTCCCCACTGTCATCCTTGCCCTCCGGTATGTTCGATGCCCATACATGGTTTCTTGGCTGGCTGTCGCCGTGTCCATCAGCTAGCATCTATTTGTGACAACTCACGGAAATACCAGGCTTATTTAACAAGGTAAATCAGGGTGCTGCTCAGTCATTTCCAGGATCCTGCAAGATCTTCTGTTTCTCATAAGGGCACTGTCTTTGTGAAATCCATAAAGTCTACTTACAGGAATCTATACTACCAGAGGAACACTACTGCTGTAGCTTAATCTTTCAATATGCCAAAATAGCTTTAAAACAGTTTGTTAATGAAGCCCACAGAAAGTAGACAAATCAAACAGTTGCAACTCTCAACAGCTCCAGACTCAAACGGGGCAGCAAGGCCATGGAAGGCACCAAGCTGTGGGCTGAGCATCCCAAGCAGCCAAGATCCTGCAGCCCCATGTCTCAAAGAGCTCTGCAGACAAATGCTGCTGCACACTCAGCAAACTCCACAAGCAGCGTCACTGTACCGGATTTGGGCAATTTCATGGAGTTAAGAAAGCCTGGCTGATACAAAGGCTGCTGCCAAAGCCTGTTGTACCTCTAGACCAGTACAGGGAAACACAGTGTCAACATCCTTCTTCAGGTCCAAAGGAGCTCAACAGCAAATGATGATTTTCACAGTGCTGTAGCTAGGATTAGCTATTCATAACAAAATGAGTGACATATCCTGTGTCCCATGGCTACAATTTTATAAAATGTATGTGGGACCATAAGGAGAATAGATGGAAGTTGTCACAACAAAAGGCTACATAATATTTCAATTAGCAGAAAACTTTTTAAAAAACAGAATAACTAAAGCTAATAGGAAATGCAATTCCACCTTCATATGAATAGGAGTGTCACTGGTAATCTTTATGTGCCCACATAACAGGGTTTTTTGCTTGTCCCTTCTAACACAACCCCCCTTCATTCAGTCTCCAGGCTGGAGGCAAAGAGAGGTAGAATTTGAATTCTTCTGGTCATTTATACACATGGCATTTCTTGACCTTTAAGTATTTGATTTCGAAACCTATTTAACTTTTTGACGTAGGTGTTTTCGTGGGTTTTGTTGGGGAATGCCAAACATTTTCTGCATGCGGGGGGGGGGGGAAGCAGTAAGAGCAACCCTGTGACTGTTCTTCTGTTTTTAACCAAAAGGGCCCTCCCTCTGTGTCTGTAACACCAGTCAAACTTTCTTCGTAGCACAAGCTTCTTATTCAGCTTTGTTTTGACAAAGAAATATAAACCACTGTTTTGCTCTGCCCTTCCTCCACCATTTACTCAGTTTTATTTAGTTTGGTATTCCCTGCTCCTTGTAGGGAAAAAAACCCATATGTCAAAACAATAATTATTTTTGACCATATTAAGTTGTTGACTATGTACGTTCTTATGAAGAATTTAAAATAGAATGTAATTATAAATCACTGCTAAAATGAGTTTGTCCTGCAAAGGCAAGCACATTTAATTGTGTCCTTGTTTGACTGGAATCACTGTAAACAACTAATATTCCTATTTGCAGGGACAGAAATAACTAACTCATTCAGCTGTACCGAAAGGAAGACATAAAAGGAAACCAAAGGCTAAACCAGAATAAGTCCCTGGAAAGTTTTATGTCAACAAAACTGGATTTAAATTAAGTAACATCAGTTCAGTATTTTGACTGTAAACGAATCAGAACATTAAAACATGTTTTAAAGGGAACATTTTGTGATGAAACATCTATGGCTAGTTCCCATACCAAATGAATAGGAAAGTTCCTACTTCTTCTGTGCAGGATCAAATCCACACAGCAAAGTTACTTCCCTAGCTTTAGTACTACTTCATAGACCTCAATTTTAAAAACGAGAATAGCAGCAGAACTGCAAGTGAAACACGGAATAAAGGATTTGTATCGCAGTTATACACCATGGAAAATACAGCACTGGTGACATAATTAAGAGGTTGCATCACACTACATATGTGTGAACAAGTAAAATTAAAATCACACAGACAATTTCAATTCTTATGTTTTCTAATTTTCTGAGTGCTTGACTTCGCAACATAAATCTCTTTTACGGTTGTTTTTCTGACACTGATTTGCAGAAATGTCAGTAGACTTTAATGTTTGTTACTGTGCCTTACTCAGTGGCAATAGGTTAAAAAAAAACACCAACAAAACCCAAAACCAAAACCAACCAACCAAACAAAAAAACCCACCCACAAAAACCCCAGAACAAACCCCAAACTAAAACCAAAGAAGTGCATTTCTAAACTACTTGAAACGACGGGAGATAAGTTAAGAGTCACCTTGTTTTAAAATCAACAGAAACACAGCAGAGCTATTCTCCAGTGAGAGGAAATAAAGAAATAAACTACACATTCAACAGCTATGACACACCCTTTCCAAATAAGAACAGAGAATTCATTTACCCAGTAATTTTACAATGGTGGTAAATTAAAATTGTGGGCAGACAGCAGAGAACCAAGAAGATACATAATCCATAGAAAGGATCAGCCAAATTAAGGGGAACTTTTTACACTCTCAAATTTTGAGTAATTAGCACTTCCATTAGAGGCACAGTTCCAGCTTTAAGCAAATCTAAGTAATTAATGTTCCTTTATTTTGCCTAGAAGTCCTGACTTCAGCATTCTCTTAGGATACGAATTCTTCTAGCCAGAGCTACACAATGCAGATTAACTCAACTAGAAGACAATTAGAGTAGGCAGATGAAGATGTAATTTGTCAGTCTGTACACACTGTTACTTGTAGCCTTGGATACAATTTTTATTAACACAGTAGACTGATTTAAACAGAGAAAGAGACGTGATTTTGTCCTATCCGTAGTCATACGATTCCCTAACCCACAAGCAATGTTGAGATTTGAAAATTCTACGTGACCAAATGACAAAATAAAGTAATGAAGTGCCAGATTATATCTTGCTGTACAGCTCTGACCAGCTACAGGAATTCAATAACTGATTATACACTTAATAATTTAAAGTACATCATTTAAAATACATGATGAAGGAAATCTTTCTATATTTATTCATCACGCAATGTAAATTCCCAGATTAAAATGCCAAGCTAAGCAGGAAGCAGAAGCTGGCCTGGTGGCTAGCATATGGAAAAGATAGAATTTGATTGCCAGAGATGTTATTGCATTTGCAACGCTGTGTGGGGTAAACTGTCTGTGTACTCACAATCTTGTCTTTAAAATGGGCCTAGCAATACATGGCTCCCAAAAATGGGTTTGTTCTTGCATTTCATGGATGTTTTGACGATGACTTGTTTTCCAGCCAGTTGAAAATCTTTAAAGGGCAAAAAAGCGAGACTTAAGTGTCCTTTCCTATTTGCACTACAATATCAAATATTAGACAACACTTAAAATTTTTCATATTGAGCTTTGAAACCCAAGACATCTACAGCAACAATACAAAGCAGAAGTTTTACAAGCCTTTTAGCCAATTTCAAGACACCACTGACCATTGAACAGTACCATACATGAAGAGACACACAGCAGTAAGCAACATACTTTTGCTTTCTCTACCAAACACAACCATAGCAACAATTACCTTAGTTTTTAGCTTCTGAATTTTCCATAACTGCAAAAAGCAGAGGCCAAAGACCACATCCTTCACTCAGCAATCGGCAGCACTGAAGGGAAAGTTGGAACTGCAGCTGAGGAAGAGGAGAACAGAGCAGGACCTCACTTGCAGAGGTCTCTTACTGCACTGGTGAGAGGCTCCAACTGTTCTATACCGCATGTTATTGTTCACATGGACTCCAGATTGGCAGGCCTTATGTGCTTTTAATATTACTTGATATAAAAAGAAGTATGACATTCTTGATCTACAAAGCCTTTCTTCTCACAGATTTGTCAACATTTGCACATGGTCAGAACCAAAGTCCAAGAAAGGCAAACCTTGCCAAATATGTCAAAATCATTAAAAGGTTCACATCTTTTTGCCTAGACCTTTCCTTAAAAATCTTTTTTACAAGTCTCTTCCAAAATACCATTGCAACGTGCTTGTGCTTTTAAGCTACAAGACATATTAAATGCATGCAGACCCACGATTTTGTGTGAAAAAGTTTCTTCTTGGAGTGACAGTTTTTCCCAGATGCATATTCTCAGATGCAAAATACAAGATCCTTTTGCAAGTTCACTAAATGTCAGTAATACTGCTCTTTGTTACAGACCCTTTTCACCAGCTTTTTGCACTGGAAGATCAGTTTCATATACCTTCGGGCCTCAGAAGGGCTTTGACACCGCATACATCCTCCACAGCCCCCAGCCAGCCATCGCCCCACGGTACAGGAACAGCCCCTGAGCTGCTGACGAACCAGCAGCAGCAAAACGGAGAGGCTGGCCACTGCTGCCGACCTGCTCACCACTGCGTTAAACTCCATCACAGTTACTGTGTCAGAGCAGGGCATGCTGGTCTCCAGTCTTTTTTGGCTAAAAACATCATCTTCAAGAAGCCAGAAAGCATACGTTATTTGTTGCTAGTAATATATTTCATACTTTTAAAGATTTGTAGTAACCCGTGACTGGGAAAGGCTGTCCAATCCACTCAAATGCTTGTTATAGAAAAATCAGGCCTGCGTTATCAATAGATCCTCCCTCCTTCACCCATCCAAATTAAAGCCATAATTGCCAAAGACAGTCACACTTCTAAAACACTATATATTGTATATAGTTGTTATTTTAAAAGTACGAACGTCTGCAGAAACATTAAAGAATCAGGTCAAGAACGTTGTCTGAGTACAACTGTTATTAAATAAGCCAATCATCCACATTTTGAGTAATTAATGTCCTTGGTTTTTACTTGAAAGCCTCATTTTCAGCATGTTCATAGAAGACAAATGTCCCACATCAAAGGGAATGAACACAAATTAACTCTTTTGGATGCCAATTACAAAAGAAAGATGAAAATGCAATATTGGCAGGCTAGAAACAAAATGTTGCTGCACAGCACTTCTCATAGGGTAAGTTTAGGTACGATCTGATGATTTCACTACATATAGTCAAAGGATTTGATCTGTTCCCATCTGTGCATTATCTGCATATCTAAACAATTGCCATAATACATCTCAAAACTTTAAAATCTAAAAGGAAAACTAACAAAGCTGATGGTATCTCCAGATCACCAAGTGAAGTACTAATAAGCAACTGTGTTATACAACCCATGTTCAACAGACTGAAAATGATCTCTCCCAAATCCACATGACATACTTCTAAAGCTGAACACGATAGATTACAGCTGGCTGAGCAAGCACTGTACTGCATGCTCATTTTAAAAGCTGCCATTGTAAAAGACCCTCCAGGCTTTTTGTTGGTTCCTTTGCTCTTCTTATTAAGAACTGTAAAGCTCCTCTTATTTAACAGTAATTACAGGGGGAGGTGGAGAAAAACAAACAAGAAAAAAGGTTTATTTTTCTAAAGAAATGCAGTAAGACTACTTATAATAGCATGTCTATGGACCAAATATGTTATTTTTATTTCATCACCTCAAAACATAAATATTTGTAATTGGAAAAAAATTACAAGTACAAAATCTGAAAATTTAGTATTAGGGTTCATATTAGAAAATATGTCTTTACAACTAATTTACAGGCTCTGTATACAACACCCTATCCTTTCCTCCACCAGACAACCATTAAGACACAAAAATACTCTCAGGACAGCAGCTGCAGAACTTGTCGTATGCGCTCACACTTCTCCAACAGGTCTGGGTCTTCTGCATTGGAACCGTCAAATTCCTTCATAAAAGCTTCAGCTTTCTGCACGGTTATGTCTCGTGCACTACCTTGAAGACCTTGCAGATAATCCAGTAAAATGGTGAAATACTTGCCTGGAACCTTTAAAGAAAAAACCGAGGAATTAAAAAAAAAAACGTTTTATTTTCTTCTCTCTCAATGCTCATTCACAATCATGTCAAACCATCACCTGAAAGATAATTAGGAGAACTGCATGGGCTTTTGCATTTGCCAATGCCCACCTCTGAGCGAGCGTTTCTTGCCAAGGTTCGAGCTGCCAGGAGGGATGGACCATGGTGAGAGAACTGTCATGCGCTCAGATGGGCAAAGCATCTGAGAGGAAATTCTAAGCAGATGTGGAAATGCTGATCAGCAAATGCAAACACTCCCTGACAGTGAGCTCAAGGCTGTGAGGGTTGTTGGAAGAAAAAAAAAAAAAACAACAACCACTAGCCAAATCCTACTTTTGGGAACATGTATGCAAACCTTACTAAATTCAGTGAGAATTGCATGCACACGTCTGAGGAAAGAATTTCAATGGAATTACCCTTGCCCCTACCTGAAATTGTTTGTTTGCTGATGAGCTACCACCCACCATCAAGTACTTTGACAGAATGCTTATACAAAGGAACAGAATTCTATTTGAAAAACAAATTTAATTCAGACATATGGAAATAATTTTTAAATCCTGCTGACTAAAACTAATAGGCTTTACTAACATGTCTAACATTGAAAGTAGCTTAGCCATCTATAGTTGCACTACCCACATTTCACTCCCTTTCTAATTATCTAGTGATAGGCTAAAGTTTACCTTATCTGGTACAACATATAATTTAAATGATCATTACATCAAATAATTTTGGCAATAACCCAGCAAAGACTTCTGAATGATTTATTCAGTCTTTCAAACCAATGTATTTTCAAAAGTATTAGTGAACAGATGTATGTTGAAGCATATCTTAACTTTATGTTGTATATCTGTGGAACAGGTTTCAGCCAATAAGAGAATATTTTTGCTGTGAATCAGGAGATGTTAAAATGACCTAATTCTGCAAATATTTTTCTCCATGTTTAACTTTACACATATAACTTTAAAAGGCATAGTCGACATGAGTCAAGTTATACACACACATAAGTATTTAAAAGACTGGAGACTAATTATTTGAGAGCTGTTTCAATTCTGCAAGGTATCAATATTTCAGAGAAGACAGAGCTTCAACAGATAGTTAATTTACAACTTATTTCTCCATCGACATTTGGCAGAATAACTTTGATCACTAAAACTTCTACCACTCCAAACGAAGAGGAAGAAAGAATATTCCAACACTGCCTTCATCAATCAGGGATAATACAAAGTAATAAATCAAAACTAAAGTCTGCATTCAGCCTCATAACTTATATGTTATGGAAAACCTTCTAATTCTTCACACAAACACCCTTGCGTTAAAGAAACAACACAGATACAAAAAAATAATTATTTTACAGTGACTAACACTGAAATGAATAATATATGAACTGTTGCTATAATATACAAATATACGAACATAAGGAAAAAGGTATTTTTGAAACCTTTTTACTCACAGTAAACTGGTACTAATGACAGACAAAAACATTCAGACACAGTTAGAGCATGACGGTTCTCCTTAAATACAGATGCTCAGTACTGGGTTTTAAAGCTCAGCAACATTTCTATGTTTCAAACCGTAGCCAAATTATCCACATAATTTACACCTCTTCTCAGACCTCATGGTATAGTCATACCTCACTGTGGAATTACAGTTATTATTATATCACTTAAGCAAAGTGCTTGAAGGGGCAATTAAAAGCCTACTCTCAACTTAGAAATACTAAGTGAGACTTGTCACTGCCTGAAGCCTAGAAAACATTTAGCATTTGGCCCTAAAAAGTCTGATTTTTTTCTTTAACAGAGCTATTAGGTTTGAAGTGCTTACAATACGGTTCTATACAGGCAAGGTAATATGGTATTTTGTCCTAACTTACACATACAATAAAGCCACAGCAAGGACTGGAACATAGAAAGTGCCAGCAAAAAGTTAATGAAATCCAAATTCTACTTCTTCAAATACAAAAGCTGAAATTTCAGGGACTCCTGGCACAGTTTTACAAGAAGGAACACAACCCTTCTTCTAAGATTCAACTTTTGGGCTGGCTTGAAATTGGATATCAAGATCTCCCACCACGGCTCTGGCAAGTGGAGGTGATAATTATGGGACTATATTATTATTCTTTTGTTAAACTGCTTTGACCTTTTTCTTGTTTCTTCTTCTCTCTCACGCACGAACCTTGCCTCTGTTCTAACGAGTTAATATCCGCTGCAGCTGACTAACATGGAAATCACCCGAAGTGAAATAATTACCATCATTGGGAAAAGGGGGGAACACTACAAAACGGTAGCCAGAAAAGAACAGCTATTACTTTTAAATTATACTGTGTAACTCAAGAGTTTTCAGACTTTTTAGACTTACAGATGTCCACATGTTTTGCAAAGCAAATACAGGTATCTGCACAGAGAACTTACTGCTTGCCTCTGCTGCCAGGCTTGTTTCTCTCAGTTACATTCTGAGGTAGCTTCAGAAACCGCCCCTGGGCCTTGCAGGCCAGAAGCTGAAGAGAGCTGATAGAGTTACTTTCTAAAAATGTCGTGCCAGATGACAAAGATCAACAAACAATCAAGTATTTATTTTATACTGGATCCTGAAGAAGTATATACGCTGTAGGTATACAGGCTTGGCTTGGAAGCTGTTCAGCCAGCCGGCAGATGGATTTTAAAGGGACTTAAAAAAGCCCTCACGTTGCAAGGGACTTTAAAACCTCAACTTATTTCTTACAGAAAGAGGCCTATCAGCACAGGAAACTCAGTTCGCTCCTTTGCATGGCTTTTCAGTAGGCATCCAAGTAACACCATGAGATCAAAGACGTGGCTTAGGAAGAAAAGAAACTCATGCCTCCTTTTGTATTTTAGTCAAGCTTGGATATCCAACAGATTTTATTCTGTGGACAGGAAGCTGAATTTGGGTATAAAAAAATATTCAAAAGAAGTTGGTCTGCCTTCCCTACAGTCCTGATGAAGAAAGAGACTTCATCATCCGCTTAATTACAAGCACTTGAGCAGTTCTACTAACTTTACTGAATCTGGATGCAGATGTTAATCATTATCTAAAGCTCACATTCAATGCATCTCTGATTATTTAACAACAAAATATGAAAATTTAAATAAATCATAGCACTTTGATCAGACTGAAAAAATAGAAACGAAGTTTCAGTTCAGTGTTGAGAAATAAGGAGCTAAGCTGTGTTCTGATACATAAAACAAATGCTACTTATGGTTAATTATTTCCCAGTATATTTCAACACAAAACCCAAAGTAAACAGGTAAAAAAGTAAAAACATCATTCTGTCTGTAAAACAATCTCTACATAGCTTTAAAAAGCATACACTGATTTTGAATGGTTTATAAAGTTTTTTAAAGAAGAAACTGAAAAATAGAAGACAGTGCAAACAACCCAGATACCTACATCAAATTTGTATTCTGCAACTAATCTTTTTAAGGTATTACACTGTGTGAACACTTTTGCCTTCATGAAAGTCTGCTTTTAATTATCTGGCTCTCTAAAAGTATCTTTAATCATAAAGCTAACACCTTATGTCAGGTGATTTGATTGGCTTAAGAGCTGCTGAGTAATTTGGGTTGGGAAGATTAGCATGTTTAAATGTTTAAGTCCACACAAAAAATCAGCCAAAACTAACTGAATGTCAACTAAACGAATCAATAAGTAAGGCACTGTGCAAATGGGGAGATGTTTGTTCTGTGACACAACAAAATGAACGACCTGCAACCCCCCATTCAATAACACCATGGTCAGACACTTATTGGAAATCCAGTCTATGTTGGTTTTTAAGTTATGAAAGGAATGGATTTCAGTAATGATGCAAGCGTAGCTTCTGGTTATACTTTATGCTTTTTACAATCTACATCAGGTTTCACTTCTATTTTAATGAGAAAGCTATTTTAACATCCTGGTGATCTGGCTGTACGTCTTACATGGAACCAGAGATATCTGAAGCAACATGAGAATGGTGGTTTACAGTATGGGGTTCCGCATTCAGAAATTAAAATTAAGGATATGACTCAAATTCTCAGTAAGGTCCAGATTTATATAAAACACCAATCTGCTCTATTTATGCTTGACGTGTATCAAGTATAAAAACCTAGCATACACAGGAGAACGATCACCAACAAAACAAAAAGATTAATTACAAGCAATTAAAATGATTCAGTACTTTGCTTAAAACCAAAGGAATTGTTTTATAAATTATTAAATTATTAGAAAAGCACATGGCTAGTACTAGCAACTTTTGGTTAATAAAGAATAGCTACAACTGATGTATAAAACTTTATATATTTCTTCTGAGAAAAAGCAGCATCAATACAAACCTTCTCTTTATCATACATGTGCAAGAGAAGCCAGGTTTGTCGTGTCTTTTGAAACTTCCACTCTTCTGGCTTTTCAGACCAGCTGTAGTAAATGAAAGAAAAAAAAAAATCAAAATTGCTTACATGAAATACCTTGTGATCAAAACATTCGTTATTCATAAAATACTGCTTACAGTGACTCCAAGTGATTTTGTATGCATGACATGGAGTTTCATGACATTGTGTGAGTGGCCAAAGGAACACAAGGGACAGCTACCTGGATTCTGTGCAGAAAGTGAAAAGATTATAGGAAGACATTATGGCCAAGAATGTTGTAAATTTTCATCAGAAAATACTGATTCCTTGAACATTAATGTTAAACCCCACTCCTCACCCTAGCTTTGCCTAGTCCTTTGTGAGAACTCATTGCCTTCCTTTGACCCACAACAACTAAGCATCCCAAATCCTTAGTCCAGCTCAGGACTACCTGGGCATTTGGGGAGGTGGAGAGGATGATGAAGCAAGGCTAGGTTTCAGAAAGCTGATACCTCACAACGAACTGAAATTGAGCAGCCTCTAGAGGACTGGATGGAGGGGCTCATGCTACAATGATCACCTCAACAATAGCTGAAGCCCATCACAGATGACCTGTTCTAGAGCAGAGAAAATTCATTTTCAGGAGCATGTTTTAAAGCTGGGATTTGACTAAAAGTGTGACTTAAATATCAATGTTTACAGGACAGAAAAATGTTTTTTATATCTGACTCTCCCCAGAAATTCTGATCCTGGTATTTGGCTCAAAACTTCAGGCTGTTTCTGTACTGTTAATAGTGAGCAGACTATTATTATTAATTATTAATAATTAATTAATATTAATTAATAATTAATATTAATTAATAATTATTAAGAATTATTAACATCTGCAAATGTTCTTTGACTGCTTAGCATATATATATTAAATATGCAAAATTTTAACTAGGTTAGAACAGCATATTAATGTATATCTTGAACATGATTTTAAAGCTGGTATATTCTGTTTTAGATGAAAAGGAATAATTTATTTCTACAAACAAATGAGCAAACTAGCAAATCTCACTATAAAATGAACACTACTTGATTTTTCTCTAAAGAAAAACAAGTCTTCAGAGGGTAGCTTGCAAGATGTCTTTAATGTTCTGGCTTGTTCTACACAGCAAGAGAGAGAACAGAAATCAATTGAAAAGCCAGCTGGGTATGAGAATTAGTATTGTTTAAACACTGTCAAGTCTAATAAAGCAAAAGAGTCCTCATATTCAGTGACTGCTGCACCAGCAAATACATTGTTCAGTCAATTCAATGAAAGAGAAAAAACCAAGACCACAAATTTGTACAGAAGGGTTTCATGGAAGTCTCTGCAGAAAACCCCAAGAAAAAAATTGTCTTGACTGTCAAATTCAGGATAAAGAAAAAGCAGCAGCAACTCATTAGGGTTGTCACTAGCTAAACTCAATAAAAATGTCTGTAACCAACATATAAGGTAAAAAACAGATAAATAACAGTAAACAGTAAACCAGGAAGGACAGACAAAACACTAATAACCACAATATATCATAATTTACATGCTCAAACTAAATCCACAGATGACCTGATTTAGAGGTCTCTTTTGGGGCACTGTCAACAAATAGCAAAAGTTTGCAAAACAAATAATTGCCCAAAAGCAGGAGCCCTAAAGCACTAACGCCAAAAGTTATAGAATCAAATAAAAAATATTACAGGGAAACTATCCTTCTCCCATCACCACCAACTTGGAAACCAAGGTACTTGCAAAATAAAGATTATTCAACACCTGGTGTCACTTGCCTTCACAACATAGTGTGCAACTGGACAGCAACCAGCAAAATTACACTTCTGGGGGAAATAACTTCTAAAAGACCTTGGAAAAAAAAATTAATTATAATGATGCCATTAAAAGAAACCCATTCTTTTAAGAGGTTCATCCTCCTGAACAATTACATGGAGGATGTTATAAGAAATGCTGTCTCTTTGCACAGCATGGAGAAGGTAAGTTTAAAATCTTTTTTTACGTTAAGTAAGCCTGGAAACAGTTTACAGTGTAATCTTTGCAAGGTGACAAGAATAAGCTGAATGACAGATCTGTGACCGCATCCTGTGAAAACAGTCCCTCTTCTAATGAAAATCTTTAACACATGTTTTTATTTCTTTAAACTATACTATGTATTTACACATTTGTGATTATATTCATTGGCTAGACGCACCACATAGTACTCTGAATATTTTATTTTCTGCTAATTTTATGTTTCTATCACTTACACTATCACCTGAGTACTTCAGCATTAATTTGAAAAATACAGCCTGATTTCACTAATCTCTATAAAGCTATAGGATGTTAAAATATCTTTATTACCTAGTTTATAAACAACTGAGACCAACAAATGAGTGCACTATAAGGTTAATTGCTCTCATTAGCCTATTACCAAAACCATATGCTCTCTTCTACATGTTTAGGCAAGCCATTATACTCCTGCATCTAAGATCCCACACTGACTTTCACTCTAGTGAATTCTCTCATAGAAACAAATAAAAGTTTCAGCTAGTCTTCCTGAAAAGTTTTGCTTTATATACACCATAATAATTCATATATGTTAAAGGATTTGTTGTTTAATCAACCACAGAAAGTATGTTTGTACCCATTACAGCACCAGACCCTCACAAACTGTTTATTTTGGTTTGTGCTCTGTTGTCCTGTTAGAATCAAATGCTAAACGAGTGTGCTAAAAAAGTAGTCTTTTCCTTAAAAGGCTATGGGTGTACTCATATTTTCAGAAAATGCTCCCAGGTTTTTAACTGGTACTCCACCCATGGTTGCATCAATTCCTGTTCTCCAACTTCAGGAAAAAGGCCCGTCTCTTGACCTTAATTCCTATCAGGCTGTGGGCAAAACACTCATGATAATGGATGCACAATCTTTAAGACAGATAACGTGTCAGTTGCTCCCTGTAACTGGACCCCCCAACAGTTATTAAAATAGAAGTTTTCCACTGATTCCTATGACTATGACAGCTTTTTTCCTACTCCTATGACAGTTTTAAAACCTATGGAAAGTATCACTGACAAAGTGAGAGGAGTAACTCCTTTTATCAGAATGACATAATTACTACATTTTTAGAACTGCTCAACTTTGAAACTACAAAAGTTAAAGCTTTGTAATACAAAAGGGGTCTCATTTTGCTGTTTATATGGAGTTAAGCTTCCTTGATATACCACAGCAGTAGAAACGGCTTTTCCTTTGAGTGATTAAATATACAGAGTAGGACCATCTACATTACAGTTTAAAAAAACTTTTTACAGACAATCACAACCTATTCCACAGTTTGAATTAATTTGGTAGCCTTTAGAAGTATCTATGTCCAGATCAAATATATACTGTGGAATTGGATGAAAAATATACATGTGTAAAACATGTATGTTTCCAGTATGCCTTGGGCTAATTTTCAATATACTGTACAAACACTAATTGCCTTCTTTACACAGTTAATGTTTGAATCTTTCTTATAAGCTCTAGCTCATAGAAAAAACACATTGGTTGACTTTAGTTAAAGAGAATTTTTATGTTTGTGCAAATGATCTTTCTAAACGGACTTGAAATTGAAGATACAGACAAAATGATTCAAATTAATCAAGCAGCTTAGGGAATTTTCCATTTGGGCTTTTGGTTTTTAGCATGAGAGTCTCGTGTAGAAAAGCTGCCCACGATTCTGAATGGTCCATCTCACAAATGACTTCTAGTCTGTACATTGAAGTAATCTCACACAAACCTATTTCCCAAACATGGAAATACAGACAGCATAAGTAGGCAAACAGAAGACAACTGGTAGCGTGCAGGGCAGAGTCCTCTCTGGGATGACCCAGAAGAAGGGGAAGGGAAAGTAGCCAAATTGGTTCCAGAAACACAGAAAGAAAAAAACATTACTGTTACAAATTGGATTCAGAAAGACAACACAATGCATCTGCTTAGATTACTGGCCAGGACAAAATACTACAAAGCTGTCACAATTATTAAATAATCTCTTATGCACAGAAAAGCACTGCACTAAGAACCAACCATTTTACTCATTCAGCTTGAAAAGATTATCACGTAGGAGACAAGGCTCCAGAAACTAGACAGGCAGGCATGTGACTGCTGAAGAAGACACAAGACCACTGCTGCATACCAAATGTAAGGACATCTAGACTCACATCTACTGCTTCAGTTTTGTGCCACTGACAGTCCAGCCCACCCTGGCTACACCTTCCAGCCTGGATTCCTACCTAAGGTAAAGCAGGGTGCCACCAAATGTAGATTTCTCCAGCATATTAGAATCAAGGAATTAATTTGAAAGGTTTCTCCAGCCCTGAGGACCACGTCAGAGTACAGCCACTTCTTGCTCTCCTGTGATTGTCTCCATGGGGACCCTTATGACTTACTCTCTCAAGCTTCACTGACTCTCAAGAGAAGGACAGAGAACAGATCTGGTCCATTACCCCACATTCAAGGCTGCACTGAAAAGATCTATTGAAAATATTAAAACCAGCATACTACAGCACTACACAAACTGTCACATTCTTCCTACCTCATTTTATCTGGGTCCTTTTCTGTTTTGATATACTCAATTATTCATCACCCTGAAACCTGTTTTTAAGAATCACCTATGTTCTTCTATGTGCCCCACCAGCATGGCCAAACAGAAGTTGTGGCACACGATTAAGGCTTGCAGGAGTCACATTAAGCACTTTATCCCCCAAGCTCTCTGCAACAGTGCAAAAGGCATCATTTCTGCACTCACTGCCCTATCCAAAAAATGTGGATAACAGGTGCTTCCTCAATAAAGAGCAACTATACTTTAAAAAATTCCCTTAGGGATATTTAAAGCCTTGCTGAAACACTTGGCACTTGAGTGATTTGCTGTAATATTTCACAATGCCATACATACAATAGCAGCGACTTTAAAATACCATGCACTTATGTGTAAGGTAAGCTCACTGCCCCTATAAGGCCCAAATTTTGGAAACTCTTAACTACTGCTGTCAGGTCAGTTCAGCAGGGAGTGTCACACCACATATGGCCAACAGGTGAGGATGGGAATCCAGCATCTCAAAGAGCCTCCCTGGAACGGCTGGAAGCACTGGAGGGAGCAGAAATTTGGCATAAGCTTCTTCTTGAGGGAGAAGAGTCATTTTATGGATGGAGGTTTTATATGGATATAAAAAATATATATATAGAAGTGGATGGAAGCTTTATATGTGCCTTATAGTGCATATAGTGAAGTAGGAATAATATATTTTTGTCCAGTTATAACACATACAATTATTTAAAGTGAAATGTAGAGTATTTACTTTTATTGGGGGTATTCAGAATTTCTTCTATTTCTCTCAGGGGCATTTAAAATTAATTTACTTTCAAAAAGAAAAGTTTTTCAATGTCTGTCTTTGTGAACACCTGCATGCCCAGAAAGCCGACTTGCAGTGTGCTTCAGTGCTTAATGCAAGATAAGAGGAAATCTCATTTCAAGCGCATGTGACACTGATTTTCCTCATTCAGAAAAAATAGCCCAAATTTAAATTCCAAATATATTTTCAAAAACTTGACCAGAATGCAGCAGTTAAAACCTTAGACACACTAATCTGTGGCAGCACTCAAGATACAGACTTAGATACAGTCATAGGCTTTATTTTTAACTGTTTTTCTTGCGTTATGGATGACTCTGTTTATCTCCCAGCTCCAGTTCCTGGAGAAAGTTAATATATTTATACTGATATTCTCAAATCCAGTTTGGAAGCTAATTAAATTATGACTCAGATAAAGGTTTTCCTTATTTTCCTGGAAGAGAAGAGACATTAATGGAGCTCTTTTGCCAGAGGAAAACTTTCTAAAATTGTCAACAGATTTTAGAATTGGTGCCACATTTTTGGTTGAAAATCCTGGCACCATTTCTCAATCTGTGGTTTAAAAACAATTTTTAATATATTCTTCCATCTGGTTTAGACGCAGCATAATGACTAAAGACTTGTGAAAAAGTGAGGGGAGGAAGCTTTCTTTTTCTTTTTGATTTAGGAATGACACATGCAAGGAAGAAATAAAAGTGCTTTTTAGTGTCCCATTTTTGTCCTGATGTCCAATATATGGACAGATTGTATCTGATTGTATCTGATGTACAGCAAACTACACAGGTTACAGAATTTTCTTAGAAAGTACTTATAAAGGAAAAGGAAAAGGCCTTTGTGCCTTAAAGCAAAGCTTTGATTAAATCTACATAAAATGTTTATCACAGCGTATCTTCTATTATAAATACTTTTATCACATGCCATTATTTGTAACATTTTATATTATGTTTGCATCCTGAAGCTTCAGCCAAGCTAGAAATCCTCTTCCTCCCTGACTACAGTCACTGTTCAAATGCAACATGAGACATTGCCTTGAAGAGCTTCGAGTATAAACAGATGAGACAGATGATAAGTGGAAAGGAAAGTTGACCCAGAATATTGTAACAATGCCTCAAAATCATGCAGCAGGTCAGCAGTAGAGCTCTTCCCTCTTATGTATGGCACAAAACATGTGGGGTATCTTACTCTGATTCAACATATCAACTTTTCATGGAATAGACACCAACCTACCTGCAAATGCCAAGAGCGTTCCACTGGGAAAATAACCTTTACAGGTTTAGATTTTTTTTCCAAATTCTTTTTCTACCACAGTTATTTAGTTGGTGGTATCTGTATTAGCCTGCCTGCAGCGAAATAGCATTTTGATCTGAAAAAAAATATATAGCAGTAATAATATGCTGAGAACTTTCTGTTGTTTTCAGTAATAATAAAAAGGTCAGCAGTAGGCTTGAAAGCCCACAGCTAACATTGCTATATTATTAAGCTAAATGTACTTTTTATTTTACATAAATTCATAAAAAGAAAACAAAGCAGAAGTTGAATTATCACAGAAGAATAAAGAAAAATAGAATTTCAGCCCTTCACAGCCAATCTGTTCTGCTCCTGCAAGCAATATACAACAAAGTGCTATCCCAACGCTGTGCTGAAGTCCCATCTCCTCTCCAGATGTCCATCTTTTCTGGCACTTAATCCTGGTCACACTGATGCCCAGACCAGAAATGAGGGAAAGGGAAAATGAAAACAACTGTTGTGCCTCCCTCCCATGAAGAACATCCTGGGGGGTATGAGGAGATAAAGAGGGCCCCATAGTCTCTATTAAAATCATGTAAGAAGCCAGCTGCAAGTAAAATAACTTCCAAAAGTTGGCAACAATCCATTTATATAAATGTTTTGTGATGATCAGATGAGGATACGCTACCAGACCCAGAAAAAACAAATACCATGTCTCCTCTTCTGCCTTACCATTACACCACAAAAACAGCCAACTGTGGTACAGAATACTTCTGCCCAGGCATGGATTCAAGCTGAGTTGCAAACAGTAGCTCACTTTCATTGCTTTTTTAAATCAGCTTTTAAAGGTTCTTCCCCCCTAACATCTCAAAGAAAAAAAGAATAATAAATTAAAAAATTAAGAACAAATGAAAAAACTAATTTCTTAACCTTAAACTAATTGTTGTATTTCAAAGGAGGAATATGAAGAGCATGTAGGCTGAAATCAGGCTGAGATTACTGCTTGTGACTATGATTCCATGTAGTTGGGAGAAGAATAAATTCTGGGGTGGTTCTCAGCTAAAGCAATTATCACTGGGATTTACTGCTCACCAGGATAAGTAATGCACATCCTTTCAAGCTAGATCTAGAAGATTCAATTCTGTTGTTCAGTGCCCCAAAACTACAACATTAACACCTAGTCATGGGTGTACAGCTGGTAGAGCATTAATATACACTAACCTTGCTGTGAGTGAGTGTCAATGCAAACAAATCTATAGTTTCAGCAGTATTATACTAGCTACACTTAGAATATTAGTGTTAATGAAAGACTGAAGACAAGCTATAAAAAGATGGTATGAGAAGTCAAACATTTACTAACGTAATAAAAAAAGTCTGTGTAATTTTAAGGCTTATCTCAAAGCTAGCAATGATTAAAAAAAAAAAAAAACCAAACCAACGAAACTTTTGGCTTTTAAGAAGAAAATACCAGAAATGTATGGAAATATTAGGGGTTTCCATATAGTAATGCTGAAAGAAAATGCTGAAAGAGAAACCAACTTCATGCAAAAATTTATTAGTGAAAGTTTTTGAGGAGGGACAAAGAAATGACCACTTAAAGAAGGATTTGAACATTGAAGATGCTGCAATTGATTTTGCTTTGAACCAGCCAGGATGCCAAAGTGCCAATTTATGGCTCAGTATACTGAGTTGAAAGTTTGTTATTCAATTACTATGCACAGGCTATTTCAAGAAGCCCTGAAGCTACAAAGTGAGGTTGGCACCCAATGAAGGTGTCTAAGCCAGCTGGCCCTCTGATCAGCAGCACTGCTGAAAATGTGTCGCTTTGTTGTAACCAGATGTCTCCAACTTCAGGTTGGGTAGTTTTTGTGCTGTTTCTACCTTTGCAAAGACCTAATGGGCTTCCAAAGCCAGTAAGATCAGAAGTGCCCCTCTGCAGTTCTGAACTCCATAGCAACATTTGACTATAACATGAAAAACCAATGCTCTCTCGTTAAGCTAATGTGATGTCCGTGTACCGAACGCCTACCTGCGCTACGTCCCAGCACCATGCACCTTCTTCCTTTCTGACTCTCAGCATCCTAGATATCTAGTCCCAGTTGCAGGGAGCCCAGCTGACCTCCCTTCATCCCAAGATTCAAATCCTGTTCCTGCAGACTTCCCAATGGGGCTTCCCTGCACCCTTGAGGAATGGAGATGCTGAGACTGTGGAGCATGGTCTAGTGAACCTGATGGATGCAAGGAGCGCAACCCACCCACTGCTGTCTGCAGGATGGCCAGGCAGGCTGGGTACCAGCAGCATCTGTGAAGTACCTCCTGTGTCCTCTCCTTGCTTGACAAGCAGAGATACACTGACAAATAGCTGGCCTCAAATCAATCCCACCCTTCATGGTGTTGAGGAGCTCCAGCTAAAGCCTCCAGAAAAGCAGAAATCCCTCCATCTGAGGGAAGCCAAACCTTGAGCCTATGCTGCAGGACTGGCCCCATACCTGCCCTACAGTGCCAGCCTGTTCTGGTGACAATGTTCTGTAGGCATATAGAAGACATCCTGGATTGCCAGATCCTTACCTAGTCCCTTTATTTAACTAGGGGATTTATTTATTCTCTTAGGACAGTATCAAAGAACAGATATTTATTAATTTGGATGCCAGCCCCAGATGCACTGTTGCAGAAACTACATCTGCAGTCTTCTTTTTTTTTAAATGAAATCCAAGTATTTTTATTGCTGGTTAATTAGACATAGCTCACCTTTGTTAAAGGAAGCCCCACGTGGCCCTCTTCAAATAACCCATCACACAGATGGCTTTTACAGTGTACCTGAGAGGATACCACATTTGGGGGTATTCTGGGCCAACAGCAAGAACATATATAGAAGCTTTAAAAAAAAAAAAAAAAAAGACCCATCCTTGTCATTTTTTACATCCCAATTTGGACATCCCACTGTCGCATTCATTAGGAAGTACAACAGAGGCAGAGAGCGTTGTAGACCCGCGGGCATTTGAATATCCTAAGTTGTAACCTTACAGACGATTTACTCTTTTTGCAAAAGAGTTCTAAAAAGGGGCAAGCCCGTGAAAAAACTGAGATCAACCTAGAAGTGTACAGTAGTTGACAGCCCGCTCACATTTTCTTGATTTAGCTGATATGTTCAGATATCTCTCACTGCATAATAAAATCTGCTGCTCCACTATGGTATTCAGGACAGTATCAGATTCTCCTCTTCTAATATCCTGTGATGTGTGTTGCACTACTAAGATTTTAAGTAATCTATGCTTAAAGACTGATCTGCCAGTTACTGCTTCCTGCAGATGGCTCTCATTCCAATTCAATTTTATTCATATAAAAGTAATTACTGATACCTTTTCCAGCATCATCATATTAATAAATGTCTAAAGCAGGAGACAAATTTTATTAAGGATCCAGTTTTATTATTTAAAAAATATTGATTGCTATTCTAACTCTGGCTAGGAAGCTTTGACAGCTCCCTGGAGCTAATTGATTAATAATCATTGCCAACTGCTTTTTAAATTTTAATTTTGGCTTTGGCTGACTAAACTAAATGATTCCCTAGAGCTACAAAACTACTCACCACTATTATGAGTATTTGGGCACTGGATGAATAGTTTCAATGTGTTTGAAGAAGTGAGCAGCAACATTAATTCTCCTAGATCTAAATTTTATGACACAGAGAAAACATAAAACCTTCCTTTTGCATTTTGACCATGTTGAGAACATAGTCTGAATGGAAGAAGATGGGTAAGTAGAAAATGCCTTTTCTCAAATCCAGACGACAGGTTAAGGATGGGATGCCTGGGCTCAGAGCCAGGCACTAGGCAAGGAGCTTGGAAAGCCAGGGGAGAGCAGACTTCAGAGGATGGGAGGAAAAAGCTATGCCTCATACTCCTTCAACGAAGCCTCACTGCAAATTAATTTTTTTTTAAATAAAGTAAATAATCCTTGCAATCTGCTTTTAGTTTAAAAATATCAATAGGTAATTTCTTGTAACACTTCTATATGAAATGGGTAATTTTAATTATTCTGGTTTTATTTGACCTGAATAGTGCACAAGTTTTCCTCAAGACAAATGGAAAAGGTCAAAGTGATTGTGTGAAGCGTTGAGCACCCACAACTTCAGTCAGCAATGACGGTGTCTAGTTACTGTCAGGATACGGTCCTGAAGCAGACCGGCCTGTTACTAAAGACTTCTGCTTCTGCATCTCCCTAATATATCTCACAAGGTTTCTAAAAGTAATTTTCGGATGAAATAATATATTAAAGCTGCTAAATTATTCAATTAGATGCAATCTCTTTTGTATAATACTATAGACAGATGAAAGCTGGATCTCAATGAGAAATATCTAATGGCTACATTTAATAAACTGTTAAGAAAATTCATTTATACTAAATTTTATTTTACTGGAAATGAGAGTCATTAAGAAAGGATGCATTAAATTTTCTTAACTAGGTTTGGAAATAAAGACGTTATTTTACAGGAAAGAGACTCAGGCAAAGAAACCTTAACTATTTTTACCCCTATGTTTATGAGCTTAACACACATAATCTAGTTTTTCCTATCTGAGCAAGCACTTTACAGCACAACAGTTAATTATCATTAATACAATTTACAGCTGTGACAACATATGTGAAAATTTACAAGAAAATTTAAAAATCCTACTGAAAAAACTATAAATAAATAAATGTAAACTGAAGTTTGAAAAAAAAAATTCACCAAGACTGCATGGGAAGCTTCCCCAGGCACATGAGAATGAGTCATCTTAAAAGCCACCAATCTCATCTGACACAAGATCATATGCAGGAGAAAAATCTCATATATGTGACTAAGAATAAAAGTGCCGTCTGTAACCTCCAGCTGGCTAACTGGGGAATTTTTGTTCCTAGTTTTATCAGCAGCAATAAAGTGGAATAAAGCTGCTCCAGTCATTTGAGTAATACTACAAAGGACCACAACTGCAAGGAGACCTCAACCATGGAAGACAGAAACCTCTCCCAAATTAGCTAGAAGGGTTTGGAATATTAATCCAGACACTGCATGACCACCCAGAGATCAGTACAGTTGCTAGTGGCTTTTAGGAATGTCTTGAGATGCCACTACAGAAAAAAAAAATCCATGCAAACTCCTCTGTCAAAATAAGGAATTAAAAAATTCTACAGGTCTGTTAGGACCAGACATTGGTATAGAGCCAAAGAAAACAGATCCTGTGTTCAGATGAGAAGAAAGTTATGTCTAGTTTCCCTTGTGTCACTTGCATGAAAGGAGACCTCTGGATAATACAAGGACTTTGGTGAGTCACAAACTTCATCACTGTTTAATTTATCCATCTAAAAAATGGGGTAATAGAAGAATTTATCAAAAGCTGTCATAACAAGAATGAATAAATTAGTGTCAAAATATTTTTCACTTATTTTGCCAAAATACAGTCATGATACGCTATCAGGAATGGTATTATAGAAAAGCAAGTTACCATTACTATGACAGGGAGAAGATAGAGAAAATACTAAAAAAAAACCAAACCAAAACAAAACAAAAATCCCTTTAAAGATGGGTCTAGTCAGTCAATATATTTTTCAGCTGATCCTGTAAATGATGGATGTCAGATAAAAGGATTTGTGAATTCATGTTAATGACGCTATTAAATACAGTATTTCCCCATGAACATGTTTGAACCAAATGCCCAAGTAAATATTTTGACAGCTTTGTTTCACACTGAAAAAATTGTAGAAGCGCAAAGAGACAGAAGGTTTCAAAGTAAATCGCACTACAGCTTTTACAGAAATATGCTTTGAGATGTGTACTTGTGACCTTCCATAAAATTAATTCAAAGATTTAGAAAGACAAATTATTGTATTTGAAGCCCTAATGTAGGATTAGAGTTTCCTAATCAACTTCTCCCTTGTTGCTAAATTTAGTAACCATTTATGGGTATGGAAATTACAAGAAGAAATCTCTTTGCTCTGCCATAAACTAAATAGGACGATGAGCAGGTTCAGAAAGGTAGAACAGCTACTGACTCTAAGAAAAATTTAGCATAGACATGTGCATCCCTTGCTTTCTCCTTTTAAGCTGTACATTAGTGCGAAGTAAAGAGTTAAAAAAGCTACTATAAACCCATTCCCTATAGAAAGGGGCTTATCCAGAACAACATTAATAGCTAAATCATAAGAGGTTTGGTTCAGGGAAAGTCACGTTAGTCTGGCTGCTTTTCCAAAGCTCAGCTGAATGAGTTGCGCCCTAAGCATTTACTAATTTAGCTGGAAAATCATGCAGTTGTCAATGCTTCTAGAACTTCCTACTTCTGAATGAGTTGAAAATACCACAGAAACACCTGCAACATCTGAGAACTTCCACGCATAACTAAGCCAAAAAGTCTTAGAACCTGGCATTTCAGAATCTTCAAAGCAATCACCTGTTTTGCCTCTAGAAACCAGAGCTGCTTACCCAGCAAGCCAGAAACGGTAAAATACATCCAAAAATACTTTTAAGTACCTAGGATCTTCACAACTTTATACACCAGTACGGAGAGAACTTCCTAGAAATGACTGAAAATATTCTTTAAGGGCACTTCTGTCCATCTGGAGCATTTCCAGGATAGTATTACAGATACCCAGAATATATTCCTACGGTTCATTTTCTTCCCAGAAATTCTTGGTAAAAATAGCTAAGATTGGCTCCGAGCTACTTAAAGTTGTTTTCTGTTCTAACTTTTGGTTGCTATTTTAGAATTATGTAGTAAATAACAACATTATTTGTCAGCATTAGCTTTAACTGACAAGTTTATCTTTAGTAACAGCTAAAGAAGCGTCGGTACCTGCTCTGGCACTGGAAGTGGTATAACTTATAAATCAGCTCCGTGAAATGCCTGAGCTCATTTGCAGAGCACCATGACTTCTTCATTCAGGCTCATCTGGCTGTTAACCCAGTTATTTTGCTTCCAGACCCAAGTCAGTATTTCTGCACAGCACTGCATCATGCAGGCACTTTCCTCTGTTCACTGCTGGCACCTCTTTAACCATCCGCACTGCAAAATTGGACTCACGTAGAATAGCTGCCAACCAAAGTTGTTGCCTTTTTTTTTTTTTTGGTGAGCCTTCATCAGGCAAAGCCTGGATCACTCAGTCTGGATAGCTATAATATTTATAGGTGGGAAAAGAGATGAGATATAGTTAAGGAACAGTAATCTCCATGAACTCACTAAATTAAGAGTAAGATATTAACAGCCTTCTTGTAAAGCAGTGAAATTGTTGTATGAGAACAGCAACTAACCCTCCAAGAAGTTCATAACAGTTTAAAAGCAATTCCTGCACAATATGACATCCTGTGGATGTCATGCAGGGGTTAGAAAAACACTGGCATGGCTCCAGCAGAGTTCTGCGTATCAGTTGCCATCAGGATACAGAAAAGTGAATCCATAAGTCACTGAGTGTATCGTAGTGAATGAAAATCATCAAGTTGGGCTGCCGTTAGACATCTTGATTAGACAGGCAAAAGCTGTATGGCGCTATTACTGAGAGTGTAACGTGACATTCACAGAATCCTAAATGCATAGTTTGAATAACCAGATGATAACGAGAACACTAACATCTGGAAATGTGCATCATAAACCCAGTTCTGAAACGGTAGGATATCTGACTTGCTGCAGCCAGACTAAAGTAGGATGAGAAGCACTGTCCCTTTTATAGTCAGTGAAAAATATATTATGGCTACAGTTGGCATCTTCATGCTAACACTGTCATTAATGCAAAACTGAATAGTTCAGGGGGTCAGCAAAAAAGTGAAGGTTTTTAGTGTGCAGCAAATTAAACGTGAAATCTCAATATGCTATGGCTCAAAGATAAATCCAATGTTGTTGCCCGTAAACTAAAGGCGGAGTGACAGGGAGCAAGAAGGAATCACAGACTCTCGGTCCCTTCTGCATGAAGCTGGAAGGTGGCTCCAGTAAAACAGCGTGTTTACTTCAAGGTCTCACATTTCCAGAATGATCACAGACGCAGGAGTTCAAAGAAGAGCGATACAGCGCATCAGTGCCTGGAAGGACTAGCAACAGATGAAGGAGTACAGATGTACTGCTTCACTGAAGGGGCAGCGAGGTTGAGAAAACCGATACAGCCATGTGAAGGGTGTAAACACCAGGATGGGGAGAAGTTATTTATAAAAAGTGGGCCAATATAATGATTTAGCAAACCTTGCTCAGTAACAGGTCCACCCTAGCAGAACAATTTTTCTGCTTCAAATACCCTAACAGAAAGCCTTCTGCAGAAGAGAACATGCTTCAGTACATTTACAGAATAGCCCTAAGCAGCACCAAATCTGTAGAGTGAATATGCCTTCTCAACCTACCCCTACAAAAATAACTGCCAGCATACCGGCACCCTAAAAATAGGGAAGGTGTGGGCATTGCAACAGAGCACTTTGTAGAGATTCTGAGTAATGCCAGGGCTGCTAGGGAACTGCAAACAAACTGAGGTGGCTTCATCAGATGCCATGGGGTACTGAAGTTACACAAGGGAGTGTAGGATAATGATAAGGTAACTCACTCTTAATATGATGAGACTCTGTGCCATGAACAGAGACAGTGGCTTCCTTTAAAATGAGGAAGATCTGTCCAGCTATTAACATCAATTGGAAAACATTCAGTTTTATAGACACGCTGATTTAGGTCAAGGAGAGGAATCCCACTCAGAGGCAAGTCCCTGGTAAAAATTAAAAGTCAAGCCATATAGAAAGTTGGAGAAGTTCTTAAACAAATTAACTGATCACTAGAGAATCATGAAAAGTGCAAGCCTTTGAAATCAGATAGTAGCAACTGGCTGCCCAAGTCCATATAAAACAGCTACAGAACAACACCAAATGCAAATTTATCCTGTACCTGACTTTCTGGATTCATGAGGCTTCTTATAGAACCAATGAATGTGAAACATGACTACAAGCATGTATTAATAGATTAATTACATCCATTGTTAATGCTTGCTCCAGAACCTTTAAAAAATAGTCCTACGATTATTAAAGCAAAATAGCCTCCATCACTATTCCCCTGATCTTTAAGGAAAAGCTGCTCTTTCAAGATACCC
Source organism: Microhierax caerulescens (assembly GCA_035590215.1). Taxonomy (NCBI): domain Eukaryota; kingdom Metazoa; phylum Chordata; class Aves; order Falconiformes; family Falconidae; genus Microhierax; species Microhierax caerulescens. Next base: position 31,505,424 of record JAVJGJ010000047.1, on the reverse strand, counting down.
TAAAGCCCCAGTTGTTGAAGGGAATTCAGCAACATTGCTGTGTCTAATTACAAAGGTTTCTCTGAAGCTCACATACTATTTTTGCTACTGGCTAATTGAGATTTATCACTTGAGCACCTCCCCAATACTGTATTAAATTCAAGATAACTGGCGAGCTTTTACGTATTCTTAATTAATTATTTTATTTTTATTTGTTTATTTTATTTATTATATATATTATTTATTATTATTTAATTATATATTATTATAATTATTTATATTTTAATTATAATTAAATATTAATATTTACATATTCTGCACCCTCCCTAACAGGAGGGAAAATCATTCTTTGACCTGAAGGGTGAGGAAGGAAAAATTACACTAAACGGTAATGTTAGTTGCTATCAAACCCAAGGAGTCTGTCTCTGGAGGGAGGAAAAAAAAAATACCTGTGTATGTTTACATTTTTAGTGCATCAGTTATTTTTGGTATCTAAAAGCTTAAGCCATTGATGGTGAAACATTAACACCAGTGCCAAGTTTGAAATTAATAAGATTAAGGCCAGCAGCAAGCAGAATGACACATAAGAAATCATCACTGACCGTGGCTAAAAAAACACTTAACCTGTGGGAGGAAAAACAGCTTCAAAACATTACGAATTAACAAAGCAAACTGAATCTGACACAAGCCCACTAAATGGACATGAAATTTAGAAACTATTTTTCAACATTAATGAGTATGGTTGCATTTGCACAGAAGCTCTCCCAAGAGTCACGTGGTCCCAAATGTGGCAGGATGAATGGTTTGTGATTTCCTGAAGGACCACCATCATCTCAGCTCTTCAGCCACAGATCTCAAATGTTGCTGCCTTCCTTACAGCCCAGCACAAGCTTCTCCTGGTTCCTTCAAAAACCAGAAACTTCTTAGACGCTAACACTGAGTGAGCACTAAGCTACCTATTAATGCCCTTCTCCAGATGGCCTCTGCTCCAGCAGGAGTAAAGACCTATACATTTTATACATTTTTAATTATTATTTATATTGTATATAATATATTATATATGTTTAAAAACATGAAAGTGTCAAAATAAATGCTTCCAGCAACACCCCCCAGATTTCTGTATTCTCTGCAAAAAATAAAAATGTTTCAGCTTTAAAGTCTCCCGTGCTTGGCACTGTTTGTAACAATGTTTGACCAAGGACTAGGATAGGTTTCCATTTTGCAAACACAGCAGATAAACAACCGCCCTGGGCTGTACACTGCTTTCAGCAGAACTGCCACTGCACTCAGCAAAAAACACCTTGTGTTCTGCAGAGTCAGACTATATCCCCACTCGATGGGAAATTCTGTCTCCCACTTTCATGCCTCTGTAATGTGCCCTTGCTTTGTATTATTCTTATAAGCATCTTTTTTTCTTTAAAGAAATCTCTGACATTCTCTGAATCTCACCTAAATTTAAATCAAGGATGAGGAAAGTAGATCTATAAATAAAACTGAAAAGACAATGCCTTCATAAACATTCTGGTGACATATATTACTAGTATAACACAAATCATTACAGAAAGAAATGTATTCCAGCAGCTTATTTTTTAAATTTTAACGTGTGATAAATAGCATTGCAACTCTTAGGTAACGCACAGCAATATCCAGATAATAATATTTTCTGTCACTTCTACTTCAGATTATATCAGTCTTGTAATTCCACATACTTTGAGTGACATCTTTTCAGATCTCTATTACTTAGATGGGTGATGGAGAAAACCATATGTGCAGATCCATACAGCAGTGAACTTCCTAAGCCAAACACAAGAACAGAAGCATTCTAGGGAGAGAGTGGCTTGCCAAGACAAACAAGTTCTGCCAACATTTTAACACCACAGAAGGTCAGTTAGGTTATAATTAAGTCTAATTACCATTCTCATGAATTGAAACATCTTTTCACTTGAAGGCACTTAATGCCCAGACAAGGACGAATTTTTATTTTATATATTCCAAGAATCAAAGTAATGAGAAGTTCTAATCTTAGCTTTAAACCTGAATCATCACTTACCATCATAAAGAAAAAAGGCATTTAATCATTAAAAGGGAGAAATCTGTACAGTTTATTCTACCACTAATACTTCCTTGTTCTTGCTTTTCCCTATTCCTCTGCAGCGAACTCTTTACAGGTTTTCTTCTCTTCTGTTCAGTACCACTCTGGGTTTTTTTCATTATTCCACATTTTCCTTTTTCCTTCTCTGTTTCATAACCTTTCTGCTTCCCTTTTTACTTTAGCTCCCTATTTTTAATCCCTTACATATCTTCAGATCTTCCTCTCTGCTCCAGCAGCAAGCTGGAGGATCTGATGGTACACTTTCTTCTGTTTCCACAGACACGCTGTGACTGCTGCATGAGACAGAACTGCACTGGGAAACCACCTGAGCTTAGCTCATCAAGGGAAAAGGTGAGATAAAAATTGGGGAAACAAAGACTTTTTTTCCTGCCCCTTTTCTTTTCCCAGAGGTCAACAAAAAGTGAGAAAGGAAAAAAACTAGGAGCCATTTGGCTGTTTCTCCTCTATCAGGAGTGCAAAATGCTTGTCCTGGTCTCAGTCAAATGAGAAAGCAGCTGAAAACCCTGGGGTATTGATGTCACCCCGCTCACAGGGGAAACCATCAGCACCCTCAGGTCTAGCTAGGGGCTGCAGTTTGCTAGCTGGCATCAGCTGCTGTTGCACGGCACCATCCCATATGCAAGGGGAAAAAAAAAGCCTCTCAATTGCTAGGATGATCCTCCAATAAAACGATAATTTGACCTCTCTAGAGGCTGGCAAAGCATCAAGGACTATTTGTTTTTAAACTCGAATAATAAACCTGGAAAACTGGAAGAACTGGTCAGCTCATAGCACGCTGTGCCCAGCAGTACAGAAGTTTACAAAGACCCCCAGCAGAGCCCGGCAGCAGGGGCACACAGACAGCCACGTGCCTTAGTCTAGCCTTGCTCTTTGTGCGAAGCATCACTCTAAATCTAGCTCTGTTGCTGCAGTGCTGGTCCTAAAGCTGTCAGGAAGGGCAGTATGCAATTAGCGGTCCTGCCCTCAGCACACTGCATGCCTTACTCCCTCTCATCAATGCTCTCTTCATTAACTCATCCCTACTAAAAGGATGAGGCATGTCTTTCTGAAAGTCACCTCGTGCCTCAGCAAAGAGGAGTGCTGCCTGTGGGCTGCATGCTACTTCCATTTTTTTTTTTAAATGGGACATACAAAGCCATTGCAGAAGCAGAGCTTTCTAAGTACAGGACACTCACCCCCCAAAAAAACAGTAACTGTTATTAACTCTGTTTTATTCCCTCCAAGTAAAATTTTGCTACTTGTCCCTGATCTTACTGCTTGAAACAGCAGTTCTCCTGGTGAAGAATTCCATATGCCAGAAAAGACGATTCCGCACTCTGAGTGAACTACTACCTCTTATAATACATATGACCTACAAAAGAAGTTTAATTTTCCCTTGCATATCAGAAGTCTAGACATGTAACAAAATTTCTCTCACCGAATGCTTCCTAACATTTTTCTTTCAAAGTTATCAAACAAAATTTCACTAAAACAAATCCAGTATTTCCCTGTCATAGGCTAAAGCCTCATAAGGTTGTGCTCTCATACTGCAAATCGTCTCTTAAGAAATAAAAATGTTTCAGTTACCATATGGTACTTCAAGTTCCACCTGTCCTACGGGAAATTCACGTCATCAGGGAATTAAGATGCCACTTAGCAACCCTTATGTCATGTAAAGCTTTTTATTGTATGTGGGGCAAACCATAAATCCACAGCACCCTTTTGTTTACCTCTTATATTAATCTCTTGCATCTGTAAGATTAGTTTATCCTCCCACATATTATTCAGGCCTGTAGTCCTACAAAAACATGTAGACTGAAATCCTTCAGCTGAACCCCTTGAAGTTGCTGGGGGTTTTGCGATGGACTTCCAGAGCTTGAATTTTAGTTTCCATTCCCCAGCTAATATATTATTTCTCTGATTACTTTAAATCCAGTTGTTTCTTTTTCCACTCTTGCTGGGTTGAAAAAACATTTGAGGTGTAAAAGGATTAAGCTGTTTTTCTGTAATTTACAATGGTGCAAGACGGTCCCAGCACATCTGGGGCTAGAACACTGCTATGGTTACGTTTGCTTGGCAGTTCAACAACTTACGCCTATCCCTATTAAGCCTGCAAGATTCAAATTGTCTGTTGCTGAAATAATCCCTTACAACCTATTGCTGTACAAATAGCTCTTGGACTCTGTGTATTACAAGACTAAATGACACAGCAGGTTTACTATTTCAAGGTAATTTGGTACAGGTTAAGTGAAACTCTAGAGCCAAATTGGTTCAAATATTAGTTCAAATACAGTTTCATATTCTTTCACCTAACAAGGCAAAGATCCATATGGGTAACAGTGGAATAACAATCAAAACCCAACAGCTTGTTCCTTTGCTTTCCAAACCTGAAATCCATTATCTAGAGATCCACCACTTACTAGCAAACATACCAGAGTATAGTCTGAGCAGATGGTTCAAAGCTAACTGTCAATCCATTTGCAGTTCAAAACAGTGAACTGCTCCAGCTGTTTTCCAGATCAAAAATATTACTGTCATTTTGCTATCGCTGCGTGCTGAGGGTTATGTAACAAAAATGCACATGTCCCTCTGCCTGGAATGCAATTAATTTCCTCCCTCCCCACTGAGAGTGGTAAGTAACAATTCAGACAGTCTGGATGCTTCAGTTTTGAGCATGGCCAGAGATGCAACCCTGGAATTATTCCACGTGGTAACCCACTATTTGTAACACGCCAGTCTTTTGGAGGTCCTACAGACAGGGTATATTCTGTAGTTTGGGAAAAAAAAATAAACACCATCTTCCTGTTTATATATAATCTCTTACTGTCTGTAGGGTACTATGAATGCTTTGCTGTAGTTCTTTAGTTTAGAATTCCAACATAAAGCACAGTCTATGGTTAAGTATTCTGAATAAGTGCACTAACTAGGCAAAGTAATTGCTTCCGATCTGAAATCAGCTACTATACTTGCTGTATACTTTGGTATGCAAAAATAAGGCATTGTACACTATTAACTTTAAAACAGTGCATAATCCCATCTTAACTTACAAAGATCCAAACATCACGCAGGCAGTTAAAATCAGACTCCATAATGTTTAACCACTTCATGCAATTTGCTTATATAAAGAAAACAACTGGAACTCCTTTGCTTAGAACAGTGCACTCAAACAAAACCAATTTCCTCAATGCAATCTTTTCTGCAATGTGAGTTTCATCTTTCTAAGTGATATATAAATATAGACTAAAAGATCTTCAGGACAGGTGCTGTCTTTCTATAAAATGTTTGCACCATACTTAACATCTCTCAGTTGTTCCTGTGACACAAATACAATGGGGTGATCAACTGTATGCTAGGGTGTCAACTGAGATGAAGCATTAACTTAGTACTTAACTACAGCAATTTCCTTTAATGTGTTATTACTTGGTTCAGCTTGTTCTGGATTTCTGGCATGGTTTCCAGGTCACTTCTGTAGGGAGCACCTGCAGTGGTTTTACTGTTCTTACCTGGTTAAATAGGCCAGAGCCAGCTCAGATCCCGACTGCTTTTTAGGCTCCACTTTTTTAGTAGAGATTCCAGCTTCCCTCATCAGCTGTTTTTCCTTCTTCTTGCGCTCTTTTTTTAATTTTCTTTCCAGTTTTCTCCTTTCCTCTGCAGTAAGTTCTTCCTCTGCAGTAAGTTCTTCCTCCTCTTTTGCTGCCTGAAATAATGGACATTTGAATAAATTGTTTATATGTCTATAGGAAAGTGAACAAAATATGCATAGGTGCAATTGAAGGGCACAGGTAATATTTAAAACCAGAAGCTTCAAGCTCCATAGTTGTACTGTTCACTATATTTCCACCACTTCTCTACCCTGCTCAATTCACACAACTGTAAATACCACACTTGCAGAAATCTATTTATTTATCTATTTATATTAGAGAAACTGCCTTCTAGAGATGATTGTACTGTTCACAGCAGTACAGTAATCTGAGCACTTTATAGCTATGTATTAAACATCCTATCTAAAATGTGTTGTGCTGTTTGTTCTCCCATACTCAAACCTTTGAGGAGAATGTGAACAGCAGAGACTGTTTCATAGTGGAGGGAGGGGAAGGATTTTTTTTTATTTTTTTTTATTTTTTTTTTTTTTAGCATACGCACATTGAAGTGGGAGAAGTAGGGTTTCCTTATGATCCTTAGTTTCTGGGGCTGTTTGTTGTGAATGTCACACTTCCCTGAGCTGAGAAAACCTGTCTGCCACACAGGGGCTTCATCACCATTATGCCAAAGGAGATGTGGCAACTACCATCTTCATCCAAGACCTCTTGGAGATACTTTAGCAATCTTGGGTAAACATATGCACTATCTTCAATAAACTTATACACATATATCCCACACAGGCTGAAGTTTCTTTAGGTTTGCAGACAGTTCATTATTCACGTCTAAAACTATATTGCTGTAAATATATGTGTAAGTATACCCCAAAAGGAAAATAAGTATTTCATGTACAGATGAAGAGCATTAAATAGATATGCTGTGTTTAGCAATGAAAATCCCGTGTGAGATTACACAGTGCAGAAATAAAATGCTGTTCCATAGCAAGATGAGATTGACTCCAGGGATTTCTAAATGTCTAGGAAAGGTTCATTCCTATCTTTCCAGGCCATAGTCTCACTGAATTGTTAAGTAGCGACTAAAAGCATAAAAAGAAACGGCAGCTGGTCTAATACTAGATAGCTGTTCATACAATGCCCTCCCCAAGACTTCCCTGAGAGATCTACTCTTTACAGAACCCTAACTACTCTGATGATCATCATACACAGGCCTTCAAAAAAATGTAGACAAAATAGATTCTGGCTAACCAAACCCCCGTGTACCTTGGGAAGCAGAAGGGATCTGGACACTAGGAAGCCACCTGTTCTGTGCAACCTCCCAGTAACAATGGAGCAATGAAAAAAGTAAGAAATTCTGCAGACAAGAATCTTACACTGTACTGTTCTTGCTTCTAGGTATTTCCAAGTCCAAGATTGAAGGAGTGGTGCTAATTCTTAGCTTATATGATAGTTACAGATCCCACATGGTCCCAAATAAAACTTTGATACCTTCATCCTGGTTTAAGGAACTGCTGCTTTCTTAGCCACCTCCATCTGTCAGGCACTGGAATAAAATGCAGGCTAAAGGTATGCACAAAGACCATTTAAATCTCACTTCCTCTTCCAAGCAGAAGAATTTCCAACAGAAATCCAGTAGCAAAAATAATAGAAGCATTAGCTCTTTTGATGAGCTCAGGGGTTTCAGCTCCTGTTTGCTGTACTACTCCCCTACTATCACTTGTAGCCAACTCAAAACTGCAAACATTGACAGACTTCTAAACTACAGGCTCAGATTAGAGTAGGTTGTCAGGCTCCCATTTTTTTTTACCTACACATATTCAGCACCTTTCTGTCAAGATCATTTAAATATCCTGCTCTTGACATTTAACAAGAAGAGATAGGGCTGTGGGCAACACCGTGGAAACAGTGTTTGCAGTAATGTGAAATGTGATAGAGATGTTGCCCAAACAGTAATGATTTGTGGATGTCTCCATTAATTAATGCACTTCCTCTGCAACAATTGTACTGGGTTTGTTAAGGAACAGATTCCTGTGAGGCCAGGCTACATTTATAAGACAACAGGGTCTCTGGGTAGGGAAAAACCACCCACTGACAGCAGTGGAAATGGCATGGATATAAGATGGCCCAGGAAATGTCTACCTTACCTGTACACAAGTGAACTTTGAAGCAGACTCCAATATAACAAGACAGAAAAATGGGAGATTGCATGCAAGTGTTTGGTTGAGTTATTTAAATCCGTAATTCTTCTGCTCAAAATACATAAAGTACACTTCCTGATGCTTCTGCCAAATGTGCATGTCCCTTGGACAAGTACTTGAGGTATAAGCTGATGGAAGTAGAGTATACAGAGACAAGTAAGGCAGTCTGGAGGAGCCACGCGTGCCTGCAGCAGCTGTACTCGCATCTCACATCCCAAGGCTGGGGAAGACAAAGGAGTCTAACTGCCACCAACATTTCCAAGATCAAGAATTACATTCACAGAGTGGACTTGGTTCAGATCCAGCAGCTTTACTACAGCATTGTACTCCCCAGGCAGAGTCCTCTGCTAAAGTATTGGGAACCCACAGAGGTCAAACTGAGGGCAAAAGAACGCTCATCCTCCTCTCCCTGCTCCCTCCTCACCTGTCAGTGGAATCCACAACTGAAACTGGAACGCACAAGGAGATCAACCACCTTATGGCAAGTGGTTAAAACCACTTTATAGTGTTACATCAATTCGTGTTATTCAAGTGCTTTGGAATGAAAATCCAGATGTGGTGCTAAATAACATTATTCTTGCCAACAATCAAGCAAAGGATGGCTAAAGAAGACAATACCTGAACACAGCCTTATTTGTCAAAGACACCTGCTGAGGACTAAACATTTGTTCAGTGTCAATTCGCATATCATCTAAGTTTACTCTGACTCATCCTTCCAACTTCGTTTTCAGAGAGAAAAAAAGGGCAAGAAAGCAGAAATTAGAATAAATAGGAGTGTGACAGTAAAGAGGATTTGCTTTCTTTAAAGTACTTTTTAGTTAGTTTTATGGAAAAGCCAACATTCATGTGCAAATACATGCAAAAAAGCAACATATGTTGCATTTTTACAGGAGACATTTTATAACTCATACTGAGAATAAAATAATATTTAGGGTGAATGTAGGTACGTAATTGTTATACAGGAAACAACGTTTTCATTTGAAAAGCCACCCTGGTACTTACTAAAATAACAATCCAGCCACACAAAGCCCAGGAAAACACTGAGGGTGGTCATTTATAAAGTGTTTGTAAAAGATTACTACAGCAGCTGTCCAACAGACTACACACTACAGTTAATCTTCTTTTAAAAATAATGTAATGAATTTGTTTACTTTTCTGTGAGCCATGAAGCTTTCAAATAAAGTGACCGTGGCACATCATTAGAGCCAGTCTGATAAAGAGGCCTCCGCTTCTTCATACTTACAGTAAATGCATATCTCTGTACCTTCCCCCCCAGCATTCCTCGCATTATCAAAAAGCTTTTTCTCCCTCTCCCCAACCGCTCCATTAAAAACAAAGTTTTTAACAAAAGTTGCTCCCTCCCTGTAGGTCCCAACATAAATACCAAGCCCTAACAACATTTGTTTCCAGCATTGCAATTGATGCACCGTGGGCCATCTGAAACAAGTGCATTGTTTTCCCTGCAGGGCTGGTGCTGTCCTGGGTGTGAAAGAGTCAGGATTTACAGCTGGAGGTACCTTCTGCTGGCCCACATCATCACCCGAGCAAAACTGGATTCATCAGGCTTCTGTTCGGGACTCCCAGCACACATTCTGTGAAAGCACTCACAACCTTACAGCTCAAACAACTTTTCTAGTTGCAACTATGCTTTTATCCATTCATGTCAGCTTGATTAATCTAGTATATGTACCACAATCTGTCCATGACTGATTTTAAATTTGAAAGCCTGAAGTTTTATGTGCTTCATAAAATACCTACATTTGGTGGTATACTCTCCACTGAAGCTAAGCATAGTTTTATTGCAATCTGGAAAAAAAAAAACCCGAACCACAACCAAAAACAACCTTCCCAAAACCTGGGACTCAAAAGAAAACAAAACTAAATGTTTCACTGGAATTCAAATCCTAGCTGTATTTATTTTAACTTGGATGACCTCTGTTATGATACTCTACTGATGCACCTCTCCTTTCTTTAAATCAACAGCCTTACTTTGTAATTTCACTTTCCCTGAACCTTAACTTGAATGTTTCTCTGAAAGATGTGTTCGAAGTCTTTGAGCCATTTGGATTAAGAGTTTTAGCACTCTGCCATTTAAATTCAAAAATCCCAATCAACAGGACTCCATTGTTTTAAGGTCATAAATATTCCACGTTGTCTCCTATATTTATAAAGTGACATCACAATTTGTAGTGCTACAATTTAGTCTTAACTACAACATAGCGAAGTCCATATTTGAATGTGTGAGACACTTGTTTATTGATGTGATAAATTTAAAACACATGCATACAGCAAAACACAACACTTGCTTATTTGCAAAGCCTGCTGAGAGCTACCACACCACCTTGGATCGTGGGCTCATTAGATCTCAATCTAAACAAGGTCAGGCTAGGTCAGTACACTTGAATGAATGACCTTCAGAGGAGAGCCAGTGTTTTCTCGTGATTAAGGAGGTGGGAGTCTTCTACTTGGAAACATTCCAGAGGGCTTGAAAAGGTGCTAAAAGGGATATTGCCACTGGTTGCCATATTTTAAGTAAAAGACAGACCCCCAGATTTTTAACACTTATGCTCATAAAAAAAACATGTCATTTTTTTGCAATGGAATAGAGATGTGAGCTCAGGCATCTTCAAGTAAATTCCACGTCCATCCACCAAGTGCTATGACTGCCAATACAGTCCCTTTCACCAATGCCAGTTCTCTACTACAGTTTCTGAATTGTAGGTAAACATAGTAATACACTGTAAATAGTCTAAGATACCTGACTCAAAATACACAGCAGCTTCAGCTGTGGCAGTTTTAGATACCAGTTAAAGTATTCCATTATTCTTTGTAATCCAGAAATACTGCATAAATTTAAAACATTTTTTAAGTGATTTTTAGAAATGAGCTTACCCATCATAAGGGGGAGCCATCTCAAACTAAAGCATTTAATAATGTAAGGCAGTCCTGCTAAGCAGTTCAGAACATAGAACAACTGTAACTGCAAGAGAAACTGGAAGAAAGATGTACCCAAAACTGGATTTCTTGAAGATATCTGACCCTTTTTTCTGCAATGAAAGTGGCAAAACCAAACATGTCTAGTTTATCAGCAACTGCATCTGCATAAAAGCCAGGGGACTACAAATTGTAATAGCTGGGCAACCAGTACAGAGATGGTATTAACAGCATAGTGATTGTGTTATGTTTTAGCAGAAAACTGCATTTTTAAATTTGTCTCCAGATTTATAGTTACCCAAAGGTCCTTGACTGCCTCATACTTGAGTAGAACTACAGACACCATCTAAAAATTTCTGTTCCTCCTTGCTCATCACTGTTGCGGAGACATTTGCATCCCTAGTTGTCTGTTGCCAGCGAAGAATAAGGTTGACAGAGTCAGAAACTGAAGAACTGCCACAATGAACAAAATACTCATCTATTACAAATCTGCCTTTGGGACTCGCCTATGTAGGTCTGAACTTTCCGCCTACTCAGGGGTTCAGCTTTGCTGCCAAACCTATAGCAGTAACCACAGACAAAGCCACAACACCAAATTTAGTATTTATTAGTACCAGCGAATCCAGCTCCTCCAAAAGCCAATAGACTTTTATCCTTTTCCACCAGCACAGCAACACAAGTCTGTACAACAGCAAAGCAAGCAACATCAGAAATTCAGAGGAATATATGACAACTTGACTAACAGTGACAAACATAAAAAGGGTGTCAAATTTTTGAACTCCAACAAAGATGGGGAAACAGATGATACAGCTTATTTCATAGCAGAAGCGTTGTATCGCCTTGTTTGTTCATTAAACTCTTATTATTGCATAACTTTTAATACAGGAAAATATCAAAAGGGGCTTTGTTCACTGACCAAGAGCTGACAAGGAGCTACCAACCTGTCACGTAATGGCTTCTGCTTACAAGTAGTCTTTTGCCTCCAAAATGCCCCATGCACGCTATCAGCACGCAAAACATTCTATCTTACATAACAGATATTAACCCAGACAACTGGCCATCTGCCAGCTTAAAAACAAAAAGCAAAATCTATAAACACAGTTCAAAACCTACAAAGAAGAAAGGCTGCAAATCCTTAGATGCAAAGTTCATAAAAGAAAGACTGACAAATGATTTACTGTCTGGGGCTTGCCAAAGAATTGTGCTACAGCTACAGCATTTGCATAAAATAGTTCACAGCCATATTGAATTTAAGTAACTATTTTCCATCATTTACCACCTTATGAAAAGAAGTATGACCAGAGAAGGCATATGAAATTTCATTACCATGCAGAAACCAAATTTTGAATGAAAAGTAACATTTATAGAAGCATCCTCCATATAGCACGTCTGTAGCACTTACAGAGGAAGATTGTTTTAAAATTACACATAGCTCAAAGAAAAAAATACACTTTTTCATAAAAGCTAGGTGGTTTTAGAATCTCAACTCCTCACAACAAAAGCACTCTGAATAACCTACATTAAGTTAATCTGCAAAGGTTTCTGTAGATGCAACCAAGGCATAAAAGCCTCAAACAAGTTCTGCAGGAAGACAGAATTAAGTAAGAACAAGCTTTTTATCTTTCTGATGCAGGAAAGGATTCTTTCAGTGGTCATGTAAATATTTTTTTTTAAAAAAAAAAAGCATCCTTGTGTACACAGCTATAGTATCTCACAAGCGCAGGTGATTAGGTAGCACCTTAAATTTGCAGCTGTAATTTAGAATAGATGCACCTTTATTAGCTTGAAACCCAACTTAATTTACAACTATGTGATCTTTACATGTTTCATAGATTAACAGTCAATTCTGAGGAGCATACAACATGTTATCATTAGAACTGCTGAATACAAAGAAATTGAACAATTTACTAAATTAAGTGAAAGCATTTATAGGCACACAGAACAATATGATTTAGAGAACCTAGCTTGTTGAATTCCACTTTATAAATCGTTTGCTCCTAAAAAATACAGATATTTTTTCATCTGCTATTTTCCATCATTTACCACCTTATGAAAAGAAGTATGACCAGAGAAGGCATATGAAATTTCATTACCATGCAGAAACCAAATTTTGAATGAAAAGTAACATTTATAGAAGCATCCTCCATATAGCACCATATAGATGGAAAAGTAGCAGATTAAGTTCTAAGGCATAAATTAGTTTCATATTTTATTTCTTATTTTCCTCCACCAGTATCAGTCCTGACTACAACAGAAGTATTTAAGACTTTATTTTAAGAACACTTTGACTGCAGGCTTGGGGAATGCAGTTTTGCTTCATTTGCAACTACAGCACTGCCAGGAATTTTTACATATTTGCTGAAGGATTTTGCTTACTCTCTTAGCCTTAATTAAACCATGTTAACCAATCAGGAGAAGTTGGAATTTAAAAAAAAAAAAAGGAAACCCCTCGGAAATCATTTGTATCCACATCCCTGTGGCTTACACACAGCCCTTTTAACCCCTCCCCAGAAACACACAGAGGAATTTTAATAGGAGTATGAGACTGTCACAGCACTCGTTTTCATCGCCACCAAAGTCGTCCCCTTTAGGGGTGCTGACAATTTTTCCAAAGCTTAAAAAGGCATTGCGTTGTGAGAGGAGGTAGTAGCAGAGCACAGGCTGTTTTGAAATCCTTGCTGGAGAATTAAAAAAAAAGATATTAAAAAAAAAATTAATAAATAAAACAACCCCAAACCACGAGCTCGATCTCCTCCAATGAAAGAGGTACCACAGGGTGTAGGCAGGTTGCCAGGCAAGCTCGGCAGCGTGACCGCACTGCATTGAGTTTCTTTAATGAAAGCCAGGAAAGAACACATTACACAGTGTTT
>JAVJGJ010000047.1:31451772-31491745 GCA_035590215.1 Microhierax caerulescens | reverse complement strand
GCAGCTAGCCTCCAGTGATTGAAATCAATAAAAACAGTCGGCAAGGGGCCCAGTGGGGGAAGAGAGAAATCTCCACTACAGCATTCAGTTTGCTTTCCACTTTCTCCCTCCCCCCCTAAAGTTAAAAACTCTGAAGATCACCATGACGAGCTACTTCGCTCCCAGCGCTGGGAAGAGGCTGGTGGGGGTTTAAAGGAAGCGAGCACGTTCCTTCGCCTCCCTGCCTTCACTCTCCCCCCCGTGCGAAGGAAATGAAAGGCTTGTTTGGAATTTGAATCCCGCCTGGAAAAACTTCATCGGACAAGTGCATCGTTCTGCATTTCAGGAAAGGGATGGATTTTACAGTCGGAGCATGCTAAAAGGTGAGAGGGGAAAGAAAAGCGGCAACCTGATTCAGCCAGAGCCCACATACAGGCTAGGATGTCCACCACGGCAGAGGGAACCTCTGAAGCTGCGGCAGGACTGCAAGCAAGCGCCTGAGATTGGCACAATCCACATCCTAAAGCAGCTGAAACAGGGAACACGTGACCGACACACCGACCCAGGTAAGCAGAACCCGCTTTTAACGATTCTCTGTACTGCGTCCAAAATCAGAGCGAGACCTTTCTGCTTCAGCCTCTACAGATTGCCCCATGTCCTCCCTCGTTAACCTCAGGCAAGTTAACACATAAGCTTGACCCGTCTGAAAATTGTGTCGGGCCACTAATCCTCACTGAACTATAAAACATGCACAAAAGCCCTTTGTTTACTGTTTTTGCGTTGAATTTGCTAGTTGACAAGGTAGGACGGGGCCATTCAGTGCAGCCCCTCCAGGAGCTCACGCTCCCAGTCCAGGAGGGCCCACTCTGGGCGAGGAAGCACGACCGACACCGCATGCTGGAGCTGACTGTGATCTGAGAGAGTGCCAGTAATGAATTTCTAATATGGTCCATATTTATCTATTTTATTTATGTATTTTAATCACCATAGCAGCCACATACAGCACATACTTGCACCAAGTTCCATGTGCAGATCTGTAGCACAAATTATAGCAACTTGCATGCACGGGGGGCTAGCCTGTTTTGTCAAAATGAACTTTGCAATTACTTGTTGATACAGCCGAGGGGGATTCCTGGACATTGTTTAGGAATGACCAGCATAGCTTTACCCAGCATGTGGATATTCTGCCATTATCTTAATGCATTAAGCTTTTACACAGATATTCCTACAAAAATGGGAAAGACACAGATCACGGCTGCAGATCACAATATGCTTCTCAAGTTTTTGGCCAACTTCAGATGATTTATCAGGACTTCAGTGAGACATGAAGGGTGAAATCAAAGCCTGCCTTCTGCAAGGCAAGCAAAAATGATGATAGCTGTATTTCTTTTCCAGCAGTGGCAGGAATTCATTGGAACAGATAATAAATAGGTGCCTGTGGAGCAAGGGCAACCATGCTTGCCCCTCCATGCTGGTCATCATTACACGTTGACAGCAACACACACACGCTCACTGCCAGAGAGGGCTGGGAAGGGACTGGATGCCTCCACTTCCACTCACTGTTTCAGCACCTCATTATCCCAAGCCTGTGGGGTACACAGTCTGGATGACTCTGATGGTAGATAGAAGAGACTTGACTTCCCAGCATCTCCTCTATTTCTGCACCAGCAGACAGAACGCAAGAATTTAGTATGACAAGTGCATAAGTATTTTTGCAGGTGCAATGTTGCACTTTCTTTGGAAAACACAGCCTTTTAAGGGTGACATCGTTGTTTTCACATCACATGGAAATGACCCACACACTTGAAGAGTGACCTGGAGAAGACCTCCATGACCAAAAGTAAGGGACTGTTATTTTTTGCACATAATTTTAAGCATTTTTAAAACATGAACTGTTCTGATCAAGCTATGAAAATAGCTGAGGCAGTATTTAAATAGTAAGACATTTTTATGCTGATTTTATCAGTCCAGTTTTGAACTCTACACACAAAAAAGTCACAAAATTATAGCTGAAGATGTAATTAAAGAACAGTAATTTACAATGAAAAAGTAAAGTTGTGATTTATAACAGAATACAGTCCCATATGAGAGTTCGGGCATATCCACAGACCTGCAATTTACCTTTTCAGTATCTGCTCTATGTTTTGCCTCCCCCTGCACAGATCCTTTGCAGAAATGACAGCATCTTCATAGTTCAAGAATCACAGCAATCACTCCCACACCAACTGACAAGTCTGTTTTGCACTGCTCTTGGCGCTAAATTTATCCTTATGCAGAGGAACTCATTCAAGTCTTTACTTAAAATTTCAAACAAGGAAAGCTTAGTGAAACTCAGATAATGCATATCACTTGTACCGACATTCTCAAGCTCAAATGATATTCCTCCCCATTATTCCCTCAGCAGAAAATACAAGTATTATCGTTAAAGCAGAGTGCAGGATATTTTTTTTCACAGTCATACATTTTTCAGAGGCTAAGTGGTATGAGTTTCCACAGCATTTACTGTTAATGGAATGTGTTCTTTTTCAAACATGCAAAAGAGGAAAAAAAAAAAAGTATTTTCTCATTCAGAAGTTTTGATCAAATGCAGCTATTCTAGCAATCATACCACATGGCAAGACTTGTCAAAGTTTTTCAGTCATGGCAATGTTATTAAAGCAGATTCCCTGGACTTCAGACTCTTCCTTTGGAGTATGGAGATCCAGAAGAGTCCCATGTCACTCTGCTGGGTTGGATACAACAAAATAGAACAAACAGGAGCCTGTTTCTCGCATTTCTACTAGTTTTGATATCATCATATCATATCATCAGGAGTACCTCGTCCTCAGCAACAAATCACATTTTTACCATAGTCAAGAGTTACTGACTGTTCATACCAATTGTCCCTACAGCAACATATGTTGGTAAAAGGGCTTTCTGAAAACTGCATATAAGGCTTTGTAAGAGTCAGCAAAGTAGAGGACATGGTTTTAAAGGTGGAAGGACATTTTGTTTCAATCTCACCTATCTAAATCTTTATGAAGGGAAAGATCTGGGATTCTACAAAACAAGCTGAATGGCTATTCCAAAAATGCTGAAATTCAACAATAAAAGTGTAGCATCAGGGTCTGCTAAACACCTGGATAGCCCATCTTGGGTGAAACATAATACTTGCGCCTGCACTGGTGGAAAAAGAGTGCTGCCCTCTGTTTCAAATGAACATGATCTGACACTTCTGGAATACTGTAGAGCTTCACGGTTTCTCCTTTCTGATTTACACCAGTGGTTCATGTTCACAGTACTGGATTCATTCAGCTGAGTATATTTACTTTGCTCAGTCTCAAATTGACAGCGTCTCTGTAACGTACCCATTCTGGCCCCAAAATGGAACATAATTAAACATACAGCTAGAGAAGATACATTTTTTCCCCATCTATGGGAAAGACTAATGAAGCAGAAGCCTAATTATTAAATGAAAAATAAATGGTTATCAATCTCTCTAGGAAAGGTGGTTTTCCTTACAATTCAAACAGGAATTCTTATGATTGACTTAGGAAGACGTATTTTGTTTAAAAACAAAAAAAGTCATCAAAACCATTAAAAACTTCCTACCTATTTACCAAAAAATTGTCATTAGTTTCAGCTTCAGAGTTCAACAGGATGTATAGCTAGATGAAATTAATGTCCTGGTATAAAGACACTTTCAAATCCTCTATATTCTCCCAGACCTCAACAAAACTTCTATTCATTAATTTCTTATAAATAAAACTAGCATCACTTCTAGTTTGTTATACCAAGATCTTCTAGAAAACCTAGCTAAATACTCCAGAATATATTTCATACATATATTTATATACACTCAACTGCGCACACACATGTAGGCGGGCACATGCAATTTTCAATTTGTGATGAACAAGAACTAAAAGGAGACCCTCAAGAAAAAGTATGCAAGATTAATTTCTTTAACACAATGTGTTCATTTCATGGCTTAGCAACCCTCAGCCCTAAAACAGACACATATGGCAACACCCAGAACACAAGCAGCCCCTCAACTGCTCTAAACATTCATACCATGACAACTGAGCCTAAGGGTACCAACAACTTCAACTCATGCCTTACTACTTGATTTGCTTTACAATAGGATAAATGCTTTGGGAGACAAGGAACTAGACCTAAGTTTGGTTATGAAAAGAAACATACCTTAACACAAAATAAGGAATTAATGTGATGGACATTACAGATTTCTACATTTGACTTCATGCCCAGTGATAACCAGAGATGGGTGATTTAGACTGTGACAATTAAGTTCTGTGAAATTATTATTCTTGTAAAGATATATAATTTCCATGAATAGACCTTTGAACACCTGTATGCAGAACCTGAACCTGTTTAAAGAAACAAGTACTATAAAGCTCCACTTGTATCTCAAGTACAGTTCCCTTTGCACTGAACATCATGGTTTAATTAAGAAGTTTTGTCTCAAGAAGAAAGGTAAAGGAATGATGTTTCTAAGACCTGGCATGAATTACATGAACTAGCTTTCCTTCAAGTCTGTTTGCTGCTCTTCCAACTACAGTGATGAAGTGCAAGTAGTACTGTCTCATTAAACATAACTAGTAGCAAGAAAGAATCTAAATATATTGTCAGTTTGAAATGGTGTCCTGAAAGTTCCTTAAGAAAATGCATCCGTATTTGCAGCATTCTGAAAAGTCTCTGAAATTGAAGTGCAATCCATTCCCAGATCCTATTTATTTAGCAACGCTTTACATGTTTCCTGATCTTGTGAGCTCCCTGATAACCCTATATCTACAATACTAACTCTTTAAGCTCTCCAAATCTATCACACAGTCCCAGAATACTGAAATGACATCTGGTTTTTATAGCATCAGGTGTGCCCTCATTATGATTTTGTGAGGCAGAGCAGAAAACTGAAAAACAATTATGATTTAAGATCCTAAATTAAAACCTGTTGACTGTTTAGTAAAAAGATGCCATAAAACCTGTTTGTATTTCAACAGACCACACTGAAGGATACCATTGTAAAAGCAGCACAAAACAAGGTGCTGGTGGTGTTTGCTTATTTTAGAATAAAGGCGACTAGCAAATTACCTTAAAATAAAATTGTATTAATCTATAGTTCAATAATAAGTAGCTTACACATATTTATAAAATAAATACTATCATTTACCTGGATTGAATTTACAACTCATGTTAGTTTCAAAGTCAAACTTTACATGCAGAAGTTAATTTTTACACCTTTGATAAAGCAAATATAAACACAACAGAAAATGGCAGTTGCCCACGTAATTTTAAAGTCAAGTATTAAATATAGTGGATAATTACAGACAGAACAACATGCAAAATACAATAAAGCATGGACCAACCCACTAACAGGAAGATTAAGTTTACCACATACCTGTTCTGTTATCATGCAATTTTGCAATGATCAAAAGAAAAGAAAATTTTAAAGGTAGGAACAAGCAGCTGCTTCATTGCACACAGGGCAGCACAGCAAAAAACACTGATGATGGCCATTAGAAAGTGTAGACCATCAAAGGTAAATGTTTAAATTGTCAGTGAGAGAAGAGTCAACATTTCCATAGCGCACACAGGATAATGGCCTGAGTGGGAATAGATTGCAAAGCTTTGAAAGTGAAGTAGTTTATGCTCAGCAGAAGAAAAGGAGAGCAAAGGAAGAGAGAGATTAATAGCAAATGGAAGGTCCATCTCAAGGGAAATTCTGATCTTCAAGAAATTTTTAAAAAACTTAACTAGTCTGGAAAAAAGCCAAGATGTCTGAATTATTTTTTGAATGGCAACAGAAAAGCTTCCTGTTTCTTTTTACTTGCAAACAATACCCATACTTTGAAACAGAAAAATAAAACTAAAATGAAAACTAAAATAAAGGTTCTATCATAACATGAGACATTCCAGTATTATCAATGTGCAATGAGAAAGCAGGTATCATACTTCTCTGTTGAAGTTTAAATTAAAAGTCAAGATGTTTCCTAAAATGCTCAAAATTGCAAACTCCAAAAGAAAAAAAAAAAATCAGTTTGACAAATAAATGTTCTCTTTTTCCTTTTTTTTTTTTTTTTTAAAACAAAAACAAAAACAAAAAACTTTATTTAGAGATTAGTACTTTTCCTTGGAATACTCAAAGCTAAACTCATAATGGAAGGTCGCAAGGTAGAAATGGAGAAACTGCCAGTGATGCAGGCAGCACGGTTATTGACACGTGGCATCAAAACACTGGAAAAGTTAGAGAAGCTGGGAAAATCAACACCTGTTTCTCTTTCAAGATAGCAAAGACAAAACACTGCACTTCCTGCACAGGATTCTTCTGGATTCTCTGAATGGACTCTTCATTTATTTAATGCTTTCACAAGATCTGTCAATGATCCTTAAAAACTTCTATTAATTGACTCCAAGGATTCCAAAGCTGTTTTGAAGCACTGACTTCCCTACCACTGTACATGACTAGCCAGGCATCCAGTAACAATACGAAGTGTAAATTCATGACAAAGTCCAACTTTCAGGTTATAAACAGGAGCATGATTCATACTTTTCCTGGCTTTGAAAATGTTTACTTTTTTTTTTTTTGGTACTTCTGCAGTCAGATCTTACTATGATTAGACTTGGGATACAACTGGAAATGTAAGATAATGATCTGATTCATCAAACACTCTTGACAACTTTCGTGACAGGAAGCATGGGTCATGTTGGCAGTTTTAAGCCAAACTCTGCAACTTGCCTGAAGTAACATAAATTTAAACTAACTGTGGAACTTCCTAGCTTAAAAAATTCCTAACTTTCAGGCACGTGATCAGCACAATATATCACAGAACTACATTTTCTTCTATCATACAGTATGTATGCGTTTTTACATATATAAAACCAAATAGGTTTATAGCGCCTAGAGTGTCCAACAGGATAAATATACCCAAACTATTTTGTTTTCTGTACATTTTTGCATGTCAGCTCTTTTGCACATTTACGTACGTATCCACCCTACATAGCTGCAATTAGCATAGCCCGATGTAATGAACAGAGCTGACAGCTATTGCTTTCTGCATCCTGCCCAGAACCTTTTGCACTCCCTGTGCCTTGCAGGGAGCCCTCATCTCAGGAAATAGGGCGACAAAGCCTAAAGCCTCATTAGGCTTGGCAAAACATACATAACAGAGAGAGTTCTTCAACAAGGTGGAAATGTCACTTAGAGATTGCAAAAAAACCCCAACAAACAAAACAAAGAAGAAAAAAACCCAACCCAAACCAAAACAAACAAAAAACCCCAAACAAACAAAAAAACCCAAACAAACAAAAAAAACCAACCCAAAACAAACAAACCACTTAAAGAGCTAGCCATGATGCTGTTCAATCCCCAAAGGCGATACACCTCCTCTCTTGCTCTAGACTTGTCACACCAAAATTTATATATTTTGAAGTACCTGATTATCTGAAATCTGCCATACCTTATGAACAATAGGAATAGAAAATGTGAACTAAATACATGAACCATCCAGCCAATATTCCAGACTTTTCTGCACACAGAACCAGCAGGAAGGCCTTGAGATGACCATCGTGCAGAATGACGACAGACCTGGGCCCTACAGTTTCCCCACAATGTAACGCTGAGCTTAGCCACCAGAGGAATTCTGCAGGAAAGAAACATAGCAAGCAAAACTCCACGTAGTAAGCAATACAATAAAAAATACATTTGCTTAACATTTTTCAACCCCTAGCCAATAGTTAATTTAGGGAATCTGAGAGTTCAGAAAAGTACCGTACTGTGTTTTAACTACTGTAATTAACATAGCTAACCATTCTAGTCTGTGCTTTCTAATGGTTAGGTGTATGACTCAATTCCAGTTGCAGGCCTTCTAAGTTCTGTGTGTTTTTAAGCATCAGCAAAGCCTTCTAGTACTACACTGCTACGCTAGGCTTGGCCAAGGGCGAGATATTGTGGTTAGATCGCATACATTTGTTTATTTAATGACTAATCTGAGATGCAATTTCATAATTACTTTGAAGATTTCTACCGCCACGGGACTTATTCTAATGACCAGCCCAAAGAAGAACGGTGATATACACTGGAGAATTTAAGCAGCATACAAAATGGAGAGAAAAGTATAAACTCTACATACATGAGGCCCTCACTGGAAAAATATATAGAATGTTCTTAAGTTGACAGTTTTATAACTCCAAATGGTTTTGCAAATGAAATCCAAACAAAAGAGCAGAGATGTACGTTAAATCACTCAGCAATTGCTGCTTAGAAAAAACAGCAATCACCAACTCCAGCAAACAAAAAGAGTTGCTTTAAGTAAGCTTAATGAATGGAAAAAATGTCAGATTATTTGTTGTTGTTCTTTCAGCTTTATTTTTCTATATTTTTGAATCTATACACATAATGACACAGTTCACCCTGACAAATACCGTATAACCAGCTATCAATCACATCAACTTTTTATATGTTGAGAGAAGTCAGATACCAAGTGATAAAACGAGTTCAGGCAGAGGGCATATGTTAAGCAGCTGTGAGTCCGTTTAAGCTGTCTATACGGCTAAAAGCTTAATGCCATTACACAGAGCTCTGATTTCTTCCTTTCCCACTTTACACTAGAATATCCACATTATATATAATAGCAATTATTAACTTACTGGAAGAAATATAATCACACAATGATTGCAGGAGTACAAACAATATGCTTATAAAATAAATGCATATTTTGCATACAGTAAAAGATTACACAACCAAATACTTCTCTGTAGGCTCTAAAGAAAGCTTTACTTAAAAATAAAAAAATATCAGGTAATAGTTTCAGGAACAATTTAAACCCACGTAAGATAGTACTGCTGCCAAAAGACACACTCTCCATTTTCTCCCAGCTCTTCCCTGTGTTGGCACAAGTGTTTGTACAGATCTGTAAACTCATCTGGGTTAAAATAACCTCTCTATCCCTCCCCAAAGGTTACTTTAAAGTCAAATCAGTTCCTTAATTCAATTCACTGTGAATATTTCTGCCAGCAAAAAGAGGAGGTGATAGCAAGGTGGAAGCAAGTAGCTGTGCAGCTTGTGGGATCCCATTTTTTGCAGCCTCTGGCTGAAGACACCATTCCTTAAAATAAATCTAAGTGTAAAATACATAATGTTGCTGTGTGTACCTACCTTTTATGTTATAGGGATGACGAGCCTCAGCTTGCCAACTCTCAAATTATTATGGATCTTTTGGTATTTGCTGCTTTGTAGGTGTGCCTTGCATTGCATGGTTTTGGGCTTTCAGTTCTTCCCCTCTGATTTCAAAATGACAGTAGAAGCCTGGTAAAGGCAGAAAACAATTTTTGCTTCCGAGGACCTAAACTCAGGCTGTTCCCATAAAGCATGAAGGTACGTCAGTCACCAAGAGTCTGGTTCTATTATGAAGACTAGTGACAACATTTCCAATGACCTCAGTCAGAGGCTGCAAAAAACTAGACAAAGGAGGCAGCAGGGAGTGGGAAATATTTTAGTAAAAAGGAACAAGAAACTGAAGGGAGTCAGACGAATAAACAGAAGAAGAAGTGAAAGTACAAAGAGCAGGAATATCTGCTAAGTGCACAGGAGGACACTGCGGGGCAGGAAGAAGGACCCCATGGAATAGATGGGGTAATACAAGGACCTAAAAAAAAGCTGACAGATGTGCTAAACCATGTGAAATACCACAAAGGCAGAGTGCAGTAGAAGTAAGGGAAACAAAGGCAAAAGTAAGCACGTGAGAAAAGTGGAGGACATACAACCCTTGAGCACGTAAGTAACATGAACAGAACAGCTGCTGTTCTACATTTAGAGAGATGGTCAAAAGTGAAATGGCATCGCCCCAGACAAAGCACAGGACAGAGCAGGTAAACAGAAACACCTGAAGTGGAGAACAGGCAGCTTTCCCTGCTTATTGCTCAGATATGGATGCTTAATGTTGAGTGCAGAACCTGAAAACATCACCCAGAAGGCAGCTACTAACTTCCTCAAAGTTAGGCAAACAATGAGGTAATATTTTTAAACGTATGATATCCAATTTGTAAGTTAACCCAAGACTACCAATAATGTGTGTTTCTATTTTTATTATTCATAATGTGTCAGGCAAGAATCAGTCTATCGGGAATCCAAAAGAGCTATTTTCCTTCTACACAGAGGGTAAGCATTTGCAATAGGACCGTAATGACATGGACCAAATACCCTCACCAGGGATTTGATAATTTTGATAAAGATATTTTTCTTGCTGACATAAGCAAGTAAATTAAAAAAAAAACCAAAAAAAACCCCAAAAACAACAACAACAACAAAAAAAACCAACCCATCAACAGATAACCGGTATAGCAAATTATAAATGTTTACAGTGTACGGAACACACATTTTCATAATATTTATAGTATAAAAGAGAACTCACCCTCTGTTCTTCTTAAGTGAGATATATGTTCAGTTATTTTCTCCCTTTAGATGATGTTCTCTGGCTGCTAGAGCCATTACTCCTTGAATTGCAGTGTTTAACTGTTCAGCATATACACTAACTTCCTGCCCATCAAATACTGAAACACAGGCAGGAAATGGCCAGCCAGGGAAACAGATAGACTCCAATTGGAGTTGTCAGGCTTTCCAGCCTTCTGAAGTTAGAACTGCAGCGAGAAGATGCTGGTTAGCTTCCGGCATTTTAGAATGAGCGAGAAAATCCCCTTCACGTACTGCCTACCCATCAGTGGTCAACAAACACATCAGAAGCAATTTTTTGCCTTTGTTGCAAAAATTCACAGGTTTTCTTGCTAATTCTGGGATGGGTAATGGTAGCAGTCAATTATTAAACCGCTCCAATAGTTTCACAGATGATTACTGAGTTCAAAATAAAATTTTGCTTTTATTATTTAGCTAACAAACAAATGCCACTATCTAATAATAACCCACACCCGTAACTTTATTAAGATATCTAATCTAATAAATGAAGTAAATTATCTTCATATATAGTACAAATACAAATGTATAACAAGATGTGGCCAAGGCAGTTAAAGACAGAGGAGAACAATATATGTTGTCATTCTCTGTCCTTCCCTTTGCATTTCTTCTTGGAGTTGCATCACGTCTGAAGACATCATTCAGATCTGCAATTACTGAAAGCAAGCAGCAGTACCCTGTTAAAAGTTAAACTCTAGCAACCTTTTAAAAAGGCTCATAATTATGCAAACAGAACACACAATAATCACTGATGTGTGTAACCTCACAGTGGATACACACTATGATAATGCTACACTACCAGCAGAACAGAGCAGAGCAATCATAAGGATCAGGTCAGAATTTGAAATCTTACTGCGAAAATTTCAATATGGTCCACTTCAAACTCTTAGTCATAGAAGCATGCATAGGAAGCATGCAAAAATGTATTTTTACATGTCTATGTGTCCCTGAGTACACTTGTGTTATTAGCTACTTAATAGAAAATCTAACAGTGTGGAAAAGTTCACAGCTGCTGCTTCAAGAATAGGAAGGGGAATGGTCTCTAATACTAATGACTTAAATATTACCAGGATCTTAAGGCACAGCTATTGAGATAGAAGGTAATCAACATCTAAATCAAACACCCCTCTTAAAAATAAAATAAAATAAAATAACATTTCCACCTAGGAGCTATTTTTATTTAGTGTCAGGACAGAAGACTTCTGCCTTCTGAACCCACCCACCTAGAAATGTGTTTATCTCAAAATCAAATTGATGTTCAACTACCAAGTTATCTTTTTGCCTAAAATAGCTAATGTAAAAGTAACTCAGTGAATCAGCATACCTACAGCAGGACTAATAGCTTCTAAATAAATTGGACACACTGGTGTGCCTTTCTCAAAAGCAAAAGGGTAAAAGAAAATGAGTAAGAACTTCCATAGTTTAGTTGTTCTATGCAGAACTAAAAAAAACCAAACAAACCCAAACATCATCACAAAAAAAAAATCAGTAAATAATCTGGCTTATTAATTTTACTCAACTTTGCTGTAAAATTGCTTCATCTCACAACTTTGTTTTCTTATTTAAAAGTTACATATAGGCACATGAAACTGACTTCGCCCAATACTGGCAGACTAACAAAAGACTAATTTTAACTATTCTTTATATTTTCAACTCATTCAGAAAAAAAAAACAAAACCAACCAAACACATTACCAGCATTATACAGCACTACAATTTGGCTGGTCTTACCCTAGTGAAACTACTAGAATTTAAACATGCAGCTGCGCTATTTTTCATGAATGCACACAACAGTAAGAATTATCCAAGTTGCAAAAACATTTGCCTGACTAATTTTCATCAGAGAAGTCTTTTATTTTGACCAAAGTACTTAGGGTCATTGGTACAGAAGTAATGACACAGAAAAGTGTTCAGGTACAAAATGTCTAATTCTTCAAACATTAGGTTAATTTGTTTTCTAAACCTAAACCAATATTTGATCAGTTGGACAAATATTTGAAATACACCTGGCTAGTTACCTATTTAGAAAGAGAACAAATATATTTAAAGGGACTTTTTCCCCTTCGGTCACCACAGAACAAAAGTTAGATTGAGCTCACAAGATTTTAAGACATTTTTTATCTGGTCTCAGATTAGACCCCTCCTAACAGATTATTGCTGTAAGGACACTAGCGGTAAATAGGAAATGCTT
The DNA here is from genome assembly GCA_035590215.1 of Microhierax caerulescens. NCBI lineage: Eukaryota > Metazoa > Chordata > Aves > Falconiformes > Falconidae > Microhierax > Microhierax caerulescens. The sequence goes on along the minus strand of JAVJGJ010000047.1, from coordinate 31,479,114 downwards.
TAGGAACAGGAGTGCTTTAATAGGAAAGAACAGGTCCTCTATAAGAACTGATAAGGCAAAAACACTCTTTATCTACTACTTAAATAAGCAGAGCTAGTTTAGGTACTAGTTTTATCCTTAATGTAAGTACTAGGTTTTACCCTTAGGTATTAAGTATGAGCTGTCTTTCGTGATGATTTCTGCTGTAAAACGTAACAGCTGGAAGAATCATGATGTCTTTCAGTCATGTCCACCAGTAAAGTCTGTCCTTTTGTTTAAAAGACATGTTCAGCCTCTGTTCTCCTTGTAATTCCCTCCAAGCACATCTATGATATTCTTAAACACGTTTCAGGTTGTCTCCACCTGTGCAGATGATCTCTTTCCCCTCATGTCAGGGCAAAGTTCAGTATCCAAAGAACAAAAAATTAAATTTGGTCTCAGCCCAAGCCTCGAGATAGAATTTTACATTGCAACAAGATTTCATTAGAAACAGTCTTGATGATATGAATCATATGAAGGTGACACATGGTGTGGGGGCACTTAAGCAAGCAAGGGCCATGCAGAAGTCAGGATCCTGTCCCCACTCCTAGTCCACCAGTGCTGGCTGCAGGCGAGGTGGCTTTCTCCAGCTAGGCGTGGAAAGCCTCCCAGAGCAGAGAGATTCCACACCCTCCTCAGGCAGTGCACTCTGGTGCTTAATTACAGTGAAAAATGTTTCCCTCATATTCAGCTATAATGCCCTGTTTAACTTCATGACCCTTTCTGCCCTTTTCCCACTGTGCGCCTCAGCAAGGAGCTTGGCTCCAGCTTCTTAGTGACCTCCTCCTAGGGAGGGGATTTGGCCCAAGTAGAAAAGGAATTATACATCAGTATTATGCTACTATTCTACTAGAATTTTTTTAGCCATAGTATTTAAATAAATATCCTTTTGAATAATGCAGTACTTGAGTAAATATTTTAAGCACAGATCAAGAATGTTTCCACAAAAAAACAAAGAATATGTATGCAGGTAGATGCTATTGCTTGCCAAATTTTGAACCAGAGGACACCTATCCTGACTGCAGTGTAATACATCACTATACCATTTAGGTGAAAAGAATAAGCATTTGACATTAGAAACATTTATATTAAAATTTACACAACATTTCTGATAGGCTGCAAAAGACAAGACTAAAGAAGTGAAAAGCACAACCATCTCAAGGTTTATCTTTGGTTTAAAACTGGAAGTATGAGAAAAAGAGTTGAAAAGAGTTGTTACTTGCAAATGAATAATTAACCTGGAATGCCTGCTAAATTGCGCAGCCTATAAATTTACTAGAAATAAAAGCAGAAAAATAATTTTCTGATACAGTTCCTCTTACAAGCAATTATCAAGGTTTTTTTAAGCATTTTGATCTACTCAAAGAGTAGATCTACTGCCAAACTATTTGTATATCTTTCCTTTTAAATAAAAAAGTGCTTTAAATCCCACATTGAGAGGTGTCAGAAACATAACCCATATAAAAGAGCACACAGACCTCTAAAAGCTTCTGAAATCCTTCACCCGTAATAGAAGACTTAAAACTTTCATTACTTGCTTTTTAGCTTTTTAGAATACAGATTTTATTTGAATTTCAACCAAATTAGGCTTAATGTTCCTGGTACTGTAACAAATTTAAATATTAATAATTTTCATAATTCTGTCCAAAAACTTTTAAATTCTCTGTCTTCCTTACAAAATTACATGGTTACAATAGGACACCAACTGTAGATTCTCTGAAATTCTTCAGAAGTTTCACTGAAGGAATGCTGTTTGTGAATTTTGCTTTAGCATATGTTCAGTGTATATAGTTATTTAAGTGCTGTACGATAAACAATACAGCAACATAAGCTTTCAACACATTTAGAAGTAAAATCATAAAAACTGTCTTGTTTTGGCCAAAGTGCAAAAATTTACACGCAACAAATGCTGCAAATAGGAAGCCGCAAAATCCACTACAAAGATAGAAAAATTTGTAGCATTTTTGTGGCTCTTTCCCCAGACCGATAATCAGAATTAAAAAAACCTAGACCACAAAATACCTAACTTGCTTGGTTAGCAGGGCCTTTTGTTGCTGTCCCTCCATCTCACATGCTCATCTGCACGACAGCCAACAGCACGAGGAATAAGTCACAGCAGCACTTCTGCACCTTCATTAACACAGAATCCAGAATACAAAGGGCTCCATAATAAGTGGAAAGTGGATTTATGGTATCGGTACAGGCAATACATTTTAAGAGCTGTAGTGGCTCCACACTAATTAATAACTTCTTGGGATAATTGTTTACAGAGTATTTGGCTTGTGGTGACTCACACAGTGATCTTGCAGAAATGAGTAATTAGAAACTATTATAATAAGAATAAGATGGCTTTGCCAGAACAAGCGTTGGACATAGCATCATCCTTCAGGAAGAAATGGTGGGTGAAGGTGTAAGCTGCATTCCCACCAGTTCTTCCGTAAACTCTTAGGTGGAGACACCTCTGAGAAAACTGCAAATATTCTTCCAACGCTCATGGGGACACTGTGCTCTGCATACAGGTGCCCGGTTTGTTCTGCAGCTGGTTGGTTGTTTCATGTCCATGTCCAGCAGGGCAGGGACCACCAAGGGTGGGAAGACCTCCAGCGTTAGTGCCAGGAACGCTGCTCCTGGTACATGGTGTAGCACAGGGCTTTGGGTGTCTTTCACTAAGAGCAGTACTGTTCACTGTTGGTAGCACTGAGTATCATCGTAGTGGCTGGTTTGATGCATGATGCCTGGGTCATTTGAGAAGCTTTTAGTATGAGATGTCAGCTGGATCACTGGCTTAGGCTTTCCAGTTTTGTCTACTGAAGGACGAGATTTCTCTCCAGTCACTCAAGACCAGTGCTCCCTTCTTCTCAGCTTTTGAGTGAAGTGAATTGAGGATGGGGAAGGAATAAAAATATATGGAAAACATGTAATGATAATTCAGTTTTGAATGCTCATACAGCTCACATGGTTGACATAAAATCACTCACAGTTGTAATTAAAAACTGTAACTCAACAGATAAGTGTTTGCAGGCAAAACCACAATTGGATCCTCCCTTGCAGTTTGTAAAACTGTCTAGTAAGGTCTGAAATTCTATATTTGCTCTTACTATATCTGAAGACATCTCAGTTCAAATGGTTTCCTGATTAAAGATAACATGGGACCAGAAAGAAATGAGTCTATCCAGAGCTGTAGAATCATTGCACGTTCAGCACTGAATCACTGCAGAACATTTAACAGGAATGGTACTGAAACACTATGTATAATGCAGATACCAAAACTAAACTTGCTGTGCTATGCCTAAAAACTGTAACAAAAGAACTCATACGCTCTACAAAGAGGATCTGTCAAGGGCACTTTTACCCTGGAAGCCAGTTTATCAAATACTGTTCCAGTCTGGAAGTTCAGAAAGGAAAGGACACGTTAGCGTTTTTGTACCTTTAAGAAAGAAGGGGAAAACAAAAATCTTTAAATACAATTCTCTCAGCACCAGATCCTTTATACCAAGTCACCATAAACACTTATATTCCCAGATACTGAAGCAACGGTGGGTTAATACAGCAGGGAGAAATGCACCAAGTCAGTTTATCTGTAATGTTCTTACAATGTGGGTGACAATGTAATAATTTGAATTTTTTCATTTTCAAAATTATCTCTGAAATAGTTTCTTCCTTCTGCTCTGATTTACAGTATAAAATCCCCAAAATTATAAAAATACATTTCCATTTTAGTCTTTTTGGCTTTGCTGTATTTTTTTATAACTTTATCAGGCCTTAAATCCTAGAAATGCCCTTGCTCTGTCTGAAAGAGGAAAACTGAAATGCTGCTATAGACAGCTGCAAAAAGAACATTTAGTATTAAATTCTTTCAGCTGCAAAATCAAATGCACCCAATGGAACACAAAACAGAATCGACATCAGGCATACATTTCAAACACATTACACAAGCAATCAAAGAAAAATGGGAAGAAGTCTAAAGCAAAGCTATTTGCATAACAGACTGCGTAAACCATTGAGTCTTTTGAGTGGGATAAGTATGTTTCAGACTGCGCCACTAATGTGACATTTTAATGGTGTGAGAACTATAAACAAAACTTCTTAAAGAGAGACAATAAACTATTAAGTCTGTTATACCATTTAAAGGACCAAATAAACAAACATACAACTTTTCCTGCCAAAAGTGGACATCACATGAATCCTGGTGATGGAAGCTACAGAGTTGAGAATGCTGGCACTTCTTCTGGACAATGAAACAAAACCACAGAAACCAGTAGGAGAAGCAGCCAAGTTTAGCCACCACATTCAGGCATCACGATCCTATAAATACACATGCAGCATCTAAACAAGGCTACGATTGTCACTCCCCTTGTAAGAAAATGATCAGTTGTACTACACCAATAATATACTCCGAAATACTAAGGAATCACAATCAGTTTTCATGTAATAATAATAGAACGTGATTCCACACTTCAGTAATAACATTCTGCTGTAAATGTGCAGCAAAGACGTGTGCAGCAAAGGACCGGTAATTCAGATCCAGAGAATTATGCAGCATCTAGTCCAATCCAGTTACCAGTGAGGGCACAGGAGGAGGACACAGGAGGACACATACTGAGCTATGAGGCTTATGCTGATAAAGGAGCTGGCTGGAACTACTCTTTGTGTGAGCTCATTACATACTGTGAGCAGGATGCTATCACAGAAGTGCTTAAAATGAAAGCCGACAACATAGATCCTGTTGTTTTGCTTAACTCAGAAAAAATTCATTTACACTGAAAGCTTGCTCTTCATTCGTATCATGAAAAGTGCAATGTAAAATATGTTATCATAAAAGCATGTCACAGGGAAAACCTCTTGATTTCATTTAATTTAAAAAGAGACAGAACTGGGTCGATTTGATATACCATCATGACTCCGCTTTGTTTATCAACAAATACCATGTACTACTGCCCATAATTCAATTTTAGCAGTATATTATCTAGCTGTTTTATAATCAGGATCATTTTTACTACTGGCAATGATATAAACTTGGACAAGGATAACATTCAACATTATCAAATGGGAGGCATCAGAGTTATGATTTCTAGGCACAAGTGGTAATTGGATTGGAAGGCAAAGTTCAAGAAAACAGTAATACTCTTGTGTATTAACAGAAGGCCTGTTCTGCTCTGTAGTGCACTACCCAAGGCCATTTCCTTCCTTAATATTAAAATTCTAATCAGCCTTCATTTCATCTACAGAAATTTATGACCTAGTCCAAGTTCTGTATATAGCTTCAGAAACAAACAGACTTGGAATATGAGACCCAGCATGTTATAAATTCTTAATTCAACTATAAAAAAACTGTACATGCACAAGCGGAGAATGTTTAAAACATGCCGAGTTCCACACTGTGCAACACAGTGGAATTACTGCTACAAGCACTGCAAACGTCTTAGCCTCTAAATGCATCTGTATTAATTACAGATTTGATGTTAAGATACTGGATGCACTCTAGATGAAATGAAAATTAAGAACTATAACCAACAAAAAGGAATTATTTACAAATTTGTCTTAAGCAGTGCTTTCCAAACTGTGAGGCACCCGCTACGAGCAATATGCCAGTTTTTTCTAAGTGGCTTGTAAGCACTGCCAGAAAAGCTGAGCATGTTCTCCTAAGCGCCGCTGCTGTTACAGTCAGTGCCTTTGGCAGGACCCATGTTTGAGGACTTGCAGAATACTGAAAAATAAGCTGTTTCTTCTAGAGAATTTTAGTTAGCTCACTCAAATCCTTGCTTAGTGGGGTTTTTTTCACTCCTAAAGAGACACTTGCTCTGATTTGAATATCATATCTCAAAAATAAGCCAACAGCAAAGAAAAGGAAAAGGAAGTCTGGAAAACAGAACAAAAGCATGATTACTTTGCAAGGTAAATCAGGGAAATGCCTAGACGGGCAGAATTATAAATCTAAATGCTTAAGTCTCTAAACAAAATACTTAAACATCAAGCTCAAGCTTCAAACAGTAGTAACAAACCCTGAAGACCACAAGTCTGAAGGTATGCGTCTAGTCTTCGTGCCTCCATATAGCTGGAGAGAGTAGGTACCTGTGTCAAAACAAGTGGGTGGGCCGCTGAGAGCTGTGATGTAGCAATATCAACCACACCACTTCCTTCTTTTCTGTCCTAACAACAGGTTCAACCCACCTCCAGCTCCTCCATTCATGAGCACTACAGCGCTCACCATCCTTCTGCGTCTTCTCCTACAACCCTCACCTCTAATAATGCTGATTAGTAATGGAAGATTTGCATACAAAGGCAGCTGTCTTCTGTTGCTATCTGTCCCAGTAGCAGGTTAGCTGAGAAACAACCACATGCCAGGCACATACCAAAAAGGGAGGCAATACAGACATCCCAGCTGCAGCTTGTCAGGAGATGGTCATGTTCAGATGGGCCAGCTGCTTGGCAAGAAAACGCCCATGCTGAAATCAGCTAGCAAGCCAGGAGGCACACACATACCCTTTTGGGGCGCTGCTTGGCCAGCAACGGTGCCACTGAGCCCAACAGCACCCGCTGCCTCAGCTGCTAGGAGTTAGAGAAAGCACTCTCCAGCTGTCAGCACTGCAGGTCCGACATAACAGAAATGTGTAAAATCTTAAGTTTGTGTCCATGTGTATGCATGTGAAAATAAGTAAAGGCAGATCAGCCTACAAGTTTGGGACATTGCTCAAAACAAAATGGGATGGGCTAAATCTTACAGTACATAAATAATTTTCAGCAACCACTGTCAAAAAAGAATGGATGGTGAAGTGCAAGAAACTACTCCAGCTGGCCATGTAACCACTGCTAAGGAATTTACCTAATGTCCCTGGGCCACAGCATTGCCTTCAGACACCAAAAACTTTAAAAGCTTTTAAATTCAGAATAGCTCCACTGTCTCGTCTCACACCAGACTCCGTACACTGCAGTACCATGGGAAAGGGGAAATACGAGGAAGAAAAACTTCAATCCATGCAGTTCAGCAGCAGAGTTGCCTAAATCTGTCAAGTAAAATGGCATCTTAATTGTAAGGTCATTTTCAGTATTTGAATGCAATTGAATGCAATATTCCTTTTCCAATCCATAAGATACACCTGACAATTAGAAGCAACTCTGCAGACGCCCTAAGACCGATCCGCCTGCATGTTATCAGAACAAAAATCTTGATTGGCCAAACTTAGCATCCCGTACATGCTGTACTAGCAGGTGCTGCTGGGGCTACTTGTATTTCAGATTGCGGAAGCATTTCACTGATTGACCAACAGCTCCAAACTATATTTGGGAAAGCATCCCACGGCTCTCAAACCATCTATTTAGTGTCTCTGAGCATTTGTGAATACATAAGTAAGAAAATTCAGAAAATACCACTAAAACCAGTAATTATAAAAAGTAAACAAATATAATTATGATGTTTACAAGTTTAGTTGTAAAAGATTTCTACAAATTGGAGCCTGTAAATACATCTTCTTTAATATAATAACAAAATCCTCAGACATACTGGCAATTTAGATGGACCTTAAGTGACAGGGTACACATACATGCAGACCCTATTGGTGATTTCCCATTTTTTCTGCTATGTCTCAATTCTTTTAATAAAAGGTGGGGTTTGCAAGTTGCGGGGTTTTGTGTTTGGTTTTTAAACAGGCTACAGCTATGGCAGAGACTGTTCCTCATGTTTTTATTAATTTTACATTGTTAAAGCATGCTACCATATGTCTTCAGGAAGAATGTGACATACTATTTATTCTGCCTGCTTATTCTGGACTCAGTTGCTCTTACAGAAATAATTAAAACAGCAGCAAATAATGCCCTGAGCAAACTGATAAACCCATAAATTTCAAAGGGAGACAAAATGCCAAAAAGAACAGGGAGCTGAGAGGAGCTGACACACATTGTACATATGAACCTAGAACTGAAGTTTATTGCCATATTAAAGTTGTCTGTCTGAAACATGAAGATTTCTGTAACACAACAAGTTAAGTGCAAAGGCACTGAACTCTGACACTTTGTGGAGAGCAGACCTACAGGGCTAAAATGGAGCAGCAAAGGCAGCAAGCATCTGCCACTTAGAAATACTGAGTGACTACAAACCTAGCATTTATGCAGGTCTGTGTGTACTATAATCTAGCATAAAAATATTAATTGAGAAGCGTATCAAGTTAGGCTTGTCAGCCTTAATATTTTCAGGCCATTTGAACATGGCCAGAGAATAAGATAAGCATGTTTACAAATCCAGTTGGCTTTACTTCAAATCCAAAAGATTGTGTCTAAGCGGCACAAGAACAGGAGCCCATGTAAAATCAAATTTTGAATGCAAAGCCAACCCAGTTCTGCTCATCATCCTCTGTTGGGAATCCCGTCTGCAGCAAGTGTTTTGTGAGCTCCTTGTCCTTCACCAAAATACTGTACAACCTGCAATTGTTTTTGTAATTTTTTTTTCTCACATCAGAGCACTTATATTAGGGACAATATATAATTTCCTATTTAAAAAAAGGTTTGCGTCTTTTAAGTTTACAGTATCAGCACTGATGAATTAAAGATTACTTCAGCTTTTTTTGCAGGTTTTAAGGGTTTTTTTTTTAATCAGGCTGGTAAGTATTCCCCATTTACCAGCACAGATCAGCTTAATTGCTTAGCAGCTAAAACTTGGAGCGAACAACGGTATTTTCAAAACAAATACATCAAGTTAAAGCAAGGGCAGTTGTGGTTCATCTGAATCATATGGCTCCAGATCTCAAATCTAAGCTAAGGAAATAGAGGTTATGACATCCTGCAGCTGGGACAAGTAGTGTTCATAAAGCAACGTTAAATCAAGACCACTTGGCCAGTTCAGGCAGTTGCTTGCGTGGAAGTAAGATCCCATGAGAGCATTCAAAAAAGAAAAAAAAGTTTTAGTGTCCTAGCCAAACCCCCCTTCCTTCACTTAATGCTACCAGGGCCTAAGTTTTATCAGAGCAAACGACTGTGGAAGGTTGCTGCCAAGGAATTACTACTGATTTATTTACATCCAGCCACAGAGAACAGGAATTAAAACACTTTGCAAAACACACTGGCAAGTTAATTTCGAAAGGTCTTCCCATGCAATGCAAATACTAAGTGAGTGATCCTGCCGCTTGGTAGGTTAGTTTTCAGAAAGATCAATTCGGTGATTTGATTCACCATTAGGCTACACAAATGCTAATATCAACACGAAGAAAGTCACAGGGGCAAGGAGAAGTAGCTGGGAGCTTTAGCAAGGCAGCAACGTGTGTGCTGGGAGCAGGGGCATAGGCAAATACAAATTTTGATTCATTCTGAGAATCTCGGGACAAAGTTATTTTCCAGTTGCCCATTCACAAGTATTTTAAGATCTATTTATTGATACGGAAAGCACTGATAAAACATCAGAGAGTTGACATTTTCATTTACAGCAGATGAGAAAAGTTTTCTAAATTTTTTGAGACAATACTGGTGGCTGAAGTATAGGGACCATTCACTGCCTCCCTGAATACCAGAATAACTGCGCCTGTAGCTTTTTTATTTTTCTTTTTTTTTTTTTAAAGCAGGGAGGAAGCATGAAACAGTAGTACTGGTTGGAGACTTTCATGACACTGGATGCCAATGGCATGCTGTGTAAACATGTGGACCCATTAGACAATTGTTGGAAGCAGAGAATTCTAAATTTGATCTAGTGATAGGACTCATGCTGTTTGGAGGAAAAAAAAAAAAAAAAAAACATGGCGCTGCAGAACCACACAAGGAAAATGTTTCAGACCTGTTAAAAAAAAAAAAACAAACAACAATGTGAACAATGGTGTATTGGATGGCCTGCAGATCTCAGCCTCTGGAGAGTCTTGACAGACAGAAAAAAAGACCAGAACTCTTGGCTCACAAACTGTTAAATAAGTTTATAACATGTATTTCAACCTGAAATGATAAAAACATTTTCATAGAGAAAAATTTATATTCACATGCAGAACACAAAATATTTTCCTTGCTAAAAGACAGTCTGCAACAGTGATTTGTATCTTCTTCCACATTTCTAGCGCACATTACTGCCTGAACTAATTAATTAATTTTAGTGAAGCCTGAGCAATACGGTATCCCCAGTGATGCTGGTCCAGGGAAGGGAGTGGTAGTTAACTGCCTGCCTTTGGTTTGTGCTGGCAACGCAACACTTTTTGCTTTATATACTTAATGGTCTAAAACACATGTTGAAATTAACTCCTTCATTAGCTATGCAGCTGTTCCTCCTTATCTCTCTCATTCTTCTTCATTATAGCACTGCAAAATTTTATGCTGTGATTCAGAATTATGTATGATTAATACAATACATGATTTATATTTGTTAGAATATAAAACACAAGCCTCATGAATAAAATTATACATTACATATGACAGTTGAAAATGTACTCCATTCTTTAAGCTATCTAGAAATACTATGCTAATTCTGTCCATGCTACAACTTCATTTCAAACTGATTAACAAGCTTTTTATTCCACTCAAGTTGCTCACATTAAAAGACAAAAACCAGTGTGTTCAGCTCCCAGCAAAACTGCAAACCCACTTCAAGGCTGTCGCTACAAAACTTGTTACTCATGTCCACAGGCTTATAGATGTGAAGAGCAGTGCGTATAGCTCAGCATCACAGTTATGATTCATGGTGTGATTTAATCATTCCTGAAACCTTGTGTACTACATAAAAGAAATTGCACTTCAACAGCAACAATCAGAAAGCAGAAGATAATGCAGAGAGCTAACCCCAAGAGCTGTTGAGTCACAAAGGAGGGAGGCAATGCTGTACACGTTACCCTAATGAATCCAGAGTAGGTCAGCAGTAGCAAAGCTTCTCTTTGGTGACTGCTGAGTGACCACTGTGGACAGAACCTTTCTCCAGCCCACCCCTAAGAGCTCCACGAGCACGACAGCAGTCCTTGGAATGCAGATCTCAGTATTGCACCTTGCCATGCATATCAGTAAGTTTGTGCAACTTAGCCAGCTGAATTCAACGGCAATTTGCATGTCTAATTCTAGTCATATTCATACATGTACAGATATGAGGCCGCAGGCCACAACTAAGGCACTGAAGGACCGCATCTGTGAGGAGAAGCCATCTCCCATGGCCTGTCCCTATGTGGCTGGAGCTCCTGGAGCTCCAGAACCTGTTACAGCTGTTTCACAGGTGGGACTTCAGCAGTGAGAGGTATCAGCCCAGCCTCTTCACATCCACTCGTTTAACTACTTAAATCCTCCTTCCCACCTAACACACACAGAGGAGAAAAGAGCTCTCCACATCCATTTTCTGCTCTAACACACAGAGCAGCTGCTTACTAGGTCCTTGAACACAACTTAAATTTGTATGAATGTATAAATGGAAGATCTGCTGATTCTCTGCATGAATTTGTGGCACATTCCTTTCTGTTCTTGAGAAAAGAGGCCAGCCAGACACTGCGACCAAACAGCCAGCCACTACAGCTTAGTTTTAAGAGCACTACAGTTGGTCTCAGGTGATTTCCATGCATGACACATCGCAAATACACATTAGCCATGGAAATCCTTTTCTCTTAAGATCAAGACCACATAATAACAACAGTTTGTACTTCTATTTACTATTCTTCATCACATGTTGAAACTAAAATTGCAAGCAAAATACTGGTTGCACTGTTTGTTTTTCTTGGGTCCTTAAACGCCAGCCACAGTATGTGAAACAGAGGGCAAAGAGAGGCCAACTGGAGCAGGGAAGATGGGTAGCTCTGACAGTAACACCAAGTAGTAAAGACCAGAGCCAGTGCTAATAGAGAAAATAAGAAAAAAAATCTCCACCAGAAAGAGATCAGATCTTTTACAGACCATTATTGCACCTCTCAATAAAGCTTTAATACAAAAAGAGTGAAGTGGCACAGGCTGCTACCTTAAACCATTTTTTCCCAAATTAAGTATTCTGCTTACCTCAGAATTCAGTCCTAATTAAGTACCCTTGAACTAGTTAATCTTTCATTCTTGGGGAAACTCATCTATTCTTAAAAGTTATCTTGCTCTCCAAATATTACTGTTCAATCATCTAAGCTAAACCACTTAAACCTCTTTAATGCCTATGTGTGTGTGTGTGTGTATGTGTGTGTATATATATATATTTATTTTTTTTTAACTGCAACACATAGGGAAATTAGTGCTTTACTTCATTTTTCTTCTCATTCAGATAAGGTACATCTGCATATTGAAATACTGGTTACAATTTCTGAGCAGTCAGATAAATTATACTTCAATTTTTATAATTTAATAAAATACACTTGTTCTCTGTATTTTTTCCCCCACAGTGTGCAAAGGAGCAGATACATACTCAGTAACCAGTGAGTTACTGTAACACAGTGCACCAAACCCACTACTTTTTACAGAACAAACCAAACTGACATTTATCATAATATCGTATTACAAAACAAACATTTGATATCAGGACTGTTATGTGTCAGTTTTAACCCATCAAACATGACATTTTCAGTGACGAAAAGGAAGTTATGTTTCTATTTTTAAATCTACAGCTTTTATTCAAGATCCTCAATTCACCTCACAAATGTAAATAAAACCATCAACACCACTGTGATACATTAATTCTATCAACTTTTCAGCTACAGTCAAGTCTGTACATGCAGCAATTCAAACCAAACATCATGAACAATTACATTACCGATTTTCTAATCACTGGAAGAAAACATTGTATATTGTAAATGCTACACAAAGAAAAGGAAGTGATCCATATTTATCAGAATTTATTACATTTTATTTTAATTTCTTTCAACCACCTACGAACAACTGTTTTACCTTTTCTTTTCTTGTTCTCTTTTTTCTTCCCAGTGGCTGAATCTCAGACTGGCATTCTCCTGGGCTGCACCTCATGTAAGTACAGCTACAACTGTATAGGGTGACTTAACTGTATATATTTACTTCATCAATGTACAACAGTGAAAATATTTACCAAAACTGGGACTTCTAGACATGCCATTTACTTCTGTGAAAAGGTACTGGATTACTAAGTCCTCACTGAAAAGTAAGCTAAGGCAAGTAATATTTACTCCCAGATCGTCCTTCTCAAAGATCACAAACCAGCCTCTGAAGTTGTCTCATACAAAGATATGTCAAATTTACTACATCTTTACAGGTTTGTGAAATCTGGACTTTATGGAGGTGACCCATGATCTTTAGGCACTCCAGGGCTCCTTCCCAGGAAGGGAAACCTCTGTCACCCAGAGGAACTGCAGGAACAGACCGGATGAACATCAGCACTTAGAAGGTTTAACTGGCATTATTTCTGCAAACTGCCTGCCAATCCATATGAAGACAAAATTGAGGCTGTAGCACTTTCCTCACCACCTCTGCCACCAGGTCATCATGACAGTTTAAACTGCCTGAAAGCCCACCGCCCACATCAATGATTTTCATACACTGACAAGTGCCCATCAGGGAGAAGGAGAAAGGCAAAGCCAACACCTAGTCAACCAGCTTGGGCTAACTCTGCAGGAAAGACACACCTTTAAGAAAGCCAAACAAATTAAAAGGAAAGAGACACAAAACTCAGTCTTTTCTAAGTGGCCAACACCATTCATCTGAGCTCTGATGGTGCAAATACCATCAACACTCTAAGGGTGTATTTGCATGCAGCCTGAAGAATGTGCTCTGGTGCAGGGGTTGGTACCTGCTCGGAGTGGTGGGCAATAGGCGAGTTGTTCACACATGTACAGTTAACGAGCAAAGGCCTACAAGCCAGGAATTATTTAATGTTAATACCAGCTCTGCCAGTACCAAGTGCTGTTCTGTTGCTCTCGGCAAGTCACTTCATCTTCTTGATGTTCTCCTATGTACAATGAACATAACATTTTTGTGCCCAGGGCCCATCTCCCCAGCGTTTAATTTCCAATTTAATATTCTAGTCATAAATGCACTGCCTCCCTTTGATAAAATACAGTCAGTATCAATAGGTAACACTTTTTAAAAACTTATTTCCAACTATTGTGAAACAGGAGCTGAATGTTTATGGAGTAGTTATTTTTTATGTCAGTTTACCATAGGGCCTCTTTAGCCACAAGCTTGCAGCCGGAGGCCCCAAGGCATTTTTGGGAATGGAAACTTTTTGAGTTCAACTCTTAACAAATTTCCAGCCTGGAGTATGTTTTTCATTAGTCTACATGGTGTTATAATAAATGATGCACTTACTCTTTCATTTTATGATTTTTTTAAACATGCAACAATTTTTCTGTCTGGTTTTTATTACTTTCAATATACTCAACCACACTAATCTTGGAGTTTATGTATAAAAACAGAAAGGATATATTGAGTAAGAGATCAGCTACAGCAAGACAAGCTTCTAGTCTAAATTTTTCACTGAAGGCCAATCATAAACCAATTACATGTATGCAGCTCCACAGACAGCCATACTTTTAGGGGCCATTGTTAAAAAAACCAAAAAGTCCATTATCCCAAAACCTAGAGTTGGCCTAGAGAAGACTCCTCTAAGGTATACACCTGCAACACACAAATAAAAAAGTTTGATCCCATTGGCTACATACAAAACATCCGAAAGCCTCCTTAAGCCTCCATGTAACAGAATTACAAAAAGGGTGGGTTTTTTTTGTATAAACCACAGGATCAGAGTAGTTAGGTTGGAAGGGACCTTTAAAGATAATCTAGTCAACTCCCCTGCAGTGAGCAGGGACATCTTCAACTAGATCAGGTTTACAACCCATCCAACCTGACCTTGAATGTTCCCAGGGATGGGGCACCTACTGCCTCTATGGGCAGCCTGTGCCAGTGTTACACCACCCTCATCGTAAAACATTTCTTCCTTATATCTAGTCTGAATCTACCCTCTTTTAGTTTAAAACCATTACCCCTTGTCCTGTTGCAACAGACCGACCTGATGCTTCTCTGCACTGCATAGTTTTGGGCCCCCCAATACAAGAATGCTTTCAATGAACTAGAGCGAGTTGAATGGAAGGACACCAAGATAGCCGGGGGGGGGCAGGAACACTTGCCCTGTGAAAGGCTGAAGGAACCACGCTTGCTCAGGGTGGAGAAGAGAAAGTTTTGGGTGGCGCTTACAACCACTATGTTACACCTATAAAAAGGTTATTGAGAAGACCGATTGAGGCTCTTTGGAACAATGCATGGTACAATATAAAAAACAGATGGATTGCAAAATAAGGGAAATTTTAGGAAATTTTACTTTTTTTTTTAATTTATTTTTTACCATTAGGACAATCAAGCATTGGAACAGGTTGTCCAGAGATTACACAGTCTCCATCCTCAGAGATTTTCAGGACCTAGTCTGATCTCACAGCTGACCCTGCCTTTGGGCAGGAATTTGGAAAGATGACCTCCTAAGGTCCCTTCCAACCTGAATTATTTTATGATTAATTTTGTCCAGTAAAAAATAGTTAAGATTTTAAATACCAGAAACAAAACTCATCCAGAATTTGTTCAGACTGACTTTTGATTTTTTTCTCACTACCTATTATACTCACAGGCACATTGGTTTGCTAATACTGTGGCGTAATAATTTTTTTAATTTATCACAGAAAGACAGCTGTGGATAGCATTTAACCTCAGACTCCCAATTTCTTAATTGAAATCTTAATTGAAATCTTCCACTGGTGGCTATAGCTTTTTGAAGCAAAGTACAGACAGGAGAAAAAGAGGCAAATAAAGGTTTACCTTAATGAGTTTTGGACACGCAGTAACAGCAGCCATCAATAACCTTCATAGTGAAGTATCTGTGTCACAGCTAAAAGACTTGTTTTAAAGATTACCTAAGCTGTCTTTCCCTGAATGCAGCTCGTGGAGATGCCAGGTCTAAGCTTTGTTAGGGTGAAGTACTATGATGCTTTGATCGTCACATTGGATTCTTTGCATCCCAGTATTAACTGGCCCCAGCAAATACAAATGCACTTATAAACAGGAAGTAACAGTGATTCAAACAATATCCCAAATATTTTAAAACTAGTAATATAAACAAATCATAGTCTAAGGGAAAAATAAAGTTTCTAAAAAACCCCAAACACTTAACATTTCAGAATTTAAGTCTCCATCCTAAAAGCACAACTACCCACATTTAAAAGCAAGCCAAATTTCTTTGTGCCATCTTGTCTTACCCAAAACTAGTTTGGTGAGCTCTCCAGGAAGTCAAAAGCAAATGCCTTTAACATTGTACTCTCGAACATCAGCTCTGGAATGTTTTTAAGGAATATTCATCTTTCAAGATGCATTTCCACACATCACTGCTAGTAATTTAACTCAACACATACATAATACAGACACTGCAATAATTCAAGATAGACAAGATGAGCATGCCAAAAGTCTTACATGCTTCTCAGTTCATGCAAGCCAAGTTCACTACACAGATTCCCTCGCATCCCCCTGTTCCAGCCCATTGGCATCGCACACATGCCACCTTCCCATCCACAGTCATGCCAGGGGCTCCTTTCATTACCCATGTCTCCTTCAGAATTTACTCCATTTATCACCATGAGGCTTTATGTCTCCATGTTGCCCCCAATCTCTTGCTGCCTGCTAAGATATATGTCCCCTTCATATTCATTTCAGCACATTTATAAACCTTCATTCTTTCTCTCCCTACCAGCTTCCTTCCTCTCACAAATTAAGGGCTTGGTTCAACTTTCCCTTTTGAAGTTTCAGTCTCCCTTCCTGCTGGACCAGAACACATTCATTTTGCAAAAAGAACCATTACTAATATTTTCTATTTGATTGTGAGAATAGCAGAGGTGAGATCAGACATACTATTATGCTGGAAATCATTATAGATGCCACCAGTGGGTAGGGATAACAAACTACGGGTCTGAAAATGCTGAAGAGTCTACTGCTTTTTCTTATTTCTCTCTTCAGTAGTTAAAATTGAAGCTTATTATTATCACTTACTGCCATTTACCATCCCCAGGTGCCAAAAAAAAACCAACCAAAGACTGTCTATACATTAGGTTCAAGAACACTGGGGAGGTCTTTTGGAGGAGAAAAGCTGAAACATTTGAGAAAAAGAATATGAACATTAATCAACATTAATGATCAGGGTTTAACTTTAAGACATA
Organism: Microhierax caerulescens; assembly: GCA_035590215.1. Lineage (NCBI taxonomy): Eukaryota > Metazoa > Chordata > Aves > Falconiformes > Falconidae > Microhierax > Microhierax caerulescens. The sequence continues at coordinate 31,462,021 of JAVJGJ010000047.1, read as the reverse complement.
TTATTCCAGCAAAACTCACACAGCTGGGAAAACCACAGAAAATACATCTCTTTCTGTAGGGTATATACATCTGGAAGTACAAACAGTATTCCCTCTGCCAGCCTTTCTAAGGGGAAGCAGTTCTCCACTGTATGTATTTGCCTATTTAAAATATTTTATATATAGTTGATAGACACATTTTTTTTAAGCTAGCCCTCCCTTTATATTTTCCCCTCTATAGAAATTTTAATAGGAGTGTATTCCCAGGGGTTGACAGCATCAGGAAAACTAGGCTATGCCAACAAGAAGGGATTCCAGTCAAACATCATCATGTCTAGCATAGGTTTCATTTACAAATCTTTCATTTCTAGATGAATGGCAGCTCAAAGTACACATTAAACACATATACTTTCTGCTTAGGTATGTAGAGATTGTTAGAGATTAAGCCACTTTTAATTAAAGACTTAAGCAGGTGTCAGTTCACAATACTCTTTGAATTTGGTTTAAACAGATACACATTCCATCATTACCCAGCAGCACACTTTAAATACAAGCAGAATGAAAGAGATCTTCTTAAACAAAGCAAAGGAAAGCTACTTTGTCAGATGGTCTGAAGTTTGGTACTACTCATCTGTCATATATGGAACATCATACAATGAGTTGGAAAAAGCATTTTAAAACACTTCAAAAATAAACAAACACACTGCAAACAGCTCTACCAGGCAGAACCCCAGGTCCACACAGGACCTATTAATTTCAGTGGGGTTTTGTTTTGCCTCTACATATGCACCTAACTATCCAAAGTTAATTTGCAGTATCAAGGCTTAAAACAGGTAATTCAAAAGCATTCTGGCCTCAAGTAACCAGAGCTTTGAACACGGAAATGGAATTATTTCTAAGTAACTTTTTTTCTCAGTGTCATACTTCACAGTGATAGCAATATGAAGAGTACCCTGTTTCTCCATTACTCAAAGGTTCTTTATTTTCTTTTTAAGGGAAATCCAAAGATTAATTTAAAACCATCTGATGAAAATACTTTAATATTTACCTTCATATTTTGTTGTAATATATACTGAATTCAAGTGAAGTGATTTAAAAAATTATCCTGGATGCTTCTCATTTCAAGATGTTAAATATTGGCTCTTATAAATTTCCATTACACATTGTCTGGCAATATTTGCTGCTCTAGACTACATGAACTGACTTTAATTCTTACAGAGGTAATGATAATAAAGTTTGTAGAAGTTGGGCACAGGTGGTATTTTATAATTTCATACTCATTACAAGCCCCTCCTTTCCAGGTCTAATTTCACATAAAGTAAGTGTAAAAAGTAGCTAGAACTGTCAAATGCATTAATTCTTTCGATCCTTTTTATTTATTATCAGTAACAGCCACCCACAAACTGGTCTCCTAATCAACCTGTAAATGATGGCACTATACTTTTAACATCTCTGCAGTGGTGTAACAGCTGACACCTGAAGACAATGAAAAAGCACACATGTAATCCCAGAATTTTGTAATTTTTAAATCACAAACTAAAGTCCCAAAGGCAAGACAAGGCCATTAATAGAGCTGTGGGAAGAAAATAACAAGGGAGATGAGACAGCAATCTGCCAGCTGACTAGGTCAATGCAAGGCATGTTGCAGGTAGCTGGGAGGATGGCTAACACAGACAGGGAGGCAAAGAGCAAAACAGTTGCCAAAACAAAGTATGCTGGAGCTATCATCTACAGGAACAAAGTACCAGCCTGCATCTCAGAGGCTGGTTAATGGAACCTACAGTATGGCTGCAAAAGCAAAGTTTAAAACCAGCATAGGATGACTAGCACGAAAGCACAATTCTCAGAGCTTCATCTGATTCTAAAGGAAAGACTAAAGGTCAGCACTCTTGTAAAAGTCAGGTTTCTACTTCTTTAGCATGAACTACAGCAATATTGCATACAGAGAGATGTGAAAAATAAAAGATGGTAGAAACCAAGATCTGTTTGACTGCTTCAGCAACAAGGTCTAAATCTGGAATAACCGCAAAGGCCTGAATCTCAAAACATGCACTAGTGCATACTGGCTCCTAAATTTTATCATGTTTTTATCTGGAGACAGTATGAGAAATCTCCCTTAGGAAGGAAAAACTATTAAAGTCAAGTAAGATTCTTTCAGCTGCTACGGTAGGCACAGGTTATTAAGTGGATCTTTGAATGGCTGCTCCACCTCCAGTTTTGTTTGCTGGGAGCTGGTTATGTAACTAACACAAAAGAAAATAACTATTTCTAAGTTGTTTTCCTTTGCAAGCTCTGGGCTCCCAGGAAGAACTGAGAGAATTCAAAATCAGCTTCCCTTCTGTTGCTCTCTTGGGTGTTTCTCTTTGAAGTGGCACCCTAAGCGGCTGCTCATTCACCAGTTTTGTAGGTAGCCTTTAAAGCAATGCTTTCCACCCTTCAAGCTTAAGTACAGAAACATACAATTAATTAAAGCAAGTTAGTGGTGTTATTATTTCAGCCTTTTATTTCTACTTGGTGTCAGACTCTAAGACACAAGTGTTCTTTGTAGTAGGATTTCAGGCACACTGGAGAAAATCCTGAACTTTATATACTGATCTGATACGGTTCCTGTAACACATGAACAATCCAAGAAAACTATTCAGCTATCACTTAAGGGAAAAATACATTCCAAAAATCTAGAAACAAAGAGTCAAACTCCACAATGGCTCTAACTACTTTGCAGTGTTACTGTGCTGTATTCAACTGACTGTTTAACCCTTTGTTCTAACATGCTATTTTTAAATCACTCTTTCCCCAAAAGAGTAAGCCTACAATTAAATTTTATATGGAATGATTCCAAAGTAGAATGGCTAGGAAATCTTTGTTTGTTAACAGACTAATAGACCACTTACCTGCCAGATGGCTGTAATGCAACAAAAAGTGCATCTAATGCTGCTTATAATAGTAGTGGCCAAATGCCACATTACTGGTTTCCAAATATTTTCCTGGTGTGGAATGTTTGTAAACCATCCTCTTGCACTGCTGCCAAACTCCAGGAACACTCTGCAGGACAGCTTTAGTCCCTAACTACAAAAAAATCCCCACGTTATTAAGAATGTTCATGGAGAAAATATTTCAGTGAATCTCTCCTAATGTAATGGCTTTCTGCTCTCCCATTTCCACATAGCATGTATGTTGTTTATTTTCATTCTTTGACTACAGGATTTTATAGCCATAATTATCTCATTTTCTCATAGTACAAACAGTCCAATTTTTATTCATTGAGGTCAGTATTGTTGCGTTCTTCCTCTGGGTTTTTTTTCTTCCCTTTAAAATTTTATATTAACAACAAGTACAATGGATTTATGTTATCAAAACACCTGTTGGGGTAGAGATTTACAAATAAGGTGTATTTTCAATAGATCAAAAGTAGCAATAGTAAAATAGACAGCTAGGGGAAATGATGTAATGATGTTTTAACTCATTTCCATTCTCCATATCCTTTAAAAGTCATAGTTCTTCAACCACGCAACCTCATCTTAAAAGCTTTTTTTGTAAGAATTTTCACCAAAATCTGGAAGGTTTTAAGAAGTAATGTTCAGTCAAGCAGATTTCAGAAGCTAGGAGTGCTTCATGGTGTCAGGCTATGAAATCCTGCTAGCTAGCCAGTCTTGAGCATACAATCTTGCTGCTTTATGTCTTTTTCAAAGGGTTGGGAGACTAAACCCAAGAACTTACAGACATCACTAAGGCCCTGGACTTTTTCCCTTCCCATACATCTCTCCTGTTTCTCCTGTGCTGCGAAGTGAGCAGCAGTGCCTTCAGCCTGTCCTGTAGTCTTCACAAAATACTGACCCAGTAGGGATAAACCCAGAGGGTTAGTGCCCTTCCTCCCTTCCCACCACCTGAGGTCTGCAAAGGAAAGAGCTGCTGAAAGCCTGGTAACAGGAAAAGGTCAGGAGTAGGGTATTATATTCTGTATGTTTGGATTAGCCCACAATAGCTAAATAAACTGATCTAATGTCCAATGACATTTTCAAACAATAGCTAATAAAATCATCCAAAGCATGCAGAGACAAAAGATGCACACAGACACACCAGGATACATCTCTAATACAGCCACACGAGCAATGACCTAACAGTGAATTTCAGCAGTCTGGCCATCCAAATTAGAGGTCAAATATAAAAAGGCCCAAGTTAAAAAGCCTACCCATTAGAAAAGACACAAATGCTCCTGCTTTGGCCATTATTATCACTCCCATTCGTATGCAACTATCAGGTTTTGCCCTATGTTTTTAGCATAGAACCGTATTTTTGAAACAGAATCATGGTATTTTCAAAATAAATAAAAAGTAGGCATACTACTGAAGTTAATCGCAAGCTCTGAATACTTCAGGAAGGCTCCACTGAATTAGCTGGGTTAGCAGGTCTGAGGAATTTTCACTAAAACCACATGAGGATCCTGAGTCACATCAGCAAAGGAAGGAGCTGCAACGGATCCAGATGCTATCACTCCACTCCCAGCCTGTTTGTCGCTGCCCCTCTACTGCAGGTTCCCACTCTGTAATAATGGAGCTGGCATAAAGAAAATAACATTCATGCACCTGTCTCAGCTGCTCGAGTTCACTGCAACGGCCCTTAAAAGGGTGCAACTTTGTGCTCCATTTTGGAAATCAAGCTGCAAAAGTGCAGATGCATGCATCCCTCTGCAGAGGCCCATATCCCTCACCAGAAGCACGGCTGTGCCATCTCATCAGGGCCATGGTGCATCCAGCTACCACAGCAAGTTTCACCAGAGCTCATTTGTGAATGGCCCTTAGGGAAAGCTGGTGGAATTTCTCAAACCAGAGACACTGGTTCTGAAGAATGCATATATGATTAATGGGCTTGCAGCACTGGTACAATTGTGGTCGCCTTTTTAAAGTTTTCCATCCAAGTTCTTACAACCTGAAATATTGTAACAGATTAAAAAATGAAAGAGACTAAAGTTGTGCTCATATAAAAGGCAGTTCTAAAGCAACTAATCTAAAATTTGCAAATAAGTCTTGCTTGCTTCAGGTGATTTGCACATTCACTTTCAATGTTTTTTAAGTAATTACCAAAGCATTTTCAGACATGTTATGACCAAATACGAACTTGCTGAATACTAAGATACACAAGGATAAAACACAAATAAGTAGTCTTGAATGAATCCTATTAATATTACATCTTACTTCATGTTTAACACAACAGTACTGAAAAAATAAGAAGAAATGTCAGTGGAGACTGGCCACATTCTGTGCAATGAACAAGGACGTCTTCACCCACACCATAGTCCAAACCATAGTTTATCATGTACCACTAACTCTGCTCCTCTGAAGGTACCATCGTTTCAGTTTAGGATAAAAGTATACTGAGGAATATTTCTGATAATCCTTTTCTATTAATACTGTTCTTTAGACAATTTACACATGGGTATGAAGGGCCAAAATGTACACCCATTAATTCACTAATGCCATACTGATCCTTCAACAAAACCACTTTAGCTCATAGAACTAATATTCTGGCAACCACAGTCCTAAATAACTACTTTCACTTTTAACCTTGTGATTTGATTAAGCCATCTGAATCACTAACTCTGTTACTGCATAGAGCACTCCTAAAAGATGAACTTTTGAAAGTCATTATACTGTCATACAAAACTGAACAGAACTTCTTAGGTTTTGTCTTATTTAGCTTCTGTAAGTAAAAAATACTACCAGAATTGTCTATCAATTCATATCAGATATAGCAGTGTCAGAAAAATGAGCACATCAAGCATATGACGACTTCATCATCTGAACTACTACAAATTATTCTGTAAACAAAACCCTGCACTGCTAAAATACAATTTCATATTAACAGAGTTACTTGGAATTATGAACTTTAGGACTGTGCATTAACTTCACAGACCAATCAACAATGAGAAATGTATTTGGGAGAGTATGGACAGGGAACTGCCATAATTAATCAATCAAGCCAATAGCAACAGTATACTGCATCTGAAAATTAAGCATGTGAGGAGACCCCCAAGGTTTCTGTGATCCCTGCTGCTTAGTGGTGGTGAAGAAGTAGTACTTGAGGTTACATGTGTGTTTCACACTCATACAGGACTCCTATTCAGCCGAATTTTTACCATATGCACAGAAAAAAACATGTGGCTTATGTTTAAAGGCATTTTAAGAATGGGATAATTTTCCTGTCAGGTCACAGAAGAGGCTCCACCTTCACTGAGGCTGGCACTTGCTTACTTTGCAATGAGACAGAGTTAAATAAGTCACTGAAGTAAACATCAAATATCCTTGTTCACCATTTCCCTCAGTCCCCTTGCAGCTGTCTGACTAGGACCAAGTCTCAGCACAAAGCCCCATGGGTCCACCACAAGAAATACCTGGCCAAGCTCTACAAGTACAGATATTGTTAAAATGTGGACCTTTTTGGTCAAAGCATGACAGTCTCCTCTGCCCCACACCTACCCCAAGTTACTCCAGACAGTCAGTGACAAATGATAGTTACAGATCATAATTGCATAGGGGATTATGTATCTTTACATTCAAACAAGCCTCAGGGAAAACAAGCTAGGAAAATCCAACCAGGATAATGTAAAAACATGGGCACTGCAAACTGAAATAAGTGATGGACTGGCAGGGCCTGTAAGAGAAAACAGTCACTTCTATAAAACCAATACGGCAGCAGACTTGAAGGAGCCACATCATTACCTTCTTCTCTCCCCAGAGACTGAAGGAGTACTATTCTATCTCCCAATCTCTGCATTTTTCTCCTGCAAAAAGCCTATACGATAAAGTTTATGAGGTCCAAATTTCAAAAGGAAAGCACACTTCACCTTAAACTCTATGCCTAACTGTCACTGGTATTTAATCAACTGTAAATCAACACAGTTTGGGGGTTTTGCTGTGTGTCTCCGAATACAAACCGTATATAATGGCTTAACCAAATGAATGATAAACATGAAATATTACAAGCCATAAAAAAAAGGAAAGGCATAATCCTGGGCTGCCCCACATTTTCTCCTCATAGAAATATTACAACTGACATTAAAGAAGTGCTTGTTTATTTAACAATTTGACCAATCTCCAACAATACAACATTTAATGGAAAATATTAACATAGGACCTACAAACAGAGCTGCTATGCCATAAAGATTGTAATCAGAAAACTGGGGGGTGTTTACTTTGATATAAACAATAAAAGCTTAGCCAAAAGGAACAAAAAAAAATAACTGAACTAGGCAAATACTTGATCATAAATACTGACAATCAAAAAAGTTCTCAGGTATTAACTTTAGAGCCTCAGAGTCCTATTGGGAAGTTTTAGGTTATAAGATACTGCAAGAATAAAAATAAGCAACTAATGGTCTAAAATAAGAAAACATATACGTTATACACACATTAAAGAACTAACATGAATGACAAATTCTTCATTTACTTCAGGGGTCAACTGCTTTTTTGCTGATAAGTAAAAGCACATTTTACACTTTACTGCTTTGGGGAGGAAGGAAGACGCATAAATTAATTCTTCATTACAATTTAAAAAGGCAAATTATTTAAGCACTATTTGTATTCACACGAAGACAGAATCATGATATTACATGCTTTTTATTCAAATGGAAAGAATTTACATTAACCCACCATCTCATTAAAGTAAGATGATAGAGCAGTAGCATTTTCCTTATATTTTTTTTCTTTTTAATTAAAATGGTCTTTCTGAATACTTAAAGTAATTCTGAGGTTTACAGTAAAGAATTTTTTAAAGCATACATTGGCTCTTTTTCAGATCTAATGTTGGTTACTGCCTAAACTCTCCAGAGGCCAAATGGATGTTACAGGCTTTTGCTAAATAGCATTGTTTTTTAAAGGCGGGAAGGGATATGAGTACCAACAAACACAGCTGTGATGAGTAGCTCTAAAGAAAATCCAATTTTACTAACAATATTTTTGCCAGTTTGGCTTATTTTGCTCTGGGTTTATTACTCTGTTAACATGCACAGCTTTGCAGAATAACTACTGCTGTGGTTAAAAAAAAAAAAAAAAAAAAAAAAAAAAAAAATAAAACTTTTCTCATACAAAAAAAGGTTTCCTGGTTTGATGCAGCCACTATTTGTCTCCCATTACACAACTACACCAAAGGTTGAACTCTCAAACCACAATAATCTCATGGAATCATTTAGGTTGGAAAAGACCTTTAAGATCATTAAGTCCAACCATAATGTAGCATCGTCCCTTTCGGTTTGTCCTTTCTGGGGTTGGGGGGGTGGAAAAAGACCTCTAAAACCCCCCTTTCACAATTACAAACACAGTATGCAGAATAGTCCTTATGGCAGGATCAGGCCCCCGGTTTTTGCAACAGCCCTCTGCGCCAATAAGAGCGTGCAGCTGAAGCTTAAAGGATTATGTGTATGTATGTGCAGGGGAAGTCACATGTATACACAGTGTTCGGTGCCACTACCGAGGGCAGTGCAGCGGCGTCAGCGGTCTTTTTCTAAGCTCTCCCATTGTTTATTCCTACTAGAGAAATGAGATATTGGAGTTTCTGCTGAGCTCACTTTGAAAAGGGTCTGACTTGATGGGCAAAAATGTTTCTGCCAGCCATCAAGGAACAACAAGGCAGTGCCTACCAGGTGAGATTTTAAGTTCACCTTTTAGATTGCTTTTGGTTTTTAAGAGCCTAGAAACAATTTACATTAATGGCTATAAACCCTGAATCAGTGAAAATGAATAGTACTATTTTTAGAAACCAAGGCTCAGGTTTTAGATAACTTTTTTTAGGAAAACTGTCATTGTTTAAATTTGTCATGCTCCTACTTTTATCTAGTTGTCCAAAAGAAAATTACAAGTAGGCTTTTTCTTATGCATACTGATTTTCATACTCTTGCACATTAAGCTGCATTTCTCATTTACTGTTTCTTTATATACTGAATATGTGCTTTTAAGTTATTTATTAATCACTCTGAATAGATGAGATCTCAATTTTTCTCTATATTAAATCTAGAAGTATAACAATATAGCCGAAGTAGAGCAGAGGAATTGATCAAAAGTTAATCTAATTATTCTTTAATAAAGCAACAGTTCTCAGTGAAAGTGAGATAATTATGAATCTTCTATTCATGGCATAATAATAAAACACACAGCAAATGATACCATGAAATATTACTGCAAAGCAGCTAAAAGACACAGCAGTAACTAATTAACTAATTAATCACAATCAAGCTGCATTTTCATTTGTATTATAAAAGAAGGTAAGCCAAAGGCAAACTTTAAAGCACCAAAAATTTCCTAACTGCTTTCAGCAGAAGCTTTGAATAAGCAGAATGACTGCTGTCCTTTTTAGCCTCCATAAGCATTTTTAACTATGTTAATCACCATGATATTTGCAAATCTGTTTTCTACTGTACTTAGCAGAAGACCTACTTTCCTTTAGGGCTCTGTCAGCTGAACTTTATATCCTTCTTATATAAATGCTACAGCAGCATACAAAGAAGCACCCTATTTCTCATGCCAGAATCACATCCTTCATGTATTTCATGGGCCCCATAATTTAAGTCAAAGCAATATCTCATGGATTTCAACAGAAGCTGGACTGATTCTAAAATGATGAAAAAATGTTAATCAAGTATCAGGACAACAGGATTTCTGTTAACATCTAGGTTTATGATCTGCACATCAGAATGATTAATTTGAACTTCTGCATGCAGGATCTGAACATCAGATAAGAATTCATCAGAATATTCTGCATATTTTCCACAACAGCAAAAACATGGAAGGCTTATTTAAGTCAAGATAAGCTAGTAGGCTCCAGCACACTCCCTACAAACTGTGGTTTACTGTTGGTATGTACCCTCTCTCTGTCTGGGCTATGTAAAAACAACTATTTATCAATAATTGCTAAGAAACCAGCTCTGTGACAAACTAATTAGTCCTCAGGTTTCCACCCATTAGCACAGGAGGAAACAGATAAAATTATTTTTGTGGTGTGTTGACCCTGGCTGGACTCCAGGTGCCCACCAAAGCCACTCTGTCGCTCCCCTCCTCAGCTTAACAGCAGGGAGAAAATACCACAAAAGGCTCGTGGGTTGAGGTAGGGACAGGGCAAGATCACTCACCAGTTACTGTCATGGGCAAAACAGACAGCGACTCAGGGAAATCAGTTTAATTTATTGCCAATCAAATCAGCATAAGGTAAACTGAAATAAAAACAAATATTAAAGCACCTTCCCCCCACCTCTCCCTTCTTCCCAGGCACAGCTTCACTCCCC